>CM065470.1:10613859-11817104 GCA_032872505.1 Leptopilina syphax
CAATAAAAACCTATTTTCATTTTAAGGAGAAATTGTGCGCATAGACAGGTAAATTAAAATTAAAAGTCCATATTTGAATGTTCGTATTTCTTAAAACATGAAGTAATTTATAATTAAAAAGTGCTTCGAAGGAAAGTGTGAGAATTTTTATTTTCAACTCTCTAAAGTATTAAAAATTAACGTTGGATAGAAATTAAAAATTTCAGAGATCGTGAAATAATGAATTTTTACTTGAATCGTTTGTCAATCTCAGAAATTTTAAACTCTCATTGAATGTCAATTTTTAAAATTCTTCAAAATGACTAAAACATTATTTGCACTTTTTTCTGATACGTCGTTTAATTATGTATTTCTTTTTTGATGGAGAAAAGAAAAAAAAATTAACTTTTGGGATATTGATTAACTTTTTATTATTTTCATACGTGACGCTATATTATTTATTTTAACTAAAATTCTTCTCTGGTTTTTTGTTATTTTTACACTGGAAAAAATTTAGTCGAAATCTTCAACTACCATTATATTTATAATTACATTTTGGTAGAAAATACAAGTTTTTAAATTGAAAAAAAGCAAAAAAGTTGGGTAAAAGCAAAAAGTAAGGCACTTTTTTCAAATTAGTAAATATTTTTATATTTTTAAATTTAGAGACTAGAGTTTCTGGGTGGAATTTTTTTTCTAGTCATAGGATATCTTTTTTTGCGTAATTTGATCAGTTTTACGAAAAGTGATCATGATTTAATTATACGTTTATAGCTTGAAAAGTTACCTTATAGTCGTTTTCTTTTTTATTCACATCTAAGGAATGTGATTTAAGTTTTATTAAAGGTTAGCACGTAGTCCCATAAAAATATATCACGACCAAGTTTTTTCTTTCAATTCGCAATCACCATTCTTTTACGTCGCACCAACTTCTTTGAACTCTATACTCTTCTACCTGCACTGCTGGTAAGAGCAGTAAAACCATTCCTACAGTCAGACCTCATAAGTTTGCTTCTTTACTTATAGTTCACTGTACATAAAGAATAAAATATTCTCTTATTCAAATTAAAATTAAACATTCGGTTTAAAGTTTAAACCCAAATTAGTCGATTTTTCCTTTCGCGTAAAGAAAATTTCCCCTCGAATCCTTTAAATCAGGGTTGCCACAAATATTTAATTTTTTTCCCTGACTTTTCCCTGATTTCCAGACAAAATTCTCACTCTTTCCCTGACCCTAAAAAATATTCTGATTCACTCTAAAAATTATTAGATACTCCAAAAAATGTTCTATTACATTAATTTACAAATTTCATTAATATTGTAAAATTTTCCAAAGACATCAATAATTTCTTTTTTAAATAAATATTTAATCATTATTATTTTTTCCGTAGGAATTAAAATTCTTCAATACATTCAAATTCAAACCTTTTTGAAATTCAACTATTTATAAGAATATTATTACAAAACATAAAAAAGGCGATCACTCCGTGTCGAAGACTTCTTCTTCATATTTTGTTATAATTTAAATAACCATGGAATTTTTCAAAAAAAATTTAATTATTTACAAAAATCCTAATAAAATCCTTCGCAAGAATTCAATTACAGTCGAACCTGGATAAGTGGTCCCTTGATAAGTGGGAATCCTCTTTAAGTGGAACTTTCTTTGCAGTCCCTGCACAAGTAATTTGACCTTAAATGACCTGGATAAGTGGAATACCTCTATAAGTGGAACAAGAACTTTGGTCCCTTGAGGTTCCACTTATCCAGGTTCGACTGTATTTTTAAAAGTAGTAAATTTTCTCAAAAAAATTCAATTATTTGAAAAAATTGTAATAAAATTCATTGCAATATAATTCAATTATTTTCATAAATAATAAATCAATTATTCGGTAATTCATTTTTTAATCAATTTTTATTAGAAAATTCTGTAAGAATTCAACTTAAATTAAAAAAATAAATAATTTATTAAATAATTGAATGTTTTTTAAAATTGAATTCTCATAAAGAATTGTATCAACATATTTTTAAATAATTCAATTATTTTGACAAATTTTAATGAAATTTTTAAGAATAATTACATTTTTCGAGGGATTTGATTGAAATATTGTATTAAAAATTAATTAAAATCCTGCGATGAGTTTTATTATTTATGAAAATAATTAAAAATTTTCCCAAAAATGTTATTAAAATTTTTCTAAAATAATTGAATTTCGGTAAAGAATTTTATTAATTATAAAAATAATTGAATTCTTGAAAGGAACTTTGTTAAATTTTTTTTAAATAATTGAATTCATGCGACAAATTTTATAAACATTTTTTTAAATAATTGATATTTTGCGAAAAATTTTATGAAAGATTAAATAATTGAACTCATGTGAAAGTTTTATTATTTATGAAAATAATTGAATTATTTTAAAGAAATTTATTAAAAATTTTATAAATTATTGAATTCCTGTGAAACTTTAACAAGAATTTTATTCAAGTTTTTAAAAATAATTTAGTTTTGAAGAAGATTTTTATTATTTATAACGATAATTGAAATTTTGACATAATTGAATTTCTGCGAGGATTTTTATTACTTCTGAAAATAATTTAATTCTTCCAACGAATTTTATTTAAGTTTATAAAAATAATTGAATTTCGGTGAAGAATTTCACTATTTCTAAAAATACTTGAATTCTTGAAAAGAACTTTGTTAAATTTTTTTTAAATAATTGAATTCTTGCGACGAATTTTATAAAATTCTTTAATTAATTAATTTCTTTAATTCTTTAATTCTTTCATCTTTAATTATTTAATTCTTTAATTCTTTTCTTTTATTTAATTCTTTAATTCTTATAATTGATATTTGTCGAAAAATTTGTTGAAATTTTTTATATTAAATAATTGAATTCCTGTGAAAATTTTATTATTTATGAAAATAATTGAATTATTTCAAAGAAATTTATTAAAAATTTTATAAATTATTGAATTCCTGTGAAATTTTGCCAAGAATTTTATTAAAGTTTTTAAAAATAATTGAATTTCGAAGAATAATTGTATTATTTATAAAGATAATTGAAATTTTGACGAGAATTTTTCAAAAATTTTTGAACATAATTGAATTTTGGAAAAGAATTTTATTATTTTTAAAGATATAATTGAAATAACCAGAATTTTTTTTAATTTTTGAATATAATTGAATTTCTGCGAAAAATTTTATTACTTTTGAAAATAATTGAATTTCTGGAATTATTTGTAACTTTTCCAAAATTCAATTTTTTTCAGTATTTTTAACTAAAATTCTTTTGTCAATCTAGTATTTATGGTAATTGTAAAAATTATTCATTAAATAATTTATAAGTCATAATTTTATGATAGTTCTTGTAAAATTAAGTTATTTAAGAAGAAATTATTGTCTGAAATAGAAAAAATGGAAGGTTTTATATTAAAATTCGTGGTAATTTCATAGTTTACAAGGCAAACAAAAAATAACATCAAAATTCAGTTTTTTCATGAATTTTTAAAATTCAATTTTTTTCCTTTTACTAAAAATCCCTGACTTTTCCCTGACTTACCTGACTTTTTCCTGAATTCCCTGACCTGTGGCAACCTTGTTTAAACGAAAAAATGTAGAAAACAAAAAATTTTGTTAGTTTAATTTTTTTAGTTAAATTTGTTAACTCTTTAGGAAAATTTATTATACTTTTCCTTTAATTGTAATAGGAGTAGGAAATTTTGATCGTAAGGAGAGAAAGGACTATTTTTTTTACTAATAAATAAACGGTATATTGGTCTTGGTCTTTTAGAATCATTAATCATAGGAACTATTTTAAACTCTCGGGACGTGCAGAAGAGACCATGAGACTTTGTTTAATATGCTAATGACTATTAAACAAGTATTTCTCTTCGTTTAACACGATATGAAATTCATTACGCGCAGGAGTAAAACGGAGATATTAAATTACCATAATATTAATAATACCCAACCGACTTGTTTTATTATACGAATAGGTAAAATACTGTTTGAGCCCGAAAGTGCTTTCCTCATCCAATGGTTTTTTTTTTTTTTTTGCTTCATCTCTTTAGTAAGGGGATATTTAGCATTTTAATATCGCGTATCAAGATGGCAATATAGTGGCTTAGCCATTCTCAATAGTCTTTCCCCCCCAAGAAGTATCTCGAAGGGAACAAGTCACAATATTCTCTGTAATATCCCATTTCTTGTAACGAATGTCATTTGAATCTCGCGACCAAGGATATCTTATTCCCTTGGAGACATTTTTTAACTTGATGTAATTTTCTTCGAGATTTTATTCTCCTTTCTTTTTTTCTTTTTTTCTTCTTTTCTCTTTTTTTCTTTTTATCTCTTTTTATCTTCATTTCTCTTTGTTCTTTATTTCTCTTTTTTCTTTTTTTCTCTTTCTTCTTTTTTCCCTTTTTTCTTTTTTTTTTTTAAATTAAAAAATGGGATCAAAATTAACTAAAACGTTCATTTTCGAATTAAAAATTCCTATTTTTGCATTTTATTTCCATAAGGCGAAAAGTGGGAAAGTATTTAAAATTTTAAGTGACAAAGTTAATTAGAGTTTTGTGAATTATATACATTCCGAGTATATAATTAATGTCTTGCAGCGACGTTTGTAATTAATAATTACCAGTATTTTCGTAATGAAACTCCTATGTGTCTTTACACTGAATTATAAATTCCACAATATAAAATAAATAATGAAAAGAAATAAAAATATTTAAACTTTTCTATTTTTAAATTTTCTAAATTATCACAACAATTTTTCGAGACATTTGTTTAAATTTTATTAAAAATAATTAAAATTCTGCGATGAGTTTTAGTATTTGTAAAAATAATTGAATCCCTAAGAAGAATTTTATTATTTTTGAACGATATTTAATTTTTTGCGAAAAATATTACTAATCTTGAAAATAATTGAATTTCTGCAATAATTTGTAACTTTTCCGAAATTAAATTTTTATTTCTTGTTTTCAACTAAAATTCTTCTATAAATGCATTATTTTTAATAATTTTTGACAAAGTTCTTCGTGTACTTTCAAATTCAATTGTTTAAAATTCAATTGTCCAAAATTTCAATTATTCATACATTCTTCAATTAAATATATATTAAAAAATAAAAACTTTAAATAATTAGAAAAAAAATTCGCAATTAAACTTTCTGAAAAAAATTAATTCCACAGAATTGTTAATTAAAAATATGAAAAATTCAGATTTTCAAAAATTTTAATTTGAAAGATTTTTAAAATTCAATTATTTCTAACTATATTGCTTTTAGTATTCAATTATTTTCTAAATTTTTAACTGAAATTCATTTTTAAATCAATTTTTATTAGAAATTTCTACTAGAATTCAATTATTTAAATACAAAAATAAATAATTTATTAATTTCACGTTTCTTAAAATTGAATTCTCATACAAAATTTTATCAACAAATTTTTAAATAATTGAATTCTTTCGACGATTTTTAATAACATTTTTAAGAATAATTACATTTTCCGAGAAATTTGAATAAAATTGTATTAAAAATAATTTAAATTTTGCGATGAGTTTTATTATTTATGAAAATAATTGAATTCCTAAAAACAAATTTACTTTTTTTTAACATAATTAAATTCCTGCGATGGATTTTATTACTCTTGAAAACAATTGAATTTCTGCAATAATTTGTAGTTTCTCCAAAATTAATTTTTTTTAGTGTTAACTAAAATTTTTCTATTCATCCATTATTCTTAATAATTTTTTAAATAGTTTTTTAAGAATTTTCAAATTTATTTGTTTTTAACTGAAATTCATTTTTAAATTAATTTTCATTATAAAATTCTTCTAGAATTCAATTATTTAAATACAAAAAATAATTTATTGTACATTTGAATGTATCTTAAAATTGAATTCTCATAAAGAATTTTATCAACAAATTTTTAAATACTTGAATTCGTTTGAGGAATTTTAATAAAATTTTTAATAATAATAACATTTATTAAGGAATTCAATTAAAATTATATTAAAAATAATTGAAATTCTGCGATGAGTTTTACTATTTATGAAAATAATTAAATTCCTAAAAAGAATTTTATTATTTAGAAAAATAATTGAATTTCTGTAAGAATGTTATTATTTAGAAAAATAATTGAATTTCTGTAAGAATGTTATTATTTAGAAAAATAATTGAATCCTTGTAAAAATGTTATTATTTAGAAAAATAATTGAATTCTTGTAAAAATGTTATTATTTAGAAAAATAATTGAATTCTTGTAAAAATGTTATTATTTAGAAAAATAATTTAATTATCTAGCGAAGAAATTTATAAAAATTTGTAAATAATTGAATTTCTGTGAAATGTTTATTATTTTATGAAAATAATAGATATTAAAAATTAGTAAATTGAGGAAAATTTTTGAAAATAATTGAAATTTTGCCAAGAATTTTATTAAAATCTTTGAAAATAATTGAATTTCGAAGAAGAATGTTATTATTTATAAAGGTAATTGAAATTTTGACTCGAATTTAAAAAAAATTTTGAACATAAAATGAAACATTCTTTTAACATTGTGATGAAAAATTTTATCACAATTTCACATTGTCGATAATTACACCATTGACAAAAAATGTTCAATCAAACCTTAATTGAATATATAATAGTATCTAAATTAACAATTTTTTATTAGCAAATTGAAATATTTCAATTCATCAGCGAATATTTATTCATATATCGAAAAAAAGAAAAGCGGAAAGAAGACAAATGTATTTTTAAGTAAATTGCAGTTCAATTAAATTTTCCTCTAATTAATTGAATGATTTTCAAAGTGGTACCTGTCCCAATATACATGTCGGTTGAAACAAAAAACAATAGAAATCATTTGTTTCAATTCACTGACTGTTAGTTCTCTTTAAATGACCACTCATTGTCTGTAAATAGGTCGAGTGCTCAGAGAGTACGAGTACATAATTGACAAGTCGATAGTTCTAAATTGCCAATAGTCTATTTTCAAGGTATAATTACTGCGCAAAATGACATGCTTTTCAAAATTTATATATCTTCAATATATTAAATTAGCGAAGAAAATATTTTCAATTTTGTAATTTTTCTCTTAATTGACATAAATAATATGAAAAATTTTCATGATAAAAAAATAATAATCTTGAGAATTGACACAAATTGAACTATAATTTTTTTTTATTTTTAACTTATAAATATTAATTTGATAATACAAGAAAAAGAATATTGGAAAACAGAAAATAAATAAGTAGAAATAAAAGAACTTTTATTTACTTAAAAAGTAAAATCGAATAAAAAATAATGCTACAAAGCAAGAAAAATAAGTAAATCCTGTCTTATTGTTAATATTTCGAATAAATTTTATTAAAAATAAAAGTTTTATTCTCTATAATATTGTCATATATATTTTAATTAAACTGCAGACTATAAGCGAATATTCAAAACATTTCGCCTCTCTCACACACACACACAAGTCTCGAAAAGTGTGAAGTTTAATACACAAAAGTGAATGGGAATTACTTTGAGGAAGGATATATAATTCATCCGAGTTTTCATCACTTTGTTCATCTACCTCATCTAACTGTTTAAACGACTTTTCCTCTCTGGTAACGCGCGTTCATATCTAAACGTAACACCCTTGCGAATATTTGTCTTTCTTTGCGTCACTTATACGCCGACGTATAATTCACATATTTCTCTCGTGTGGTTCACAAGTTTCGCTTTTTTTTCTCTCACTCTCTCTCTCTCTCTCTTTAAAATTCACACAGGAATCGTGTCACGCAAATAAATATAGTTGCGCGTTGGAAAAAAAAGAGGCGATGATTTACGGAATTTCAAAAAAAATTTAATAATTTAGTTTCTTCTTTTAAATCTCCTTTTTTTTATTTATTTCTTCTTTATATTAAGTTAGGAAATGCAAAACAATAGAATTAGTGTAATTAATAAAATTACTATAACAATAATTGCATTGTTCTGAAGAATTTTTAAATTTATAAAAATAATTGTATTCTTGCGAAGAATTTTATAAAAATCTATTGAAATAATTCATTTTTTTCGAAAAATATTTTGAAAATTCTGTTTTAAATAGTTAGCAATTTTAAAAATAATAAAACGTAAAAATTTTTAATTCAAATTTATTATCATAAAAATAAAATATGAATTGGAATATAGTTTTAATATTATTATAACTATAATATATAATATATTCTGACACAAGTAATTCAGTGAAAAGTCAGAGAATTTTATTAAAAGTATTGAAAAAAATTAAATTTTTTAGAATTCATAAGAAAATTCTGAATTTAATTTGTCTTTTTTGTTTGACTCATAAACTACGGAATTACCAAATTATAATACAAAACCTTCAATTATATTAATTTCTGAAAAATTTTAAATTTAAATTTATAAATTTTTAAAATTAAATTAAAATTTATATTTATATTTAAATTTTTTAATTTAACTTAAATCTTGTACTACTATCATAAAATAAATAAATTATTTAATGAATAATTTTGCTTTAATATTTCGAAATTAATTCAATTTTAAAGAAGTTGCGTTAACAATTTCCATAAATAAATGATCTTCAAACGGTTTCAATTTAAAATTCTATAAAATTTCAGTTTTAATATGAATTTAATTAGAAATCTGGTCAAAATCCCAATTATCTTTATAAATAATAAAAATCGTCTTCAAAATTCAATTATTTTTAAAAATTTTAATAAAATTCTTGTCAAAATTTCAATTATTTTCAAAAAATTTCAATATTAATACTATTTTAATAAAACTACAAAAAAATCAATAATTAAAAAAAAAATTGAATAAAATTGTAAGCAAATATTCAATTATTTTCATAAATAATAAAAATTTCACAGGAATTCAATTACTTACAATTTTTATAAGTTTCTTTTCAATAATTCAACTATTTTCATAAATAATAAAACTCATTGTAGAATTTCAATTATTTTAAAATTTCTAATACAATTTCAATTATTTTTAATATAATTTTAATCTAATTCCTTGAAAAATGAAACTATTCTTAAAAATTTGGTAATAAAATTCTTTATAAGAATTGAATTTTATAAGAAACATTCAATTATTCAATAAATAATTTACTTTTGTATTTAAATAATTGAATTCTCGTTGAATTTTGATTAAAAACATTAAAAAGAATTGAATTTTGAAAAAGTTACAAATTCTTGCAGAAATTCTATTACTTTTGTTTGCTTCATAAACTATGAAATTACCATATTATATACTTAATTAATTATTAAAAATAATGGATTTATAGAAGAATTTTTTAGTTAAAAACACTAAAAATAATTGAATTTTGGAAAAATTACAAATAATTGTACAAATTACATTATTTTCAAAAGTAAAAAATTCTTCGCAGAAATTCAATTGTGTTCAAAAATTTTTTTAAATTCATGTGAAAATTTCAATCATTATTAAAAATTTATCAATAAAATTTCAATTTTATTATTTAGGTATTTTCAAGAATTTGAATAAATTTCTTGTCAGCATTTCAATTATTTTCAAAAATTTTCCACAATTCAATGATTTTCAATATCTACTTATTTTTATAAAATTTTCTAAAACACTTCAAATATAAAAAAAAAAATTTTCAATTTCACAGAAATTCAATTATTTACCAATTTTTTGATAAATATCTTCGCAACAATTTAATTATTTTCATAAATAATAAAACTCATCATCATCACAAAATATCAATTATTATTTTAATTACAATTTTACTCAAATTCCTCGAAAAATGTAATTATTCCTTAAAAATTTTATTAAAATTCGTCAAAAGAATTCAATTATTTAAAAATCTTGTAATAAAATTCTTTATAAGAATTAAATTTTCAAGAAACATTCAATTTTATATAATTTACTTTTTTATTTAAATAATTGAATTCTCACAGAATTTTCTAATAAAAATTGATTTAAAAATTAATTTTAGTTAAACTTTTAGATAATAATTGAATATGAAAATATTTTTTAAGAAGTTACAGTAACAATATTCTTATAATCTAAAATAATTATTTTATCTTGGCGATCATCTTTAATTATTAAAAAACATGAAGAAATCGATCACTCCAAGTCGAAGACTCGGAGTAATCGATATCTTTATGTCTTATAACAATATTTTTAAAGTCGTTAAATATCAAAAAGGTTTGAATTTGAATGTTTTGAAGAATTTTAATTCTCACGAAAAAATAATAATAATAATAAAATATTTATTTAGAAAAGAAGTTATTGACGTTATTGAATAATTTTGCAATTATAGAAATTCGTAAATAATAATTAGTAACAGATATTAACAATTATTTCAAGTCAATTTAATGACTCGGAATGATTGTTAATATCAAAGTTTTATTTCTAATTCTTGAAAATGTTATTAAAGTAAAAAGAAATGATTTTAATTTAACTGTAATTTTAGAACATTTAATTAGAGTTTAATTTTCAAAAGAAAAGATGAAAGACGAGAAAATAAAAGGAAAGGAGATAAAAAGTCTCGGAAGGAGAAAATAGTAAAAAGGCAAGAAAGTAGAGGAAGGAAGGAAGGTAGTGAGGGAAGGAAGGGAAGGGAAGGGAAGGAGGAGGAGGAGGAAGTGAAAGTAAAGGGGTAAGAAAAAGTTTTGTTGCATTTCGCTAGATGTGTATCGCTATAATCTTAATTCAAGAGTTCCCCTCACCAGCATTTAGTGCTCGTGACAAATAGCTTTTAATTTCTCGTCCCTGTTTACCCAAGGGCGCCTCTCCAAGAACCCCTAATTAATTGCCCTTACTCAGTAGCGAGTCCTCGCGGACATTATCTTATCGTCGGCCACTTAAACCAACCAACCATTGCCTTGGCAAGTATAAGAGAGAGAGCCGCAATTCCCATCCGTGGCACCCCTAAGGTACACATGGCGTCAGATCTGAACCAACGATTATGAATGCAGCGGGGCGAGTAAGCCTCTGTTTGCTTTAACTCTTGGTTCGGTGCTGCAACGACGCACCAAGTTTCCCAACCTCTATACTCTCTCTCTCTCTCTTTCTCTCTCTCTTGGCTTGTAACCACTATCATTCCTCTCCATCGAGATATATTGGTTTGCTCCTTCTACCGTTACTGTCTCTCATCTCATCAGATCATTCAAGCTCTTGTGATAATACCAAATCCTGATGCTCCACTCTCTCTCTCTCTCTCTTATCAGACTTTGACGTTAATGTACCCTTCCAATCGGTTTTACACAAAATCCAATATACTTTTCACCTTTATCCACTCTCTGCACTGGTAATTAATTTAATTTAATTTTTTTTTGCTAATTTCATTATATGGGGCATTCTCCACAATATTTTCATTAAAAAATTTGATTTCGTTGGAATAATTTTTTTTTTGGATTCTGTATCGAAAAAAAATAAATACGTATTTTTTTATTTTGAGATTTGATGAAAATTACGGAAGTTATTAATTTTTGAAATTTAATGTTTTTGAAAACAGTGACTTTTCAAAGCCGTTTTTCTCCCTCAATATTTCAAGTTGGAAAATAGAATGACACATGAAATTTGTCGGAAATTTCATGAACTTTTCAAATATGCAATTATTAATAACGAATCTGCAAAGGGAATACTTAAAAACTTGAAATTAAACTTAAAAAGTGTTATTTCTCGAAGATGGACACTTTCGATTTTCAATTTTTTTTTCTCCACTTAATCTTTAAAAAATGAGAAATTTTTTCCTACTTATGAGAATGTGGTGTTCTTTCATTTAATTATATGCGTCAGCGACAGTCAACGGGTTAAAAAATGAGAAATTTTTTCCTACTTATGAGAATGTGGTGTTATTTCATTTAATTATTATTAACAATATTCTTAAATCTAAATGAATGCATTTTGGAGTTTCATTATATAAATAAATCTCAGTTTCGTTCAATTTCTATTGAATGTCATATGTTTTTTTTTCGTTGTTCGATATTATTTATTTTCATAGAAGTGCAAAATAATTTGCAAATTGTATAAAATATAATTATTTATTATAAATAAAGTGTTTTATTAAACGCTCTTGCTATCCTTTTGAATTATTAAAAAAAATAATCATAAATTATATAATTTGAAAATAATTTTGACACTTCACTACAAAAAGTAAACAAATGACATTCAACAGAAATCGAATAAAACTAGTTATATAATCATAGAATGTACCTCAAAAATTCGTACACTGAGATTAAAAATATTGTAAATAATAATTAAATAAAATAACACCACATTCTCATAAGTAGGAAGAAATTTCTCATTTTTTAAAGATTAAGTCGAGAAAAAAAATTGAAAATCGAAAGTGTCCATCTTCGAGAAATAACACTTTTTAAAATTAATTTCAAGTTTTTAGGTATTCCCTTTGCAGATTCGTTATTAATAATTGCATATTTGAAAAGTTCATGAAATTTCCGACAAATTTCATGTGTCATATTATTTTCTAACTTGCAATATTGTAGAAAATAATCATCCTGTACTTTGTATTGTAATACTTATTTGAAATTGGCGGTAGTCGTTCGTAGCGCCATCGATCAATAATGTGGATGCATTATTGATTACTGTAACGTCCTGTGAATTAACAGTCGTTCTTTTAATTAAATCAAACATGTGCATCATAAATTTTAAGTTCATATCTCTCTTACTTTTATCTTTTTTTTTCTGTAATCTTTGAAATAGGAAACCAAACACATTTTTAAACTAGCGAAAGTAATTTAGGAAAACGAAATAGAAAACCAGACACATAAAAAACAGCGAAACTAATTTTAAGAAACGAAAAGGAAAGAGAACACTTGTAGAAATGTGAAACAGATCTTTTTTTAAAAAAACTAAAATTCCTGAAAGTAAGGGGAATTTATGAGTTATAAATTTTCCTGAAAATTCGAAAACCCTAGTCTTAGAAAAGGACATTTCCGTCGCAATAGAACACCCGTAAAATACAACAGGTCCCAGACGAACGGAAATCCTCAAGGACCCCATCTGAGTAGACCCATTAAGAACTATATATATATATATATAGCTATATACCTACAGCAAAGTTAAAGTAAGCATTTAGGGATGTACTATATATATAGATATACACAAATATTAAAATTACCGAAATATGATTTTTAAATATCTTATTTTAATATTTTAGATTTAATATTAATAATTATTGATTGTTTGATGAATTATTGTTATAAATAATTGTAGTAATAAATATTACTATAATTAAATAAAATTAATATTTCAAAAATCAAATTTCTTTATAAAAATAAAAATAATAATAAAAATCAATTATTAAAAATAAATTATTAATAAACAATAATTATTTAAACAATAAATAATTAATACCATACTAGTAAAATTTAAATAATAGTTTAATTATTGGTTTTATTAATTAATAGAGTATTTTCAACAAATGGTTCATAAATTAAATATTAAATAATTGTTAATTAACAATTAAAATAATTATTAACTAACTATTAAATAATAGAACTAGTAAAACCGAATATTCACTAAATCAGTTATAAATTAATGAAAACTATTAATTTCATTAGTAATAATATTAGTTATAATAATTTTTAAAACATTTTTAAACAATAAATATTTAAACAATAAATTAATTAACAAGTTTATTAAAATTATTATTCAATTATCAATTTATAGATTCAATTATTAAAAATACCAAATCTATTGTTATTAACATTAACAATAATAAACTTTTAAACAATTTATTAACAATTAACTTTAAAATATCTTGTTAATTAACAAATTGACTAAATAATTATTGAATAGTGTAATTTACACCGAATTAATTGTAAAATTCTTTAGTTAACTATTTTATTGTTATTAATATTAATAATAATCATTTTTTTAATAATGTTTAAACAATAAATTCAACTTTTACTGTATAAAATATATAAAAATCAGAAATATGTTAAATTTAAGGAAAATAGCTATTTTTGTAAATTTTAGAAATTGGAGTTGGAAGGGAAGATGAAGTTGAGGAAGGTCAAGACACAGCCCCTTTTCTCAAAGATCCTCCTACGCGTTAAACCCCTAAAAATGGGATGGACCCAAAATTAACCAATTAGGCCCACTTTCCCAACGTATTTTCTCTCCATTTTCTTTTCTCAAACCAATCCAAAAATAACCAACCTCTTTTTCCCTTTCTACAACTTTTCTTCCCTAAATTTTCCGCCCTTAAGAAAATCGAAAGTGGGAATAGTTGTATAAATATACGTGTTCCTTAAGGAAACGTCAGTTCTCGAACCACTGTCAACTATAATTTAGAGTTCTCTCTAAGTTACAATCTTCAAGTTCGATTTTCAAATTCAAATTCTTATTCAAGTTATTCAAGTTCTTCAAAGTCTTCAAGTTTAAATTCAAATTCTTATTCAAATTCTTCAAAGTCTTCAAGTTCAACTTCATCTTCCCTGCCTCTGACTCCAAGTTCAACGATTGATTACATTTTAATAAAAAGTGAGTACAATTCAAAATTGCTGTCTATTTTTCTTTCTACATCTGTTCATCTATCCTTTATTCTGCGATTAGGAGTATACTCGATATCAGTATACAATTATTTTTTTTTTATTAGTTTTGAATTATCGTGTACCCTTGATTTTTAAATCCAGTAGTCAACTCGATATCTGTTGGCGAAAGATCTAAATTCTTTTCTATTTTTAAATTCAACCTGATCTTAAACTCTTTTTCTTAATTAAATTAAAGAAAGTTTAGAAAATATTAATTGAAAGTATTCCCAAGCTATTGGATGTAAAAATCCAGGCTTAAAAATAAATCTGTTATTTAAGATTGATCAAATTTAATATTTGATTAATTTTGAATGAAAAGTAGTATTGTCATATCTCATTATTAATTTTCTGAGACGTAACATACTAAATTTTTGGAGGCCCCGGAGGGATTACTTTCAATTTTTCTTCTTTCTTGATTTAATTAAAAATCTTTTCTATTATTTTAATTAACCCCATTATTCATCATATAATTTTTTTTTTTTTTGAGAAATTTTGAGTCCATGAAAATAAACAATTTTTTTTTATTAAAAAAATAAATTAATAATAATAAATAATATTTTAATTATTATAAACAATCTCTTTAACAATTTGAATTTTTATATATATGTGTGACGCACCTGCCTGCCACTCAACGCGGTAAGCGTAGTCTTTCTCTCTCACTCTAATGATAGACTCCCCTCTCACGTGCTATCTAGTACGCTGGGCCTACTGAGTAGTACCGCGCATGACTCGCGATTCTCGAGCGTTATCTCGCGAACTATAAGTCCCTCGCGAATTCTGACTAGCGCAATCGATTTTACTACCCCCCTTTAGTAAACCCCCCATGTTATAACATTTTTAAAATTTGAATGGTAATTCTACGATCATTTTCAAGATTTTTATTAAATTTTTGAAGTTTTCTCTCTCACTCCAATGGAATATAGCTCCTTCTCTCTCACTCTTATAGTAAGCATCTCCCCTCTTGAAGTCATGGTGCGTTCTCTCTCACTCCTATAGCAAGCGCATCACCTCACGCGTGACGCGACGGCTAGAGTCCCAGCGCGGCAGCTGCCTAGTACTCGCGACTCCCGAGCGGTATCTCGCGAACGCGAAGTCCCTCGCGGTTTTTAATATCATTTTTGATTTTTCTGAATATTGTCCTTTATTAATAAACATAATATTATATTTTTTTTTTTTTTATATATAAATTTTTTTAAAATGGAAAAAAATGTTCCTAAAAGCGAAAACCATACACTTTTAACCTTAGTAGAAAACAATACTCAGGAATTAAATTATTTGAGAAAACAAGTTACAGCTCTAGCCGAAGAGAATAGAAATTTAAACACAATCGTCAGACGACTTGTTAACTATTCAACAATTCCCGGTAAAAGAACTATTATTGACGAAATTGATTTCGCTTTTACCCGTCTGACTATTCGTTGAATTTTTACCTTTTCTTCGCCTTCTCAATTTTCATCAAAAAAAAAAAAAAAAAAAAAAAAAAAAATTTTAATAATTTTTTTTTATTTTTTTAATCAATTATCAAATTTCTTTTTTTTTTATAATCAAATTGTTGAATTTTTTTTATAATGAGTTACGTTCCTGTCAGAAAAGACGTAGAAACTTGTCCTTACGACCCTTGTCACAGGATTTTAAAAGAACGCATGGTCAAGCATCTCTATAAGTGTCGCGCTAATAATTTCCCCGCGTCAGAAACTAAAATTGTATGCCCTAGGGATAACACACACGAGGTGAGGGAATTAGAATTGGAGTATCATTTGACTAAATGTCATAGGAATTATTTTGTCCCTTATGTTTTTAAATGATTTATTTTCTTTGTTTCATTGTTTGGCAAAATGTTGATTCCTAAGGATGATATAATTGTTAAATTGTGTGATAAATTAAATAAATTAGAAGAAACTGTGGAAATTAATTCTGACTTAGACAAGGATCACTGGGATACTACCTCTTCACTAGTAGACAACGTAGATAGACTAAATAAGGCTGTAATTATCCTGACTAACGTCAACAGAGAACTTATCACAATCATAAGAGAATTTGTTTCCGGTACAACCGTCGAAAATAAATCTGATTTAATCAATCAATTAGACGTCACGTTTGCAAATTTAAACATCCGAGCAGAGAAGAATAATTGATTTTTCTTCCTTCTCTCTCTCATTGTTTGGGATATTGTGTCAGTTCTTAAGGTGAATTCCAATTTTCAGCGAGATTATTATAATTGATTAAATTTTTTTTTTTAATATGAGGAAAAGGACTAATTTAAAAAATATTTTTTTATGAAATTAAATCTAAATCTCCATTTCATTTTCCAATCATCCTATCAATAAAAGAAAAGGGTATTGAAAATAAAACCCGATTCATTATTGAATTCCCATCAAATTAAAAAAACCTCGGAAATTATCAAGAGTTGTGAAATTTGTTTAAAATTTTTTTTTTTTTTTTCTCCATTTATTAAATAAATTTTTACAGTTAATACGCGCGGAAGTATTATAAGATTAATATTTCTTAGTGCTTCTGCTGCCTTTAACATCTTGTTGTTTCCTTGTTAAAAGAAAAGAAAATTAATTTTTATTTTTAATATTAATTAATTTTGTTAAAATTCGGCCTCTCGAGTGGGAAAATATTACTCCCACTTTAGAAGAGTAAGAATTATTTTTCTTATTCCTATATCCAATTAATCTATTCATTTCATAAATAAAATAATAAAACAATTAATTTTTTTTTTATTAACTTGTTTAAGACTTGGCCTCTAGAGTGGATTATGTCCATTTTAGAAGAGTAAAAGCAAATTGTTTTATGTTGCAATGAATAACCTAGATCCTTACCCCTCCAATCGTAGGAAAAGAGGTACAAAAAAATTTAATTCTATTCCAGCAACCTCAGTCATTTTTAATAATTTAACTAAACAAATTGTAGCTATCAAGCCTACGGCTGTTGTCAAACCAAATATTAGAGTTCCAATTGAAAATTTAGTTCAAATAAATAATATTGATCAGGATACTAATTTCGTTGAAATTGACCTCACAATAGAAGAAGCCTT
The DNA here is from genome assembly GCA_032872505.1 of Leptopilina syphax. Classification (NCBI taxonomy): domain Eukaryota; kingdom Metazoa; phylum Arthropoda; class Insecta; order Hymenoptera; family Figitidae; genus Leptopilina; species Leptopilina syphax. The sequence goes on from CM065470.1 coordinate 10,631,409, forward strand.
GATACAGAGAAATAGGGCAATTCTTGAGGAAAACCAAGCAAGAAATGGACCAATGACCTCTGTAAATGACGTAGAATTGATAGAGATTGATTGATTAAGTTTGTTTAACACATAATTTTTTTGATTGATTATAGTGTCAGGATATTTTACGAAGCCCCGTCAGCCTTCGAAAAAGCAAAGAGCCAGTAATAAAAGGAAGTTACGGGAAGAAATAATCCGTAACGGGGGAACGTGGCTCTCTTTCGAGGATTATCGAAAGTTGAAAACAGAAGAGAAGGCCAAGGAGGCCGAAAATTTGAAGAAAGGTGAAATTTTTCCACCTTTACCGGTCGAGACACCCATCTTACCACCTTTACCGAAAGAAGATCCGCCAGAATCTTCCAATCAATTGGTCAAACCCGAATTGCGACCATACAAAGGAGGGATACATCCTTCCGTTTTTAAAAAATTAAATTTAGATGCAAAAATAGTCTTATTTAGGAAAAACTTATGTAAGCATTTAAATAATCCTGCTATTTGCAAGCAGTGTATAATTAAATTTAACAATAATTATAGGATCCCTAAGAAAACTAATGATAAGAAAGATAATGTATTCAATAAAGTTTTAGATTAAAATAAAAGTAATATCTTTGTAAAATAATTTTTTTTTATTCCTTATGAGTCGAATTACTAGGTCACAAGCTAAAGACGATATCGAACTATTATACGAAGTAGAAGCTTTTAATCCTTTCATTAAATCTCAAAAGGTTGTTAGGTCACCTCACCAACAAACTTTAATAAATAAACAAAACGAAAAAACTACTTTATACAAATCTTCTTCATTTACTAATTTAGAATTATTAAAAGACAATTCTGACGTACATGACGACACTACTGTTCAAAATTTTGCATCTCCTTCCACTTCAACTAATCCAAAACTTTTTCATTCTACTCCTTATAAAACTCCTTTAAAATTTCCTGACTCTAATGAAAATAGCGACAAATCAACAATAGTAACTTCAAATTCACTAGTAAATTTAAGCTTTGATCAAATCCAAATTTCACAAACAAACATGGCTCTCCCTGTTCCTCTAAACCAGACAGTTAGTCTTACTGATGCAATCAAAATAGTCCCAGAATTTGATGGTTCAAATATCCCAGTAACTCTTTTCTTACGAGGATGTTTGGAAGCCAAAGAAATGATTGGCGAAGCGGCCGAGGGAAATTTAACAAAATTACTTAGAACAAAAATTTGCGGGGAAGCCCAAGAAACAATTTCAGGACAAAATTTCTTGACAGTTGAAGCTCTGTCAACTTTCTTAAAGGACATCTACATTGTAAGTAGATCAGTTAAACAGTTATTAGGTGATCTTGGTAATGAATACCAACGCGAAGACGAAAAAGTAATTACGTTCGCGAATCGTATCAGAGATATAGGAACTCGAATAATCGAAGCTCAACGTGCAGCAACAGGAAATGCTGACGCAAATTTTATCAGGGAAACTCAGGGGGATGTAGTCGAAACTTTCAAAGAAGGGTTACTTCCAGAAATTGAAAATAAACTCGAAAACAACGCTGACATTAATGAACTAATTAAAAACGCGATTAAAGTTGAAAAAAAACTAACATTACAAACAGGTAGAAGTAGTAATAACTTAGAAACAAAAGTTATTAGAAAACGCGAAATTTACACATGTCAATTGTGTAAAGAAGAGGGCCACGAAGCCACAAACTGTGCGAAACAAACTCCCAAATTTTGCGAAATATGTAAAGAATCTGGACACACTCAGGACCAATGTTATTTAAAAGACAGAAAAACCCAACAAAAATGCCAAATTTGCGATCGCGTGGGCCACGATGCTCGTACATGCTATAAAATCCAAGTTTGTCAAAATTGTAAACAAACGGGACATTCCGATAAATTCTGCCGTCAAAAAACTCCAATTTCATGTCAAATTTGTGATAAACCGGGACATAGCGCTAAAACGTGTTTCCAATTAAAAGATAACAAATTTTGCAAATTTTGCAAAACAAACTCTCATTCCACAAATGATTGTAGAATGCAAAATCAATCAAATAACCCTAGGGCACAATTTCAATGCCAATTATGCAATGGCATAGGTCACACCGCGGCTAGATGTAGAGCTACTAATGTTAGTGAAAATTTAGAAGAGAGATGTGCGTATTGCAAAGCAACCGGTCACGTTATCCAACATTGTATAAAACGAACGGTTAACAATGCTAGAAATTCGGGAAACGCAAATGGTCTTCACATGATGAGCGCGAAAATGGAGACTCCTACTTTCCCAGAGCGCTCAAAGAAGACAATGCAATTCGAGAAGGTACCTTGCGAATAAATTCTATAAGTAAAATTGATCGTAAAAATAGTCCCTATATCGAACTACAAATCGCTAACGAAACCGGTAATATTGAAGTTCTGCTAGATACAGGAGCAGAAGCAAATCTTTTGAAACTGCAAAGCGTACCCAAAAATCGCGTAATTGATAAAACAAAGACCTATAAAATCTTTGGAGTAGGTGGAGAATCATCGGAGACACTAGGTCAAATTACATTAAAAATGATGGGTTACGAAATTGACTTTTTAATAGTACCAGACAGTACATCCATACCCTATGACGGAATTCTCGGTATACAATTTTTTACAAAAAACTCAAAGCAAATTGAACTTCTTAACTCAAAAATTAGAAATTGATGGTATATTAATTAGAATGAGGCGAAAAATGACTACACAAACTAATACAAATGACGTATACAGTATCGAAGACACTAACGTACTAGGACAACTTCCTTATATGTCTATTAAAAATAATATTACAAACAAAGGTTCTGACTTTTTGATTGACACAGGTTCTGAATGTAACATTCTCAAAGATGAATTAATGTTGCCAGGCGACCCTGTTTTTACTAATCAAAAACAATATTTAAAGGGAGTCGGTGGTAACGTTATTCAAACTATGGGTAGTACCGATCTTTTTGTGTATGGAGTTTTTTCTACTTTCCAAGTTGTCTCTGATGATATCGATCTACCCGCCAAAGCTATTTTAGGAGCTAAATTTTGCCAAGATGGCCAAGTAATTATTGATTTCGAAAATTCAGTAGTAGTAATCGGAGAATCAGCTCACAGTTTCAAATTCAAAACACCCCCTTCTATTGCGAAGAGAAAACAAAATTGTTTGTACTATTGCGAAGAAAACGAAGACATTCCGATCTATTCTATTGACGTAATCGAACCTACTGACATCGAATTCGAATTTAATTATCCGACCTCTTTGAAAGATGTAAAAGAAAAATACATTTTTCAGGTTAACACACATGAATTAGGCAGAAATCTAGATGCAGACCCTAATGAAGATTTTTATCTAGATCCTTCTAACCCCTACTATCAGGAAGAAGAAGAAGAATTAGATCGTTTAAAAAATAATAACATCGCTGATTTCCTACGTTTAGATCATTTACAAGATAAAGAAAGACAACACATTTTAAATTTGGTAAATCAATACAGATCAAGTTTTTATTTGCCTGGAGATGATTTACCTGGTACAAATGCCATCATGCATAGAATTCCTACTATCGATGATATTCCAGTAAATACTAAACAGTACAAATTTCCACACGCGTTAAAAGAAGAAATTATTAAACAAATGAAAGAACTTTTGAAAATGAAAATAATCAAACCTTCTAATTCTTCTTACAACATTCCTTTATGGATAGTACCCAAAAAGGCAGACTCCCAAGGTGTAGTAAAATGGCGAGTCGTTTTAGATTTCAGATGGTTAAACGAAAAGACCATCAGTGATAGCTATCCATTGCCAAACATCACAGAAATTTTTGATCAAGTTGGAGGAGCTAAATACTATTCTATCATAGATTTAGCAAAAGGTTTCCTTCAAATCAAACTAGATCCTAAAGATTCTCACAAAACCGCGTTTAGCACACCCTTCGGACATTACGAGTTCGTTAGAATGCCTTTTGGACTAAAAACAGCTCCATCTACGTTTCAAAGATTAATGGATACCGTTCTTCAGGGACTCCAAGGTGAAACGTTGTTTGTTTATTTGGACGATATTGTCATTTATGCCAACAGTATCGAAGAGCACGATAGAAAATTCCATCAATTAATGGAAAGATTAGTTCAGGCCAATTTAAAACTGCAAACCGACAAATGTGAATTTTTAAGAAGTGAGGTTAATTATCTTGGTCACAAATTAAGCAAAGATGGTCTTAGCCCTGATCCTAAAAAAATTGAAGCAGTAAAAAAATTCCCTGCACCCACAAATCTTAAAAAGGTCCGTGAATTCCTTGGATTAGCCGGATATTATAGAAGATTTATCAAAAATTTTTCTCAAATTGCTAAACCCCTAAGCAAATTATTGCAAAAAGATGTAGATTTTCAGTGGAATGAAAAAGCTAATAATGCTTTCGAACAATTAAAAGATTTATTATGCAATGCCCCTCTTTTACAATTCCCTGAATTAGACAAACCCTATAATATCACTACTGATGCATCAGGATATGCAATTGGAGGTGTTTTATCTCAGGGTGAAATAGGTAAAGACAAGCCTATCGCTTATTTTTCACGAGTCCTTAAAGGTCCCGAATTAAATTATGAAGTCTATGAAAAAGAAGCTAAAGCTGTAATAGATTCTGTTCAAGCCTTTCGATCCTATGTGTATGGCAGAAAAATTAACATATACACCGATCACCAACCTCTAGTGTGGTTTAAATCTGCTGATTTAAACACTCGCGTCCAAAAATGGCGTTTCAAATTATCAGAGTATGATTATAGCATTTTTCATAAGCCTGGTAAAATGAATAACAACGCTGACGCCCTCTCACGAAATCCCGTAGAAAGTACATCAGCCAATGTCATAACTAGAGCCCAGAAAAAGAAACAGGACACAACTGTTAAAACTATCCCTGTCCCTGTTGCTCCAATTCCCCAAATTCCAAACCCACCCGAAAAACGACCCCAAATCGAAAAACAAAGCTTAGAAAAAGTAAATTCGATTTTAGAATCTCTCAGAAAAAACCCACAAAAACCCAGATACCCCAAACGGAATTTAGACAAACCCAAACCCACTTATGAGGAAAGTGAAGAAGATTCTAACGAAGAAGAAGTAGCTCAATCAAGACCACTCCCTGTCACTAGAAAAAGAAGAGAGGTATGCCCCACTTCTGATGATTCTTTAGATTCAGATAAAGAAGACTTAACACAAGCTAAACCTTCTCCAATCACCAGAAAAAGAAGAGATATACGCCCTGTCTCGGATGATCAACTCAAGGGAGAAATCGTAGAACCTCCTCCAGTCCCAAAAACTAGGGATAAAATTAGACAAAATCAGGATCTCTCAAGCTCTGATTCAGATATCGATTCTGACGATTCGGATTTAATAGAAACTCTTCCAAATAAAGATTCCAGCGGTACTGAAAGACTAAGGATAATTAAAACTAGGGAAACTGTTCAATTTCGTGCGGATAACATCGCTTATTTTGTAAATATAAATGGTACTCCTTGCGATGAAGGTGCCAAGAAATTAATCGAACACAATAAAATTAGTCCCCAACAAAAACTAATTTTAGGCGAAATTGATCAAATAAAAAGAAAGAATAACAGATTCTTATTTTCTCTATGCTTAAAAAACGATAAAAATTTATCCTTGTCTCAAACACGTGATAATATCTTTAATTTGTTGAAAAAACTTAAACAACGCTTAAATGATTTAAATCAAAATGAATTTTCTATTGCCAAAAGTCCAACAATCGAAGGATTAGACTGGACAGAGATTTTAAATCTCATCGATATAGTATTTAGAGGAACCAGGATCACAATTCTAATTTGCTATGGGACAATAACATATGCCCCTATCGATAAACGCGATGCAATTTTCTACGAATGTCATAAATGTCCAATAGGAGGACATAAAGGTGTTAGTAAAACGTATAATCGTATCAAACAAAATTATTATTGGGAAAAACTAAAAGATGATGTTGCGCGCAGAATTCAGCAATGTCTCGATTGTCAACTAAAAAAATTAGTTAGACTAAAAACCAAACAACCCATGGTGATAACTGACACACCTGGAGTTGCTCTAGATAAAATCGCAATGGACATTGTTGGTCCTCTTAAACCTACTTCTAAAGGTAACGAGTACATCCTCACTATCCAAGATTTATTTTCCAAATTTTGTTTAGCAATTCCCCTCTCTAATACCTTATCCAGCACTATTGCTGATGCGTTCATTAAAAGATTTATTTGCATATTCGGTTCCCCTAAAATCGTCCTAACGGATCAAGGACGTAATTTCCTAAGTGAACTGATGACAAGAGTTTCTAAAAGATTCAAGATTAAAAAGCTCCGAACTACAGCCTTTCATCCTCAATCTAACGGCTCTTTGGAACGTTCCCATCATTCACTTGGTGAATTTTTAAAACAATATACCGATATCGATAACGAATGGGACGAATGGTTAGATATAGCAATGCTAAGCTATAATACTAGCACTCATGAAAGCACAAAACACACGCCGTATGAAGTAATCTTCGGTCGTTTAGCTCGTCTTCCCTCTAGTGAACCTTTACGTGAAGGTGATCTAAATCCCACATTTAAAGGTTATATTACCGAATTGGTATCTCGCCTTAATGGCATTCAAAAACTTGTCTATGACAATCAAGTCTCTTCCAAAGAAAAATCAAAGTCACATTACGATAAAAACATTAATCCAATAAATTTTAAAATTGGAGACTATGTTTTCCTCTTATCAGGTCCTACACCTGGTAAATTTGGAAATCATTACAGTGGTCCACATAAAATAATCGAAATCTTAAACAAACAAAATATTAAAATTCAAATTAATAAAGAATTTAAAATTGTTCACGCTAACAGACTCAGAATTTCTCATATTAACCCTAAATAAATAAAATATATACAAAATCTTTTTATTCTTTTTCATAAAAACTAGAGAAATAACATAGATCAAAAGTTATGTTTCAGATGGATTTCTTTGTGATTTTCTGTTTACTGTTAAAATTCTCCACTGTTTGGTCTATCATAGGCTATGATTGCGGTGTAGGAGAATTAAATATAACAACAATTTCTCTCTTGCAAGTGGGAGAATGCGAAATCAGCAAAAATGATATACAAACCAGTGAAACTCAAATTCAGTTATTACAAGTTAGTGAATATTCAGAAACTATAGTAAAACAGTGTAAGGTAGAAATACATAGGGTAATCTACTATTGTGGAATGCACTCACACGTGTCTGTAGTCCACAATGGTATGAACGAATATATAATGGAAACTAACAAAGATGTATGCGACATCGCACACGCCACCGGTATTTTTAAAATAACAGACACACATTCAATTTCGGGATTAAAAATAAATCAAACAAGCACACATCCAGTTACGCTTAAAGGTACAATTGATACAGATGGCGGGTGCGATGGCGAAGGTTACTCAGATCCATACGGGTCCTGGAAAGACGTCGTTGTACAAGCCACCGTTAAAATCACTTTGTCTGAACATCTAGCAGCCGTAAAATTAGATTCCAACAAAATCATTTTAAAAACAGGAACAGTATGTACCTTTTCTGATGAAAAATGTATAGACCACGACGCAGGGTACACATACTGGAAAACTATACCATCTGATTATTGTAAATTTGATAAATATAACGTTCTGTATGAGGGCACAGCTAGCAAAATGATTGACTTAGACATCCACAACCCACAAACTGTATACGCCGTAACCAAAGGAGAAATTACCTTTGCATTAACTTCAAAATCAGAAGAATCCTTATGTGGATACAGTCTCATAAAGACTGAACATCCCAAATTAATTATTTTCGAAAAAAAGGGAACAGAAAGTTTTGCTAAAAAGAAACAAATCTCCACATCCAACTTAGATATTTTTACTTATGTCAACTCAAAATTTGTATATGTAGAAAAACACATTAGGACTCAAATGAAAAACTTGTACGCCGATATAGTTAACCAAAAATGTAAACTAGAACAACAAACGATTAAAAATTCTTTGTCACTTGCAGTAATAGCCCCTGATCAATTTGCCTACGATATAATGAACAATCCGGGTTACATGGCTCTCGTTGCGGGCGAGGTAGTCCATATAATCAAGTGTACACCTGTAGAAGTAAAAATCCAACATGGAGAGCATTGTTTTCTAGAGCTACAAGTAACAAAAAACAACATAACTTATTATTTAACCCCAAGAACACATGTTCTCAAAGCAACGGGAACTCAGACAATGTGCAACAACTTACTACCATCTTTATATCAAGTAAACGAAAACTGGTATAAAATTTTACCACTCCCAGTAGAAGCCCGAGCACCTGTCATACTACAACCATCCAAGGCCAACGATTGGAAGTATCTTAACCCAAACGAGTTAGCTACGAGCGGAATATACTCCGAGGATGAAATCCAAAAACTCAAGGAGAAGATTATGTTTCCTGTGGAAAAACCATCAGTACTCAACGACCTAGCCATGGGTATGGGAGGTCAACAAACAATCACCAACAACCGAGGAATTTTAAACCTCTTCAACGAAGATGTCGTCGAAAAATTCGTCGACAACACTTGGAACAAGATATGGAACAAATTCATTACCTTTGGTACTGCAAGTGCCGGAATCTTTGCCATCATAACTCTTTTCCAAATCATTAAATATATTGTCAACACATTCGTACAAGGATACACCTTATACTCAGTCTATGGCTGGTCAGTACACCTGCTAGGAGCAATAATCAGCTCCATTACTCATCTTCTGGTACATTTGGGTACTAGACAGTCCGCATCCGAAACCCCATTGGAAGAAGTTGCAGTCCCAGATTCCTCCAAACAACCAAATGAAAACCAAGACGCACACAAACCAACTACACCCACCAGTCCCCCAAGTGATCCAGGAATTTCGTCAACTCATTTGTATCCAGTAAATGCAGTCCAACAACAACAACTCCAACAACAAGGATTCTTTGTTTTAAAATAAAACACTTGATTATAAAAACTACCTCACAAACAACAAGCCTAACCTAATTGTTCAATTATATAGATTTAAAAGAAACTAATATTGTATTTAGGCTCAGGGTTATGGTTATTTTCGTCTTACATCCTCAACTAACCATTTTACGGTAGGGGTGTAACGTCCTGTGAATTAACAGTCGTTCTTTTAATTAAATCAAACATGTGCATCATAAATTTTAAGTTCATATCTCTCTTACTTTTATCTTTTTTTTTCTGTAATCTTTGAAATAGGAAACCAAACACATTTTTAAACTAGCGAAAGTAATTTAGGAAAACGAAATAGAAAACCAGACACATAAAAAACAGCGAAACTAATTTTAAGAAACGAAAAGGAAAGAGAACACTTGTAGAAATGTGAAACAGATCTTTTTTTAAAAAAACTAAAATTCCTGAAAGTAAGGGGAATTTATGAGTTATAAATTTTCCTGAAAATTCGAAAACCCTAGTCTTAGAAAAGGACATTTCCGTCGCAATAGAACACCCGTAAAATACAACAGGTCCCAGACGAACGGAAATCCTCAAGGACCCCATCTGAGTAGACCCATTAAGAACTATATATATATATATATAGCTATATACCTACAGCAAAGTTAAAGTAAGCATTTAGGGATGTACTATATATATAGATATACACAAATATTAAAATTACCGAAATATGATTTTTAAATATCTTATTTTAATATTTTAGATTTAATATTAATAATTATTGATTGTTTGATGAATTATTGTTATAAATAATTGTAGTAATAAATATTACTATAATTAAATAAAATTAATATTTCAAAAATCAAATTTCTTTATAAAAATAAAAATAATAATAAAAATCAATTATTAAAAATAAATTATTAATAAACAATAATTATTTAAACAATAAATAATTAATACCATACTAGTAAAATTTAAATAATAGTTTAATTATTGGTTTTATTAATTAATAGAGTATTTTCAACAAATGGTTCATAAATTAAATATTAAATAATTGTTAATTAACAATTAAAATAATTATTAACTAACTATTAAATAATAGAACTAGTAAAACCGAATATTCACTAAATCAGTTATAAATTAATGAAAACTATTAATTTCATTAGTAATAATATTAGTTATAATAATTTTTAAAACATTTTTAAACAATAAATATTTAAACAATAAATTAATTAACAAGTTTATTAAAATTATTATTCAATTATCAATTTATAGATTCAATTATTAAAAATACCAAATCTATTGTTATTAACATTAACAATAATAAACTTTTAAACAATTTATTAACAATTAACTTTAAAATATCTTGTTAATTAACAAATTGACTAAATAATTATTGAATAGTGTAATTTACACCGAATTAATTGTAAAATTCTTTAGTTAACTATTTTATTGTTATTAATATTAATAATAATCATTTTTTTAATAATGTTTAAACAATAAATTCAACTTTTACTGTATAAAATATATAAAAATCAGAAATATGTTAAATTTAAGGAAAATAGCTATTTTTGTAAATTTTAGAAATTGGAGTTGGAAGGGAAGATGAAGTTGAGGAAGGTCAAGACACAGCCCCTTTTCTCAAAGATCCTCCTACGCGTTAAACCCCTAAAAATGGGATGGACCCAAAATTAACCAATTAGGCCCACTTTCCCAACGTATTTTCTCTCCATTTTCTTTTCTCAAACCAATCCAAAAATAACCAACCTCTTTTTCCCTTTCTACAACTTTTCTTCCCTAAATTTTCCGCCCTTAAGAAAATCGAAAGTGGGAATAGTTGTATAAATATACGTGTTCCTTAAGGAAACGTCAGTTCTCGAACCACTGTCAACTATAATTTAGAGTTCTCTCTAAGTTACAATCTTCAAGTTCGATTTTCAAATTCAAATTCTTATTCAAGTTATTCAAGTTCTTCAAAGTCTTCAAGTTTAAATTCAAATTCTTATTCAAATTCTTCAAAGTCTTCAAGTTCAACTTCATCTTCCCTGCCTCTGACTCCAAGTTCAACGATTGATTACATTTTAATAAAAAGTGAGTACAATTCAAAATTGCTGTCTATTTTTCTTTCTACATCTGTTCATCTATCCTTTATTCTGCGATTAGGAGTATACTCGATATCAGTATACAATTATTTTTTTTTTATTAGTTTTGAATTATCGTGTACCCTTGATTTTTAAATCCAGTAGTCAACTCGATATCTGTTGGCGAAAGATCTAAATTCTTTTCTATTTTTAAATTCAACCTGATCTTAAACTCTTTTTCTTAATTAAATTAAAGAAAGTTTAGAAAATATTAATTGAAAGTATTCCCAAGCTATTGGATGTAAAAATCCAGGCTTAAAAATAAATCTGTTATTTAAGATTGATCAAATTTAATATTTGATTAATTTTGAATGAAAAGTAGTATTGTCATATCTCATTATTAATTTTCTGAGACGTAACATTACTATAGTTTTTTAGGTTAGAATATAAAAATTAAGAAGACGCGCTGCAACATTGTTTTTGTAAGACGCTTATCAAAGAATTGTATTTTGTAACTTTCAACAATTATTATTATTAAATTCATATATTTCAAAGTATTTGTGTTATCACTATTAAAAATCCTACAATATTGAGGGAGAAAAACGGTTTTGAAAAGTCACTGTTTTCAAAAAATTAAATTTCAAAAATTAATAACTTCCGTAATTTTCATCAAATCTCAAAATAAAAAAATATGTATTTATTTTTTTTCGATACAGAATCAAAAAAAAATTATTCCAACGAAATAAAATTTTTTAATGAAAATATTGTGGAGAATGCCCCATATATAGTTTTACAGTTTTTCCAAGAATATTAAATTGAGACAAAAAACGAATCAAAAGTCCGTACGGAATTCTTTACGGAATTCCATACGGAATTTCCGTAGAATCGTCTCACGTGGGGCGCAAGAAGTAAAAAGTGATTTTAAAGCAAACTAACAACTAGAATTGAAAATAGTTTAGTTTCAGTAGTAAGAGTCAATTTTAGTCAACCAAAGATAAAATATTTGTAATATTCGTTTAAGAGCAGGTAGGAGAAAAAAGGGTTTCGTAGTCGACTTCTCATTTAAAAAGAAAAGAATATTTTGGGTCTTTGGAAAATATGGAGTTTGGTACGTGCTCTTCTTGGAATTTTGTAAAATTTTGATAAATTACTAGACTAATTACTTCTGGCAAAAATGTAACATTTATAACTCAGTTTTTAAATTTCAAACTTATTTAAAAAATTACTTGCAAATTTCGAGAATATTTTTCATCATTCCTCTAATTATCCTTATCTAATTATCTAATTATAAATTATAATAATAAAGTGGGAAACCACTTTTTTTCGAGGGATACTTCCCACATCCCCTTAATCCAAGTAGTACGAATAAATTTTAGTCAGACAATCAGGGGCCATTCAAGTAGTACGTACGCATATTTTTCAGGTTTTTAGACCCCCCCCCCCCTCCGCCATGTAAGATTTTTTTATATGTATTAGCGCAATTTTTTCTAATGTAAATAAGCAATAGCTAGACCCCCCTCCCCCTTAAATGCTTGCGTAATACTTGAATGGTCCCTCATGAAATATTTGCCATTTTCCTGAATGTAATAAAAAGTGAGTTTGAAGCAGACTAACAATTAGAATTCAAAATAGTTTAGTTTCAGTAGTTAGAGTAAATTTTAGTCAGCCAAAGATAACATATTTGCAAAATTTATCTAAGGAGTAAAAGTGATTGTCAGACATGAAAAATAAATTATTTTTAGTAGTTTAAGTAAGTCAGAGGAACATAAATTATTTGCAATACTCGTTTAAGTAGTAAAAGTAAATGTGAATTAGACTTAATACGAGAGATTTTTAGTCACACTAAAGACTAGATTTCTTCCATTATAATATATTTATAAAGAAATTTTTTTCGAATTTTCGAAAATGAATTTTTTGTTTATTTAGTACGACCCAAAGTCACTTTTACTACTTATATGAATATTGTAACTTTTTTATATTCGTCTGACAATCAATTTTACATTTTACTACTTAGACGAACATTGCCAATATTTTGTTTGTCTGACTAAAATTTACTCTTACTACTGAAACTAAACTATTTTGAATTCTAATTGTTAGTCTGCTTCAAAATCACATTTTACTTCTAGCAGGAAAATGGCAAATATTTTATGATCGCCTGACTAAAATTTACTTATACTATTGAAAATAAATTATTCTTGAAGTATTTTTTTATTTACTATGACTCAAAATCACTTTTACTACTTATACGAATATTGGCATTATTTTATGCTCGTCTGACAATAACTTTTACTACTTAGATAAATTTTGCAAATATGTTATCTTTGGCTGACTAAAATTTACTCTAACTACTGAAACTAAACTATTTTGAATTCTAATTGTTAGTCTGCTTCAAACTCACTTTTTATTACTTTCAGGAAAATGGCAAATATTTCATGATTGTCTGACTAAAATTTATTTGTACTACTTGGATTAAGGGCATGTGGGAGGTATCCCTCGAAAAAAAGTGGTTTCCCACTTTATTATTATAATTTATAATTAGATAATTAGATAAGGATAATTAGAGGAATGATGAAAAATATTCTCGAAATTTGCAAGTAATTTTTTAAATAAGTTTGAAATTTAAAAACTTAGTTATAAAAGTTGCATTTTTGTCAGAAGTAATTTGTCCAGTAATTTATTAAAATTTTACAAAATTCCAAGAAAAGCACGTACCAAACTATATTTTCCAAAGACCCAAAATATTCTTTTCTTTTTAAATGAGAAGTCGACTACGAAACCATTTTTTCTCCTACCTGCTCTTAAACGAATATTACAAATATTTTATCTTCGGCTGACTAAAATTGACTCTTACTACTGAAACTGAACTATTTTCAATTCTAGTTGTTCGTTTGCTTTAAAATCACTTTTTACTTCTTGCGCCCACGTGACACGATTCTACGGAAATTCCGTATGGAATTCCGTAAAGAATTTCGTACCGAATTTTTGCAAATATTCCACATTGTATATTTTTGTAGAGTTTTCGATAACTTTTAAAAAACTGTCAAACTGTCAAACCAACTTCAATTGGAGTTGGTAACAGTTTTTTGTACATTTTAATATTATTTCCTCATTATTATATTTTTTTAATTTACAATTTTTATTTAATAATTTTATACAGAAAAAAAATCCTTAGCTGATAAAAAACTGTTAAACTGTAGCCAACTACAATTGGAGTTGGTAATAGTTTTTTATACTTTTTAATATTTCCTTATTATTATATTTTTTAAATTAAAAATTTTTTTTATTAATTTTACACGGAAACAAATTTTTAGCTGATAAAAAAATGTTAACCGGTTACCAAATCCAATTGGAGTTGGTAACAGTTTAACAGTTTTTTAAAAGTTCTTGAAAACTGTACAAAAATATACAATGTGGAATATTTGCAAAAATTCTGTACGGAAATTTTTTACCGAATTCCATACGGAATTCCGTGGTCGGGAAGATGAAAAATATTTTATGATTGTCTGACTAAAATTTACTCGTACTACTTACATTTAATTGTTTCTAATTTTAGTATTTAGTCTGACTACAAACTTCTCTTACTACTGAGACGAAAGTTGCATATATTTTATGCTGGTCTGACTATAATTTACTCATACTACTTATGCTATATATTATTATAAATTCTAGTCTTCAGTCTGACTCACACTTATTTTAACTACTTAGATGGAAATTTTTTATTTTTTTGCTTGGCTGACTAATATTTACTCTTACTACTGAAACTATATTATTTAATTATTTTGAATCCTTGTCTGTAGTCTGTTTGAAAATCAGTTTTACTACTTGCAGGAAAATTGCAAATATTTTATGCCTGTTTGACTAAAATATACTTATTCTACTGAAAATAAATATGTTTCTTATTCTAGTCTTTAGTATGACTAAAAATTATTTTTACTACTTAGGCGAAAATTACAAATATTTTCTGCTGGTCTGACTTTAATATTTAATTTACTCATACTACTGATGCTGTATATTATTTTGAATTCTAATCTTTAGTCTGAGTTATATTCACTTTTAGTACTTAGATGAATGTGGTAGCTATTGTTAGGTCTAACTAAAAGTTTAAAAAAAAGTTTTAAATAAAAAATAAGTAAAATAAAATAAAACAATAAATAATATATTCTTTAACGTCCGAGTGGTTAAAATAAAACAATTTTTGTATACTTTTTATTTTTTCATTTTCTCCCTAAAATTAAATATTCCTAATTCCATCAAGCTACATAATTTTACCGCACTTGAAAAGCAAAAAAAAAAAAAATTAGAATACTTCCCGAGATCAGAGCATTTTGATTAATTTCAGTTAAGGGAATATCGATTTCAAGGTATGCTCCCAATGGGAAAAATAATAAGGAATGAAATATTAAAATTAGTCACAGGTGCTGGACACTTGTGCGGAATTCATTTAATGAAGGAAACGCAAAGAGATTTCCTTTTTTTTATTCTACAAATTAGAGCTCAATACACTTTATGAATTTTATTGGAATCCCGCGCACACATCGTTTGCATTTTATTTTCTAATCGACCTCTTGCATATAGGTAGGTAGTGTAATACAATAATAATTGCGAAGAAAAAAATTCCTATATTAATAATTTAATTCTAGGCAGAAAATAACATTTACGAAGTAATATATTTTGATTATTAGCAAAAGTAAATAAATAGTTTAAAGTAATAAAAAAAATAAAATTCTGGTTAAAATTTAATCCACTTTTAATTAGAATTAGAAGTAAAATTATTTTGATTAAAAGAGAAAAATTTAAATGTCTTGAGGTTGAAATTAATTATTCGTTTAAAAAACCAATGTTATCGTGGTTTTAAAATTATAGGGTAATTTATAATACAGGGTTATTTTGTTGACTATATAAGAATGATGACATCATTATATTGATGTGAAATTGCAGTTAATTTTTTGCTCGTTTGTTGTTCTTCATTATCGAGAATCGAAAGAATTTTTGCAATCTCTAAAAGACATTTTTGCGTGAGAGCTAGTATTTTAATGGCAATTAAGTAATTATGATAAAAGACTACAGAGTGCATACTTCTTACCTGTGATACAATCTTTCGTCAACGTCCATTCAATCACCGACAAGAAACTTTACACATGGTGTACGTACCTGAAACAAAAAGGTATAAATGATATATAAGTGAAACATATTGAACGTCATAAATCATCGTTTCTTACAAACACAATATATTATAGTGACAATATAAATTCTAAACATAATTATCTTTGTTTAAGTAAATTAATTAATTCTCCTATAATTTTGAACGACGTTATTTTTCTATTTTAAATATTTTCTTTAGTAAATAGTATGAAAATATCAAAATAGATGTAAATAGATATAAATAGATATTTAAATAGTTATTAAATTAGAAATTAAATAAATAAAATGTATAGAATTAATTTTTCATTTAGAAAAAATTAGTTTTTAATTTTATGGAACTAATTAAACATTAATTACTGGCCTTAATGTACGAAATATGATAATTATGAATTAATAAAATTGTTCAGCCTGACGAATGAAAACAGTTTAGAAACAAATTACGATTCTTTTGGCATAACTGGTGGAAAATAATACAATGCTTTACATATATTAAAAGTTAGTATATTCATGAATAAATATATCTAAAGTTTGGAACTATGTTATATTATATTATATTATACATAGTGTGCGATAAGTACTTTTACGAGATATTTGGGGAAGTTTAATTACACTGTACGAGAGTGACAGGAAAACGTTCATGGCCAACTGATAATAGTTAAATTTTCTCTTTAATTATTATTTAAGAAACAAAAATTTTTATTATATTTGATGAAATTTTCTGTAAATTGATTTTTTTATTTAAAAATTTACATGTAGAACACGATATCGCAATTGACATTCATTTTTAATTCTTCAAACTGATTAAAATTTTACGTTTAATTTATCGAAAGCTGATGTTATGAGTTTTACGAAAGTAAATAAATTTTAAAAAAGTAAATGAATTTTAAAAAAGTATATGAATTTTAAAAAAAGTAAATAAATTTTTAAAAAATGATTGCAAATATACAAAAATTAAATTCATTTATTCCGTTTGTCAGGAATATTTTGCGAAAGCTGAAAATTTTTAAATACCGAAAAAACGATTCTGATTCAGTTTTTCCAATGATATCAAATTGAGACAAAAAAAGAATCAAAAATGTTGCGAAGCAACTTTTTACGTTTTTTGTCGTTTTTTTTTTTTTTTTTTTTTTTTTGTTTTCGTTTTTTGTCTGAATTTGATATCCTTAGAAAAAGTGTGTTTGCGTTGAGAAATATTTTAATTTTAATTTTCTTTTCGTTTGGTATAAATTAATAATACGAATGTATTCGAATGTATTCGTGTCATTATTTTCCTACAAATCGAGAAAATTTTTTTTCATTTTATTCTAATATTCTTCTGGAAGTATTAATATTATATTCTCTATAATTATTCTTTGAATAATTTTCATTATTGAAAAATAATATTTTTTTCAATTTCCACTGCGTATAAGAATTCCTCAAAATCATAACACGAGACTAACATAAAAGTCAGTTTGCCTCGTGCAATATGAAAGGAAAAAAAAAGTTTTTCATGAAGAAAAGTCCGTTTCTCGCGAGCATCGACTTGAAATAAAAGATGCAAGGCCAAATTGATTGGACGATGCATGTTTTAGAAGGACATAAGTGGCGCTTGAGGGAAAGACGAAAGAGGCAGGGATTTATATATATACATATATATTACACAATATAAAAACTTATACCAACGTCCTCACTATTCAGAACGCGAATAATACCAACAAACTTGAATATAAAAAATTCACATGTTCCAGTTCTCTTTCTCTTTTCTCTTACATAATTAATAACGAGGCGCTTGTAGTTAAGATTAAATTAAAAAAGAAAGAAAAAAACTTCTTTATACTTTTCTCATTCACAAATTGAACACATTTCTTTTCATTTCGACTTATCAAGCTCACTGGACTGTATACATAGAAGGGGAGTAGACACAACATTGTATTTAATAATTTTTCACACTTTTTGATAATTTATGTATTTATCTATTTAATTAAAGTATTTTTCTATGTAATTTATTTATTTATCTGCACTGTAATCAATACTTTTATTAATTAATAAATAATAACTAATTACTAATTAATAATTAATAATTACTAATTAATAATTAATAATTACTAATTAATAATTAATAATTAATAATTAATAATTAATAATTAATAATTAATAATTAATAATTAATAATTAATAATTAATAATTACAAATAACTAAAAATAATAACTGATCACTAACTAATAACTAATAATTATTAATAACCAATAATTTTATAATCAAAATTTAAAAAATTCACTTATTAAGTACAAAATTAATTATTACTGTTACATATTTTCAAAAATTGTAATAAAAACTTTACAAAAATTCAATTATTTTCAAAACTATTTTAATTAAATTCCTCGAAAGAATTCAATTATTTTCTAAAATTTTAATAAAATCTTTACAAAAATTCAATTATATTCAAAACAATTTTAATTAAATTCTGCGCAAGAATTCAATTATTTTCAATATTTTCATAAATAAACAATTCCTCACAGAAATTCAATTATTTTCAATACAATTTTAATAAAAATTCTTGAATGAATTAAATTATTGTAGAAAATTGTAATAAAATTGTGAAAAGAGTTTAATTATTTTCTAAAACATTTAATAAAATTCAATAATTAAATGTTTTATTTCAATTATAGTATAAGAAACAGGATTATTTTAAAAACTTAAAAGAAATTTTTCATGAAATTCAATTACTTTCAAAATTATCAATTAAAATTATTAGAGAAACTTCTTTATTTTAAAAAATGTCAAAGAAATTCTTCAAAAGAATTGAATTAGGATTTTTCAAATAATCAAATTCTTCGAAAAAACATTCAATTATTTCAAAAGTTTTAGTAAATTTTGCGCGACAATTCACTTATTTTTAATATTTTCATAAATAAACAATTCTTCACAGAAATTCAATTATTTTCAAAACAATTTTAATTGAATTCCTCGGATGAATTTAAATATTTCTATAAATTTCATTTATTTCCTAAAAGTTTAATAAATTCTTCGAAACAATTCAACAATTTTCATAAATACTAAAATTCTTTGCAGGAATACAATTATTTTTAATCAAATTTAAAGAAAATTACATAAAAGAATGTAATTATTTTCAAAAATTTCCATAAAATTCAATTTCAACAAGAATTTAAAATTCTTTAAAAATAATTTAATTACACTAAAAATATTTTTTAAAAATTGTACATAAAAATTTAAAAAATTTGAAAAATTTAAAATTTTTAAATTTTTAAAAAATTTTAATTTCTTTAAAAATAATTCAATTACACTAAAAATATTTTTTAAAAAATTCTACATAAAAATTAAATTACTTTGAATGCAATTTTTTAATATATTCGTAAAAAAATTGAATGAATTCAATTATTTTCAAAAAATAATAAAATTCTTGTGATGAATTCAATTATTTTCAAAAAATATTAAAATTCTTGTGATGAATTCAATTATTTTGAATATACTTAATTTTAATAAAATTCTTTAACGAAATTTAATAATTTTCGAAACAACTTTAATTGCATTTCTCGATAAAATCTCATAATTTGCAAATATTTCTATAAAATTCTTCATAAGAATTTAATTATTTTTAAAAATTTTAATAAATTCTTTGAAACATTTCAATTATTTTTATGAATAGTAAAATTCTTCGCAATGATTCAATTTTTTTTATAAATAGTAAAATCCTTTGCAGAAATTCAATTCTTTTTATAAAAATTTTAATTGAATTCCTCGAAAGAATTGAAATTCTTAAATATTAATATAAAATTCATTTATTTTCTAAAATTTTAATTAATTCTTAGGAAAACAGTTCAATTATTTTTATAATTGTAATAAAATTTTTCGCAAGAATTAAATTATTTTCAATACAATTTTAATAAAATTCTTCTTCATAAATTTCAACTGCTTTCAAAATTTTCAATTGAAATTATTAAAAAAACTCCATTAGTTTAAAAAAATTTAAAGAAATTCTTCAAAAGAATTTAATTAGGATTTTTAAAAATTTTAATAAAATGCTTCGTGAGAATTCAGTTATTTTTCTAAATAATAAAATTCTTTAAAGGAATTCAATTATTATCAAATTCTTAAATAAAATTCATTGCAACAATTCGATGATTTTTAATAGATTAATTTTAAAATTGAAAATATTTGAAAAGAAAAATTATAAAAAAGTTTAGAAACAAAAAAGCAAACAACAACTAACTTCAAACTAAAAAACTAACTTTAAACATGCACTTTATTATTATTAATTACTATAACTAATAATTATTAGCTACAAAAAATTATTTTCACTAATAATAACTTTTAGCCAATAATTAATTTTCACTAATTAATAAAAAAAAAAAAATTATTTTAATCCAATCCAGATTAACAACTTTGATAACATCATTAAATAAATTTATAAATCCCCTGTGAATCTTCCTGAAAGAATGTGAGAAATAAATTATGAGATTGCTAATAATAGATAAGTGCTATTCTGTGTTTTATCTTCTTTTTTCTTTTTGTAATGTTTATAAGAATAAGACATATAGAAGCGAGACTTTGCATGACCTGTTGAGAAGTTCCATAAACACACATACCTACAACTCTACATACAGTTTAAGGTTGTGTTATAAGCGCCAGGTGCCTTTATCGGCGTTTGGCTATTCCTAGCATATTCCACTACCCCACATAAGGTTTTCACTGTACACCCCTCCCTGCCCCCCCCCACCTCGCCATCACCCACCCCTATTTCCGATAGCTTTAAATCCTTCAGCACGTTCGTTCACCGTATCGAGTTCCTCAACGAAATACTTTCAAATAACCAATGAATTTATTAATGCATTTCTCGCCTCTAAAAATATAAAACTGTAAACTTGAATTTTCGATTCTTGAAATTGAAGTTTGAGGCTTTTTTAAAAATATTAATAAACATTATTAATAACTAGCAAAAGTTACGCGCACTAACGTGAGGAACATCATATTCAATTTATTATTGTTATGCAAATTACAAAATTTTTTATTTTCAAATATAAGTTTTTTAAATAATTTCATAATTAAAAATTTTAAAAATTACTTATTTAGTACAAAATTAATTATTATTCAATTATTTTTATAAATAGTAAAATTCTTTGCGGGAATTTAATTATTTTCAAAACAATTTTAATTGAATTCCTCAAAAGAATTCAATTTTTTAAAAAAAATTTTAAGACATTTCGAAAAAATTCAATTTTTTTCTAAAATTGTAAGACATTTCGAAAAAATCCTATAATTTTTATAAATAGTCGAAATTCTTCGCAAGAATTCAATTAATTTTATAAATAGTAAAATTCTTTGCAGGAATTCAATTATTTTCAAAACAATTTTAATTGAATTCCTCATAGAAATTCAAATATTTTCAAATATTTCCATAAAATTCAATTATTTCCTAAACTTTTAATAAATTCTTCGAAACAATTTAACTATGTTTACAAATACTAAAATTCTTTGCAGGAATTAAATTCTTTTTAATCAAATTTTAATAAAATTACATGAATGAATTCAATTATTTTCAAAAATTCCCAGAAAATTCAGTTTCAACAAGAATTTAAAATTCTCTAAAAATAATTAAATTATTCTCAAAGTATTTTTAAAAAATTCTATATATAAAAATAAAATTACTTTTAATGCAATTTTCAAATATATATTCGTAAAAAAAATTGAAAGAATTCAATTATTTTGAAAAAATAATAAAATTTTTTAAATAAATTTAATAATTTTCCAAACAACTTTTATTGAATTTCTCGCAAAAATTTTATTATTATCAAATATTTCTATAAAATTCTTAATAACAATTGAATTATTTCTAAAAATTTTAATAAATTCTTCGAAACATTTCAATTATTTTTATAGACAGTAAAATTCTTCGCAACAATTCAATTATTTTTATAAATAGTAAAATCCTTTACTGGAATTCAATTATTTTCAAAACAATTTTAATTGTATTCCTCGGATAAATTCAAATATTTTTCAATATTTTAATAAATTTCAATGATTTCCTAAAATGTTAATAAATTCTTCGAAAAAAATTCAACTATTTTTATAAATAGTAAAATTCTTCGCAAGAATTCAATTGTTTTCAATTCAATTTTAATAAATTTCTTCTTCATAAAATTCAATTGCTTTCAAAATTTTCATTTAAAATTATTAAAGAAACTCCATTTGTTGAAATAAAATTCAAAGAAATTCTTCAAAAGAATTTACACTCAAAAAAAAAACTAGTAGATTTGACTACTTTTTAACTACCCTGAGTGATTCAATAGGTCCTCAACTGAATTTAAAAATTTATATTTACTACCGAAAGTAGTAAAAAGAACTAAGAATTTAGTTGATGTAATTAGATTTTGTAGTTGTTTTTGCAATTTAACTACTTTTTTTAGTTATATAAACTATTATTCTTCAACTATATTCAAAGTAGTAAAATCAACTACACAAAAATTGTTAGTAAAACTAAAAAAGTAATTAATTTGACAACTTTCAACTCAACTAGGTAATAGTAGTTAAAGATTTCGACCGAATTTTTTTCAGTGTAAAAATTAAATGAATTTAATTACAATTGCTTTAATAAAATTTGAAGTTTTTTTAAAATAAAGGAAAAAATTGTTTATAAATTCTATTTGTTAATTACAAACTTAAATTTAAATTGAAACTTTTTATATTTTTAGAAAATAAAGGAAAAAATTTTACTCAAAAAAAAATTATTTTACATTTATTTACAAATCTCTTTTAAATTATTCAAAAACATCAATAACTTCTCTTTAAAATAAATATTCAATTATTATTCTTTTTCCATAAGAATTAAGATTTTAAAAAATTTTCAATTCAAACGTTTTTGATATTAATCAACTTATAAAAAATTGTTATAAAACATGAAGAAATCCTGTGAAATTTTTATTATTTATGAAAATAATTAAATGTTTGCGTACAATTTTATTAAATTTTTTTTCAAATAAAAAAATAGTAAAAGCAATAAATGTTTCAACTTTCAATAAATAGTAATCAAACCGATTATTCGATTCATTTAATAAGTATTTTTTTGCTTTAAAAAATAATTTTTACGATTAAAAATTATTTTTGTGTCTGATAGCAAATAAAAATATTTTTCGAAACGTTAAATTTGTGTTTTTATTATTTTAATATTTGATTTGGAGGATTTATAATTTTCTTGATATTTTATAAAAATAAAATAATTTTCATAAAAATATTTTGTTACATTCTACCCTCATGCTAGTAAAATCCCATTAACATTTTGTCATTTTTTTTACAATTTCATGCCTCTTTTTTATCGTTTTTTCTAAAATTTCATGCGACTTTTCGCGACTTTTGTTGTGAATTTAAATTTATGCGACTAAAGCGACTTTTTTTGGGTCTTAATGCCGATTCGAGCCCCGCCACTAGGAAAAATCTAGAAACGGATTCGAATTCAGCTTAAAAAAATACATTAAAAATCGTTCTTGTCTTTTTGAAAACAATTTTCCAAAGTTGACCCCCGTATTTTTAAACCTGTAATACAGTCAAAATATATTCAAAACTCTAGAGACTTAAAAATAGTAATTTATTACTGTTACCGAAAAAATTAATAAAATATGGAAAACAGTTGTTACAAAAAAAAGGAAAAAATAAGATAAAGGTCTGGTTAAAATTATTACTCAAAAATACGATATGTTTATAAAAAAAAGAGCTGTAGGAAGTAAAAAAAAAGAAACGAAAAATGATGGTACGAAAGTAGACTAAATAGAGACTCTTTCATCTACCATTTTCTAGGGGTAAGGGAAAGGGAGAGGAGGTGGGGGGGGGTGTTTTTTTGTCTTTTAACCGCGTTTGTCGCAAGGGAAACTAAAAGGCCTTAAATGTGTATCGCGTCCAGACTTTTCTGTGCTTTCGAAAGCTTTCCCATCGCTTTGAGAGACCAAAACCAACAATAAATCGCAGTCGAAAAAAAAGAAGTTTAAAAGAGAAAACACTCAATCGATATACGGCTCACGTTATTCGACCGTTAGTTAAGATTTAAGAGATAGGTGTTTGAAAAAAATTAATCATTCGATTACGATCAATTTTTTACTTGTTAACAATTTTTTACCCTTCAATATTTATTTTATAAATTTCTCTGCGCTATAATTTAATTATTTTCCAAAGGTTAATTAATTTATTATTATAGCAAAGTTAATAATTTATTATTATAGCAAAGTTAACAAATTATTATTGCAAAGTTAATAAATTATTATTGCAAAATTAATAAATTATTGTTATTCATTTTTATAATTATCTCAGTATTGGCTGACTGAAAATTGACTTATACTACTGACACCATCGTTATAAAAGAATGCAAAAAACATAATGTCTGACTAAAAATACAAAACTCGAAATTTTCAGAATTTAAATTACTTTTCTTTATGGTAATATTAAATTAAACATAAAATGATAAAATAAATAACAAATTATAATGCAATTGAATATAAATAAACAAAGATATTTTTAATAAGTAAATCTATAGAATAAATAAATTTCTATTAATCTTTATTCGGAAAAGAGATAAGATATTTTTTCAACAAGCAAAAAAAAAAAAAATGGGCACTTTTCGAAAATCAAAGTAACGGTGATAAAAAAAAATTTGTACGCATTGAATAAAGCAGCGTTAGTCGAATTTCGAAAGTGCAACATTGAAAATTAACGACTTGGCCACCGCAATGGGAAAGCGTTCGTCTGCGCAATGTGAATTGTACACATATATACATATAAAAAAAGGGCCGAATACATGTTCAGTATGTGGTTGTTGGCTGATATGGAAAGAGAATTCTACATCCCATAACCAACCGCATTTTGCTAGGTTTAGAGTGAATTTTGGTAACTGTCCCATATTTCCGAAAAGTTTAATTCACATTCATGAAATACCATTCCAGTGTGCGAACAGTAAATTTTCGTCTTTTTGTGACAATGAAACTTTTATAAAATTTATTGATTAATCTCCCTCTCTCTCTCTCTCTCTCTCTCTCTCTCTCTCTCTCTCTGCGCATGTTTAATTGAAATTTTCGAGATAATTTATTGAATTTAAAACAAAAAAAAAGAGATTGAAATTTTTCTCCCCCCCCCCAACGTTTTTTGTACCTATATAAACAACATTATTGGAAAAAAGTAAATTACTTTAAATAAAAGAATTACTATTCTCGTAAAATAAATATTTTAATTTATATAAAACCGTTAATAAAGTTAGTAGAACTTTTAATAAAATAAATAAAATAGCGAAATTTTCCATAAAATAATAAAAGTTTTAATAAATTTCAAGTTAGAAAATTAAATTTTAAACTATTATTTCTGTAAATAACTAAATAATAATAAATAATTTAATAAAATAGTAAATTTTTTCGTAAATTCAGAAATATGGAGAATTTTTTATTTACTGCAAAAACATAATTAGTACATAATATAGAGCATTTAATAAATGTTGGGGAATTTAATAAAGTAAATATTTGAAATTACTGTAAATATTCAAAATATAGTAAAGGATGAAATTACATGAGCGCGCACTTTATGTATGCTTATATATATATATGGGAAGTACAATAATTTCCTCATTTCTGTAATATTGTTAGTTATAGTTAATAATGCGAACCTCCGATGTAGATTAGTTTCACCAACTTCAGATACAAATGCCAGGTACATGCATCTACACTGATTATTTGAATTATTAAGTCCGTCTTATTCTCACTCTGAGATTCTGCAGTGGAAAAGTGATTTGCAGAATAATCAAGTTTTGTATTTATGTTGCTTTCTATTTAAATATATATCAATTTAAATTTAAATTTTAATCACAAGTCATATTTCATATTTATAATAATTTTGAATTGCGGAAAATTTATAAGTCTCTTACTCTTTTGACAATTAAATGCCGGGAGTTTAATTAATTTTTGATAATAGTTGACAATAATGTTTTATTGTCAAATGTTAATTTATGATATTTAATTAAAAATTGATATTTTTCAACTGCTGGATAAATATTATTCATATTATTATTCATATCAGCATATAATATTAATGTTTTGTCTGACTGGAAATTTTATACTACTTACAGAGAAGGAGAACAAAAATTAAATATTTACGTTTTGTCTGACGAAAGAAATATTTTACTATACTGACATGAGAATTGGGATTCGATTTTGTAATTTGACTTGGACTTTCGATTCGATTTTAATTTCGATTTTTATTTTTACTCTCACTTTAACTTTCACTTTCACTTTCACTTTGTAAGCCAAAGTGAAATTTACATAATTTAAAACATTTAAAAATTTGTATTTCGTTTTGTTTGTCTAAATATGGATTTTACTACTTCTGGTAAAAATACAAGAATTCTAAAGTGATTCGGCTGACTGAATATAGAATTAACTACTTACGTCGACACTCAACGTTAATTTACGTTTTTGTCTGACTATGAATCAATTTTACTACTCAAACTAAAAAAAAAACTACTACCATTTACTTTCCAGTAAAAACATCAGAATTTTAAGTTATTCTGTCTGACTAAACATTGACTTTACTACTTACATTAATATTGTGGACCTCAACTTTGTGAATTAAAATCAAAATTAAGTCAAAGAAAGAAATAGTGAAATAAATCTAAATTACAATGAAATATTAGTAAAATTTTCCAATTTTAAATAAATGAAATGTCAATATTGTCAATAAATCCAAATACTTGGAGAGAGGTATTAAAAAATATAAAAATAATAATCGTTACACGCTAATTAAAATGTTATTTTAAATTAATACGAAAAAGGAAATAAACCAGAAAATATTAATTAATTATCGAAAATAAATAATTGATTTTCAATAATAAATTTGAAAGGTATTTTTTGTTCTGCAAGGGAAATAAAAATATTCTGCAAAAAGAAAATATCTCTTTTCTATCGAAAACATATACACAGCACAGAATTGAATATAGTCGAAAGATATGGAAACGAGTAAATAAATTGCTATTAGGATTGAAAATAGTACACATATTGGAATTGTGATAAAAATCGTAAAACAGAAAATTAGTGAAAGTAAATTAATAGTAAAAATATAAAAAGTGAATTAACGGTAAAAATAGTAAATGTAAATTAATAGTAAAAATAGAAAAAGTAAATTAATAGTAAAAATATAAAAAGTGAATTAACGGTAAAAATAGAAAAAGTAAATTAATGGTAAAAATAGAAAAAGTAAATTAATGGTAAAAATAGAAAAAGTAAATTAATAGTAAAAATAGAAAAAGTAAATTAATGGTAAAAATAGAAATAGTAAATTAATAGTAAAAATAGAAAAAGTGAATTGACGGTAAAAATAGTAAATGTAAATTAATAGTAAAAATAGAAAAAGTAAATAATTAGTAAAAATAGAAAAA
The DNA here is from genome assembly GCA_032872505.1 of Leptopilina syphax. Classification (NCBI taxonomy): domain Eukaryota; kingdom Metazoa; phylum Arthropoda; class Insecta; order Hymenoptera; family Figitidae; genus Leptopilina; species Leptopilina syphax. The sequence goes on from CM065470.1 coordinate 10,658,995, forward strand.
GTGAATTAAAGGTAAAAATAGTAAATGTAAATCAATAGTAAAAATAGAAAAAGTAAATTAATAGTAAAAATATAAAAAGTGAATTAACGGTAAAAATAGTAAATGTAAGTTAATAGTAAAAATAGAAAAAGTAAATTAATGGTAAAAATAGAAAAAGTAAATTAATAGTAAAAATAGAAAAAGTAAATTAATGGTAAAAATAGAAATAGTAAATTAATAGTAAAAATAGAAAAAGTGAATTGACGGTAAAAATAGTAAATGTAAATTAATAGTAAAAATAGAAAAAGTAAATAATTAGTAAAAATAGAAAAAGTGAATTAAAGGTAAAAATAGTAAATGTAAATCAATAGTAAAAATAGAAAAAGTAAATTAATAGTAAAAATATAAAAAGTGAATTAACGGTAAAAATAGTAAATGTAAGTTAATAGTAAAAATAGAAAAAGTAAATTAATGGTAAAAATAGAAAAAGTAAATTAATAGTAAAAATAGAAAAAGTAAATTAATGGTAAAAATAGAAATAGTAAATTAATAGTAAAAATAGAAAAAGTGAATTGACGGTAAAAATAGTAAATGTAAATTAATAGTAAAAATAGAAAAAGTAAATAATTAGTAAAAATAGAAAAAGTGAATTAAAGGTAAAAATAGTAAATGTAAATCAATAGTAAAAATAGAAAAAGTAAATTAATAGTAAAAATATAAAAAGTGAATTAACGGTAAAAATAGTAAATGTAAGTTAATAGTAAAAATAGAAAAAGTAAATTAATAGTAAAAATAGAAAAAGTAAATTAATAGTAAAAATAGAAAAAGTGAATTAAAGGTAAAAATAGTAATAGTAAATTAAAAGTAAAAATAAAAAAGTAAATAAAAAATAAAAATAGAAAAGTAGGGATAGTAAAAGATAGCGTATAGAAGAAGAAGGGAAGGAGTCGATAAAAAAAAATATTGCCATTAGGATAAAAAATAGCACAATTGGTGGAATAGTGGTCAAAGTCAAGATAGTAAATAAATCGCTTGCCCAAGCCAGACGGGGTAAACTTTATTACTGAACACGTTCAGTAATGACTCCGGGGTTACCAGGGGACCTCGTGTGGTGAACCAAGACCAGGTGAGTGAACGTACCACAAGATGGGAATCGATTTGATAGCGGCCAATGTCGACCAATCCGAAACGGTTGCACTGCACCAAATTCACTTCTTTTCTTCTATAATCCACCCCCACTTACTCTCCCTCCCCCGGAAACAACGTATTCACACAGATCCTTATCAATAAATATTACTTGCCGTCTCATCTCATTTCCTTCTCCACTTTTTTTTCACATTTTACTCTTATCACTATTTAGAGAAAAAAAATTTTATTATAATATTAAAATATATTATTAATATAAAAATATATTAATTAATTAATATATTTATATTATATTTTTTATTATATTAATAATATTAATATAATAAATTAATTATTACTATAATAATATTAATAATATAATATTTTATATTATATTTATATTTTATATATTAATTAATTAATTAATATAAAAATATTATATTATTAAAATTTTATTAAAAAAATTATATTATATTATATATTATATATATAGATATATTTTTAGTCAACCAAAAGGTAAATTAATTTTGTGTGTTAATGTAAGTAGTAAAATGTACATTTAGTCAGACTTTTGTCTGATTAAATGTACATTTTACTACTTACAAAATTTTATTTTATTTTACTTAATTCAATTTCCATTTCGATTCATTTTATTTAATTCAAAAGCAAAAAGTGAGTTAGTAATTCATGAGTCGAACCAGTAAAAGTATTAAAAAATACGGACTGTAAGCACCATTTACGTAACAATTACTGAAACTAATTTATTTAAAACTATAAATTAAATTTTTCATAACTATAAAACATGAAGATATCGATAACTCCGAGTCTTCGACTCGAAGTGATCGATTTCTTCATGTTTTATAATAATTAAAGATGAGCAAGTGATAAAATCATTATCAATTCAATTATTACGTTTAATAATTTTCCAAAAAGTTCTTTGACAATTTTCAAATCCATTTGTTTGTATTATTCAATTTTACGAAATTTCAATTATTCGTAAATTCTTCAATTAAATATACCTCTATTACAAAATAAAATTTAAAATAAAATATAAAACAAATTCAGTTAAACATTTTCAAAAAAATTAATTTCAAAATTCAATTATTTCTAAAAATCCAAGCTATTTTGCTTTTAATAATTAATTATTATCTAAAATTTTAACTGAAATTGATTTTTAAATAAATTTTTATCAAAAAATTCTACTGGAATTCAATTATTTAAATACTAAAATAGATAATTTATTGAATAATTGAATGTTTCTTAAAATTTAATTCCTATATATATTAAAAAATAAAAACTTTAAATAATTTTAAGAAAAATTCGCAATTGAACTTTTGGAAAAAAATTAATTCCACAGAATTGTTAGTTAAAAAAAATATGGAAAATTCAGATTTTCAAAGATTTTAATTTTAAACCTTTTCGAAATTCAATTATTTCTAAAAATTCACGCCTTATTGCTTTTAATATTCAATTTATTACCTATAATTTAAAATTTTAACTAACATTCATTTTTAAATCAATTTTTATTAGAAAATTCTACTAGAATTCAATTATTTGAATAAAAAAAACAATTTATTAAATAATTGCATTTTTCTTTAAATTGAATTTTCATAAAGAATTTTATTAATAAATTTTTAAATAATTGAATTCTTGTAAAATTTTTATTATTTTATGAAAATAATTAAAGGTTCGCGTAGATTTTTATTAATTTTTGAAAAAAAATGAATTCATTTGGAAAATTTTATTAAAATAGTAGATATACACTGCAAAAACTGGTATCTCACAAGTGTCTCAAAATGAGTTGCTTTACGTGTTTAAACCATTGAGATACAAAATATGTTTTATATTGAGACATTTAATTTCATATCGTGTCTCATTTTAAAACATTTAACGTGACTTAAAGCGTATAAGACACATATCACGTCTCCTGACTGTGAGATGGATACTCGAAACACATATCGTGTCTCAAAATGAAACACTAAGCGGGTAAGATACTTAAAGTATCTTAGCGCATGCGCAAAATAGCTACGCACACAGTAAAATTTCGTTTTAGAATCATTTAAAAATAAAGGTTTCTTATTATTTATTAATAACAAAATTTGACACTTTCAGGTTATGTACTTTGTTTTGTTTTTTTATTGGCAGCACTCGCATTGTACGGGCAGCTTCAAAATTACTTTTCATTCGCATTTTGTTTAGTCAATAAAAACGCCATAACTCCAGTGTCGGTAATGTCTAAAAAATATATTTTCCACAATTTGTCTTATTATGAATAAATAAATGTTCTTCTTTCAACAATGGTATTATTATTTATTTATTCAAATAATATGTGTGGAACTATTTAAATTAATATTTAATATTTAAACTTTTTATTTTGTTTGTTATGTACCTAATGTCGATAAAAAAGATTGAATATTAAGAGTTTGTGAAATGATCACATTTCATTGGTCTATTAACAATGTGAAAAACTAACCTAAAACTGTCAGTTTTCTTGAAGAATAAAAGCATGAAATTACTGTGCATGACGGATTTTTTCTATTAAACGCATAATCAGTGAAACACGTCAAGCATCTCAGCTTAAGACATGTATGTGTCTTAAAATGAGACACATATCTGTTTCAAATATGTGGACACAAAACATCTTACCTGTTTCAAATATGGGACAAAACGTCTCAAAATGAGACACTTGTTTTTACAGTGTATTGAGAGTCATAGAATTGAGCAAAATATTGAAAAATAATTGAATTTTGGAGAAGAATTTAATTATTTCTAAAAATAATTGAAATTTTGACGAGGATCTTAAAAAAATTTTAAACATAATTGAATTTCTGCAAATAATTTTATGAAAATTTTTGAAAATAATTAGGAGGTTAAAGTTTTGAACGTTCAAATGAACGAAATTTATTTATTTCTTCTTTAAATTAAATTTTTATTACTATAATTTTGCGTCACTATTAAGCAAATTAATTATAATGTTTCTAAATGTAAAATTTGAGTTTTTAATTTGAATTGTAATCAATAATCTATGAAAATATTTTTAACAAAAAATATTTCGTTCATTTGAACGTTCAAAACTTTTTGTTCATAAATAATTGGATTTCGGAGAAGACTTTAATTATTTCTAAAAAAATTGATATTTTGACAAGAATTTTTAAAGATTTTTGAACATAATTGAATTTTTGCAAAGAATTTTATTAAAACTTTTGAAAATATCTTAATTTTGGGGAAGAATTTTATTAAAATTTTTGAAAATAATTGAATTTTGAAAAAGAATTTAATTATTTCTAAAAATAATTGAAATTTGACGAGAATTTTTGAACATAATTGAATTTTTTCAAAAAATTTTATTAAATTTTTTGAAAATAATTGAATTTTGGAAAAGAATTTAATTATTTCTAAAAATACTTGAAATTTGACGAGAATTTTTAAAAACTTTTGAAAATAATTGAATTTTGGAGAAAACTTTAATTATTTCTAAAAATAATTGAAATTTGTCGAGAATTTAAAAAATTTTTTGAACATAATTGAATTTTATCAAAGAATTTTATTAAATTTTTTGAAAATAATTGAATTTCTGCAATTTTTTTAACATAATTGAATTTTGGTAAAGAATTTTATTAAATTTTTTGAAAATGATTGAATTTTGGAGAAGACTTTAATTATTTATAAAAATAATTGATATTTTCACAAGAATTTTTAAAGATTTTTGAACATAATTGAATTTTTGCAAAGAATTTTATTAAAACTTTTGAAAATATCTTAATTTTGGGGAAGAATTTTATTAAAATTTTTGAAAATAATTGAATTTTGGAAAAGAATTTAATTATTTCTAAAAATAATTGAAATTTGACGAGAATTTTTAAAAATTTTTGAACATAATTGAATTTTTTCAAAGAATTTTATTAAATTTTTTGAAAATAATTGAATTTTGGAAAAGAATTTAATTATTTCTAAAAATAATTGAAATTTGACGAGAATTTTTAAAAATTTTTGAACATAATTGAATTTTGGAGAAAACTTTAATTATTTCTAAAAATAATTGAAATTTGTCGAGAATTTAAAAATTTTTTTGAACATAATTGAATTTTATCAAAGAATTTTATTAAATTTTTTGAAAATTATTGAATTTTGGAGAAGAATTTAATTATTTCTAAAAATAATTGAAATTTGTCGAGAATTTAAAAAATTTTTTGAACATAATTGAATTTTTGCAAAGAATTTTATTAAATTGTGTGAAAATGATTGAATTTCTGTAAAGAATTTTATTACTTTTGATAATAATTGAATTTCTGCAATCATTTGTGATTTTTCTAAAATTGTCGTCTTTTCTTAATCAAATTACGGACTTTACGTAATTTACGGACCTAGTTCGAGCCCTGCTAATTGAAATTAGTAAAATTTTTTAATAAATCAATTTTAGAAAGTATCATTTTTATATATTATACTTTTGTAGTAAAGTTGTTGCTTTATCATTGAATAATAAACTTATTGATGAATGTTTTTTATTGATCAAACTTTGTGAACTTAGAATTTAATTTTTTGTAGCAAAAAAAAATTTTTTATCGCAAATAATAAATAATAAATGAAAGAGAAAATTTAATTACCTAGCAATATTTGTAAAATGATTACAGAAACGTTTGTAAATATTCTGTAAAATTTTGTACACAATCGCCGCTAATGAGGGTTGATTTGTCAATATTCCCGATTATTAATTAACAATAATAATGATAATAATAATAACAGAAATAATCAGCGATTGAAACAAATATTTCAATAAAGAGTCCGATACAGTTGGCAATAACTGCTCACTTTTATCGTCAATCGAAATTATTGAGTACATGCATATATAGCGCATGTGTATACATATGGAAAAACATATTCGTAGGGAAAATACAAGCGGTTGCAATTTTAATAAAGAAAATCGTTTATGTGCTGTGACGTGTTGACCGTCGAACGCAATATTAATGTTAACATTTCTCGTTAATTACATAGAAGAAGCAGATTTTCAATTTTCAAACCACCTCTCTCACTCTAGTGAAAATTAATAACGTTTCTAGTGTGATTGTTTTGCTTCAGTTTTATTTTCAAAATTTAAAAAGAGTATATTTCATTTTGCATTTTAAATTAAAACATAGAAAAGTTGAGAAGCAACGTTTTGATACGTTTTTTTCTCTCAATTTGATATCCTTAGAAAAAACTGTGAGTGCTGTAGATTAAAAATAATTAAATAACATATATAAATTATAAATAAATAAATTAGCTCTCCATATATATATTATTTTATAAAACAAAAATTTTGTTACATAATATCATTGTTTGACTAATTTAATTAATTTGTTCGTTATGCAAATTCAAATCAAGAACAAACTAAGTGGCATATTAGCAGTTGCACGCAGTTAGTCTAATAAAAGCAGCAAATGAATGCAAAATGAACGAATATCGTTTCACTCGGTGGTAATTATTATGTGTTTGTAATTAAAACCGTATTATTGCCCCCAAAGTTTTAGCTTTATCCGCATTTATTCCTCCTGTACAACCCGCGAAGATATACAATAAATTTCTATATGTATATATATATGAAGTTTCGGATTTAATTATCATCTGAATTTATCGAGCTTTATTGTTAGAGGCCTTGTTTAATAATATAAAGGCAGTAATGGTAAAGTTACATAATAATATAATTTTATTCTTTTGAATTAGTAACTGATACTATAAAAATAATTAATACATACACAATTACAGATAAATAAAAAAATAAAAAAAAGTAATCTACATTTTAGAGGACTCTCCTCTTTTTCAAAGAAAACATTAATTTTTTTGCTTTTTCTTAATGTAAGTAGTAAAATTCATATTTAGTTTCAATTTTTAAAATAAATGTAAATTACTAATTCATGGCTATTAGGGTGGAAAAAATAATTTTAGTCAGACAAAATGTTAACTGTCATGTAGTATATTAGTATCAGAATTTTGTTTTTTTAGAGTCAGTAGAAAAAAAATTTTCATTAGACAAATTGTAAAGTATTCTCCAAGCTTAAGTAGTATAATATGTTTTTAGTCAGACAAAATACTCTTAAACTCTTATATTTTTAGTAGAAGCAGTAGTACTTTTTGTAATGGAATTTTTTTATTTACACTAGTAGAATATGTCTTTAGTCAGACCAAAAGAAAATTAATTGTATATGTAAAATGAAAATATTTAAAATTCTTTTTTTACTAGAAGTAGTAAAATTCATTTTTAGTCGACAAAATAAGAGGCAAGTAGTTAAAGACAAATAAGTCTCAAAATAATTAAAATTCCTTTTTTTTAATGTTTTTAGACAGAAAAATGGACATCAACTACTTGTTTCTGACAATGTAAGTAGTAAAAAGCATGTTTAGTCAGACAATAAGTAAATTAACATTGAGTGTTGCAGTAAGTAGTAAAATATAAAAATACATTTTTATTTTTTATTTTTTAAAATACATTTATATTTTACCAAATTAAATAATTCCCTGATTTCCAGGCAAAACTTCGACTTTTTCCCTGACACTAAAGAACTTTATTTTTAAATAAATACTTAATCATTATTATTTTTTAATCAAAATTAAGATTTTCAAAAATTTTAAATTCAATAACATATAAGAATAAATTATTATAAAACATGAAGATATCGATCACGTTCGCTTTCTTCATGTTTTATAATAATTAAATCTCCCTACTTTCTTACTGTAACCTCTTCAAAAATTATTTTCATTATTTGGAATATTCATTTCTAGAATTTTCCACTAAAATACTTCTTTAAGTAAATTTTTTTTAAAATAATTTTTGAAAAAGTTCTTTGAGAATTTTCAAATCTTTTTTTTTACAATTTAATTTTATGAAATTTCGATTATTCTGACATTCTTCAATTAAAAATATTAGAAATTAAAAATTTGAAATAATTGAAAAAAAATTTCATTAAACTTTTTGAAAAAAAATTAATTCTGCAAAATTCTTAATTAAAAGTATGAAAAGTTCAAATTTTCAAAGATTTTAATTTGAAACCTTCTGAAAATTCAATTATTTCTAAAAATCTACGCTATAATGCTTTCAAATTTTAATTATAGTCTAAAATTTTAACTAAAATCCATTTTTAAATCAATATTTATTAGAAAATTCTACGAGAATTCACTGATTTAATTATAAAAATAAATATTTTATTAAATAATTGAATGTTTCTTAAAATTGAATTTTCATAAAGAATTAACAAATTTTGAAATAATTGAATTCTCTTGACAAATTTTAATAAAATTTTTAAGAATAATTTCATTTTTCGAGAAATTTGATAAAAACTTTTATTAAAAAAAAAATTGAAATTCTGCCAAGAATTTTATTAAAATTTTTTGAAAATAATTGAATTTCGGAGAAAAATTTTATTATTTATAAAGATAATTTGAAATTTTTACAAGAATTTTTGTTAATTTTTAAACATAATAAGTGAATTTCTGCCAAGAATTATATTACTTTTGAAAATAATTGAATTCTTTAGACGAATTTTATTAAAATTTCTTTTTAAATAATTAAATTCTTTTGTGAAATTTTATTGAAATAGTAGACATTGAAAATAATTGAATTTTGACAAAATTTTTTAAAATTATTTTAAAAGAAATTGAATTGTTATACAGAATTTCATTAAAATTTTTGAAAATAATTTAATGCTTTGGAAAAATTTAATTAAAAATGTATTTAAAATATAGGCAAAAGTTTTTAAAATAATTCAATTTCTTTAATAAATTTTAATGCAATTTTTAAGAATAATTTCATTTTTCAAGAAAATTTAATGATAATTGTTTAAAAAATAATTGAAATTCTGCGATGAGTTTAATTTTTATGAAAATAATTGAATCCCTGTAAAAAATTTTATTATTTATGAAAATAATGAAATGTCTTTTTTTACTTTCAGTAGTAATTATTGATTTTTAATCAACCAAAGAGGTAATTAATTTTGCATGTTAATGTAAGTAGTAAAATATATGTTTAGTCAGACAAAGAGAAAGTGAACTTTATGTGTTGATATCAGTAGTAAAAAAATATTTAATCAGACAGAGTACTTTGAATGTTTTTATTTTAACTAGAAGTAGTAACATCCATTTTTAGTCAGACGAAACACTTGAAAATTTTTATATTTTTACTAGAAGCAGTAGTACTTTTAGTAGTAGTCTTTTTTTTACTTTCAGTAGTAATATTTCAATTTAGTCAGCCAAAGAGGTAATTAATTTTGTATGTTAATGTAAGTAGTAAAGTATACGTTTAGTCAGACAAAGTAGTTCAAAATTCTTATGTTTTTTCGAGAAGCAGTAGTAGAATTGGTCTTTTCTAGTTCAAGTAGTAAAGTTGATATTTAGTCAGACAAAAAGTAAATTAACGTTGAGTGTTAACTCAAGTAGTAAAATCTATATTCAGTCAGTCGAAACATTGAAAATTATTCAGTCAGTCGAAACATTGAAAATTAAAATCTTGCACTTTATTCATTATTCAATCGAATTAAATTAAATGAGCGACAAAGAAAAAAAGAAATTGAAAATATTGAAAATACTTTGAAAGAAAAGTGATTTAAATTATTTAAAAGCATCGGCTATCTTTAAGTGAAAACGACAACGTCCTGTCAGACGATAAACCTTCTGGTCTTCCACAGCAGTGAAAGCTGGTAAGCTCTTGGCCGAAGCTCAAAGCTCCATTAAACTCCCATCGTTCTTAAGACGAAAGCGCTGTTCTGTTCGCGCGATTTAATTACAGCGTCGATTAAACGGTCAATCACAGCTAACCCGTTTGGGAGAAGGATAACTTGGTGGGAGAACTATTACGTCACACGATAATTTCCCCCAGCGAAGCAATTCCTTTTGCTTTTCCTCTTTCTCTCTCTCACCCCTTTTGATTGACATTTATCAAAAAAAAACCACCAGAAAATTCTTTTCCTTCTTCACAAGATTTATCATAATCCCCCTGTGGAAAATATTACGAATTTTACACACTTTTAGAAAAAAAAAAGAAAAGAGTTGGTTGCTTAAATATTTACACCGAGTCGAAAGTAAACGCGGAACGGAATAACTTATCATGTTTACTCCATGAGTTAAAAATGAATAAATTATGAATTTAATTTTCAAGGAAAGTTATAAATATTTGAAGGGACGTGAAAGCTTTACCGTTCCTACTTTATTAACTATATGTTAAATAGAGTTCTTCTTTTTATTTATATGAATTTTGTAAAATGTTTGTTTTCAACTTTATTTCTAAAATATTCTGCGCGTATTTAAAAAAAATGTGGTGATGGTGGTCGTGGAGAGGGAGGGAAAGCACGTACACACACACAGAGAAAAAGTAGTAAACGATGGAGACAGATGAGTGGAAAAATAAAGAAGAAAAATAATCAAGAAAATTGCCAGCAGTCCACACAAACCGAAGGGCCAGGCTTAGCTTTTCTGTCTTCTCCACTTTGGCTTACTTAGAGACCAACACAAGTCGAGAAGAAGAGAGAAAAATTCTTCTCAAGGAAAAAGTAACAATTCGATACAAGATTTTAAAGATACATTATAGGACATAAAACTTCTTAGTTGTCTTACTCTCTTTCTCTGTTTTTTTCTATCTCTCTTGCTCTCTTTCTTTTTTCTCTTTCTCTCTTTTGATTTTTTTCTCATTTTCTCTTTTGCTCTATCCCTCTTTCTCTTGGCTCGTAAAGTCCTCTTTATTCAATTGAGAAAAGAACGTTTCATAAAAAAAAAATTAAACCAAGAAAAGCTTCATTTTCGAATCGAGAGTAAACTTTAATTCTCGATCATTTCGATCACAAGTTAATGGAAAAATTAAAAATGTACAAAGCGATCAAAGATAAGAAAGAAAAAAAAGAGAATAACCTCCAAGAACCTGATGTCATAATGAAAAAAAAGCTGTGTAGAAAATTCAATTTAAAATATACTATAAACTTTTTCTGGTTTCTAAGTAAACATTTTATATTCTTTTCATTTTAAATGTACTTCACTCAGCACTCATTGCATTACTAAACGGAAAATGCAAATTGCCATTAAGAGTTATGTAAGTTTCCCCACCCTTTCTCTCTCTCACACTCTTTTTTTTTCTCTCTCCCTCTCTTTTTCCCTCTCTCTCTCTCTCTCTCTCTGTGTTTTATTTTTCTTCCCTGAAATACGTAATATAGAATTCCTTTTCCTCAAGTACACTTGTTCTATAGTCCTCGTAACGAGGTTCGTTTTGGTTTACCAATGACGTCAGTTTTCTTCAATTTTTATTTTTGGACTTCACTGAGAAAGCCGCTTTAATACTCGAGAAATTTTTCTAAGAATTTTTCTCAAACCACTTTTATATATTTTTCTGTTCGTTTCAAATAAGAGAGTTTTTCTCTTTTTCAATCATTACTATCATTAGTAAAACTTTTTCAGAAAAAAAAAATATATATATATATATATATATATATAGAGAGAGAGAGGAGAGGAGAGATCTTCTCTCTTTCTCTGGGTAAAAGTTTAAAGTTCCCCTTCAACTTTTCATAATGACCTCGAACAATAAAAACAAACTAATACACAAAAGTATGCTTCTTCTTTTTTTTGACTCTTAACAATTCAGTATATTGAGAAAAAATTTCAATCAATATTTTTTTTTGCTGTTTTTTTATATGTCGGTCAGTCTATTATATTTTAAATATAAAACCGATGTTGGTCAGTTTTTAAAGGGGTTTATTAAAGTAATTATTAACTTCTTGGAAATAAAATGTCATTGAATAGAACTTTCAAATTTATTTTCAGTCTATTATTATTTAATCTATATTTTTATTTTTATTTAATTTTAATATTAATTATCAATTTTATTTTTCAATTTTTTAGTTTAATTTTCATTTTAACATTTAATTTCATTTAATAATTTATTTGATATCCAAGAATATGTAAATATGTACGATATTTGTTTATTTATTATTAATTTATTATTATATAATATTGTTATTTATTTTTATCTTTATACTTTAATTCACTACTTTCATTCAATAAATTGAATTTTTTATTGGGAATACATAATTTATAAAATATCCGATAAATCGAAATATTGTACAATTTAATTAAAAGCAATTGAATTTTAGACGTATTTTAATTTTTAATATGAACCTTTTTTCTAATTAATTATAGAAAATTGTAATTGCAATCAAAAGATTATATAATATAATAGTTATTGTTTAATTTTTATTTTTTAACGATTGAGCTAATAATTGTGCTTCAAATTTCTAAAAGTAATTGAATTTTAGAAGAATTGCAATTCTAATTTTTATAAATAATTGAATTTTAGTTGATTTTACATTCAAATTAAATAAATTTCATTCTCGAAGAATATTTTTTAACATTATTTTTCTTTATTAATGATTAAGCGAATAATTTTGCTTAAAAACTGTAAAAATTTATTGAATTTTTGAAGAACTGCAGTTGCAATTTTTATTTTTTACAAATAATTGAATTTAAGAAAATTTGAAATTAAAAATAAATAATAACAGCTTTTTTAAAAAAATTATTCTTTATCAAATTGATTTATCGAATAATTTTACTTCAGAATTCTAAAAATAATTGAATTTTGGAAGTTTTAATTACAATTTTTAGGATAAATAATTGAATTTTTGTTGATTTACATTAAAAGTAAATAATTTCATTCTCAAAATACTTTTTAACATTATTTTTCTTTTTTTTAATGATTAAGAGAATAATTTTGCCCAAAAACTGTAAAAATAATTGAATTTTTGAAGAGTCCAAGTTGCAATTTTTATAAATGATTGAATTTAAGAACATTTGAAATTGAAAATAAATAATAACAGCTTATTTTAAAAAAAATTATTCTTTATCAAATTGATTTATCGAATAATTTTACTTAAGAATTCTAAAAATAATTAAATTTTGAAAGTTTTAGTCAGACAAAAAACTTTAAAGTTTGTATAATTTTACTAGATGCTTTAGTACTCTTAGTATAATAGTCTTTTTTTTAGTTTCAGTAGTAGAATTAATTTTTAGTCAGCCAAAAAGTACATGAATTTTACATGTTACTTTAAGTAGTGAAATCCATTTTTAGTCAGTCAAAACACTTTATATTTCTATTTTTACTAAATGCAGTAATAATTTTAGTAGTAGTCTTTTTTTACTTTCAGTAGTAATATTATTTTTTAGTCAGCCAAAGAGGTAATTAATTTTATATATTAATTTAAGTAGTAAAATATATGTTTAGTCAGACAAAGAGGAAATTAATTTTATATGTTGATATAAGTAGTAAAATATATATTTAATCAGACAGAGCATTTCGAAATTTTTATATTTTAACTAGAAGTAGAATAATCTATTTTAGTCAGACGAAACACTTTAACATTTTCATATTTTTACGAGAAGCAGTAGTACTAGTATTACTAGTTCCTAGTTTCAGAAGTAATATTGATTTTAATTAAAAAAATATTTTCATATTTTTACAAGAAGCAGTAGTACTAGTAGTACTAGTTACTAGTTTCAGTAGTAATATAAATTTTTTTGTCAGACAAAGAAGTAATTAATTTTGTATATTAAGTAAGTAGTAAAATCCATGTTCAGTCAGACAAGGAGAAAATTAATTTTACGTTGATATAAGTAGTAAAATATATATTTAATCAGACAGAGTATTTCAAAATTTTTTAATTTTTACCAAAAGTAGTAAAATCCATTTTTAGTCAGACGAAAAACTTTTAAAAAATTTTTAATTTTTTAATTTTTATATTTTTACTGGAAGCTGTAGTACTTTAAGTAGTAGTCCTTTTTTAATTTCAGTAGTAATATTTCAATTTAGTCAGCCAAAGAGGTAATTAATTTTGTATGTTAATGTAAGTAGTAGAATAATAAGTAGTATAAATATAATAAAGTAGTATAAATATAATAAGTAGTAGAAATTAATTTTATGTTGATATAAGTAGTAAAAGATGTATTTAATCAGACTAACTACTAAGGAATTTTCGTATTTTAACTAGAAGTAGTATAATCCATATTTAGTCAGACGAATACGAATTTGTCTTTTTGAGTTCAGGTAGTAAATTTAATTCTCAGTGAGACAAAACAAATTAATTGAGTGTTGACTCGAGTAGTAAAATCGATATTCAGTCAGACGAAACACAGCATAATTCTTGTATTTTACTAGAATGGCACAATTTTCTTTTATGTCTTGAAATTCAATTGAGTGAGTAGTAAAAACAGTTTTAGTCAGACACACAAGCAAGAATGCGATTCTTGATGAATAATTGTTTAAATAAATATCAGCGGATAAAAAATATAAATTGTATATTGTACGAAAGGTAATAAAAATATTTTAATACTTTCCGCTTTATTACTGGCTGTTTATCAAAGAAAAATCAAGGAGGAAGTTTAAGTAGGTCGAGACGCCGCAAGATATTTTCTCGAAAGGGAGGTTCGTTTTTAATATCCTCTCTCCACCCGACTGTTTGTAGAAATAAAAGTTGAAGTATTAGTTTCAGTTCAAAGGAAGTCTGATTTAAGAGAGAGACTCTTGTTACCGCGACTTTGTCTTTTTTTTCTTGTATGAATTGGAGTTTGAATACGGCTGAATGGAGTTTTATGCCTCTCTCTCTCTCTCTCTCTTTCTACCTCTTCTTTTTCGCATTTGCTCTTCGTATAAAAATATTTAGTCTACTATATAAAGGTAAAATTATTAATTGCCAAGGCGATTGTAGACGTCGATATATAACAGGCGTCAAACACACCTGGTAAATGTATATATATAAATATATATAAATATAGATATATACAAGCAATGTGTTTATATACAGATACATTTCGTGTATATAGGATGTGTATACGATCGATGGAAAAAATATATATTGTCAAGTGGCGTTATATCGTAGGCGAAATGGAAGGGAAGTGAATTATTACCATGCATCGCAGAGACGAATGGCAAGCAGGGGACGAGTAAAGAGGAAACGAATTGTGGAAGGGGGAAGGGGGTACAATATATCTATATAAATGCATACCATCCCACTTTTTGGGGTAACATCCTCTTTTTTTTCCCTCGCGAGCCTTTATCCATTTCCATACAAAAGACTAAACCATTTCGCTAAATAGTGGCATTTTTTTTTTTTTTTTTTATTATTCACAGAAAAAGTTATTTTCACTGAAAGCAGTTTTCAAAAAAAAAAAAAAAAAAAAAGAAAACCTTTCACAAATCAACTCTTGTGGAGGAATTTGCAACATCCTTCTATTAATTCATCTTTTTCTTATTCTGGTTTACACACACGGATTTTACTTTTATTTTACTTCCTTTTACTTCATTCTACTTTTTATTTTACATTATTTTATTTTCACTTTCGAAGATTTTCGAATATTTACTATTTTTCTTTGTATTTTAATATTTAATTTAAAAAACCTGCAGAAGTTCAATTACTTTCGAAAATTTCAATTCAAAGTTAAACCATTCTGCAAATCTATTAATTTCAACAAAAAAAAATAGTGTTTAAAGAGGTAAATATTTCACTAAAATTTCAAACTTTAGAAACAAAAAGAAGATGTCTTCAAATTTTTAGTCCCGAAAAGATCATTCTTTTCGGGATTAAAAATTTGAAGGCACCTTCTTTTTGTTTCTAAAAAAAAATTAAATTAAATAAATAAAAAAATTAATAAATAAAAAAATTAATAAATAAATTAATTAATAAATAAATAAATAAAATTAACAAATAAATAAATAAAAATAATAAATAAATAAAAAAATAAATAAATAAAATAAATCAATTTTAAACTTCAGAAACAAAAACAAGATGCCGTCCAATTTTTAGTCCCGAAAAGATCCTTCTTTTCGGGATTAAAAATTTGAAGGCATCTTCTTCGAAATACAAAATTTCGAAAGGAAATCTTAAAGGAAAGAATGATACCTCTTAAAGAAAGTGTGTCATTTTTATGGATACGAAAGAGATTTTTTTTGCTACACTATATACACGAAAGACATGTACTCAATTCTATTGTTTTTTACCCCAGCAACATACTCTTGTTTATTTTGCAAGGAATCCCAACAGAATTTTATCTCCTGGCTTCTCCTTCAGAAATCAGCTCTCCTTCTCTCTCACTATATATATATTTGCTCGCATTCCCTCGAGTATTTTTAGAGGTCTTTCTTCTTTTTTTTGTGTGTAATGTATTTTTGTCTGTTTTCTTGAGGTAAACGACACATTGACTGCTCGTAAGTCGTAACTTGAAATTCTTGTGCTTAAAAACAAAAGAGAACAGAACAAAACTGGGTTCAAAATGATCTCTGTAGGCAGTTTATTTTGAACTACAGTAAAAATGATCCTGCTTTGATTCATTTTGAGTTTCTGACAAAAAGTTTCAAAAAAAAGGTTTCAAAAACTCTTTCAATTGTATTTTTTTTTAAATAATTTAATTTTTTATGGTTTTGAATATAAATTTTTTATATTAATTGAATTTAGAAGGTTCTAATTGAAAATTTGAAAAATAATTGCTTTTCTCTACATTTTGAATTGAAACTTTAAAAAATAATTGAATTTCTTAAGGTTTAGAATAGACTTTTTTTGAAAGTAATTGAATTTCAACAGGTTTTAATTTTTTACTTTTGAAAAACATTAAATTTCCACAAGATTTGGTACAGAATTTTTGAAAATAATTTAATTTCACTAGATTTTAAATTGACATTTTGCAAAATCATTGATTTTTACATCAAGGTTTTGAATTTAAATTTCTAAAAATAATAAAATTTCTAAAGCTTTACTATAAAATTTTTTAAAAATTATTGAATTTCAGAAAGTTTTAAATTTATATTTTGTAAGATAATTTACTTTCACAAGGTTTTGAACAAAAATTGTTAAATGTAATTCAATTTCAAAAGGTTTTAAATATTAAAGAAAATAATAAAATATTATTAATTGCTTTGGTCAAGCGATCAATTTAATTAAAAAAAACTTTACAAAATTAATTTACTATAAATATTATTTAAATTGTATTTTTTAAAAAACAATTTAATTTCTTAAGGTTTTTAATAGAAATATTTTACAATAATTAAATTTAAAAAACTTTAAATTAAAATTTGGAAAAAATAATTGACTTTCACAAGGTTTTGAATTAAAAACAACTCTTATTATTATTATTATTATTATTATTATTATTATTATTATTATTATTATTATTATTATTATTTTTTTTTTTTTTTATTAAAAACAATTGAATTTCAACAGGTTCTAAATTGAAATTTGGAAAAATAATTGACTTGAATTTCCTGAAGTTTAAAATTGAAATTTTTTAATATAATTGAATTTCAATAGGTTTTAAATTAAATTTTGTAAAATAATTGTTTTCCACAAGTTTTTAACATTTTAAATTGAAATTTTTGAAATTAACTGATTTTCAACAAGTTTTAAATTGTATTTTTAGAAAAAAAATTTCATTTTTCGAGGTTTGTAATAGAATTTTTTGAAAGTAGGTACTTAAATTTCAGAAGGTTTTAAAATGATGTTTTTGCAAAATAATAATTGATTTTTTTCAGGTTTTGAAAGGCAATTTTTGAAAGTAAATGAATTTTAACAGATTTTTATTTTTATTTTTGTATACAAGGTTTTGAATTGAAATTTTTAAAAATAATTGAATTTCAACAGTTTTTAAAGTAAATTTTGGAAAATAATTGATTTTCACAAGGTTTTAATATTTTAAATTGAAATTTTTGAAAGTAATTGATTTTCAAAAAGTTTTAAATTGTATTTTTAAGAATAATTTAATTTTTTGATGTTTGTACCTTATACAAATTTTTTGAAAGTACTTTAATTTCAGAAGGTTTTAAAATTATGTTTTAAAATTATGTTTTTGCAGAATAATTGAATTTTTGCAGGTTTTAAATTGAAATTTTTTGAAAGTAACTGAATTTTAACATTTTTTTATTTTTATTTTTGTAAATAATTGATTTTCACAAGGCTTTAAATTGTAATTTTTTTAAAAAAGAAACTTTAAATTTTTTTTTTTAAAGAATCATATTACAATTAAAGAGAATTCAATTTTTTAAGTTTAATTTCCTGTATTTATGAAAAGGTAAATAAAGTAATTAACTGTTAGTTTACAGTTCTTCTGATATGATGTGAAATTGAGACAAAAAACGAATCAAAAGTGTTGCTTTGACACACTTTTGATTCTTTTTTTGTCACAATTTCATATCTTTAGAAAAACTATTGTTAGAAAAATCTTGTCAATTGACAAGTGATGGTGACAACCGTAGAAAAAAACTAAAACCTTCTGGCGCAAAATTTTAAAATCGTAAAAATAAAGTATTCTGCCTACACGGTGACTACCAACATAAATTAAAAATCTGTCGGTTTATTAAATTCTATCCAAACTTGACATTTAATAGAGAACATGTTAATTTTTAAACTGAAGGTTACTGTTTAGTCATTTTGATACAGAACTAAAAATGAGAAGCAGCAAAGATGAGTTTAGGTTTTTCCTGTGTAACAGCGTTTAGGTATCATAATTTTTGTCGTCCTTTTTGAAAACACGAATTCTCGCGTCCTGTCAACG
The DNA here is from genome assembly GCA_032872505.1 of Leptopilina syphax. NCBI lineage: Eukaryota > Metazoa > Arthropoda > Insecta > Hymenoptera > Figitidae > Leptopilina > Leptopilina syphax. Next base: position 10,677,637 of record CM065470.1, read on the forward strand.
CGCATCCGATAACCATCTAGAAAGCGGTAGGTGTTTCAGTAAACGGGATTACACGCTTCGTAGGAAACGTTAAGGCCAGCATTACCGTATGCGTTAGCGCCGGTGTTACGTTCATTGATAGCGTTTAATTAACGTCGGCACAAACACACGACGACGGGGTGGGCCAATGCCATTGCTGCTTCTACTGCTTCTACTGCTGGTCCTCTCTTCGACCGACAAATTCAGGCTAATTTCCTCACAGTCAGGAAGATCTTTCCTTTAATTAGAATTCTGCCCCTGAGATTTCTGTTGCTCGACCAATTCAACAACCAATGCTGGTTGCATCTCTCGCTCTCTCTTTCTCTCTCTCTCGCTCTATATTCCGTCTGGTAACCGCTATTGAACACAGCTATATGTGCGCATTTATACACATTGCTCTACTGCTTTTACCATTGGCTTTTCCGCTTCTAAAAGCTTCTCCTCATCACACGTTTGCCCCCGAAATTCTTGCACGAAACTAGCTGGTCATTATGAAACTCGATAAAAGTGAACGCATCCCTTTAAGCAAATTTCCACAAATTTATCGATTCATAACTGAATTTCAGACGATAATGGAAATTTATTTTGTGATCATGTTGATAGTAGACACTTTAACTACTTTGGAAATTGTTCTCTCTCTCTCTCTCTCTCTCTCTCTCTCTCTCTCTCACTCTGCGCTTTTTAAATGAAAACTAGAAATTCGAGAATAAAGAAAAGTAGCATCATTTTGAGTTTTTATTATTATTACAAATATAGGTATTTAAAAAAGTTTTTGTAAAAATCTTCTTAAGAATTCAATTATTTTCATGGATAATAAAAATTTCTCAGGAATTAAATTATTTAAATTAGTATTTGCATAAAATTAGTCAAAAGAAATGAATTATTTAAAAATTTGTATAAAATTCTTCGCAAATATTTAAATTTTTTCATGAATAATAAAATTCGTTGCAGGAATTCAATTTATTAGCAGAGGATAAGAGGGAAGTAAATATTTTTGATGAAAATTAGGAAAAAATGCAGTAAAATAAAAGATAAAATGGAATTTTTGTCACTTTTCTAAAGTGTCTAAAACGAGTTTTTTTTTTTTTTTTTTGGTCAAGTTTAAGGGTTCATACCACTTTACACGCTTGAAAATGAAGGTATTTTCTAGAATTTTTTTTACGATTCCTATGGATTGTATTAATCTGCATTTTTTTAGTTCAATAAATACACTCTTTAACTGTATAAAAAACCTTATTTTATTTAAAAAATATTATTTGTTTATTCAAAATTTAACAATAATTTTAGACCTGCTAAAAATATCGATGCCAGCTGCGGGATTGATTTCTCAGGTTAGAAAAATCTAAAACACAAAATTCAAATTGATTTATCTTCACTAGGACTGTGCCTATCGCCCGAACTAGAATTTTTAATTTTTATGCAAAAATAACAAAATGGCGTCAATTTAAAATTTTTTTTTCGAAAATTAAAGTTTTTTTTTTGCAGTTTTTCGGTTTAAAAAAATAGTAAAAATTAATATTTTTAAATAATTCTAGTTCCGGCGATACCCATCCATGTGACGAAGATTTTCGTAAAAAAAATTTGAGAATCGGTCCAGTAGTTTCCGAGAAAAACATCCCGGAGCATGGAAAAATATGGTTTTGAGAAAAACGCGTTTAAAGTTTTTGTTTTATACTTACATAGCCGTGTACGCGCTCACATAGCATTGAAAAAATATATTTTGAGTGCTGGGATCTTTCTAAAAATTTTACACCACATTTTTGACATATTTTACTTTCGAAATCAATAATAAAAAAATTTTTGCTTTTTTGAAGATGACAAAGTGGTATGAACCCTTAATTTTTCTGTAGCTACTTTTTTTAGTTTGAAAGCTACATTTTGTTACTTTTTTAAAATTAATTATCGAGTGCGAAGTCTGCATGTTTATAAAAATAAAGGACGTGTGTCTGTACGAATAGGCGGTGGCATCAAGTCGATAGAAAGAGACAGCGTGTGTTTCTAATGGTCCCCTCTTCTTTCTCCCTCTAGAGACGTAAGCGGGGGAAAAACTGGACATATTATTATTTTCATGACATTGTTTAAGAGAAAAGTATAAAATAAATTCAGAGAAATCTGCAAAAATGAAGATAACTTTCTTTAGTTTGCAACAATTATGAAAATAAAGCACTTGACTCAATAGAAACTGATAAGCATAAGTATTATAACAATTTTGCAATTCGAAACAAATATTTCTGAATTTAAAAAAAAAAAAAAAAAAAAAAAAAACAGAATTAGTCTGAAAATGAAGAATTAATGAGAGATAATTTCTCAGTGACGTATAGAACAATGTCCTATATGTGAATAAACTCCTTCCCCCGGGTGTGATGATAAAGTCTTTTTTTTGTCTTCTTTTCTCAAAGAAGAATGAACACTTTGTCATTTCATTTTGGCTGACAATATATCACATTGCAGTGTAACGCCTCCCGACGTACAATGTACAGTGGAGAAATTTTATAATCCGAGCTTCGCGAGTCCCTCCCCCCCTCCTCTCTGTTTCCCGTTAATCTTGTGCAAATTTTCTCTCGAGTTTAAAGGAAAGTGCACAGCAGCAGCAGCAGCAGCAGCAGTAGAAGCAACGACAGCATAGACAAGTCGAGAGCATTGGCCCCGGAGTGCAGCTAGGTCGGGTTAAATTAACGTCTCGTGTAAACAGAACGGGTCAGTCTGGGTCGAAGTAGTTTGCTTGTCTTTAGGACGGGCCATTTAAATCTTTTGGCAAAGGAATAAGAACAGAGGAAAAAGAAAGCTCAACTAAAAAGGCGAATGACTGAGTACATAAAAAACCCACCTTCAACTTTCAGTCTCGCTGGTGGATAACGATAAAACTTTCAAAGACAGTAAAAATGTAGGAGAGAAAACGGGAAGCGAAGAAAAAAATTGTAAATAAATAAATTAAAAAAATAGTAATAAAAAAAATATTTATTTTATTAAAATGAAGAAAATACTTTTTCTCCCATCTTCCCTTATAAATAAACATACAATCAGAATATTTTTTTTCATTTTAGTTAAGTATTAACAGCATGTGATTGTTACAGAATTCAATGTTAATATTTTCGACCACTTTTCTCTTAAAATATTAAATAAATTAAGCTAGTTTTTTGTGAATAACTCTAAAATATCATAAAGAAGGGCAGTGATGTGCAAAAGTTTTAATATTTTTAAAATTATTTATTAAAAAATAACTTTAAAATTATCAGTTCTCAAAATCACTTTTAGTCAATTTCTCGTCTTTTCCGATTTCAAAGTATTTTTTTATAATATATTTTAGAATTATTAAAATTTTTTCACATCACTGCCCTTCTTTATGATATTTTAGAGTTATTCACAAAAAACTAGCTTAATTTATTTAATATTTTAAGAGAAAAGTGGTCGAAAAAATTAACATTGATTTCTGTAACAGTCACATGCTGTTATTTAAGTAACTTTTTAAAAATATTGAGACCTTCAAAAATTGGCGGGAAAAAAACTATTCGAAATTTTGTTTTTCCAAAATTTGTTCAATTTTACCTTTGATATTACGCACGAATTAGTAAAAATATGTAACTTTAATAATTCGATTAAAATTTAATCTCTGCGGGAAAGTCTGACTAAAATTGACTTTCACTACTTGCGGGAAAACTTGAAGAATTTTGAGAACGTCTTGTCTGACTAAAACTTGAGTTTAATAATTTGCCAAAATTTCCATAGAGATGGAATATTTGCCTGACTAGAACGGTTATTTTACTACTGAGGTGGAAAAAAAACCAAACAATTCTGGTCTGACTGTATAAATTTTTTAGTAATTAAAATTTAAAGAGCTAAGAAATTGAAGAAAATCAGAAAGTTTAAAATTGAAATTATTTTATTCTGATAAATTTTTCAGGTATAACTGAAGTATGTTGAAATTCCAAGTTAGTTTCAATGGAATTCTTTCTATTTCATGTTCATTCGTACCCAATGGGAAATTGCCAATGCTCACCATTGGCTAAATAATGGACCAATATTGGCTGCCAACAGTTTTTTCTTGGTCAAACATTGGCAACCAATATCGGACTATTATTGCCAGAGTCTTGGGATGATCACGACTTTGCCAAGCATTGGCAGCCAATATTGGATCACTATTGGCTGCCAAGACAAATGCCGGACTTTCCAAGCCTTGGTTATTCATTGGCAACAAAGATTGGACCAATATTAATGACCAATTATTCACCAATGCTTTAAAATTAAATTAATGCTTGGTTATTTATTGGTTACCAATATTGAACCAACGTTTGAAATCAATATTTTACAAATACCAACACATAGCAAAAATAAATTTTCCAAAAAAAAAAAAAATTAAATTATTAATCTAAAGAAAAAAAAAATTAATTTAATTAGAACACTCTGTTAAAAACAGAATGTGATAAAAATCAGACAAAGACAAAATTTGTCTAAGTTTGAGAATGCAAGCGTCTCTCCTTATATAGAACTGGTAACACCACTTGCTAGTGAGTGAAAGAAGCTCTGGCGCACCCTGGTGTTCGATTTTGAAATGTCCCGCGCTGCTTCAAAGTATATGCTCGAAATTACTTTGTATAAGTGCCACCAGGGTGCGCCAAAGTTTCTTCCTCTCGTTAGCAAGTGGCGTTACCAGTTCTATATAAGGAGAGACGCTTGCATTCTCAAACTTAGACAAATATTATCTTTGTCTGATTTTTATCACATTCTGTTTTTAACAGAGTGTTCTAATGAAATTAATTTTTTTTTCTTTAGATTAATAATTTAATTTTTTTTTTTTTTTTTTTTTTGAAAAATTTTTATTATGTGTTGGTATTTGTAAAATATTGATTTCAAACGTTGGTTCAGTATTGGTAACCAATAAATAACCAAGCATTAATTTAATTTTAAAGCATTGGTAATTAATTGGTCATTAATATTGGTCCAATCTTTGTTGCCAATGAATATCCAAGGCTTGGAAAGTCCGGCATTTGTCTTGGCAGCCAATAGTGATCCAATATTGGCTGCCAATGCTTGGCAAAGTCGTGATCATCCCAAGACTCTGGCAATAGTGGCCCAATATTGGTTGCTATTATTGCACCATCATTGGTACTGCTGGCTCCCAATATAGGACCATTATTGCGCCAATGGTTAATTTCCCATTGGGTAGAAGGAAAATTTCTCCTGTCATACATGTACACTACCAGATTTCTATGCCAATTTCATACATATTTTTAGGTTTCTTTTTCTTTCATCTATCAGAGAATTTGAAAACTTTTATTATTCACAATTTCTCAAAAATAGAAAATTAGTCTTTTGAGTCTTTTGATAATTCGCGGGGCTTTTGAGAATTATTGATGTAGAACGTGTCCAGTAATTGACAAATAATTTTCGTGAAAAGCAATTAAAGTCGGCGGTTCTCTTAATTTGAAAAGTAATTAGGAGCCTTTATACTTGGGTCAGTGCAGAATAAATAGAACATGATCATCAAGGGGATTCTTGAAGCGCGAAGCATAAAGATAGGTAATCGAGAAGCTGTAATTTAATTTCCCTGTGAACGACTTTCTTTCTTTTTTTTCGGTGTGACTGAAAGGAAAGTTTTTGGTGTGGATAAGCAGTGATTGAGATATTTCAGACAAATTGGGAGAGAGAGAGAGAGAGGCTAACCATCTTCGCAAATCCATTACCGACGTTGAGATCTCTAATGCAGTTAATTTTGCGTCTTCCAAACGTCATTGGACCCTAAACTGTATCGTGACAGTAACAGTCGAGGCGTTTTCTTGAGAACAAACTTGGCAAAATCCAATTGACCCCGACCAGCCGACAATCTTTAGCCTTGCAACGTCTTCTCAAGACTTACTCCCCTCCCTCTTGCTTCTTCCCCTCGTTTTCTTCTTGGAAGAAGAAGAAGAAGAAGAAGAAGTGGAGGAAGGGAATAGTTACTCTCACACTCTATTTGCGAGCACCGAGTCTCCAGCTGCAGCGAAGACCAATGGGATTAGGCACGAAAATGGATTAGCAGCCGATGGCGCTAGGGCGCGAGTAATCTAATTCTCAATTAAAATGCCGTGTGATCCCGAGTCTCCCAGAGAGACAGTCTCTGTTGCTCTAATCATCTTGGAAACTATACATGTAACAGGATTTGTCCTTTTATCTATATTCCTTATAGATAAAAGCTCAAATCTATATATTTAAAATATGTTTCGAAAAAATAGATGAAAATTAAGGTGATAACGTTAATCGATCAAAAAATGTTTTTTAATGTTTTCGGATATTACTTTAAAGAAATGTACAACAATTATTCTTCAATAAATCTTAAATAAAACCTTGTGAAAATCAATTATTTTCCAAAATTTAATTTAGGACCTGTTGAAATTCAATTATTATTAAAAAATTCAATTCCAAGCTTTAGGAAATTCAATAATTTTTTAAAAATTCAATTTAAAACCTGTCGAAATTCAATTATTTTCAATAAATTCAATTCCAAACTTTAGGAAATTCAATTATTTACAAAAATTCAATTTAAAACCTGTTGAAATTGAATTATTTTTAAAAATTTTGATTAAAAACTTTTTCAATTTAATTACTGTAAAAAATTTAAATCCAAACTTTAGGAAATTCAATTATTTTCAAAAATTCAATTTAAAACCTGTTGAAATCTGATTACTTTTAAAAATTTCAATTCAAAACCTTGTAAAAGACAATTATTTTTCAAAATTTCAATTTAAAACCTGTCGAAATTCAATTATTTTCAAAAAATTCAATTCCAAACTTTAGAAAATTCAATTTAAAACCTGTCGAAATTCAATTATTTTCAATAAATTCAATTCTAAACTTTAGGAAACTCAATTATTTACAAAATTCAATTTAAAACTTGTTGAAATTAAATTTATTATTTTTTAAAATTTTAATTAAAAACTTTCTAAATTTAATTACTGTAAAATGTTTAAATCCAAACTTTAGGAAATTCAATTATTTTCAAAAAATTCAATTTAAAACCTGTTGAAATTCAATTATTTTCAAAAAATTCAATTACAAACTTTAGAAAATTCAATTTAAAACCTGTCGATATTCAATTATTTTCAATAAATTTAAATCCAAACTTTAGACAATTCAATTATTTTCAGAAATTCAATTTAAAACCTGTTGAAATCTGATTACTTTTAAAAATTTCAATTCAAAACCTTGTGAAAGACAATTATTTTTCAAAATTCTTATTTAAAACCTGTTGAAATTAATTTATTTTTAAATAATTCAATTCTAAACTTTAGGAAATTCAATTATTTACAAAAATTCAATTTACAACCTGTTGAAATTCAATTATTTTTAAAACCTCAATTTAAAACTTGTTGAAATTCAATTATTTTTAAAAATTTTAATTCAAAATCTTGTGAAATTTAATTATTTTTCTAAAATTTTAATTAAAAACTTTTTAAATTTAAATACTGTAAAAAATTTAAATCCAAACTTTAGGAAATTCAATTATTTTTAAAAATTCAATTTAAAACCTGTTGAAATTCAATTATTTTTAATAATTTTAATTCAAAATCTTGTGAAATTTAATTATTTTTCAAAATTTTAATTAAAAACTTTTTAAATTTAAATATTGTAATAAATTTAAATCCAAAATTTAGGAAATTCAATTATTTTTAAAAATTTAATTTAAAACCTGTTGAAATTTGATTATTTTTTAAAATTTCAATTCAAAACCTTGTGAAAGTCAATTATTTTTTCCAAATTTAAATTTAAAGTTTTCTAAATTTAATTATTGTAAAAAATTTCTATTAAAAACCTTAAAAAATTAAATTGTTTTTTAAAAAATACAATTTAAATAATATTTAAAGTAAATTAATTTTGTAAAATTTTTTTTAATTAAATTGATCGTTTGACCAAAGCAATTAATAATATTTTATTATTTTCTTTAATATTTAAAACCTTTTGAAATTCAATTACTTTTAACAATTTTAGTTTAAAACCTTGTGAAAGTAAATTATCTTACAAAAATAAAAATATAAACCTATAGAAATTCAATCATTTTATAAAATTTCAATTTAAAACCATGTGAAAATCAATTATTTACAAAAATAAAAATAATAACCTGTAGAAATTCAATTATTTTTTAAAATTTTAATTTAAATCCATGTGAAAATCAATTATTTACAAAAATAAAAACCTGTAGAAATTCAATTATTTTATAAAGTTTCAGTTCAAAACCTTGTGAAAGTCAATTAATTATTTTGCAAACACATAATTTTAAAACCTTCTGAAATTTAAGAACCTATTTTCAAAAAATTCTATTACAAACATCGAAAATTTAAATTGTTTAAAAAAACAATGTAAAATTTGTTGAATTTTAATTTTAATTAAAAACCTGTTGAAATTCAATTACTCTCAAAAAATTCCAATCCAAAATTTAAGAAATTCAATTCTTTTTGAAAATTCAATTTAAGACCTGGTGAAATTGAATTGTTTTTAATAATTTCATTTTAAAACCTTATAGAGTATTGAAAATCATTGAATTGCAAAAAGTTTTTTAAAATAATTTAATTTTACAAAGAATTCAATAAACATTTTTGACGATAATTGAATTCTTACGAACGATTTTATTTGAATTTTTTTAATAAATTGTGTTTCCAAGAAGAAATTTCTTTCTTTCATAAATACTTGAATTCTTGTGATAAATATTGTTATTTATGAAAATAATTGAATTTTGCAAAGAATTTTATTAAAATGACTCAAAATAATTGAATTTTTCGAGAAATTGAAATTAAAATTTTTAAAAATAATTACATTTTTTGAGCAACTCTGTAAAATTGTATTAAAAATAATTGAAATTCTGCGATAAATTTTATTCTTTATGAAAATCATTGAATAGTTGCTAACAATTTTATTAAAATTTTCAAAAATAATTGAATTCCTGAAAAGAATTTTATTATTTATGCAAATAATTGAATTAATGCGACAATTTTATTTAAATTGTTTAAAAAAAATTTAATTTATTTTTGAATTTTTGAAAGTAATTGAATTCTTCATAAGAATTTTATAAATATTGTTTTAAATAATTAATTTTTTCGAAATATAATAAATATTATGATCCCCAAGTTTTGAACGTTCAAATGAACGAAATATTTTTTATTCAAGATATTTTTATAAATTACTAATAATAAATAAATTCCGTTCATTTAAACGTTTAGAACTTTAGTATCTTTGAATTTCGAATATTTTTTAAAAATAATTGAATCGTTTTAAAGAATTTGATTATAATTTTTGAGAATAGTTTCTTAATTTCTAGTATTTGCGAATTTAAATTTTAAAGTAGTGAACATTCTAAAAAAATAACAGAAATAGTAGCTTTTAGTGGCTGAAATCTTAAAATTTTGAAAAAAACAGAATTTTATATGTTAGAAGTTGTCGTTAACCGAAATTTCTTTCTACGAATTTTTATTTACTATAATTTTTATTCAAACGAATTTCTATAAAACAAAAGTTTTTCATAATAAAAATTTTATTTGACAGAATTTCCATTGCGTCGAATTTTAATTTATTAAAACTTTCATTTGATAGAATTTTTATTGAACAGAATGTCATTTAAACGAATTTTTAAATAAAAAATATTTGAAAGAATTCTCTTTTAACCGAATTTTGATTTCTCCGAAATATTATTTAAGAGAAATTCCATTCGATCAATTTTCAAAATTACATAAATTTTAATTTACTAAAATCATTAAATAAACGATATAACCATAACCATATTTTTCTTAAAAAAAACCCCAGAATTTAAATTCAAAAATTTATAATCTCATTTTCGGGACGAGATATAACATTTGAAAATATAATGAATTCAACTGAATCGACGTTTTGTAAGCTGAAATATATGTAGCAACGAATTCACAATGGATGATAAATGACTTTGATAGGAAACAGTATAGTTTCCGGGAGAAAACTGCATGACTCATGAAAATTTTTGACTTGAAAAGAATTCGCTTTCCTGATATTAATTGATCTGGGGGCTCTTCCAATCGATATATAGGCTCAAACCTGAAGATAATTTACCACCAACTACAAATCATGTTGACCTGTCATTACTCTCTAATTACCTGGTACATGAATATTAATTAAATCCAAATTACTTAAGGGTATTATTTGTGACACGCAGCTGCAACTGAAACCTGTGTTCATCACAATTCACTCCATTAAAAAAATGTATCACTTAAATAAACCTCCACTTAATAATATGCAAATTCATTTATTTCCATATTTTATTCACTTATTTAGCGAAAATTTGTCTCGCCAATTATTCTCAATTAACTTTTTCATTCTGTTTCATTGTTTCTTTCTATTTCATTTTATTTCATTTAATTTTTTTCAATAAATAAATAAACAATAATAACTAATAATAATAATAATAATAATAATAATAATAATAATAATAATAATAATAATAAAAATTAAAGAATAAAAAAACAAAAATATGCCAAATGTAATTATAATTCTCATAAGTTGAATACATTTTAGGAAATTATATTCTAATAATAAAAAGCTGCTTCAGAGAGAAGCTGGAAAATTATAATAAGATAAAAGATCAACCCGACTTCCTTCGCCCTTTAAGTGGTTCCTTTAACTTGCTTTTCCCGAGGTACTATATATGTGAACTTTATAAACTTGTTTAAGAGCTTCGCTCCGTTACCAAACTTTCGTGCAGTTTTTCCTAATTTATAAAGTTTACGAGGAGAATTAAAACGACTTCTGGGTATTATCGAAGTCAAATTATCAATAATGAATATCGGGAGGTGAAAATTTTATAACTCAAAAAAGTATGAATAATAGTTGCAGAAAGAAAAAAAAAAGGAAATATCTTCTCTATTCTTTTTGTACCCTTGTGGAATATTTATGAACTTGGGAAAATTTCCAACAGATTCTAATTTAGTTTATTTATATCTTTATTTATTAATCTAAGAATTCTAATTTAGTTCAATAATTACAGTATACTAACAAAGCTAATAAATAATTAACTTACTAATATACTAATTATAAATAAGCTAATAAAAATATTTATTTACTTAGTTTACTAAGTTTATTTACTTAATAGTTATTTACTTATTTTTAACTAATTCGGATTTAAAGAGTTTTTTCCGAATTATTAAACTGATAGTAGAAATATAATAAAACTAAAATCCCTTTAATATTTCTGAACAAATTGTCTTAGGAGAATAATCCAGGAGCGAACTCGTACACTGGGAGAAATCTTTGTGTAATTAAAAAAACGCATAAAATTAATTTAATTAAACTTCCAATTTCCCTCTCTCTCTCTCTCTCTCTCTGATAAAGTTTTGCTCATGAAAAAATTCAAGTTGCTAAGTCTCATGGGAAATTGGGTAAGAATCTTGATGAGAAAAAGAGAAAAAAAACGTCTTTTTTCAACAATTTAGAGTAACAGAAGATAATAATTAACACCCACTTATAAGTATAAAAATAATTAATATACTCTTATAGGGAATTAATATAGAATAACTAGCAAAACAATTCGCGCGCGGCTATCTTTTTACTCACTTTTTTTTAAAAATAAAATTAGCAATTTTAAAAGTAATAGAACATAAAAATTTGTAATTCAAATTTATTTTCATAAAAATAAAATATGAATTGGAATATAGTTTTAAAATTATTAAAACTATTATTATCATTTATATATTCTGAGACAGGGAATTCAGGGAAAAGTCAGGGATTTTTATTGAAAGTAGTAAAAAATTAAATTTTGGAATTCATAAGAAAATTCTGAATTTTTGTATCTTTTTTTGTTCGTCTCATAAATTTTAATAAAATTGTACGCAAACATTTAATTATTTTCATAAATAATAAAAATCATCGCAGAATTGGCAGAATTTCAATTATTTTTAATACAATTTTAATCGAACTCCTTGAAAAAAGGAACTAATTCTTAAAATTTTTATTAAAATTCGTCAAAAGAATTCAATTCTTTAAAAATTTGGTAAAAAAAATTCTTTATAAGAATTAAATTTTAAGAAATATTCAATTATATAATATACTTTTGTATTTAAATAATTGAATTCTCATAGAATTTTCTAATAAAAATTTTTAAAATTCATAAGAAAATTCTGAATTTTTGTGTCTTTTTTGTTTGTCTTATAAACTATAAAATTATACCACAAATTATAATACAAATAACAAAACCTTCAATTTTTTTCAATTTCTGAAAATAATTTCTTTTTAAATAACTTAAATGTTACACAACTATCATAAAATAAATAAATTATTTTTTAATGAATAATTTTACTTAAATATTTCAAAATTAATTCAATTTTAAAAGAGTTTAATTTTAATAATATAATTTTAATAATTCAAAAACCTTTGAAAATTAGTTAAATTTATCAATATATATTTAATTAATTATTAAAAATAATGGATTTATAGAAGAATTTTAGTTAAAAATACTAAAAAAAATTGAATTTTGAAGAAGTTAGAAACAATTGTAAAAATTAAATTATTTACAAAAGTAATAAAATTCTTATCACATCAATTATCTTTATAAATAATAAAATTCTTCTTCAAAATTCAATTATTTTCAGAAATTTTCCTCATTTCAATAATGTTTAATATCTCTATTATTTTAATACAACTACCCAAAAGAAATCAATTATTTTTAAAAAAAAAATTAATAAAATTGTACACAAACACTTCATTATTTTCATAAATAATAAAATTCTTTGTTGGATTTCGATTATTTTTAAAACAATTTCGAATAAATTTATCTAGAAATATAATTATTGTCAAAAATTTTTGAAAATTTATTTTGCAAATAATTCAATTATTTTTCACAATAATAAAATTCTTTGCTGAAATTCAAATATTTTCAAAATCTATATAATTTGAATAAAATTTCTCAGAAGAATAAAAAAAATTTTTTAAATATATTAAATATTTTCAATTATTTCCATAAATAATAAAATCTTTACAGGGATTCAATTATTTTCATAAATAATAGAATTCTTGAAAATTTTTATTAAAATCCTTCGAAAAATTCAATTATTTAAAAAAATTGACATAATGTGTTCATTAGAATTTATTAAATGTTTTTAATACATCTTTAATTAAATTTCTTGGAAGAATTTAATTATTTTCAAAAATTTTGATATAATTCTTTATAAGAATTTTTTTATTTTTTATACAATGTTAACTACATTTCCCCAAAGAATTTTAATTTTTATTATAATATAATTTACTTTTGTATTTAAATAATTGAATTCTCATCGAATTTTATAAATAAAAATTGATTTAAAAATTTTTATTTAAAATTTTAGATAATAATTGAATGTGTAAATAATTTTAAAGAAGTTATAGACAATATTCTTAAAATATAAAATAATAATTTTATCTCTCGATCATCTTTGATTATTATAAAAAATGAAGAAATCGATCACTCCGAGTCGAAGACTCGGAGTAATCGATATCTTCATGTTTTATAATAATATTTTTAAAGTTGTTTAATTTCAAAAAGGTTTAAATTGGAAATTTTTAAAAATCTTAATTCCTATGGAAAAATAATTATAATATTTTGAAAAACTTTGAATTTTATTGAAACAATTTTAATTAAGAAATAGAAATGATGTATATTATTTCCTTATGAAAATTGAAAATTTTCTACAAAAATATTAAGAAACGGAAATAAGTAATTTTTTTCCAAAATAAAAGAATGAGTTTGTGAACAATATTGTTATTGAGAAATAAAAATTATTCATAAAATTGGTATTTATTTCCTATTTCTTAATCATAATTTTTTAACAATTTTCTATTTTTTATAAATAAAAAGAAGAAAAATTTGCATAGTTTTGAACAGTGAAACGAAATTTATTATAGAAAAAAGCATATAATAAACAAAATGGATACATTTTTCATTTGTTAATCATAATTTTTTTTTAATTTTCTAATTTCTAATATAATTTTATTATGAATCATGAAAAAATACCTGCATATTTTCGATTTGTTAAACAATATTTTTTAAAGAAAAAAAAAACAAAAGCAACAAAAACTAACTTCAAACTGCGGACAGAATGAATGAAAGAATACGAAGATTAATATAGTTAATTAATTTTATGAAAATAATTAATATACACTTTTATATTCGTATTAGATGAAATGATTGTATGCGAATTGCAGTTTAATAACGTGGGGAAGCATTTACCATCAAAGTTGAGAAGTGTAATTTATCTAAGTGGAGAATGGAATCAGAATAAGGCTTTGGATGAGCACGAAATCTAATCTACCACATTAATGGATCATCAGCCTTGGCAAATTTCATCTAGGATCGATGAGATTGGCACGAGACCCTTTCTGGGATAAGGGAAACGGAAATCCCTTTTCACGGTCAAAGAGCTAAAATTTCACAGCGGTAAGTCTGCGGTGAGAACATCGGATGAGCAACCTCTGAAGAGGATTCAACTCCCGGTAACTTGACACTGATGACGCATTCCTCAATTTACAGTAAAATCAAATTTTTATACATTTTTCGTGTTTCTTTTTCATTATTTTTCTTTATCTCATTTTATAATATCTTCTCCTTTTTTCCTCTTAATTTTATCATTAAATTTCATTATTATTTATCAAATTAATAAAACTAATTAGCAATTATAATCGGATATTCCAACTATATGTTGATACTGCGTGTGTAGCCTCACAAGTCTAATTAAATCATATTAAACTAATTAGAATTTAGAACATGTTAATTATAATTTTAATTCTCATTTTATAAAATTCAGAAAAATTATTTACTTGGTAAAAATATTCATATCTTCAGTGATTTAGCACGAAACATAATTAGAAATGCATTTTTGGTAAAATTTTAAATTTCAAAAGCTTTGAACTTTCAAAAGAAGGCAAATATTTGTATAAAATAACCAAAAAATAACAGAAATTAATACATTAAAATTAATACATTGTAAAATACATTTTTTGATACTACTATTTTTTAACAGAAAACTTTATAAATTATTATAATTTCCATAATTTTGTGTTAATGACACAGTTTTTCTAAGAATATCGAATTGAGACAAAAAACTAATAAAAATTGTTGCTTCGCAACACTTTTTATTCGTTTTTTGTCTCAATTTGATAGAAAAGCTGTAATGTGAATTTTTTTCAATTTTAAAAGACAAAACTCTTGTTAAAGAAAATATTATAAAACTTTGTAAATTTTATTATTATTATTATTCTGAAAATTCCATTCTTGCATAGAATTTAAATAAAATTTTATAAAATTTAATAAATAATTTATTAAGAAAAATTCAATTAAAATTCTATTCAAAATATATAATTAAATTCTTGTAAAAAAAATGTTATCAATACATTTGAAAATAATTGAATACTTTTCAGGAATTTTATGAAAATTGCATTTAAAAATATTTACATTCCTTCGAAGAATCTTAATATTCACGAAATTACTTGAATTTCATCGAGGAATTTTACTAAAATCTGATTATCACCACTTAAATTCTGATAAAGAATTTGATAAAAAATTTTATTTAAAATAATTGAATTTCATGGAAAAAATGTATTAAATTAAAATTTTTAAAAATAATTAAATTAATGAAAGAAATTATATTATTTAAAGAAATAATTGAATCATTACATAGAATTTATTCAATTTTTTGAAAATAATTGAATTCTTATAATTTATAAAGAAATTATCATAACTTTTTAAAATAATTAAATTGAAAAAAAAGAAGTATTAAAATTTTTAGAAATAATTGAATTCTTGCAAAAAATTTATTCCAATTTTTTAAAATAACTGTATTTTTTTGAGGAATTTTATATTAATTTTATGAAAATAATTAAATTATTGGAAAGAACTTTCTTGTTTATAAAAATAATTAAATTCTTACGCAGGATTTATTAAAATTTTAAAAATAATTGAATCATTACAAAGAATTTATTCAATTTTTTGAAAATAATTTGATTTTTTTAAGGAATATATTGTTTATGAATATAATTGAATTTATGCGAAAAATTTTTATTCAATTTTTTTTAAAGAGTTGAATTTTTGGGAAGAATATCATTATTTTTAAAAAGAATTGAATTCTTACACAGGATTTATTAAAATTTTGAAAATAATTGAATTATTACAAAAAATTTCTTCAATTTTTTGTAAAATAATTTGATTATTTTGAAGTAATTTTATACTTTCTGAAAATAATTGAATTATTGGGAGGAATTTTATTATTTCAAAAGATAATTGAATTATTGGAAAGAATTTTATTGTTCATAAAAATAATTGAATTATTATACACAGGATTTATTAAGAATTTTGGAAATAATTGAATTATTAGGTATACAAAGAATTTATTAAATTTTTTGAAAATAATTTAATTTTTTGAAGTAATTCTATTGTTTATGAAAATAATTGAATTTATGCGAAAAATGTTTATTTAATTTTTTTTAAACAGCTCAATTCTTGGGAAGAATATAATCATTTTTAAAAATAATTGAATTCATACACAGGATTTATTAAAATTTTGAAAATAATTGAATTACTGAAAGGAACTCTATTATTTATAAAAATATTTGAATTCTTACAAAGAATTTATTCAAATTTTTGAAAATAATAAGATTTTTGAGAGATATTTTATTAAAATTTTATTAAAAATAATAATTAAATTCTTGCAAAGAATTTCTAAAAAAAATTTTGGAAAATGATTTGATTTTTCCTTGGAAATTTTTTAAAAATTGTATTGAAATTTGAAAACAATTAAATTCCTGGGATTTTTTTTTTGGAAATTTTTTTTAAATTGTATTGAAATTGAAAACAATTGAATTCCTGAATTGAATTTTATTATTTATGAAAATAATGAATAATAACAATTTATTAGTTTAATTATAAATTTTTTAAACATTGTGAATCCGAAATTATTTTTTAACTACAGTTGATATTTAAAAAAAAATTTATTATTTGCATAATAATAATAATAATAATAATAATAATAATAATAATAATAATAATAATAATAATAATAATAATAATAATAATAATAATAATAATAATAATAATAATAAATTAAAAACCGCGTTTTATTTATATCGATTAATCGTAAAAAAATTCAAATTGAAACAAGTAATAAAAACATTATCATCAATTTGAATCTTCAAAACTTTGATGAACTTGAATTTTTCCTTTTTTGTTTAACAAAAATATAATTAAAGTCAAAATTCATAATTCCAAGAAAAAAATACTAAATATATCCTTTAAAATTTCTTATCGACAAGAATTAAAAAAAAAAATTAGTAAATTCAAACTTTTTTCTTCCTTAATTTATAAAATGTAAATTAAACTTTTTGACTAATGTAATAAAACTAATGAGACATTATATAAAACCATAAAATGACGTTGTAACGTTCTACACATTTTTTTTTCAATGCAAATTATCTCACGAAAGCGTCCAGCGGAAACGTTATGCGCGCATATTTATGTCAATACAGGTCAACTTTAAATTGCAAATTTACATGGGGTTCTGTTGTGAGTTTCAAAAGTCCGGCTTCTTTGATCAGTTCGCTCGACATTTTTCGCCCGAGTTTGTACACTTTAAAGCAAAACTTTGTGTCGAGTTTCAAGTATAATTTACATATTTTAAAAAGAGAAGAAATTTTTCCCCTCGAAAAAAAGAGGAAAAAAAATATATTTTAAAATATAAAAAATTTTTGAACTCCCAAAGATAAAAAACTGTGAATAAAAGATAAAAAAAAACAGAAAAAACTTTAGACGAAAAAAATTCTTACGAAAGGAAAAAATTTTTCTTTTGTAAAATCAACAAATATGCGACACTTTAAACGTGTGCGTGAATTAAAAACCTTAATATCATGTTTTTACGAAAATATGAAAAATATTTTTCGGTAAATATATAAACTATATATGAGAAATGTATGATAAATTGATAATATTTAAATATTTCATTTAAATATCGTTTAAATTGTTTTGTTTAGTAAAATATTTCCCATATCGAGAAAAAAACGAATTATAATAAACGAAATTTACTTTTCATGAGTAAAATTATTTTTCATCTCTTATTCTGATTCGCTCAATTTGTTGGCTCTCGGAAAAATTATCCTCTCTATGTACAGAGTTTTCTAGCGGAAATATAACGAATTTTAAATACCATTTCACGTCCAGATTTTTCTTTTTTTTTTAAAAAAATCATTCTGCTTCTGACAGTTCTTGCGTATTATTATTATTTCTTTTTTTCGACCAATTCGCTACTGACAGTAAATTTTCTTTCACTATTTTGACAGTTTTAAATAATATTTTTTTTCCAACTCTTGTCAATTAAAAATTCTTCTCATAAAAAAAGGAAATTTTTTTCAATACTCACATGTAATAGTTTTGTTTCTCACTCACCTGAAACAAAGAGAAAAAAAATATTTAATAAATATAAACTTGTAGTAAATATATAGGTGTATATATATATAAGAAAGTTGTGTATTTGATTTATAATAAGAAATAAAGTTATACTCGATAAAAGCGTGTACTTTAATTGTAATTCAATATTTGCCGGTCAGTTGGAGCTATATACTGGAAATATAGTGTAAATAGTGAATTTTCTTTCTTTTTTTTATATTCTTCCACTACCCTTTTCTTCCAATCGATCGAACCATATACCCTACTTCGTTATAACTTCATCGCATGGAACATTTGTCGAATACGTGCGTCGATTTACGATTCAAGTCTCGACTGTGAGCTTTCAACGAATATCGATTGTTCTAACCTTCCTACAATAAGATACTGAACTTCTCATTCGTTTCTCGTTTCATAACAAAGAAAGCTAACTAAAAATTAAACCCTAATTAACCGTGAGTCACGAATTGTTCTCAATTTCGCAAAAATTTGGCGCTGAATACGCCAAATATAACCAATAATTACTTGGCATCATTAAAATTCATCATTAAAATTGTACAATTATATTTATACAATTGGAATTTTGATAAAAATTAATAAATATAAAATAAATAATAATAATATTGTTAACAAACTCATTTTTTTCTTTTGCGAAGAAAAACATTACATATTCCCGTATCTTAATATTTTTCTAGAAAAATTTTCAATTTTCATAAGGAAATAATTTAAATAATTTCTATTTCTTAATTTCGATTGTTCTAAAATAAAATAGAAAGTTTTTCAAGAATAAAAGAAAAAAAATGTTTATAAATTCTATTTGGCATTTACAAATTTGAATTGAAAATGAAATTGAAAATTTTTAAATTTTTAGAAAATAAAGGAAAAAAAATTACTCAAAAAAAAAAAAAAATGTTCTGTTCTTCGACTCGGAGTGATCTATTTTTTCATTTTATAAGAATATTGTTACTATAATATAACTTCTTCAAAATTATTTTCCCATTCAATTATTATCTAAAATTTTAACAAAAATTGTTTAAATCAATTTTTATTAGAAAATTCTATGAGAATTCAGTTATTTAAATACAAAAGTAAATTATATAATACAAGCTAAAATTCTTTGGGGAAATGTAGTTAACATTGTATAAAAAATAAAAAAATTCTTATAAAGAATTATATCAAAATTTTTGAAAATAAATAAATTCTTTCAAGAAATTTAATTAAAAATGTATTGAAAACAATTATTAAATTCTAATAAACAAATTATGTCAATTTTTTAAAATAATAGAATTTTTCGAAGGATTTTAATAAAAATTTTCAAGAATTCTATTATTTATGAAAATAATTGAATCCCTGTAAATAATTTTATTATTTATGAAAATAATTGAATAATTGCAACTAAATTTATAACATATTTTTAAAATAATTAAATTCTTCTGTGAAATTTTATTCAAATTGTAGATTTTAAAAATATTTGAATTTCAGCAAATAATTTTATTTTTGTGAAAAATAATTGAATTATTGCAAAATAAATTTTCAAAAATTTTTGAAAATAATTATATTTTTAGATGAATTTATTCGAAATTGTTTCAAAAATAATCGAAATGTGAAATTTTTATTATTTATGAAAATAATTAAATGTTTGTGTACAATTTTATTATTTTTATTAAATTGTTTTTAAATAATTAAATTCTTTTGGGTAATTTTATTAAAATAGTAAATATTGAAAATCATTGAAGTGAGAAACATTTTGGAAAATAATTGAATTTTGAAGAAGAATTTTATTATTTATTTAATGATAATTGGGATTTTGACGAGATTTTATTTTAATTTTGAACATAATTGAATTTTAACTAAAATTCTTCTATAAATCCATTATTTTTAATAATTAATTAAATATATATTGGTAAATTTAACTAATTTTAGATTTTGAATTAATAAAATCTTTCAAAAATTTAAGTTCTTTAAAATTTCTAATTAAATTCATTTAAAATTGAAATTTTATAAAATTTCAAATTGAAACTGTTTGAAGTTGACTTATTTAATATGAAAATTATAAACGTAACTCTTTTAAAATTGAATTAATTTTGAAATATTTAAGTAAAATTATTCATTAATTAATTTACTTATTTTATGATAGTTGTTCAAGATTTAAGTTATTTAAAAAGAAATTATTTTCAGTAATTGAAAAAATTGAAGGTTTTTTATTATAATTTCTGGTAATTTCGTAGTTTATGAGGGAAACAGAAAGAGAAAATAATTTAGAATTTTCTTATGAATTTTAAAAATTTAATTTTTTTCAATACTTTTAGTTTTAATTAAAATCTCTGACTTTTCCATGAATTCCCTGTGTCAGAATATATGATATTCTACTTATAATAATATTAAAACTATATTCCAATTCATATTTTATTTTTATAAGAATAAATTTAAATTAAAAATTTTTACATTCTATTATTTTTAAAATTGCTAATTTTATCTAAAAAAAATAGTAAAAAGTTGGCTTAAGGGCATTTGAACCATGATGACGTCACAGATTTAAAACTAATGCTTTGCACAAACTGTGACGTCATCAAGGTTCAAATCCCCTTAAAACAAGAAAAGAAATTTTTTTATTGCACGATTTTTCTCGTAAATAGAACTAATGATTTTTCATAAATTATTTTCAATCGTAGAAATTGGTTACAGAAAAAAAAAAAAATTCGGCAGTGATAGTGGGGATTAGGATAAATAGCTGACACTCAATTTCGAGAGTTTAAGCGTCACTGTAGTAGATTCTGAGAATTAACTGCTCCAGAATCTTGCCACTTTTTCTAACTCCATTTGGTGCTTGAGATTCTAAGCTTTAATCAATCAAGGAGAGGAGGTCATTCGTTTAGTCAATTATAGATCGTTAATCGATCACGACTTGTGGCTATCGAAATGAAACGTTGCTCTCTGAATTTGAATTACCAATTTTCTACTAATGAGAAATAGCGAACACTTTACTGTAATTCAATAGTAATTAATCGTCTATTTAAAATTACATTAATTTTAAATTTAAATATATTTCAATTTTTTCCAATTGGTAATAATCAAGGAAAGGACAATTTTAAATCTAAAATAGTATTTAAGAGAATTAATTTAATTTAAATTATTATATCAGGTAGAAAAATTAGAATAAATAATTGTTAGTTTAATTTTTTTTCAATGGAAATAAATTTGTAAACATTTTTCGCGCGATTTACAGCCTTGTAATTGTTTCTGGAAGATAATATAATTTGCAAAATTATACACAACAAATATTCTTCAATAATCTACTATATATACAGAATTTGCAAAAATTAAAAAAATTATATTCCCAGAATTACGCAAAATAAAAAGTCTTCTAAAAATTTCAAAGTAAAAATTATTCAACGATCGATGTAAACGTTTTAAGTACGTTTTACATTCTAGACACACGCAAGTATTAATGTGTGCATTTATTCTGCAAAATGGTGCAATCTTCAAAATAAAAAAGAAAAAGAAAAAATAGAGCACCGTAAAATAACTTAACTACTTAAAAATTGATTTCACTCGTTCCTCTCCTTTTTTTCTGGATAATTCTACAAACTTTGAAAAGAAAAAAAATCTAAAATTACGATAATAAAATTGAAAATAAAATTGAAAATAAAATTAAAAATAAAATTAAAAATAAAATTAAAAATAAAATAATAATTGGAAATAACAGAAATATTATTATTGTTATTATTATCGTAGTTATTATTATAGTAAATAGTATTATTATTAATATTATTGTTATCATTATTATAATTATAATTACTAACTTTGGATTCGAATTCAACGTTAAAATTTACTTTAGAAACAGGTTTTTTTTAATCGGGTCGAAAACCTTGTATTCCTGGGTCATAATGCTAAAAAATATTATCACGATAATAATTATAATTTTATTTATAACAATGATAATAATTATGATGACAATGATGACAATAGTTATGATGATAATAATTATTACGATAAAAAGTATTGTTATGATAATAATTATTATGACAATAATTATTACGATAAAAACTATTATGATAATAATTTAAATGATAATAATTTTTATTGTCCGATAAAAATTATTATTACGAGGCAAAATATCAAGATAATAATTATCATTATAATTACATTAGCAACATAGCAAAAAAAGTGTCTGTAAATATTCTCAAAATGTTGTTCATACGAAAAATTTATACGTGTCCAGCATAATTCATTCTCATTTATAATTCAGGAAAGACTTTTCATTTCAAGAGCGCGTTTTCCATGCATTAGAAGCATGTGGCCACTTAAGGGCCGACGTAGGTCTACATTTGCTGTTGGCCCCCCAAGATTAAATTAGCGCGAGTTAACTCAGGGGACTACTCGTGCTTCCATTCTTCACGGAATTCAATTATTCTTCTACGTGATACGTGCGACACACAAGCCATACTAAATAAACAGAGAAAGCACTCGGATTTAATTACAATTTTTCAAAAAATATTTTTTTCCCCTTCTTTTTTCAAACAAGTGTCGAATTAAATTTTCTTCTTTACATATTAATTTAAAGAAATAGTTAAAAAAAATAAGGAAAAACTCCCGGAGGATTATCAGATAATAATAAGAAAACTCAATATGATAACTGGTAATTATTTAAAATAATACCTTCTAATTGGTGATGAGAAATTAAAAATTATTATTTTTGCTTTCTGTAATTTAGAAAATTGCTCAAATAGAATTTTTCATAAATAATATTTCGCAGAAATCAAAATTCGGTTAAAAAAGAATTCTTTCAAATATTTTTTATTTAAAAATTCGTTTCAACGACATTCTGTTCAATAAAAATTCTACCAAATAAAAATTTGGATAAATTAAAATTCGACGTAATGGAAATTCTGCCAAATAAAATTTCTATTATGAAAAAATTTTGTTTTATAGAAATTCGTTTGAATGCAATTTATAGTTAATAAAAATTCGCAGAAAGAAATTTCGGTTAAAGACAACTTCTAATATATAAAATTATGTCTTTCAAAAATAATAAAAAAATTGTTTTATGGAATAATAAGGCTCCCAAATAGATACATATAAAATATAAATAAATATAAAGATATACTATCAAAAATACTATCAAAAATTTACATTTTTCTTAAAAATAGTCAATTTTTGTCAAAATTGCTCAAATTCCATCAAAAATTCTCAACTTTCATCAAGTTTACATAAATTTCTTCATTTTTTTCTCCTCACATTCTTCTTGAAAAATATTTAACTTTAAATAATAATCAATTTTCTTCAAAAATTCACAACAACCTTCAAAAATATTGAATTTTCATCAAATTTGATGATTTTTCTTCAATAATTAACATTAACCTTCCAAAATACTCAACTTTCATCAAATTTACTCAATATTCATTAAAAATTTATATTTTTCCTTAAAAGTAATTATTTTTTTTATGAAGTAATAACTAGATTTTTCTTTTTTAAGAATTCACACTCTGCTTTAAAAATATTTAACTTTCATCAATAATGATTAATTTTCTTCAAGAATTAACATTAACCTTCAAAAATACTCAACTATCATCAAATTTGATCAATTTTCTTCAATAATTAACATTAACCTTCAAACATACTCAACTTTCATCAAATTTGATCAATTTTGAATATAAAATCTAATTAAAGATTTTTTATCCATTTCACTATTTTTTAAAATATAATTTTTTTTATTTCTAAATCACCGTAAATTCTGAAAGTAAATAACTAATATTTTAATTTTCTTTAGAAATTCATACTCTTCTTCAAAATTATTCCATTTTTTGTCAAAAACTTATTCAATTTTCATCAAATTTACTCAATTTTCATTAAAAATTTATATTTTTGCTTAAAAGTAATTATTTTTTTATGAAATAATTACTACACTTTTCTTTTTTAAGAATTCACACTCTGCTTTTAAAAATATTGAATTTTCATCAAATTTGATCAATTTTCTTCAAGAATTAACATTAACAGCATGTGACTGTTACAGAAATCAATGTTAATTTTTTTGACCACTTTTCTCTTAAAATATTAAATAAATTAAGCTAGTTTTTTGTGAATAACTCTAAAATATCATAAAGAAGGGCAGTGATGTGCAAAAGTTTTAATATTTTTAAAATTATTTATTAAAAAATAACTTTAAAATTATCAGTTCTCAAAATCACTTTTAATCAATTTCTCGTCTTTTCCGATTTCAAAGTATTTTTTTATAATTTATGTTAGAATTATTAAAACTTTTGCACATCACTGCTCTTCTTTATTATGTTTTAGAGTTATTCACAAAAAACTAGCTTAATTTATTTAATATTTTAAGAGAAAAGTGGTCGAAAAAATTAACATTGATTTCTGTAACAGTCACATGCTGTTAACCTTCAAAAATACTCAACTTTCATCAAATTTTATCAATTTTCTTCAAAGATTTCGCATTAACCTTGGTAAATTCTTAACTTTCACAAAATTGGACCAATTTTTATCAAAAAGCTAATTAAATATTTTCCATCTATTTTATTATTTTCAAAAAATACTTAATAAAAAAATATATATAATATATAAAAATTATATTCAATTAAATTTTAATAAAGTGAAATTTATGTAATTTAGAAAATTGCTGAAATGGAATTTCTCTTAAATAATATTTCGGAGAAATCAAAATTCGACTTAAAAATAATTCTTTCAAATATTTTTTTTTTTTTAAATATTCGTTGAAATGACATTCTGTTCAATAAAAATTCAACCAAATGAAAATTTCGATAAATTAAAATTCGACGTAATGGAAATTCTGCCAAATAAAATTTTTATTATAAAAAAATTTTGTTTTATAGAATTTGGTTTAAATGAAAATTATATTAAATAAAAATTCGCAGAAAGAAATTTCGGTTAAAGGCAACTTCTAACATAAAATTTTGTCTTTCAAAAAATAATTAAAAAATTGTTATATTGAATAATAGGGCCCCCCCCAAATAGATATAAATAAAATATAAATAAATGTAAAGATAATAAATATATAAAAATTTATATATGTATACTGTAAACTGGACGCGCAGCCACTACGCGCCTGCGCGAACAATATTTTTTTCGCCAATTTTAAGGACCTCAATATTAATTATTGATTAAAATCTTTTAATTAAAATGAAGGCAATATTCGTAAATGTAATTAATAATAATAATAATAATAATAATAACATTTTTCACACATTTGAGTATTGGAGAATTAAAGCAAATATAATAATGTTCACGGCTTTTTGAAAATGGATTACATTTTTATGTGTAGTTTCTGATTTCCTTTGAAGATGAGTACAACTTTGATCTTCTCTCATAATAACGAGATAGAAGATGTAATCAAAAAATTGTAAATTGAATAGTCAATTTTTATGGTGTAAAAGCGAGCTAATATAGTCACGTGATTAGAATTATATTGCGACAGGGAAAAATTAATGGGGTCAATTTTTTTTTCTTTTTTTTCTTCTTTTTTTCTCCCCTCCCCCCCAAGGTTTGATTGTCAAATCACAATATCCCCCCTTCTTGTTCCTGTCATAAAGCATTTTATTCTCCAAGTATATTATCACACGTTATATTATTGAAAACTCAATTTCTCGAGTAATAATTTTCTTTTTATTATTGACAGTTCACTGATGGAAAAAGCTTTTTATATTCTTCAAAAGAATACCCGAAAAACAATTTTTGAATCTTTTAATTTTTATTGAATGGATAAAAACAAATTTCTTCAAATATATAAATGTATGGATGCAATTAAAAATTGTTTTTGCCAATTCATATCACTGTTTTCAAATTGAAAATTCTGCAATTGATTTATATGTATACATGAAATTGAACTTTATTTTCATTTATATTTATGAAATTGAATTTTATTTTTATTTATAAATGAATAATTCTGTATCTTCTCTTTTTTTATAGATCTTAATGGTATTGGAAATTGTTGTAAAAAACCAAAAATCCGAAATTTCGGTATAAAAAAAATGAGACAAAATCGGTGGGAACCTTTGAAAAGCTTTCAAAAAAAAAAATCTGTTATATAACGTGTGTGTGTGTGTGTGAAGCAGGTTTCGAATAAAAGAGAGAAAATAGAGGCGGATATTGCGACATGAAATTAAATAAAACCATCATCCATGTTGCGTGTATATAGTGACAAAATTTACCCTTACTTTTCATATAGGAATTCTTTTTAAATAAAAAAAAAAAATTGTTAACAACGTTAAAATGTTATTTTTCAATTTTATCACAAGTTTCAAATTACGAGAATTACACAAATTTTTTCAAATACAATTTGACCTAACATTTTTTTGTAAATAAACAATGTTATCTGTATCTTTCGAAAAACAATTTACAATTGAAAAATATTCACTTTGTTCTGAAAGTTCGAATGAACAAAAATTTTTTTTCTATTTAAATATTTTCAAAAATTACTAAATAAAATACTACATAGAATTTTTACAAAAAAATAAATAAAATGAAAAATCATAAAAATGAATTATTTACTTCGATATAAGAATTTATTTAATTACAAAACAATATTTTTCTAATAAAATTCAAATTTAAACAATAGTATGAATATAAAATTCGTTCATTTGAATTTTCGAAAAAGGAACAAATATTGAACAATCTAAAAGCTAAAAAATAAATTCTAAATTTATATTTAAAAAAAATTAAAACATAAAAAAGTCAAAGAATAAGTTATTATCATTTAGAAAAATAATATAAAATATGAAAAGAAAAAACAACTTTCGAACCTTAAAATCAAAATTCTGTTTCAAAATAGTCGATCCTCACTTGACAATAAAAACTGCACTGACAAAAAAAAAATCACAGAATCTTTTTCAAAATTTTCGTACACTTCTTTACAAAAATTTACAAATTTCTATTTTTATTATTTGAATACTAAATGATTACACTTTAAAACTTTCAAACACTCCCGAAAAAAATTCTACTGGAAAACAAAAAAATAAATAAAAATTTACAAGATTTGTTTCTTTACCAATATATTGATAAGTTTTAAAAACACAATTTTCAACAAAAAATTTTAAAAGTAAAAAATTATATAATTTTTTTTAAAAAAGACCAGAATTTCTTAAATTAAGACGTAGATTAATTAGCACGTTTAAACAGGATCAATTCTGAATTACGACTAATAGTGGAAATTATTTTCAAAGCATATTTCCAATAAGATATGTACATAGGTATACTGCAAAATTGAACCCCAACTCATTTGAGGTGACCGACCTTTGTTCGTATCTAAATGTAAACATGCCGCTTGAGATGTGCAGACAATTAACTAGATATACCTATATAGTCCCTTTGTTATGACCTTCTGACGCCCTCAAATTATAACATCAAAATAATTTTAGGGACGTATAATTACATTTCGAAAATTTGCACTTATATTACACGAAATATAATAAATTGCACAAATAAATTTATATGGAATATAAATTATAAATTATATTATAAATTTAATGAATTAAGAAATTATTTAATACTATTAAATTATTAAATTATTAAATTATTAAATTATTAAATTATTAAATTATTAAATTATTAAATTATTAAATTATTAAATTATTAAATTATTAAATTATTAAATTATTAAATTATTAAATTATTAAATATTAAATTATTAATAATATAGTATAAAATTACATAATATACAATAATAAAAAAAATATATCTATATTTATATAATACATATTCTAAAATACAGTAAACATTGAAATTGTTCATTTTGTTCTTGATAATGTTCTCATATTTCTCGACAGAATATCAAAATTTAGTTTCCTGTTCAAATTTTTATTGACATTTATTTATTTTTTTTTATTTTTATTTTGTTGCCTAATTTTCACTATCGATGAACTATCGTGACTTTATAGCGCGAGCGTAAAGCGCGGCATTGTTCGTTCAATTTATTGGGAAAATGCACGAGGTATTTTCGTTTCTAGGTGTATTAGCTCGTTGCAGCACTTGTGCGTGTCCCATGAATAAACAATAGTAGATGCCAAGTTGGAAATTTCAAGTATATCACCAAATGAACAATTTACTTTGTTCATAAAGTGTTTGCCAATATTTAAAAGGCATTTATTTTCAGCTTTCATATATACTATTTAAAATAGTATCGACACTCCGGTGACAGATTCAACTCCCAGGATTATTAATTTTCTCCATTGTATTTGCATTATACAAAAAAAAGAGAGAGAGAGAAAAAGAAATTTAATATCAATAGAATAAAAGGAATAAAAAGTAGAAAACTGTGTCTAAAAAACTGATACATATATAAAAATTATTAATATCAATTCTCGTCGCATTGTTTGAATTTAATTCGTTTGGAAATTTTATCAAAATTCTCACTGTGTGTTTATTATAAAATATAAACAGAGAAAATAATAAATTAATTAATATATTTATTGGTGGGAGATATTTGCTCAGTGAACATATTTAAATGTGAGTAATAAAGATTAATCAAGGTAAAATGAATCAATTCAGAATAATTCTCTTTCTATTGAATAGCTTTGGAAAATTTGTCGGCCCAATTCCAAACACGTATGTGCAATCTGTTTAAATTATTTATCAGAAGCGCACGCATACGTAATTAAATATTGATCCGAACAAAAACATATGTACCACAAAAATTGACCAGTGTTTACTCTCACGTTGCATTTTATAGAAAGAGAGAGAGAGAAAGAGGGAAGTTTGGACTTCATCAGAGAAAAGGGACACAATTGCAATTATACACATTGCTAATTAATGTATATACATATCCTATATACATACATACCATGCCATGCATCGACAATTATTTTAAGTAGTTGTTTGATTGGTCAGCTACTTTTCAATTCAATTGGGAGCAAAAAAAATGAATGCAATTTTTTATTAATATTTATTTTTCCTTTTATAGAAAAAGAAAAATTTAACTTTGACAGTAATTCACAGATTTGAATTAACAACATTACTACCTTTAATTATGTAGAATTAAAACTAATTATGGCAATTATAAGAGAGCGAGTGTGGAAGGAAAAATTCTTTCTACACATGATTCCAGCAGACTGGAATTAAGTCTCATATTAAACGGTCTAGCGATTAGAGTTGATATATGTATATATGTGTGTGCATATATACATAAAATATACAAGAACTACTGATCAAAGTGGTGGAATGGATTTTTTTAAATAAATTGCGCTATTTAGTTTTAACAAACTTAATTGAAATTTTTAAAAAGTTTCATACTTATTTGATATAGTGTATATATATGTATATATAATTTAAAATTGCCGGTTGGAGAGCAATATATATTCGCTTGGTAATATTTCATCAGAGCAGAGTTTATGGAAGAAATGTGAAATAATTCTGCCAGGTCTGATGAAAAAAAAAGTGTAGTATCTACAATTTTTATATGAGATATATTTACACTCCTGGCCTTGATATAAAATTGGGAATCTTTTCCGGAGAACAAAATATTGTATTTTAGGAGAATTTCAACATTTTTAGGTTCGAGCAAAAAAAAAAATTGCTGTATACAACTCGGTAACTAAATAAATAACTAAATGAATAAAGAAAAAAGTGAATTAATAACTAAATTGTTTTTGGTTATCTTTTTACTTTTTTTCTTTTTCTTCCACCTGCCCTTAAATAAAAATTCAATCAAAATATTTTTTTTCATTTTAGTTAAATAATTTTTTTTTTTTTAATATTGACGTCCCTGAAATTGTCGGGGAAAAAACTGTCCGCGCAGCCGCTTCGCGCCTGCGCGTCCAGTTTTTTCCCCGCTCACGTCTCTAGAGAGAAAGAAGAGGGGACGTTAGGAACACTCGCTGTCTCTTTCTATCGACTTGACGCTACCACCTATTCGTACAGGTTCACGTCCTTTATTTTTATAAACATATATATAAATTTTTACACATTTATTATCTTTATATTTATTTACATTTTATTTGCATCTATTTGGGGGGCCTTATTATTACAAAAAACAATTTTTTTTATTTTTGAAAGACAGAATTTTATATATGTTAGAAGTTGTCTTTAACTGAAATTTCTTTCTGCTAATTTTTATTTACTATAACCCAATGGGAAATTGCCAATGCTCACCATTGGCTAAATAATGGACCAATATTGGCTGCCAACAGTTTTTTCTTGGTCAAACATTGGCAACCAATATCGGACTATTATTGCCAGAGTCTTGGGATGATCACGACTTTGCCAAGCATTGGCAGCCAATATTGGATCACTATTGGCTGCCAAGGCAAATGCCGGACTTTCCAAGCCTTGGTTATTCATTGGCAACAAAGATTGGACCAATATTAATGACCAATTATTCACCAATGCTTTAAAATTAAATTAATGCTTGGTTATTTATTGGTTACCAATATTGAACCAACGTTTGAAATCAATATTTTACAAATACCAACACATAGCAAAAATTTAAAAAAAAAAAAAAAAAAAATTAAATTATTAATCTAAAGAAATAAAAATTAATTTAATTAGAACACTCTGTTAAAAACAGAATGTGATAAAAATCAGACAAAGACAAAATTTGTCTAAGTTTGAGAATGCAAGCGTCTCTCCTTATATAGAACTGGTAACACCACTTGCTAGTGAGTGAAAGAAGCTCTGGCGCACCCTGGTGTTCGATTTTGAAATGTCCCGCGCTGCTTCAAAGTATATGCTCGAAATTACTTTGTATAAGTGCCACCAGGGTGCGCCAAAGTTTCTTCCTCTCGTTAGCAAGTGGTGTTACCAGTTCTATATAAGGAGAGACGCTTGCATTCTCAAACTTAGACAAATATTATCTTTGTCTGATTTTTATCACATTCTGTTTTTAACAGAGTGTTCTAATGAAATTAATTTTTTTTTCTTTAGATTAATAATTTAATTTTTTTTTTTTTTTTTTTTGAAAAATTTTTATTATGTGTTGGTATTTGTAAAATACTGATTTCAAACGTTGGTTCAGTATTGGTAACCAATAAATAACCAAGCATTAATTTAATTTTAAAGCATTGGTAATTAATTGGTCACTAATATTGGTCCAATCTTTGTTGCCAATGAATATCCAACGCTTGGAAAGTCCGGCATTTGTCTTGGCAGCCAATAGTGATCCAATATTGGCTGCCAATGCTTGGCAAAGTCGTGATCATCCCAAGACTCTGGCAATAGTGGCCCAATATTGGTTGCTATTATTGCACCATCATTGGTACTGCTGGCTCCCAATATAGGACCATTATTGCGCCAATGGTTAATTTCCCATTGGGTAATTTTCATTTAAACGAAATTCTATAAAAGAACATTTTTTCATAATAAAAATTTTATTTGGCAGAATTTCCATTACGTCAAATTTTAATTTATTCAAATTTTTATTTGGTAGAATTATTATTGAACAGACTGTCATTCAATCGAATTTTTAAATAAAAAATATTTGAAAGAATTCGTTTTTAGCCGAATTTTGATTTCTCCAAAATATTATTCAAGAGAAATTCCATTTCAACAATTTTTCAAATTACATAAATTTCACATTATTAGAATTTAATTAAACATAATTTTACATATTATATATATATATATATATATATATATATATATATATATATATATTCTTTATATTAAGTATTTTTTGAAATAATAAAATGGATGAAAAATATTTAATTAGTTTTTTGATAAAAATTGGTCCAATTTTGTGAAATTTGAGAATTTTCAAGGTTAATGCGAAATCTTTGAAGAAAATTTATCAAATCTGATGAAAATTGAGTATTTTTTAAGGTTAATGTTAATTTTTGAAGAAAATTGACCAAATTTGATGAAAATTCATTATTTTTAAGGCGTAGAGTGTAAATTCTTAAAAAAGAAAAATCTAGTTATTTTTTCATCAAAAAATAATTACTTTTAAGCAAAAATATAAATTTTTAATGAGAATTGAGTAAATTTGATGAAAATTGAATAAGTTTTTGATAAAAATGGAGTATTTTTGAAGAAGAATATGAATTTCTAATGGAAATTAAAATATTAAGTTAATAAATATTAGTTATATATTTTCAGAATTTACGGTGATTTAGAAATAAAAAAAATTACATTTTATTAAATAGTGAAATGGATAAAAAATATTTAATTAGATTTTGTATTGAAAATTGATCAAATTTGATGAAAGTTGAGTATTTTTAAAGATTAATGTGAATTCTTGAAGAAAATTAATCATTATTGATGAAAGTTGCATATTTTTAAAGCAGAGTGTGAATTCTTAAAAAAGAAAAATCTAGTAATTTTTTCATAAACAAATAAAGCACTTTCAAGCAAAAATATAAATTTTAAATGGAAATTGAGTTAATTTGATGAAAATTGAATAAGTTTTCGACAAAAATGGAGTAATTTTGAAGTAGAATATAAATTTTTAAAGGAAATTAAAATATTATGTTATTAAATATTAGTTATTTATTTTCAGAAGTAATGGTGATTTAGAAATAAAAAAAATTATATTTTAAAAAATAGTGAAATGGATAAAAAATATTTAATTTAATTTTATATTGAAAATTGATTAAATTTTATAAAAGTTGAGTATTTTTGAAGGTTAATTTTAATTCTTGAAGAAAATTAATAATTATTGATGAAAGTTAAATATTTTTAAAGCAGAGTATGAATTCTTAAATGTCTTTTTTTCCGATGGCCCTATAGAGCCCATGGACATACAGGGCACGACATTTTTATGGCTCTATAGAGCCCACTGACAGTGAATGGGTTAAAAAAGAAAAATCTAGTTATTACTTTATAAAAAAAAATAATTACTTTTAAGCAAAAATATAAATTTGTAATGAATATTGAGTAAATTTGATGAGAGTTGAATAAGTTTTTTTATGAAAATGGAGTACTTTTTAAGAAGAATATGAATTTCTAAAGGAAATTAAATCATTATTTTAAAAAAATTTTCGTTATTCGTTTTCAGAATTTACGGTGTTTTAGAAATAAACAAACAAAATTATTTTTTTTTAAATATTGAAATAGATAAAAAATATTTAATTAGATTTTATATTGAAAATTGATTAAATTTGATGAAAATTGAGTATTTTTGAAGGTTAATGTTAATTCTTGAAGAAAATTGATCATTATTGATAAAAGTTAAATATTTTTAAAGCAGAGTGTGAATTCTTAAATAAGAAAAATTTAGTTATTTTTTCAATAAAAAATAATTACTTTTAAGCAAAAATATAAATTTTTAATGAATATTGAGTAAATTTGATGAAAATTGAATAAGTTTTTGACAAAAATAGAATAATTTTGAAGAAGAATATGAATTTCTAAAGAAAATTAAAATATTATGTTAATAAATATTCGTTATTCATTTTCATAATTTACGGTGTTTTAGGATTAAAAAAACAAAATTATCTTTATATTTATTTATATTTTATTTGTGTTTATTTAGGGGGCTTTATTATTCTATAGAACCATTTTTTTTTAGTTTTGAAAGACAGAATTTTATATATGGGCAATTCCACGTGAGATTTAAGTCGACCTCTTAAAATCGGCCAAAAATATTTTTTTTTCTATTTAGTATCGAAAAAAAACAGATACGTATTTTTTTATTTATGTTTAATTGTCCAAATTTTCGAGTTATGAATTTTCGAAAATTTGGACTTTTAATTGTAGACCTATATTCAGTAGCTTATAAGTCCGAAAATATTGAGTTTAGGAAAAAGTTGTCAAAGAATGAAAGTTTTAGTTTTCTTTCGACTTTTAAGAAATGTAAACAAAAAAATTTTTTTTAAAATTTTTTATTAAAGAAAAAATTTTTTTTATAAAACAAATTAATTTTTTTTAACTTTGGGCCGGATTTTTTTTAATTTTTTTTTTATTTTCTTGTACCTTATAATATAGAGAAGATTTTTCAAAAAGTCCCGAAATGGGCCTGATGTGTTAAATGAGTTTTAAAATATTTTCAAAAATCACTTGCAAGCATCACAGTGGGATTTTTTTTACATTTAACTTTTTGAAACTGTTTACAGCGTAGACCCTTTTA
Organism: Leptopilina syphax; assembly: GCA_032872505.1. Lineage (NCBI taxonomy): Eukaryota > Metazoa > Arthropoda > Insecta > Hymenoptera > Figitidae > Leptopilina > Leptopilina syphax. Next base: position 10,712,067 of record CM065470.1, read on the forward strand.
TTTAAAACAAAGAACACTCAAATATATTAAAAATTATACGCTGTAGACAGTTTTAGAAAGTTAATTGTAAAAAAATCCCACTGTGATGCTTGCAAGTGATTTTTGAAAATATTTTAAAACTCATTTAACACATCAGGCCCATTTCGGGACTTTTTGGAAAATCTTCTCTATATTATAAGGTACAAGAAAATAAAAAAAAAATTAAAAAAAATCCGGCCCAAAGTTAAAAAAAATTAATTTGTTTTATAAAAAAATTTTTTTCTTTAATAAAAAATTTAAAAAAAAATTTTTTTGTTTACATTTCTTAAAAGTCGAAAGAAAACTAAAACTTTCATTCTTTGACAACTTTTTCCTAAACTCAATATTTTCGGACTTATAAGCTACTGAATATAGGTCTACAATTAAAAGTCCAAATTTTCGAAAATTCATAACTCGAAAATTTGGACAATTAAACATAAATAAAAAAATACGTATCTGTTTTTTTCGATACTAAATAGAAAAAAAAAATATTTTTGGCCGATTTTAAGAGGTCGACTTAAATCTCACGTGGAATTGCCCATATGTTAGAAGTTGTCTTTAACCGAAATTTCTTTCTGTGAATTTTTATTTACTATAATTTTCATTTAAACAAATTTATATAAAACAAAATTTATGCATAATAAAAATTTTATTTGGCAGAATTTCCATTACGTCGAATTTTAATTTATCCAAATTTTTATTTGGTAGAATTATTATTGAACAGACTGTCATTCAATCGAATTTTTAAATAAAAAATATTTGAAATAATTCGTTTTTAGCCGAATTTTGATTTCTCCGAAATATTATTCAATACAATTTTAATTTGACCAAATTTCCACGTTTACCATCTAAGTCGACCACGAAAATCACTTTTTCTTCCACCTGTCCTTAATAAAATAAATAAAAATATTTTTCTTTAATTGCTCTAAGTGTCGAAAATATTTGGAAGGTAAAAATTGCTATACAGACAGAATATCCAGATTTTTCCCCAGTGAAGTATCATATTTCTTCGCGTACGTACAGATTCTTGCGAAAGTGCATATATAGATATAAATGTAGGATGGAATTTATTTCTATTCGAAAAAATGCATTAAGACGACATCAGCTGTGTACTCTCGAGGGAGTTTGTCGCAAAAGCACGGAAACATTACTCATTTGTACGTAAAAGCGTAAGCCATATAGAGCATCGCGTGCAAGGAAAAGCTCATAAAAAGTCGGATGCACGCGAAGAAACATTAGTATTATTACTTTACAGGTGCGAACTTCGTTGGACACATAACGTAAACACGTGTCCACACTTGTGCGTATTTATATACATACATATATATACATCTTGGAAAATTTATATATATGTAGAAATATACATATTACAAAGTAACAATGTACGCTCTCTTACAAAACTTCATACGCACATATATACAGTACGTACAAGCTTGTAAAAATGTAGGTACGGTACCCGCTTTTTGCGCTTGCTTAAGTACAACATTAATGGTAAAGGACGATGTTTTCAAATGAAAACGTGAAGTAAATGCCACAAGTAATATAACTTATGAAAAACGGCACTTTACTCTTGCGCTCATATATATATACACATCCGCAGAGAAAATATTATGTTGCTTGTATGCGCAACAAAAGTGTATACCTCCGTAATTGGTTGCCTTCAAAGAGTTTCAATTCATTTGTAAATAACATTTTTATTCAGGAAAATGTCACGAGCATAATAATGAATATGGTACTAAAAATGACAATGCATTAATATTTCCGCATTGGAAAAATTATACGTATTCCTATAATTGAAGAATCTTGTTTATTAATCTTAGCTCTTGCATGAATACAAAAACCGTCTTCATTCTATTTTTATTGTCAGAATATACATATTAATTTAAAATTAAAATCAGTTTTTTGATTTTTTTTTTAATACCGAAGAAAATGTATTCTGAAATTAGGAACTTGTTTAATTTGACAGATCTAATTTGAATAGGAACTTTTTATATTGTACATCAATTTATGCTGTTCTTAAAATAAGAATATTTTTATAAGTTTTTTTCTTTGGTGAATAATATTTCTTGTTAGTATTAAATAAATTAATATCAGAAGTATTTTTGATTGTAAGAATAAATTGCACGGAGGATTGTATTGTTAAAATAGAAAACAAGATGAATTATTTACCTTAATGAATATTTACAGAATTTTTGTTATCACATATTCTAGTAAAATTTAATATTTAATTTCTTTATTCCGCTTATATATAAATATAGGATCAGAAAAATGAATTTTAAATTCTATTTTGATGGCATTTTATTTAAAGCCTATTTATATAAAATACAATATTTGTCAACTCTTTAGTTACACAATTTGAAAAGATGTGAATTATTTTAATATTTATCACTCTTGTGAAAAGTTAATTGACTCCTTCACAAAACATTTCGCAATGAATGAGATATTCGAAATTATTTAAATTACCATTGCATCCACCGTAAATAAACCTTTGACACGATCTTTCTGAAGGAACATAAGCAAATCGTGGAAAATATCCTCGACAAGAACCAGTCACTATTGGTTGTCTACAAACTGTCAAAAACAATTTTTTTTTACTAAAAGTTAAAATATTTTGATGAAAAGAAAAAAAAATTCGATTACATAAAAAATTGAAAGGTAGATCTAGTTTTTTTTGGAGAATTTTTCAAAAATTGTAAATTTAATTATTTAATTTTTCTAAAGTGTAAATATTCTTTAAAGTTTCACCAAAAACAATAAAGAAACAAAAGATAAAATAATTAAATGAGAAAAAAGAACAAGTGAGAGGCATGAAACAGAAAAGAGCAAAAGTGAAACTAAAAGACAAAAATCAAAACAAAAGAAAAAAACAGAAAAGTAAAGAAAAAGCAAAAAGTAAATAAAATAAAGAACAAATGAAATATAAAAAAAAGAAAAAAATTAAAGGTTTTTTTTAGGAAACAAAATAATCTAAAATACATAATAAAAGTGACCTACCACGCTCGCGATCTGTTTGTCCATTCGATAGGCCAAATTCCATCATGATGATAAAACACAACAGAAAAAAGAATCCAAGAGATTTATAATTCATTTTGACGAAAGTTAATTAAAAATTGTTTGCGTTACTATTTTTCTGGTTTTAAACTAAAATTCTTTTTTCCTGCGACACTCTTTCATTCATGCAAGCGAATCTAATAAGATCCGCATAAAAAATTCAAATAAATAGGCCGACAGTCATTGCAAACAGTGACTTGCTCTTTTCAAAATTATTGTTTATTTATTTAAATTTTTTCTTTCCTTATTATTATTATATACATTAAATGATATTTGTTTCATGAGACGAGAAATTATGGATTGAAATAAAAAATTACTCGTTCCAAAAAAAAAAAATAAATTGAATAAAATAAAAATTATTCGTTCCCATCAACAAGAAATTATTTATTCAAATAAAAATTATTCATTCCAAAAGAAATTATTCGTTCCAAAAAACAAGAAATTGATTGAAATAAAAATTATTTGTTCCCAAGAACAAGAAATTATTTATTGAAATAAAAATTATTCATTCCAAAAGAAACCAAAAATTATTGATTAAAATAAACTGTTCGTTCCAAAAAACAAGAAATTGATTGAAATAAAAATTATTCCTTCCAAAAAAACAAGAAATTATTGATTGAAATAAAAATAATTCGGTTCAAATATTTCTTTGGCAGGAAACTGTTTATATGCTTCAGAAAAAAAATTTTTTTTTCAGTGTGATTATATAATGGCGAACATTTTAAAATATTTTACAACTTTTTTTTTTTTAAAAAGGGACTAACATTATGGCTTCAAGTTTCCATATAAATTGGTATAGTAGACATTTCAATAAATCTGAGGGGTCACTGTTGTAAGGGGCATCGTGAAAACCTTTCATAAATTGCTCGCATACGACCAATTTGATAAAAATGAAAGTTTACTGTACTTTTTATGTATTTTCCCATAGTAATGCCAAGCAATGAACTGTCACATTCAGTTACAATATACGACTGATAATACATTTTAAAAGTTATTAAAAAAATTGTACTACAAAAAAATTCTCCCTCTACCCACGCACCAACCAAAGTTATTTTTTGTCATTTAATAATCATTTATATCATATTTTATTATCAAAATTTTTTACTACTCCATTAATTTTAAAAGAAAACATTTAATAAAAAAAACTAAATAAAATTTAATATTATTCATTTCTTTTTATTTATTTTTATTTGTAAAATTTATTATAAAATTTTATTTATTTTTCCACTTTCTATTTATAAATAAATAAATAATAAATTCCCAAATGAATTTATACATATTTATATTTATTATTTTATTAAATTAAAATTTCAAATTTTATATTTTTACAGTTTTGAACGTTCAAATGAACGATTTTTATTTCTATGTAAACATTTTTAAAAACTACTAGGCACACAAAAAAGAAAATATTAAAATTATGTATTTATTCAGTGCAGAATTATTTTTTTAAATCTATACAAAATTATTTTCTTTTATACAAAAAAAAACAAATTAAAGGAACTAAAAAAATGTTCATTTGAACGTTCGAAACTTTTGGAACATTGTATTTTTTTCAGAATAATTTATTTAAAGGATACAGAAAATTTTTAGTCCATTTATTTTTGTATTGAAAAAAATTTTTAACGAATCTTCTTTAGTAATTAATAAAATAAATCAACCTTCAGCAATTAGAAAAAAAAAGAATAAACACTTAATTTTTTTAACTCGTTATCATTAAAACAATACCAATCTCATTCGAAAAGTAATAAAAAAAAAATTTTTTTTTAAATTATCACAAAACAAGTTTTAACGGAAAGGAAAACAAGGAAAATTTTGCTTTTAAATTTAGATAAACAAACAATTACAGTAATCACTCATTGGTCAGTTGGAAATATTCAAACATTAAAATATTATTTTTCACAAGTTCACGTCACTTGTTGGTAATACATGTCTGGCTATTTATGGTCAACAATTTTTTTTTAACGAATCTTATTAGATATGCTTGCATGAACAAAAGAGTATATTTTATACTGTTATAAAAAAGAAAAATATTTCCAAATTCACAAAAATTCCAATATTGAAGGCAAAAGATTAAAAAATTTTGAAATTAAAAATTCCCCAAAAATGCATTATAAATTTTTTACATTCTTTTTCGTATTGTGCGTCATATTTATGATGGAATTTGACCAATCAAATGGACAAGGAAATGAAAGTATGTCGATATTAATTTTACAATAATTTTGTTCATCTCTTGATTTTTCGATTTTTGTATCAATTTTGCAATTATTTTTCAAAGGTATTTATTTTTATTTTATTTTATTTTATTTTATTTTATTTTATTTTATTTTATTTTATTTTATTTTATTTTATTTTATTTTATTTTATTTTATTTTATTTTATTTTATTTTATTTTATTTTATTTTATTTTATTTTATTTTATTTTATTTTATTTTATTTTATTTTATTTTATTTTATTTTATTTTATTTTATTTTATTTTATTTTATTTTATTTTATTTTATTTTATTTTATTTTATTTTATTTTATTTTATTTTATTTTATTTTATTTTATTTTATTTTATTTTATTTTATTTTATTTTATTTTATTTTATTTTATTTTATTTTATTTTATTTTATTTTATTTTATTTTATTTTATTTTATTTTATTTTTTCTTATTCTTTTCTTTATTCTTAGTGTATTTTATTTTCTGAATTAAAAGTGTTGACGAAATCAAAAATGATCCACAAGTTTTGAAAGCGTATAATTATTAATTAAGAAAATATTAATAAATATTAATTTAATATAATATTTTTTATTTAAATTTAAATTTTAAATTAATAATTTATTTAATAATAATTTAATGAAAAAAATATTTTCATAAATTACTGATTGCAATAAAAGTAAAAAATTCAAATTCCACTAAGAAACTTTAAAAATTGAAGTTTATTTCTAGTGATGGAAAATTAATAATAAAAATTTATTATTATTAATAATAAAAATTTAATTTGAGTAAGAAATAAATAAATTTCGTTTATTTGAAAGTTTAAAACTTTATGACCGTAACGAAAAATAATAATATTTAAGGGCATTTGAACCTTGATGACGTTACAGTTTGTGCAAAGCATGTGTGACGTCATCAGGGTTCAGATGCCCTTAATAATAATTTGGTAATAAAATAAAATTAATAGAATAATTTTTATATTTATTTCTATTCAATTAATTTAAAATTTTTAATATCATTTTTATTTATAATAAATTATATTTTTGCATATTTTTAATTCTTACTGGTTAAAACCAATTTGATTTGATGGTAAAAAATGTCTGTTGCTAATTTTTCATTTAGTAAACAATTTATTTACTCAATTTCAATTTAATAAAATTTTTAAATATCACTAAAAAAGTAAATAAATATTTTTATTTTTTACTAATAAGTTAAAAAAAAATTGCTTTTCATTATTATTTTTGTTATATTTATTGCTTAATCTCGTTAATTTTGTAAATAAACACATTTTTTTCGATCAAATAAATAGGGGAACATAGTCTAGGTCGGCCACCTTTTTGACTTTTGTTTATAACTTTTTTTTAAAAATGAATTTGGACAATTGAAGTATATGGTTGGAAAGTCCTGTTTAATAGGAACATTTTTTCTGTACAAAGTAAATTGACAGGTTTAAAAATGAAAAAGTTATAAAGATTTAAAAAAAAAAAAATTTGTAGTCCAGGTTGGCCATTACAGTCAAGGTCGGCCATGTTTAAAATTCAAAGGGCATTAATCGTTAAAAAATAAAATGACATGTTTAGAGTTACGGAAAATTGATTCTTTATTGTTTACAGTTTGTAACTTAATGAAATAACAAAATAATAACAATAAACAATATAAAAAAATAAATATAAATAAAAAAAATTTTTGCACTAAAATATTAATAAAATTAAATAAAAATATTAATAAGATGATCAATTATATTATGAGTTATACAGAATTGCAGTTTTTGCAAATGAAGTAGCTCGTCCTCAACTTTGCGCATTTTAAACACATAGTGGCCGACCTTGACAGTAAGTAACATTACCGAATTGTTGTAACCATAAAGAAATACGTTTCGGGATTCGATTTTTTACTTTGTTTTCCTTTCAACCATGAGTCCCACAAATTTTCTGCATACTTGCCTTGACGATTCAATTTGTTTTTTATCTTTTATTAATGGTTTTTCACATTATGCACAAAACTTTTTTTGAGCTTTTTTTGTACCGACGTCACAGAAAACACAATTTTCGATTTTCCGAAAATGTAATTGAACAAAAAGTTAGGTTTCACTAAGACAAGCTTCGACAAAAATGCGCGTAGGTGGCGCTAGTGAACTTGACAAAAAAACGCGAGTGGCCTACCTAGACAGTAGGCCAACCTTGACTACATTCCCCTAAATAATAAAAATAAATTTTTTTTTGTCAAAAATTTTTATATTCAAACGAAAAATAATGTAACGTAAATATTTACTTAGTTGAAAATTCATTTTTGGCATTAATGAAAAATATTTTGCAATAAAGTTTAAATTTAAATCTCTATGGACGTAAATATAAAATTAAAAGTAAAATTTTATAAATATATAAAAAATTAAATAATTTTTTTCCAGTTTGCAGACTGCCACTATTGACTGGACGCTGTCGAGCAAATTTCGAACGATATGGTTATGTTCCTTCAGCAAGATCATGTCAACAATTTACATATGGTGGATGTGATGGAAATGCAAATAATTTTGAATCAAAGAGTGCATGCGAAGAATTTTGTACAGGTGTTGAGTAATAATTAATGAGCTATCATTTATCGTATTTTGATTATTATCTATAAAATATTATTCATAATTTATTATTTACATCCCAAGTTCCTGACGTTTTGAAAAAAAAAAATAATAAAAATTACATAATCTCTATACTTTGTCTTTTATAATGTCACTTAAAATTCTTGTTTCTGAATTTGTTTGCAAAAGGACTAAGTTAGAAATCAATATCCCATTTCAGGATGATAACAAGAATTCCTTAGATAGGAACAGAAATTTGCAATTCGATTTTATGAGCCCCTACATTCCAGCATGTTTGCGAATTATGTAAAACTTCCTGTATTAAAGGTTCTTATATATAAAGAAGAGAAAAATTTATAAATTTTTATTTATTTTTCGATACATTCATATTATGGAATTTTTAGTATTACTTTTATTTTATTTTTCATTTTTTATTTTATTTCTTCAAATTGCATTTAGATTTTAACTTTTTTTTAGACTGAATTTTATTTTTTAATTTCTTTATTATTTTTACAGTTTTTCTGCAGATATCAAAATTGAAACAAAAAACGAATCAAAATGTTGCTTCGCAACACTTTTAATTAATTTGTTGTCTCAATTTTGATATCTGCGGAAAAACTGTGTTTCATTTTACTAAAATTGTTTATTTATTTATTGAAAAAAAATTTTTAATACCTTGAGGAAAAAATGGAAAAAGTGTTTTCAATTTCTTACGAAGAAAAATATTTATAATGAAGAATAATAAGGAAATTGTAAGAGAGATTTTTTAAAAGTCGATTTATTGAAAATTGTTATTGAAAATATTATTGAAAATTGTTTTCTTTTAAATAAATACTCGGAATTCCTATTGGACGCTGCGTAATCTTTTAATTTAAATATTTTTTTTGATACGGTATTTATAAGTCGAGGATCTAAGACTCTTTTTTTATAATTCCAAACCGTTTCCGAGAAAATTATAATATACAAGAAAAAAAATTTTCTTTCTTTCAATATGAATTACAAAATTTTTCTTGTCTTTGCAATCTGTTTTATTATTTCAATATCAGAAGTAATAGCACCAAATCCTAGTAAGTTTTTTTTTAATTTTCACAATTTTATCTAAGTTTAAAAAATCTTCTTGATAATTAATTTTTCCCAATTTTTTAATTATTATTATTCAAATTATTTAAATTTAAATTTAAATTCACATTAAGTACATTTAATCCATTGTTAATAAAATATTATTATATAATTTATTTATTATTTAATTTGAATTTCCCCAGAATTTTTTCATAGTTTTAATATATTTTCCAATTTATTATTTCATTTACTTATTTATTTATTTACTTATTTATAAATAAAAAATTAAAATCAATTTTTCAATTCCTTTTTTTCAATAGTCTGTCGTTTGCCGATGAACAGGGGAACATGCGATGCACTTATTCCCAGATACTGGTACGTATTTTCTCAAAGACGTTGCGAGCTATTTATGTATGGAGGATGCGGAGGAAATGCTAATAATTTCGTAACAAGAGAAGAATGCGAAAGACAATGCAGCAATTCAAAATAAAACTGAAATATTTTTATTTTAATGAACAAAAAATCAATAGATCGACTTTGGAATTTCTTTTTCTGACTTTTTCTATTTTTTTCTCTCTAATTTCTGTTTACGAAAGTATTTATAGAATTCTTGTTTCATCAATTATCAGAAAACGGAAAATATTAGAAAATAAAGAGTTTATGGAAACAAATAAAAAATCGTTCATCTGTTATTTTTAGACTGTTGTGTATGGCTATTTATTATTTCGTGAAAAAAAGTAAATTATATATAAGGAAAAAATTTGTTCGAATAAAAACACAACTAAGAAATCGCATACGAAATAACCGAAAGCAAACAATGTCAAAAGGTGTCAAACAGCTTTTTTTTCCCTATAAATTTCTTTTATTACATCACCAACGACTATATTTAAACGGATTTTTCTCTTTTGTCGCAATTCTTTTACTAACTATAAAGTGAATAGTATTTGTAATAACGTGTTTACTATTTCAATCATTAATTTATTCCTCACCCTCCGAAAAATTAATTTAATTCGTTTTATTATTCTTCTAGATTTTTTAAATAAACTAAATAATTAATAAAAAAACAATTATTAATAGTTTAATACTTTATTTTAATTGTCAAACACAAAAAATGAATTACAAAATTATAACAACTCTGTTTCTGATTCTTTTTGTAATAACAATGCCAGAATTGATTCAATCCCAAAGAAGTAAGTCTTATTGAATATATTTATTTATATTAGGTATTTACTGTTTTATATCTAAATAATTAATTAATTATTTAAATAATTTACAAATCCTGGTCTATTTTTGAACCCAAAACGTATTTTTTACGCTGAACTCGAATCAGTTACTAAATTTTCCCAAGAAAGTCAAATTTTAAAATAGCGGATCCAAAATGTCTGAAAAAATAAAAAATTTCATAGAATTTACTTGAAACTTGTTACTCGGATAGGAGGTTTTCGAGGTCACTGATTACGAGTCTGAAGTTCATTTTAAAAAATTTTAAATAGCGGACGAAAGAGTTAAAATTTAAAAATCATTCGGATTTGCTTGAAACTTATTACTTGGGGATTTTTTAGGGTCATTTTGAAATATTAAAATCATATTCGTAACTAGAAACCCCCAAAAAATCCCCAAGTAACAAGTTTCAAGCAAATCCGAGTGATTTTTATACTTTCAGCCGCCATGTTGGATCCGCCATTTTGAATTTTTCGAAAGAAACATTGAATTCTTAATCAGCAATACAGAAAATATTTAAAAGTAGATTGTGACTTTTTTTATTGTATAAAAAAAGAAAAGAAAGTGAGAAAGTATAAATCAGAAAAAAGAATAAAAAATAGTGTTTTTAAGATTAAATTTTTTTTAAATGAAGCTTGTAGACAACCAATAGATGGTGGACCATGCAGAGATCGTGTTGAAAGATGGGGCTACTATCGTATTGCAAACAGATGTATCATATTTTTCTATGGATGCTTGGGAAATTCTAATAATTTCGCAACTGAAGAAGAATGCAAAAGAACATGCGTTCGTGGTTAATAATAAATAATGATAATAAATTTTATACAACAAAATATTGTTCTGTGATAAAAAATCAAAAATTTGTATCTCTTGTTTATTATTTATTGTACGGTTTTGCTTAATGTTCGAGAAATAACAAGAAACTGAGGAAAAAATGTGAATCATCTAAAACAAATATTTAATCTCTGTATTATCATAACATCATATGAGGAAAAAAAAATTGGTTTATGAAACAATAAATTCATATCTGCTTTTTTTTTAATACCCAAGTGTATAGTCTAACAATTTTTTTTTCTTTTCTTCTTTAATTAAATACTATTGAATCGTTTTAATACAGTACATTTGTGAATAAAGTGCCTCTGCGTGAGTAATGTGAAAAAATGAACTATCGACTTTTAATAATTTTCCTATTCACTTTTATTATTGCAATGCCAGAGATTTGCCTGTCTCAAAGCAGTAAGTTCAATTCAATTTCTTGGATATTTCTCTTTATTTTTATTTCAACTACCAGCTCCTGTTTACGTCGATGGTTTAATAAACCTATTTCTTTGATTAACTGTTTTATATTTTTATTTTACAATTTAATTACATTTTTTTAAATAAATTATTTTTATCTTCTATTTTAAAAAATACATTGTAAAAAGAAGGTTTTAAACTAGAGCTGATTTCGTTACCAAAATAGAACCAAATTACGATTTAGTACCAAAATTGATATTAAATTAGTACCTTTCTTTTAACATTGTACCTAATAAATAAACATTTTGGCACATTAATTTTTTATAGATATTAAGAAATTGGATAGTAATAATAATTAATATATTAATATTATTATTAAAGGCAAATGGGAAAAAAGTAGTTTCGTGGTCGTCATGTCATTTAAAAAGATGAAAATTATAACTACGTTTTTCAATTCCAAACTTATTTAAAAAATTACTTGCAAAATTTTTTGGATAATTTTCTTATTTCGTCTATTAGCAAATTTTCAAAAAAAAAAAAAGAAAAAAGTAGCTTTTAGTGTCACAAATCTAAAAAGAAATACTAATATCAATTATTATTCAGAATTTTCATAAAAATTAATTCTTAAATTAATTCTTATTACAAAGTTCTTTGAGAATTCAATTATTTTATACAAAAATAAATAATTTATTGTATAATTAAATAAAATCTTTAAGAAAAATTTCATTTTTCGAGAAATTTAGTTTAAACTGTTTTAAAAATAATTGAAATCCTGCAATGAGTTTTGTTATTTATAAAAATAATTGAATTCATGTGACAATTTTTTTTTTTTTTTTGTAAAAATAACTAAATTCCTGCCAAGCAGATTTTTAAATAATTTGTTTAAATAATTGAATTTCCGTAAATAATTTTATTTCTTAAAAAAATTGAATTTTTACGAAGAATTTTCTAAAATTTCTTTTAAATAATAAGTTTTTTTTGGAAATTTGGTGAAAATTGTATTTTATTTTTAAATAATTAAAATCTTGTACAAATTTTCTTAATTATGAAAATTATTGAATGTTTGCGAAGAACAATTTCATTGAAAAACAATTTTTTTAAGGGAGTTGACAGAAAAAGTGGTTTCATGGAAAATTATTCAGCAGTAAATGTTTGCAAAGAAAAATTTTCCTCAAAAATTTGTTTCTTGATAATGGATTTATTTTGGGAATTTTTTATTAAAAATAGTAAATATTGAAAATAATTGAATCGTTTCAAAGAATTTTATAAATAATTTTTAGAATATTTTTTTTATTTCGACTATTGGCAAATTTTCAAGAAAAAAGGAAGAAAAAAGTATCTTTTAGTGTCACAAATCTAAAAAGAAATACTAATATTCAATTATTATCCGAAATTTTCATAAAAATTAATTTTTCAATTAATTCTTATTAGAAAGTTCTTTGAGAATTCAATTATTTAATACAAAAATAAATAATTTATTGAATATTTAAATATTTTTTTTAGAATTAAATTCATTCGAAGAATTTTATTAAGATTTTTAAGAAAAATTATATTTTTCGAGGAATTTATTGAGATTTTTTTTTAAATAATTGAAATCCTGCGATGAGTTTTATTATTTATAAAAATAATTGAAGTTTTGTAACGCATTTTTAAAAAATTTTATTAAATAATTGAATTCATGTGATAAATTTTATTGTTGGTAAAAATAACTGAATTGCTGCGAAGAAGTTTTTTTTTAAAATTTGTTTAAATAATTGAATTTTCGTAAATAATATTATTTCTTAAAATAATTGAATTTTTACGAAGAATTTTCTTAAATGTTTTTTAAATAATAAGTTTTTTTTTAGAAAAATTTGGTAAAAATTGTATTTATAAATAATTAAATTCTTGTACAAATTTTGTTAATTATGAAAATTATTGAATGTTTGCGAAGATTGCACGGAGAAAAATTTATTCGTACTGATTACAATAGTCTATATTACTGCTCGGATATGTGACCACTTTTTGTTATGATTACTATAGCTGTTGTAAGGATTACAAACGTGAAGGTATCCCTTACAACAGCTATAGTAATCGTTCCTACTAAATTCTTAACATATTACATAGTCTTCGTAATCATAACAAAAAGTGGTCACATATCCGAGCTGTAATGTAGACTATTGTAATCATTAAAAATAATTTTTCTCCGTGTGAAATTGAAGTAATGCAACTTTTATAACTGCGTTTTTCAATTTCAAACTTATTTAAAAAATTACTTGCAAATTTCGAGAATATTCTTCATCATTTCTCTAATTATCCGAACGAGATATCGAAAATTATTTAGCAGTGAGACGACACGAGAGAAACCACTTTTTCAAGAGATAAATCCCACATGCCCTTAATATTGATATTATAGGTTAATATTATAAGTTTCTGTCTAATATTTAGATTTACTACAATTAAAATAGAAATTCTATTGAATTATTCTTCTAGTAAAATTTCGAAAAATTCTTTTAAAATTCTCTAAAGATTTTTTTTTTTTTTGAGTGAAAATTAAATTCTAAATTTACATTTTGTTTTCATAGTCTGCGATTTGCCGATCGATGCGGGACCATGTCGTCGTTACAGGAGACGTTATGCATTTAGTAATACCAGCAGAAATTGTGTGAGTTTCACATACGGTGGATGCTTAGGTAATGCAAATAATTTCGCAACATTGGAAGAATGTAAACGAAATTGTACGTCAAGTTGAAAATATATCAAATCTACATGAGTTTTTTCTTTTTTAAAATATTTATTAACACATTTTTTCTGCGGATATCAAATTGAGATAAAAAAAGAATCAAAAGTGTTGCGAAGCAACATTTTTTATTATTTTTTTGTCTTAATTTGATATCCGCAGAAAAAATGTGATACCTTCTTTATTTGTTTTACTACCCTTCACTACAATTTATTTCTTTACCTTCAGTTTCTTCATTTAAATTTTTATTTTCTTTATTACCTTCAGTTTCTTCATTTAAATTTTTACTTTTTTCATTACCTTCAGTTTCTTCATTTAAATTTTTACTTTTTTCATTACCTTCAGTTTCTTCATTTAAATTTTTATTTTCTTCATTACTTTCAGTTTCTTCATTTAAATTTTCAATTTTCTTCGTTGAAAATGAAAATTTATTAATTCATTGCTTTAAAAATTTTTTTTCCAAACGAAAAAGAAAATCATAGTTTCAAAAAATCTACAAAGAGTTGATAGAAATAAATCACTGTCATGTATCCCATAAAAAGATATAGCTACCCTTTTTTCTCTCCCATGCGACAAAGAAAATCCCAATGTATTTCTTTCCAAGTTTATAAGAACTCTCTACTGCCGGATGTTGTGTATTGTTATTATTTTTCTTGCACTTGCACATACAACTCCCCAGTGGACTAGTTTTGTCTCAGGGAGTTTTCATGGTTTAGTGGGTCTCTACAATTCTCGACTCCATTTGATTGTTGTCCAAAACAACCAAGGCACTGTTATTCATTTTCCACCAAGCTATTAATTTCTCTGGTTAGACTGTACGAGGAGACTTCATCAGTTACTCTCCTCTTTCATGATAAGAGTGAAGTATTTGCCAGGGAGAGAGAGAGAGAGAGTATAAGAATAACCCCTCTACCTCTATATAATCGAGTAGAGAATGCGACTCTCTTTTCTACCCAGAAAAAGGCATTTTTAAAAATAAGTTATCATTAGTTCCTGCCTCACGATCCATCCCTATTGGAGAGAAATAGTCTAGTCGATATACTCGAGGGAATTTGATCGATGGTCTTCAGTTTTTTTTTCACCTTCCTCTTTTTTTCTTGCTCTCTCTCTATATATATATATTCTCACTTCACCTTTTCCCCCACTACTTTCTTCCTTTTACTTCTGCATGTCTTTTTCACAATTTTTCCTGAATGTTATATATATACACATTCTTCCGAAAAAAACCCCTCCTTTTACCATCTCACTGGTTTGGAGTCTTGACAGGTTGAAGTGGAAATAACACACGTATCGTTTGTCACTTGATGTCAAGGCATTTTGCCTCTCACGTGCGAAAAAAGGAAAAAGAGAGAAAAAGAGAGATAGTCGATTTTTACCCCAATCCTCAGTGCGATTTTCACAAGATTTTACACGTTCTAAACAATACGTTCAATGATCATTGACAATATTTCTAGTAAATCTTCCTGTTGTCTTTCTCAATGAAAATAAGAAAAAGACTGAGAATTTTAATAAAAAATCTTTGCAATTATTCAAACATTTTTTTTGTATTTTTCTACTTTATTTATTTATTTTCAAAGTGTCTACTAACCGGAAAATCCGGGAAATAGCCGGAAATTTAATTTGACCGGGAAAAACCGGGAATAAGCGAGAAATTTTATGCCTAACCGGGAATTTTTTCACCAAATTAAAAACAAATTTATTATTTTAATTTGTTTTTAAAATACTCGCTTTTTATTTCAATTTTTCTAGATATTTATACTGTTCTCTAAATTTTCATTAGTAAAAAATAATTAATTTGATGGTAAAAGATGATTCACTGATTTAAATATGTAGTATGTAAATAAATTGAACAAAAATTATCGAATTAATAGAAATTTGGTGAAATTCAACTGAAAATAATTAAATTTGTTAAAAGAATTTCATTAAAAACTGTTTAACAAATCGAATTTTCAAAGTATTTTAATTTAATAATTGATAAATAATGGAATTTTATAAAGAGTCACATTCTAATGTATTCATGTTTCTTAGTGCGAGGATTAATAATTAAAATTTTTTCTAGTTAATTTAAAAAAAGATAGACACTTAAAATTTTTTAATAAAATTGAATTTTCGCAAAGTTTTTTTTTGAAAATTCTAAAAAATAAGATTATTGAAATTTTTCAATTCTATTGTTTCAAGATAATTTAATTTATATAAGCAAATAATTGAAAATTTTTGAAATAATTGAAATTTTTTTACATTATATTAAAAATAATTAAATTCTTTTAAAGAATTGTATTTAAATTTTTCGAAAATAATCCAGGGAAATTAATCACCGTAATTATATTTCTATTTTTAAAAATATCTTCGCAATGTATTCAATTATTTTCATAAATAGTAGAACTCATTGCAAAATTTCCATTAATTTTTATACAATTTTAATCGAATTCCTCGGAAAATGAAATTATTCTTAAAAATTTTATTCGAATTCGTCGAAAGAATTCAATTATTTCTAGAAACTGTAAAAAAATTCTTCTCAAGACTTCAATTATTTCTATAAATAGTAAAATTCTTCAGACTTACTAAATTCTTTTGAATATTATTTTTAAAAAAAATCTTTACAAGAATTCAATTATTTTCATAAATTTTCATAACATTCTAAAAAACAATTCAATTATTTTTAAAAGTAATAAAATTCTTCCCAGAAATTAAATTATTTTTAAAACAATTTTAATCGAATTCCTCGAAAAATGTAATTATTCTTAAAAATTTTTTTGAATTCGTAGAAATAATTCAATTATTTCTAGAAACTGTAAAAAAATTCTTCTCAAGAATTCAATTATTTTCATAAATATACCAAATTCTTCAGATTTACTAAATTATTTTGAATATTATTTAAAAAAAAAAATTCTCACAAAAATTCAATTATTTTCATAAACTATTCATAAAATTCTAAAAAACAATTCAATTGTTTTTAAAAAAAATAAAATTCTTTGCAGAAATTCAATTATTTCTAGAAACTGCAAAAAAATTCTTCTCAAGAATTCAATTATTTCCATAAATAGCAAAACTCTTCAGATTTACTGAATTCTTTTGAATATTATTTTTCAAAAAAATTCTTCACAAGAATTCAATTATTTTCATAAATTTCCATAAAATTCTAAAAAACAATTCAATTATTTTTAAAAGTAATAAAATTCTTCGCAGAAATTCAATTATACTTAAAAATTCTTTTTAATTCTCCTCAAAATTTCAATTATCTTTATAAATAATTAAATTATTCTCCACAATTCAATTATTTTCAAAAAATTTAAATAAAATTCTACGCAAACATTTAATTATTTTCATAAATAATAATATTCTTTGAAAGGATTCAATTACTTTTATAAATAGTAAAATTCTTTGCAGAAATTCAATTAGTATCAACACATTTTAATAAAATTGAATTAATCAAATTTCCAATTATAATTATGAACAGACAAGATTATTTTAAAAAATTGAAAAATTCTTTGTTTAATTCAATTATTTTCCAAATTTTTAATTAAAATTATTCAAAAAAAATTATTTTCAAAAAATTTAAAGAAATTTGTCAAAAGAATTTAATTATTCATAAAAACTCGAATAAAAATTTTTGAAGCCATTTGTAGATTTATTTATAAATCAGATAAATTCTTTTCTTTATTTCTTTTCTGTAATAAAAAAGATTCATTTTGATTAAAAATTCATTCGAAAATCGATTTCATGTCAAATTTTTTAATTATAGTAATAACGTTGCCTATTTTTTTAAACACTATTTCGTTTCATTTAAATTTAATGCAACAAAAACTTTAAAATTTCAAAAGAAAGAAATATTTTTTTAAATAAATAATTACAAATATGTACTTACTGCAATAAAAATTAAAATCGTATTTAAACAATTTTTTTATTTGGTACAAAATCATTATTTATTTCTTCAACAATTATATAATTTATTTCATTTAAATAATTTGAATTTGACCCCAATTAAACCATAATATAAAATATTTAGGTCAAGAAAATATTTATTTGGTTGAAATTTAGATTTAATGATAATTTTGTGCTTTTATTTACATTGACAGGAAGATCATAATTTTTTTTCTTTCTTTTTTAAAAAGAAGAAAAAAGAAATAAATTTTCATCATTTATATTTGTTCATCACAATTTTTTAACAAATCTTCCAGTTTTTTTTAGTAAAAAATAAAAAAATTTTGTATAATTTCTATTTCTTTGTCTCAATTTTTAATTGAAAATAAAACCGAGAAGTTTAAACAAATTTTTATAATACAGTTTTTCTGCTACTGATATCAAATTGAGAAAAAAAACGAATCAAAAGTGTTGCGAAGCAACGTTTTGATTCGTTCTTTTTGTCTCAATTTGCCATCCTCAGAAAAATTGTGAAAATGAAGGAAAATATTTTCATAAAAATTGTAAAATAAAAAATGTTTAAATTTTTTCATCAATTTCTATCGAAATATGTCTGGAATGATAATATCGAATATTTATTTGCCCCGCACTGCAAAAAAAAAACCTATAGACAATAACTTATAGATTTCACACTCGATGAATTTAGAATACAATGTTTACTTATTTGTATTTTTCTTTTACTTAAAAAGAACTGTATATATAGTTTATTCGCGCATGTTCGAACAGCACGACATGAATGATGAATTGCTTTCAAGGGTTTTGCTCTGTTCACACCAAACATGCAACTTCAACATTAGTCTGTGTTATTTTTTCAATCTATAAATGTACAAATCGTCAAGGATTCTATTTTGTGTTGAAAGAAGAAGAAAAAAACTACTCTACTTTCCCTGATTTACGATGAAGGTCATTAAATAAGAAACGAAATTCTATTTTCAATTTGATGAGAGTGTATATCAATTCTCTTAAACGTCAAAGCTCTTCCTAGAGACTTTTTTTTTTTTTTGCGCAATTTTTTTTTCCCCCAACAGAAAATTCCGTGAAAAGATGACGAGATATTGAAAAAGCAGAAAAAGGTGGTGCACACACACACACATGCGAGATTCTTTGACACTTTTATGTTTATTTATAATGTTGAGTCGATGAAACCAATTTTCAAGATTACCCCGTTTTCCATGAGTCTTTTACCTGTGATCTTTTTTTTTTGCTTTCTTCTCTGGGATTAAAAAAAAATTCTTTTCATTCCGGTTGTTTAGGTTTTTTTTTCCTGGTATATTCTTTTTTTGTCAATTTCAAAGTATTAACACTTTTTTCATTGACTGCAAAAAGAATAGATGACTTTTTATTTCCGAGAATGTTATAAAATTGTCTATCTTGACGTGTTTTTAAATCATCTTGTATATAAAAATATGTCATAAAGTGAAAAAGCGTACAAGAAAAAGCAAAAGAGAAGATTTCACGAGGTGCGAAAAGATCAAAACGAGAACGTATACATTTTTCCCTGGCTCGTATGTGACTCGGGAAATCTTGAGAGAGAGAGAGAGGGAGAGAGAAAGAGAGCGAGAGTATAACTTTTGTGACAGTCCAAAGCTCTCTCAGAGCCCATATCCCCTCCCCTGTCCCCTTAATGCCACATCTTCGCAATATCGCTTAAAACGAACTTTTCGAACGAAACAGTTTCAAGTTGAAGAGTTAAAGAGTCACTTTTAGATACTCGAAATGGAAAATGCCTCTTTAATTGCCTTCGAATTCTATACACGAAATGTTGAAAATTCTATGTATTTCTCGTCTCTTATATATCTTATAAATTTATGAATGTTCATGTAACGAATTTAAACATATAATCTCGTGTTCTCAAAAAAAGATGAGAAGATGGAAAAATGTAAAAAAAAAATAATGAAGGGAGAAAAAAAGGTTGAAGTACATGGTACTCGTATAGTTTGAGTGAAAATTTATATGATAAATTATTTGAAAGAAAATTGTGATTTTCTACTTTGTCTTTTTTTTAAACTCTCTTTCCTTGCCTTATTTTCGCTAAACGTTATCGAAAAAGTTTTCCTTTTCCCTATAACTGTCTTTACGGAAAGAAATTCCTGCCCAGGTTTTTACTACTTTCCAACTAGATTCCTAAGATCTCATTGTCACTTTAAAGTCACTCGGTACCATTTTGTTCAACTTCTTTTGTGCTACTTCTTTCACTTATTGCTGTACTTTTTCTGTCCTGTCATTACATTTACTATTTTTACACCTCAAGGTTTTATTATTATTTTTATTTTCAATTATAATGATTATTATTATTATTACTATTATTATTATAAATATTATTATGATTATTATTATGATTATCATACAGTAAAAAGTAAATCTCAATTTAAGATCAGTCTTAAATTCAACACTGATTTGATATTTAATGCAAATAATAATTTTTTATTTCATATTTCCCTTCTTATACAAAGAGATTTTCATTTTTAAAATTAAAAATTTCGAAAAGGGACTTGAAAAATAAATCGTAAAAATATGTTGAAATATATATTCTCTCGTAGAAAGAATCAGTTGAAAAGTTATTACGCACTTTAAGGATTATTATTTCATAAAAAAAGGAGAGAGAGAGGAGGAGAGGGAGAAATAAAATATCAGCTTTGATGTGAAAAACGAAATTACGTTCATCGTAAATGACGGATAATATGAAACGCATCAGTGATTGCCGGAGTATTACATTCTATATACGTATATATACATATATGTTTTAAAGCAAAAGTGGTGTCATGAACAGTGCGTATATATGTATATAAGTTCGCTTGCATGCATATATAGTAGGAGACAGAATCTACTTTCCTTGATGAATATGTGACACTGCCTGAGCGAGAAGCTTTGTGACACTATTCGTTTGATAACGCCAGTTTCCTCGGCAAACTTAATGCTAACATTTACGAAAATTCGTTATAAAAGCATTTAATAAGACGTAGAAATTCACTCTTGGAAATTTTCATTTATATTCAAAACTGTTCATAAATAGTCGAATTTTCTTTTTTTCAAATTTATCAACGCTTTTGTTTTAAAATTTAAACGAAACAACTTTATGTCCCCCGCCTGCTCTTAAATAAATATTTAATAAGAATATTTTTTTTTATTTTAGTTAAGTAATTTTTTTTAAAATATTGAGATTCCTGAAATTGTCGGGAAAAAAACTGTCCGCGCAGCCGCTTCGCGCCTGCGCGTCCAGTTTTTTCCCCGCTCACGTCTCTAGAGAGAAAGAAGAGGGGACGTTAGGAACACTCGCTGTCTCTTTCTATCGACTTGACGCTACCACCTATTCGTACAGACTCACGTCCTTTATTTTTAATTTTTATGCACATATATAAATTTTTATATATATTTATTATCTTTATATTTATAATAATTTATTTCTATCAATTTGGGGGGCCTTATTATTCCACAAGACAATTTTTTAAATTATTTTGTAAAAACAGAATTTTATATGTTAGAAGTTGTCTTTAACCGAAATTTCTTTCTGCGAATTTTTATTTACTATAATTTTCATTTAAACGAATTTCTATAAAAGAACATTTTTTCATAATAAAAATTTTATTTGGCAGAATTTCCATTAAGTCGAATTTTAATTTATCAAAATTTTCATTTGGTAGAATTTTTATTCAACAGAATGTCATTTAAACGAATTTTTAAATAAAAAATATTTAAAAGAATTATTTTTTAGCCGAATTTTGATTTCTCCGAAATATTATTTAAGAGAAATTCCATTTAAGCAATTTTCTAAATTACATAAATTTCACTTTATTAGAATTTAATTAAACATAATTTTAAATATATATATATATATTATTAAGTATTTTTTGAAAATAATAAAATGGATGAATAATATATAATTAGTTTTTTGATAAAAATTGATCCAATTTTGTGAAAGTTAAGAATTTACCAAGATTTATGCGAAATCTTTGAAGAAAATTGAGAAAAATTTGATGAAAGTTGAATATTTTTAAAGGTTTAATGTTAATTCTTGAAGAAAATTGATCAAATTTGATGAAAATTCAATATTTTTAAAAGCAGAGTGTGAATTCTTAAAAAAGAAAAATGTAGTACTTATTTCATAAAAAAGTAATTACTTTTAAACAAAGATATAAATTTTTAATGAAAATTGAATAAGTTTTTGACAAAAAAATGTAGTACTTTTGAAGAAGAATATGAATTTCTAAAGGAAATTAAAATATTATGCTAATAAATATTCGTTATTCATTTTTAGAATTAAGGAGATTAAGAAATAAAAAAAATTAAATTTTAAAAAATAGTGAAATGGATAAAAAATATTTAATTATATTTTACTTTGAAAATTGATCAAATTTGATGAAAGTTGAGTATTTTTAAAGGTTAATATGAATTCTTGAAGAAAATTAATCATTATTGATGAAAGTTGAGTATTTTTAAATCAGAGTGTGAATTCTTAAAAAAGAAAAATCTAGTTATTATTTCATAAAAAAATAATGACTTTTAAGCAAAGATATAAATTTTTAATGAAAATTGAGTAAATTTGATGAAAATTGAATAAGTTTTCGATAAAAATGGAGTAATTTTGAATAAGAATATGAACTTCTAAAGGAAATTAAAATATTAAGTTAATAAATATTAGTTATTTATTTTCAGAATTTACGGTGATTTAGAAATAAAAAAAATTACATTTTATCAAATAGTGAAATGGATAAAAAATATTTAATTAGATTTTATATTGAAAATTGATCAAATTTGATGAAAGTTGAGTATTTTTGAAGGTTAATGTGAATTCTTGAAGAAAATTAATCATTATTAATGAAAGTTGGATATTTTTAAAGCAGAGTGTGAATTCTTAAAGAAGAAGAATCTAGAAGTTATTATTTCATAAAAAAAATAATTAATTTTAAGCAAAAATATAAATTTTTAATGAAAATTGAGTAAATTTGATGAAAATTGAATAAGTTTTTGACAAAAATAGAATAATTTTGAAGAAGAATATGAATTTCTAAAGAAAATTAAAATATTATGTTAATAAATATTCGTTATTTATTTTCAAAATTTACGGTGTTTTAGAAATAAAAAAACAAAATTATTTTTAAAAAAATAGTGAAATGGATAAAAAATATTTAATTAGATTTTATATTGAAAATTGATCAAATTTGATGAAGGTTGAGTATTTTTGAAGCTTAATATTCATTCCTGAAGAAAATTGATCAACTTCGATAAAAATTCAATATTTTTGAAGGTTGTTGTCAATTCCTAAAGAAAATTGATCATTATTAAAAGTTGAATATTTTTCAAGAAAAATATGGAGAGAAGAAATGAAGAAACTTATGTAAACTTAATGAAAGTTGAGAATTTTTTATGATATTTAAGCAATTTCGACAAAAGTTGACTATTTTTTAATAAAAATGTAAATTTTTATAGTATATTATTCAAAGATAATGCAACAATATTGTCACAAAAATGTATAACAAAGGTAGATTTTTATGTTTTGCTTTAAGAATATTATATAAATTTTTACATATTTATTATCTTTATATTTATTTATATTTTATTTGTATTTCTTTTGTATATATTTATTTGTCAAATTGTTAAATAATATTTCGAGGAAATCGAAATTCGGTTAAAAAATCCCCAAGTAACAAGTTTTTAAACAAATCCAAGTGATTTTTAACCTTTCATCCGCCATGTTGGATCCGCCATTTTGAATTTTTAAAAACAAACATTGGATTCATAATCAGAAACAAAGAAAATATTTAAAGTAGCTTATGACTTTTTTTTAAAGTAATAAAATTTTGATGTGCAGTAACAATTGTTTAAAGTAATAAAAACATAAAATTGCAGACGGTTTTTAAAATAATTGCAAGTTTATTTTTAGTAAAAAAAAAACTTGTGTAGTAAAAAAAACTCAAAAGTAAATAAAAATTTAAAAGAAGGAAACAAATTTTCTTTAATTGCTGTTTTTAAAACATGAGTCAAGTGAATTATTGCAAAGTAAATAATTGTTTTTTTTATGAGGTCAGCATAGAAAATTAGATAATTCTGTAAACTGTGGTCAATGCTAAATGTCATTAGAAAGAATTTCTTCAACGAGTTAAAACACAAAGTAGTTAAAAAGTAACGATAAAAAATGAAAATGATAATTTTAGTCCCCTGTTTTATTTTTTGTATCACCTTGTTTCCAAAACTAACATTATCCGAGAATGGTAAGTAAGAACAATTTTTTTTTAAATATTAATTAAATTGTAACAGAATAATTTTTTCTTCCCTTTGTTATCATTTTATTCATTTTTCTTTTTTCCTGTATAATAAGAATATAAAATATAAATATATTTAAAAATAGAAATTATTTTTATTATTTCTACGAAACACGTATTTTTTAACACTCACATAAGAAAGAAAAAAAATGAAATGAAATAAAAAAGTATCATAATTTTAAGAATTAAAAAAAAATTTCCACTGTAAAGAAATAAATAATGTACGAAATATTTATTACTTTAATATTTATAAAAAATTTTATAAATTAAAAATTCGAAAAAAAATTTTTAATATTAAATTTTGTGCTCTTTTTTTCTCTTTAATATTTTGAAAGTATGTGACTTGCCTTTGTTAACTGGACCATGTAAGGCTGACTTTCCACGATATGGATATGATGCTTCTAAGAGAAAATGTGTCACTTTTACATATGGAGGATGCCAAGGAAATGGAAATAATTTTAAAACCGAGGAAGAATGTAAAGCAAAGTGCAGTGCTGATGGTAGTAACAGCAAAAGTAGTTTTTTGACAAAAATAGCTGCAGTGTTAAAAAAATATACTTAATTTCAAAAAACGTCGAATTTAATATAAAATTAAATTATTTTGACATTAATGCAAAGAAAACAATTTTTGATATTGACAAAATTTTATAAAATGATAAAAAATTAAAAATTAAAATAAAAAATAAATTAAAATTAAAATTCAGTTACAAAATAAATAAACGGATAATTAAAAAAATAAGTATAAAAAATAAATTAATTAAATACCTTTAATATATGTATATTTTTAAAAAAATATTTCTACTAAATAATAATATTAGCATAATAAAGAAATATTTATTATTTTAATATTTAAAAATTATAATAAAAGAAAAAAAAGGGGATCAGAGTAAACAATAACAATTTTTGTCACTATTTGTTGAATTTTACGCCAAGGAATTGAATGGCTTTGTATTTTAAATATATTATTCAACGCTTTATCGCTTAACGAGCTATTGATAGATAAAAATATATCAGCAGTTTATTTATTGTTTGCAGAACGTTTAAAGTGTTTAAACACAAAAAGTGTGTATTGAATAAAAATAATTATAATTGAAATTTAAAAAGTTTGCATTTCACTTTTAGAATTAATTATTCTGTATGTATAAAAAAGACCGCAAAATTTATAATTTAATTCATTTATTCCTCTGCAACAAATAGTATTAAATTTGTGTTAAATATGAATCATAAAATTATAATTTTTTTTGCTTTTTGTATTGTGGCGAAATCCGAGAATGTGCTGTCACTTGAAAGTAAGTTGATTAATTAATAAGTTATTAAATAGTTTACTAAATAAGTTAGTAAATAAATTATTAAATAATTCTTGACATATTTTATTTTTCACCAGTTTGTAATTTGCCACTAAAAACTGGTCTATGTTTTGGTTATTTTCCTCGATATGGATACGATTCTGATCAACAAAAGTGTCTGAAATTTATATACGGAGGATGCGGAGGAAACGAGAACAATTTTCTAACTGAAAATGATTGTGAATTCAAATGTAAAACTGCAAATTAATTTATTCTTTCTCTAAATTAATCATCTTTTAATATTTAATGTCAATTGAAATTAATTTATTCATGTAATAAGAGTTATTACAATTTTTATCGAAACAGTTTATAAAATTTTTTCTTTATCAAAAAATTAAAAAAGAAATTTGTAATTAAAAAACAATTTTTTTCTGCGTAAAATATTTTTCAGTGAAATTAATATTTACTACTAACTGCAATTTTACACGATTTTTAATATTTTGTCTGACTAAAACCAATTTTTACTACTTAATAATATTTCATGTTTCAAAATTAAATTGAATAAAAATATTTAAAGACAAAATTGCCTTGATTTGATACTGATATTTTTTTCCTATATTTTCTTCTAAATTCAGAAATTAAAAAAAAAATTATCAATTAATTTTTTGAACTGAATAGAAAAGTCGAACAAGTGTCTGACTAAAATTGACATTTACTACTTGAGATTAAAATCCAAATGATATGTTTTGTCTGAATAAAACGTTCATTCACTACTGGAAGTGAATTAATTAAAATATTGAATGTCTGACTAAAATTTACCTTTACCACTGAAGAAGAAAGATACTGAAAAGAAAAACAGAAAAATTTACATTGAGTCTGACTGAAATTGATCTTTACTACTAACTGCAAAATCATATGATTTCCACTAATTTGTCTGACTAAAATACATTTTTACTACTGATTTCAAAAATAAATTGACTAAAAATGTTTTTTGAAATGCTTTAGTAATTAATTAATTAAATTTCTTCACTGCTCCCAATTTTTTCTATTTTGTTAACTGAATCCTAAAATTTAAAAAATTATAAATATCTAATATTAATATTTACATAAGGAAAAGTCCAAAAGAAAATTGTTTTTCCACAACTGGAAAATCGATAAATTTATTATGTCAAAATTAGAAAAGGAACATGTCCGACTAAAAATTGACTTTTACTACTTGAGATTAAAATATAAATAATATTTTTTGTGTGGTCGAAACTTTCCACTAATACTTGAAGAGAATTTACTAAAATTTACTAAAAAATACTAAATTTTACTCAAAAGTGAATGACTGACTAAAATGTACCTTTACTACTAAAAATAAAAAATACTGAAAGGAAAAACAGAAAGAGTCACATCGAGTCTGACTGAAATTAATATTTACTACGAATAACCACAATGCTATATGATTTTCACTATTTTGTCTGACTAAAACCAATCATTTACTACTGATTTTTTCAAAAATAAATTAAATAAAAATCATTCTTTAAAAATAAAACTGTCTTGATTTGCTGCTCCAACTTTTTTCTATTTTGTTGACTGAATGCAGAAATTAAAAAAAAATTATCAATAATTGACTAAAATTAATATTTACAACTGAAAAGAAAAGTACAAAAAAATAGTTCTTCCACAACTAAAAAATTTGCTATTAAAATTAAAATAGAAACATGACAATTTTTTTAACTGAATTTATGTAATAACTAAAATAACGTTGTGAAATTCGTATATTTTACTAAAAAATATATTTTAATTAATTGTGCCATAATGTGAATAAATGTGAAAAGAAATTTATTTTTCATCTCCGATGCTTTTTGGTATTGAAATATATGCAAATTATTATTTTTTTAACAGTGTAATTTTAATTTGTATTACGTGAACGATATTGGCGTGTATTGTTAATAAAAAAAACTCTCGAATCAAATAAAATTAATATAATGGAGTCAATCTTCTCCAAAGAAGAAAAACTTTAATATTTTTAAGAATTAATTTTGCCCAACTCAAAAATCTCACTCTTGAGTATAAAATAAAGTATAGTTTCAATAGAAAAACTGTATAATTTCAAAAAAAAAGAAATATAAATTAAAAAATTAAATTTCGAAAGTGTCACTTTAAGAAAAATTACCCATAAGTATTTTTACTAACCGCCACTTGAGAAGGAAAAATATTTAACCGCATAAAAATTTTATTAATTACTCTTAATGTGAATTTAAGAAAGTTCATTCCAGGGCGAGACGTGAAAAAAAGATGATAAAAAAGAGAAGTTAGAGAAGAAGAAAAGGAACAACCAGGTGATATTCCGGACGGGGAATTGGTTGGTGGATATCAAACCACCAGTGATTTAGAAACCAGAATAAAAGCAAAATGGAAAGAATTGAAATGGCTAGAATTGAGAGGGTAAAAAAAGAAAAGAAAGAGAGAGTGAGAGAGCCTCTTATCTAAAAGGAAGGGCCAAAGGGGAAAAAAGGGGGATCGACAAGAAGACAATTTCGGAAAGAGTTCCATTGAGAAGTAGACGTGGTGATCTTGGTTTTCGTTAAGTGGCAACTTGAAGCTCCTTCTATTCGAGTTCAATTCCTTCGTTCGGGACAATCGATTTCTTTCAACTCTGTATATATGTGGCCAAACTGAAAACTCTTTTCGAAACACTAACATCGACTTTAAGGTGAATGCACCCATCCATGATGTCAATCGATAAATCATTTATTAAAATGTAGTTATCTTCGTCAGATGGCACACACTGCATCAACAGCTGGGGACCAAATGTGTGACAATCGGTTCAGAATATGATATACAGATAGATGAACATAAATGCCCGTTGAACGTTACGAGCGATTCATTAATGCTTTATATCCATTTCGATCTACATACGTGAATTTCCATCAAATTACGTATATAAAGGAACAGAGAGAGAGAGAGCGAGAGAGTATTCCCTTTCACAATACATAGAAGTCTACATGATTTATGATGCAACCATTCTTCACTATTAGTCTTCCAACAAACTTCATTTTCATCGGAAATTTCCAAAAAAATCAATTATCAAAAAAAATGTTTGTTTGATACAAGAAATTTATTTTTTGTTTTCCCCTGGACTTTTTCCTAATTTTCAGACAAAATTTTGCCTTTTTTCCTGACCCAAAAAGAATATTCTGATTCACTCTCAAAATAATTAGATTTTAAAAAATATTCTAATAAAATAAATATAATAATAATTGGAGGAATATAATGATATAAATTTTCCACTGGAATTAAGATTTTAAAAAATTTCAAATTCAAAACCTTTTTAATTAATTTTTTGATTATTAATTAAATTTTAATTAACAACTTATAAGAATATAAAACATGAAGATAGCAATCATTCCGTGTCTTCGACACGTAGTGATTGCTATCTTCATGTTTTATATTAATTTAAAATTTTGTAAATTTAAAAACAAAAATTAAATTACTTACAAGAATTTTAATAAAATTCTTCGCGATAAATAATAATAAAATTCGACTAGAAGTGATTACTGATTACTATCTTTATGTTTTATAATAATTTAAGTTTTCATAAAATTTTTCAAAAAGAATTAAATTATTTACAAAAATTTTAATAAATTCCTTCCCTAGAATACAATTATTTTTACAATAAAATTTCCCCCCCCCCCCCATCAATTCATATATATATTTAAAAACATGTAATAAAATTCGTTATAAGAATTCAAATATATTTTTATAAATAATAAAAATTACCACAGGATTTAAAATTATTTTTAATACAATTTTAAATCAACTCCTCGAAAAATATAATTATTTAAAAAAATTTTTGAAACATTTTTTGTAAGAATTCAATTATTACTCACAAACAAAGAAATTCTTGGCTGAAATTCAAATATTTTCAATATCAACTATTTCGATAAAATTCCTAAAAGGGTCAGAATTCGTAAAATTTTCACAGAAAACAAAAAGTATTTTTTTTTAAATCGAAATTTTGAAAAAACATTTCTATTTGGCCTTAAGAATGTTTCCACCAAAAATGAGAAAAAAAATATTTTTTATAAAAGTTATTGCAAAATTAATTTTTTAGCAACTTTTTAAATAAAATTATATTTTTCCTAAATGAATGAACCAATTTAAATGAACCAAGCGGGAATATCAAGGGGATAAAATATACTTTCGTTTAGAATTAGAAAATTTTGAAAAAGTTTATTTTTTAATAATTATTTAATAAATTTTTTATAAACAATTAATTTTTTTTAATGTTCTATGCCTTTTAAAAATTTGAAAAAAATATTAACATACACGTAAAACTATAAGAAATCAAAATCCGTTGAGAAAATTTTGGAGCGACAATTATTTTAAAAGTTATAAACAAATTATATTGAACGGAGATGCGATTTTGATGATTTTCAGAATTAAAACATTATTTTTAACTACGAAATGAACAAAACACTGTCAAATTAACATTTTAATTCAATTATATAACCATAAAAATTGATAAAAATGATCAAAAACTAAGTTCAGCGTTGATGCACAACACCGCGCCAATATAATTTGTTTATAACTTTTAAAATAATTGTCGCTCCAAAATTTTCTCAACGGATTTTGATTTCTTATAGTTTTAAGTGTATGTTAATATTTTTTTCAAATTTTTAAAAGGCGTAGAACATTAAAAAAAATTAATTGCTTATAAAAAATTTATTAAATAATTATTAAAAAATAAACTTTTTAAAATTTTTCTAATTCTAAACAAAAGTATATTTTATCCCCTTTATATTCCCGCTTGGTTCATTTAAATCGGTTCATTCATTTAGGAGAAATCAAATTTTGTTTAAAAAGTTGCAAAAAAATTAAATTTGCAATAACTTTTATAAAAAATAATTTTTTTTTCTGTTTTTTGGTGGACACATTCTTAAGGCCAAATAGAAATGTTTTTTCAACATTTCGATTTAAAAAAAATACTTTTTATTTTCTGTGAAAATTTCACGAATTCTGACCCAAAAAGAATTCAATTATTTAAAAAAAAAGTGTAATAAAATTCGTTGCATGAATTCAATTACTTTCATAAATTAAAAAATTCTTCACGCAGAATTTCAATTATTTTTAATACAATTTTAATCAAATTCCTCGAAAAATGTAATTATTTTTAAAAATTTTATTAAAATTCGTCAAAAGAATTGCATTATTTAAAAAATTGTTTTTTTTTGTATATTTAAATAATTGAATTCTATAGTAGAATTTTCTAATAAAAACTGACTTTTAAGAATAGATTTCAGTTAAAATTTTATATTATAAATTTATAATTGAATATTAAAAGCATTAGAGCGTGAAATTTTTGCGAAATTTCGATTATTTGAAAATTCGTAAATTAATATAATATACCTACATTAGAAAATAATGAATTCAGATAATTTTGAACAAAATTCAATTAAACTTTCTCAAAAAATTAATTCCACGGAAATGTTAGTTAAAAGCATTGGGTTTTTTCTACGAATTTTAATTCAGTTTTTAAGAATTATAACATTTTTCGAGGAATTCGATTAAAATTTTATTAAAAAAAATAATTGAAAATTATTTTAAAATAATTGACTTTTTTGGGAAAATTTTATTAAAATGTAGAAATTGCAAATCATTGAATTAAGGAAAATTTCTGAAAATAATTGATTTATTGTAAAGGACTTTATTATTTATATATAAATAATTGAATTCGTTTAAAAAATTTATTCAAATTTTTAAAAATAATTGAATTTTTGTTAAAAATTCAATTAAAATTATATTAATACTAATAATAATAGAATTCTAGCTATACGAATTTTGATAAAAACTGAAAACAATTGAATTCCTGAATTTCATTTTATTATTTATGAAAATAATAATTGAATTTTTTCTCGAGGAATTTTATTAAAATCCTATTGAAATTAATTGAATTCTTTTAAGGAATTTAATCATTTAAATTGTATTGTAAAGAATTAAATTCTTATAAAAATAATTTATTAATTTTTTTTTTAAATAATTGAATTCCTTTGAAGACTTTTATCAAAATTTTTGAAAAGTAATTATTTTCTCGCGAGGAATTACATTTCTTTTAAATAATTGAATTATTTGTAGAAATTCGAAGTTAAATTGTATTGGGAATAATTGAACTCTTATAAAGAATTTCATTGAAATTTTTGAAAATAATTGAATTCTCGCAAAGAATTTTATTAAAGGGTTTGAAAATAATGAATAATAACAATTTATTAGTTATTTACTTAATCCAATTAAGATTTGTTTAGTTCAAAGCAATGTAATTCAAGTGCACAGAAAAAAATGTGTTAAATTGGAAAGAAAAATTGAATAAAAATGTTTTTTCAAATTGCTTTATTAATTAACTAATTTTTCTTTAATTATCCCAATTTTTTCTATTTTGTTAACTGAATCCTGAAGTTAAAAAAAAATTATTAATGTTTAATATTAATATTTACAACAGGAAAAGTCGAAAAGAAAATCGTTTTTCCATAAGTGGAAAATACTTGTATTATAATTAAAAGAGGAACATGTCCGACTAAAAATTGAGTTTTACTACTTGAGATTAAAACATAAATAATATTTTTTGTCTGATCAAAACTTTCCACTACTACTTGAACTGAATTTACTGCAACATATTGAATGTCTGACTAAAATTTACCTTTACTACTGATTTTAAAAGAAAAAAACACTTTTTTTTTGTGAACTCAAGTTATTTGAATCAAATACATATTTTTTGAGATAAAAATAAAAATTAGTTGAACAAAGTAAATATTTTTCGAATAATTTGAATTAATTGAATCAAATAAATTTTATTTTTCAGTGATAATAATTAAATAATTCAGTATAATAATATTGTTATATATAATAATTAACAATTTCATAAAAATAATATTTTTATCTTATCATATATATTAAATGGAGATATATTTAATTCAGCAGACAATTTGCGCAAGGCACATATCGAATAAAACTGATTAAAATTCGGTAATAACAATCGTGTGGCGGTGCACACCGTCCCTTATGCGGAGGGTTATATAGAAGGCGTTTAGATATCTGCTAGAAATAACCCGGGGCTAAGTTGGTAACACACTAGAGTCGTTTGAACCATGAGAATAGTTGGTAGCGTCGGAGAAATCGTGCTTAATAATCCCTACGACCCTCTGAACAAACTCAACTCTCCTATAGGCTCCTTTCGTTATAACGAGTCTGAAGCACCTATGCCTTCAGGGGTGCTCGAGTACTACACGTCGAAAGAGATACACCACGAAGCACTTGTGCCCTTAAAATCCACCCCTAATGTCGATCTCGTCAAACTACCCTGCCTACCCCTGCCCGCCCGCCTGGCATCTTGTACAAAAAAAAGTCTTCTTGCTCAAGGCGCGCATTATTTTTCAACCTTTGATCTCAATTCACAAACGCCTCATGTGCTTATGTGGTTTTACAGACTCATTCACTCTCTCCTTCACTGTTGTTCTCTCTTTCTCTCTCTCTCTCTCTGGTCGCTCGGAATATTCCCTCAGAAACACGTGGCTAATTCCTATCAAAAAGCTTTATGCTTTTGTTTCGGGGATGCTTGATATTCATTGCCCTCCTGAGACTCTAAAACGCTTCGATAAATATTGGAATTATGCTTTTATTATTATTTTTTTTTTTAAATTTACGTCTATAATAAATTTTGATTTAATGGATTATTTATGAAGCAACTTTCAACTTGGCATTAGTCGAGTAGTTTGAAAACAATTTTAAACTCCCCCCACCTCGCCCATGGCTTTAGGGATGTTGCTGTTAAAGCTATTGAAATGTATTTGCAACCCGTTACTAAAGTTTTGATATGCTTCGAGTATAGTTTCAATGAAAATTTAATTTTCTATTTGTTGGATATTAAAAAAAATATTTTTCGTCAAGTATTAAATATGTAAGTTTATAATTTATAAATGTTTGTCTTTTGTTGTTACTTTAATTTTCTAAAAGGTTTAGTTCTGTATGAAAATTTAATTAAATTTGACAGTGGGCAGTCCATGGACAACGTTACGAATTTTTCATATTCATCCCCTCCCCTCCCTGATACATGCATGTAACAGGGGGGGGGTTTGTAGCATTTTGTAGCATTTGAACCCCCCTAGGATTTTTTGAAAAGTACATTTTGAATCAATTGTAGTTCCAGTGTGAGAATGGATTTAAATTGTTACTTTCAGTAGTGAAGGTAAATTTTAGTCAGACATGCAATGTTTTAGTGAATTCACTTCGAGTAGTAAAGGAAAGTTTTGATCAGACAAAACAATTTGGATTTTGATCTCAAGTAGTAAATGTCAATTTCAGTCAGACATGTTTTTCATTTTAACTTTTATAGATAAAGTAAAACGATTTTTCCGAGTCGTGGAAAAATTACTATTTTTTACTTTTCTTTTCAATTGTAAATATTAATTTAAGACTTTTTTTTAATTTTGGGTTTGAATTTAAAAATTAGGACAAATCGGCAAAAGGAAATAAAGAAAATTTTATTTTTCAATAAACTTTTTTATTCAATTCATCGAAGCGTTTTAACATACAATTTTTTTGGTATAAGTAGTAAAAGCGAACTTTAGTCAGACGAACCTATTTCCTATTTTAATATTATTCTGTCAGCAACTGTTAAAATCGACACTGTAAATTATAGTAATTTTTTTCTAGTGACAATATTAAGCATTGATTTTTCAGTGATTTCAAAATAAATAGTACGAGTCAATTTAAATCAGACGTTTCAAATATTAGTTGTACAATTAATATCACTCTAGTGACATTAAATGCAAAGTTAATTTTTTTAAATTCTTTTTTTATTTGTGTTAATAAAATAAATGCTACAACAGACTAAAAATCTTGTATAACAGTAGTAAAGATAAATTTTAGTCAGACAGAGCGATAAAAACTGTCAAAATATTTTTTAGTAGTACATTTCTTTTTTTAGACGAAGGAAAATGTCTCCAGTAAAAAAAATTTCCTTTTCAAATTTGTTCATTATAAACGCTGTGAAATTTGTCAACGTTTCCCTATCAGTAGTAACAGTTAATTTTGGTCAGACAACTACAATTAGTAGAAAAATTTGTTTTAATGACTGTTAAAAATTTTCTTGTGAATTTCTTCAAATTTGAAAAATTGAATATCAGTACGAAAGGTTAATTTTAGTCTGATAGCAATTAAAATTGTTATAGTACTTATATTAGTAGTACATTCTTTTCAACTACAAATGGAAATTTATCTTTTTCTTCTTTAAAAGAATTCAATTAGTTGTAAAGCAATTTTGATTGAATTTCTTGAAAAGAATTTAATTATTTACATAAATAATAAAATTCATCGCCAAAAGTGCAATTACTTTTAACACAATTATAATTAAATTCCTTGAAATAATTCAATTATTTTTATAAATGTTAGATTTTTTGAATTATTTTCAAAATAATTGTTATTCAATTCCTCGGAATAATTCAATTTGTTTTTAAAATAAATAATAATATCGAAATAATTTGTTTTTAAAATTTTTTAATAAAAAATTCTTCAAAAAATTAAATTATCAATAAAACTAATATTTTTCTACAGGAATTCAAATATTTACAAAAAAAATATGTATAATATAATTTTTCGCAGTCTCTCTTGAGCATCCGTACAGTTCGGACGTATTTATAATTCGCTCTCGCTTGAAAACAAACAATCGGAACTATTACTTTCCGTTACGCGAAAATTATAATAATTTATTCAAGTGTTCATTTTTTCAACAACTGAAAACAACTAATAATTTCGGTGTTGTGCTTACTCAGTGATTGTTTCTGTGAAGTGCATTGGTGAACATGAACCCCGAGAATTCAAATCAAACTCTGGAAACAGACCGTCTCACAAATCTCTTACTTTCCATACAAGAAGAAGTAAAGCAGACGAATAATAAATTGGATCATATGGACCAAACCATTCAAGAAATAAAAAGAGATAACACAACACTGAAAACAGAATTAAAAATTTTCAAAAGAAAATATGACACTTTAGTGGAGGAGAACAAGGAACTATCCGAAAGAGTAATCCTCAGCGAAAGAAAAATAAATTATATACTAAATAAAGAGAGAAGCAAGAACGTCGTACTATATAAAGTCCCGGACACGACTAACGAAAACAAAAATCTGTTCGCATCTGTTTTGGAAATTGTCAGCAAAGTAAACGCACAAATACCATCAGAGAGCATTACCGATGTTAGAAGACTTGGTAAACAGGAAGGGTCGCGACCGATTCTGGTATCGTTTAATAACACAAACTGGAAGTCTCTATTCCTTCAAGGCAGAAAAAAATTATCGGACTTAAACTATAGTATGGCCAACGACATCTCGAAGGAGGAGAGAGATAGAAGGCGAAAAAATTATGAAATCTTAATCAAATATAAAGATTTCCTGGCACAAAATGGAAAAGAAGCTACGATTAAAGGTGGGAACATTACCGTCGATTCGAATACACTAAATGTCGAGGAAGTAAAAAAACTATTGGAAACAATAGAAATTACGGAAGAGAAAGAAACAGCTTATTATACCTCTGATAGTGAAGAATCTTCGTCTTCTGCAGCCTCCACAGCCAGTGGGACCAAAAGGGGAAGAAAAAAAGGCTCCAAAAATAAAAACCTTAAGAAACAAAAAACCGTGAAACTCCTTACCATTGATAAAGCTTTTAAAACTCCTTTAACCCCTTCAAATACTAAACCAACAACGAAACAACAAATAAAATTAAAAAATGGGAAAGAAACATAGCTCAACCCAAAGGATCTTCATTGCAAAATAATTTTCTGGAACGTGAAAGGATGGTGCAACTGGAACGATATTACCCCCCTTCTTAATCTTAACGACATAGTGTGCGTTACGGAAACTTGGCTGACTTCCCCACCTCAATATTGCCCCCCATTCAACTTCAACCTAATCACAAGCCCAGCAGTAAAATCAGCGGAAAGGGGAAGAGCGAGTGGTGGTCTTCTCATCGCGCTGAATTCTAGTAAATATAAACACAAAGTTATCAAAATTTCAGAACAATATATTTTTGTCGAGATTAGCTCTACAAATAATAAATTTGTACTTGGTGTCACTTACTTAAAACCCGATTTGAACATAGAATCATTTTTTATTGAATTTTCCGACATAATTAATTTAATTAATAATGAATACTCCAATCTTCCAATTTACATTGGAGGCGACTACAACGCTAGAATAGGAAACTTAAATCAAATGCAAGAAGAAATTCTTCCAGATAATGTATATATAACGCCGTTTAGAAATAATCAAGACAAAATTGTAAATAAAAAAGGGAGAGAGTTGGTACGATGCATGGAGGACAATGGTTATATTGTATTAAATGGTAGATCCCCGGGGGACCGTTCAGGTCAATATACTTACTTTTTAAATAACAAAAAATCGACTAACGATCTAGCTTGGGTAAATTTACTAGCAATTCAGGAGATAAAAAATTTTGAAGTTTTTCAGATGGTGACAAGATCGGATCATTTCCCAATTTTTATAACTTTAGAAAAAAGAGAAAAAATTATTCAACCGATTATTAAATTAAAATGGAGGAATGAACTAAGTCTTGAATTCTCTGAAACAATGAGTTCTCAGCCCTGTGACGTACCAACTGACCCCCTAAACATTGATCAACTCGCGGACGATTTGATACTTGCAATATCCTCGAAGGCAAATTTAATCGGTATGACGTCGAAAATAAATAGCAAAACTGGTAATTCTAAGCCTTGGTATGATCAAGAATGCGTGATGTTAAAAAAAAACTTAAAGAAATTATTACAAAAAGGTAAAAAAGAGAATTTTGTTAATGAGGAAACAATAAAGGAGTATAATGATTTAAAAAAAATGTATTATAAAACACAAAAGGTAAAGAAGGAATCCCACAAAAATTCAATTCTCGAACAACTAAGATTAAGCAGGGACTCCAAATCGTTCTGGAGAATAATAAACAGATTTAGATATAAATATAACACAAAACGAAATGTCATTGATTTAGATATTTGGAATAAATATTTTAGTAACTTCTTTCAATTAGATAATTCACACAAAACAGGAAATATAATAACGAATATACAAATTAAAGAAAGTAATCCTCTTTTAGAATCCTCTATTTCTAATATTGAAATCATCACTGCCTTAAGAAAAAGTAAAAATAACAAATCTCCAGGTTCCGATGGAGTTTCTTTTGAATTTTTAAAAAATCTTCCTGCGAATTGGATTAATTATGTGGGGACCCTTTTTAACCAGATTTTACAAGAAGAAAAAGTTCCAAAAAAATGGTCTAAAGTAAATTTAAAAATGATTCATAAAAAAGGCGAAGAACACGATCCAGGCAACTATCGCCCCATAGCTCTGGTCAATTGTATTACAAAAATATTTACAAATGTGATAACAGAAAGAATTGCTCGATGGGCGGAGAAGGAAAATCTGCTTCCTGAATTTCAATCAGGATTCAGAAAAAATCGAAGCTGCATCGACAATATCTTTGTATTGAACTCGTTAATACAGAATAGACTCAATGCGAAAGGGGGCAAAATGTTTGCCTTGTTCGTGGATTTTAGCAATGCTTTCCCCTCCGTTTCACACAATTTGTTGTGGGAAAAATTATATAAATTGGGTTTAGGTTACAAGATGACAAAAATTCTAATCGATTTTTATGCCAAAGCAACTATTTCGGTTCAAAACGAAAACGGTACCTCAAATCCAGTAAAAGTAACTAAAGGTTTACTCCAGGGAGAAAAAACAAGCCCGATCTTGTTCTCTCTTTTTTATCAGATTTGGAGGAATTTTTGAGGGAAGAAGGAATAAGAGGGATATCCATGGGACATCAAAACGAAATTGTTTTGCTTGCGTATGCGGACGATATCGTATTGCTCGCGGACTCTCCTGCAGCATTAAGAAAAATATTAAAGGCCTTTTATAAATACTGTATGAAAAATAAATTAGAAGTAAATGAAAAAAAAACAAAAATCATTATTTATAAAAAAGGGGGTCGCACATCAAACAAAAAAATCAAATTTATGTATGGGGATAAGAAAATCGATATTGTAAAAAGCTACACTTATTTAGGAATTCCTCAAACATATACAGCATCTTCGGGAGAGACCTTGAGACAAGCGACCTCGTCTGCAGCATTAGCGGCGAACTCTACGATATCAGTAATAAACCGAATGGAGTTAAATTCGTGGGATTCAGTACCGAAATTATTTAATTCTTTAGTTAGTAGCACCTTTTTTTATGCAATTCAGATATGGGGCCTTAGATACCTTAATGAAATAGAAAAAACACAAACGACTTTTTATAAAAAATTATTGTTGCTTCCGCAAAACACCCCTAATTACGCGATTAGGTTAGAGACCGGAACCCATCGACTGGCGAGCAAGGTCTTCAAACAGACACTCAACCTAATTGAAAAAATTTTGAGTATGGGAAATGAAAGATACCCCAAATTTTGTTTATTACAATTAATTAATCAATCGAAAGCTCCGAAATGTAATATTAAGTATAATTGGTGTGTACAAGTTGAAAAAATGTTCGAAGATATGGGAGAAACTATTGCTTGGAATCTTGAATTTATTCAGAGAAACAAAGAACGATTATCAAAAACATATGAAAATTTTTTGCATATTGAAGATGTAAATTCCCTATCAAACTCCGGTTCTCTTCAGATACTTCCTCATCTCACTTTGAGAGAGGGAGCTCAAACCTACTTAAAATTGAAATTGCCACTCTTTTTTATTAAGGTGTTTGCTCAAATTAGATTAACTAATAAATATAATTTAAGAATAATTTACAAAAAAGGAATATTGAATTTAAATAATATTAATTGCTGTGGAGAACCTATTTTGAAAGGGAAAGAACTATATCACATATTGATAGAGTGTCAAATGTTTAAAAATATCCGAAAACAATACCTATGTAATAGTGAGGATGAGTCAGTGATAAAGGATTTTTGTATCGACCTTTTAAACGATCCGGATACACATGGAGTGAAAGCAATGAACTATTATGTAAAGAATGTTGTTAAAAATTTAGGATTACCATAATAATAAAATGTAACTAATAAGGATGACTTAAGTCAACTCTTTTGTATGGGCCAGTGGTCCGAAACAAATAAACTTATATATATATATAATTTTTCGCAAAAATTAAATTTCATAAATAATAAAATTCTTCTGAAAATTTCATTTCATTTCAATACAATTATCCTCAACAAATTCAATTGTTTAAAAAGTTTTTTATTAAAATTCTTCAAAAAAGTTAAATTTTTTCAATAATTGTAATAAAATTATATCCTTTAGAGAATTTAACTATAGAAATTTTTAGTTTTTCTATTAATTATGTAATTTTGTTTTCAAATAACTAAATTCTTAAAGAATTTTCTAATAAGAATTGATTTAGAAATGAATGAATTTCTGTTAAAATTTCAGAAAAAAAATGATAATTTTTTATTTTACTATATAATTCTTAAAGTTTTGAATACAATTTTATTAAAAATTCAAAAAAAAAAAAAATTAAATTTTCGAAAAGTAGCACTTATAGTGTTTAGAAATATAGTTAATTTTCAAAAAGAACTTTTCACAAAATCTTTATTTACATGATTGAGAATTTTAATTCTTGTCGCAAAATAATAAAAAATAAGTATTTAAATATTTATTTAACGAAAATTGTTTAAATGTTAAATAAGTTAATTTAGAAATTCTTAAAATATATTATGTAAAAATTGGTAAAATATTAATATTAAATATTAGATATTTGAAAAATTGTAATTAAAATTTTTTGATAATAGGTGAATTTTCGAAAATAATTTTAAAATGAATTGAAACAATTGGAAATTTTATCTTTCTTTAAAATAAATTTTATATTTTAAAAAATCTTATTTTTTGACTTATTTAACAATTATTTTTAAATAGAATCGTATCGTTGAAGAATTATGAATAAAAATTTGTAAAATAGTGGAATTTTATTTATATTAGAAAAATTTACAGTTGAAATAATTATTAGTTTAGGAAAAAGAGAGAAT
This sequence comes from Leptopilina syphax, assembly GCA_032872505.1. NCBI lineage: Eukaryota > Metazoa > Arthropoda > Insecta > Hymenoptera > Figitidae > Leptopilina > Leptopilina syphax. Next base: position 10,752,672 of record CM065470.1, read on the forward strand.
ATTTTTTATTAAAATCAGAAAGATGTTTTGTAAATAAAAAATATATAATCAAAATTTTGTGATTTTTGTAAATGTAATTCTAGCTAACAGAGAAACTGCCTTGTATTGTTATTCCAAAATTATGATATCGTTATCTTATTTTTACATAAAACTTTATAGTTTCTCATTGTCTGTGTTTTGAATGCAATTTCTATTTTTTTTCGTTCATCGAGTTGTTCCTTTTTTTCAGCCAAAGAAGAGAGATAATTGAGAACTAACATTCGCATGACGTTAATTGTGAATTGGAGACAATGCTATAGCATATAGAATATTTATTTATATAGATATAGATCATAATTGGATAGGTTAATTGGGAGTTGGAAACAACGGTTGTAATTAACTATGCTGGGTCTGGTGAATATTGCAATTCCTGTGGTTGTGGCAAATGATCAGTCAGTTCCGTTGTGTATGTTATCTGCTGACAGATGGTCAGTCGTTGTGAGAAAATGGGGTGGCAGCAGAGATCTTCTTGCTCATTCCTATCTCCCTCCCTATCGCCTCTCGTCTTTCCCTTCACTCTCCATTGCAATAGACGAGCCCTTCGTTTTAGCGTCAAATGGAGAGTAAACCAACCGATAACATACTCAAAATAATACTTTAGGAATTTCCGAGAGAGACAATTTTAAGGGGGGTTTTCTTTATAACCGCAAAAAAAACCGATTCATTCACCCTCCTCTATACTTATTTCTTATCCGAATCATTTTTGGCTTGATTGTATTGTTTTTATTCTTACAGTCTTTATATTTTTATCATCAGTGTGGAAAATTTTTTTTTTTCAAGGTATTTGTCACTTGGCTGATAGTGGAAAATTGAGATGCTATTATTAAAATAAGATCCTAAAGTTCTGAACGTTTAAATAAACGAAATTTATTTATTTCTTCTCCAAATTAAATTTTTATTATTTTGCGTGTTACTATCCAAAAAATTAATTACTGAATTGCTAAACGTAAATATTTCAGTTTTAAAATTTGTTTGTGATTAGTAATTTATTAAAATATCTTCAATAAAAAATATTTCGTTCATTTGAACGTTCAAAACTTGGGGATCATATTAAAATACCAGACTTCGTACTTGATAATAAATTAAGTGCTGTTTTTCGAAAATTTAATTTTTTTTAGAATTTTTAATAAAATTCTATTCAAAACTTTGATAATTATTTAGTAAAATAAAAAATTAATATAATAATATAGATCTATGGAATGATCTTGATAACGTCCTTCTTTATTAATTATTTAAAATATTGGAATATTCTAAAGAGGAAACTGGATCCAGTTCCGAAACGTCAAATTGAGAAGAAATTTTTTAATTGACATGTCCTTTTGGAGATCGTTTTTCCAATATTTAAAAAAATCATTAATTTGAAAAATAAATATTTAAACATTATTACAAGTTTAAATGAATTAAAATTTTCAAAACATTTCGATCTATATAATAGCCTTTTGTAAAATTATTTATCAAAATTTCTACTATATCGCTTCTAATATTTAATTATTTTCTAAAATTTAAACAGAAATTTATTAATTTCTAAATCAATTCTTTTTATAAAATTCTTTAAGAATTTAGTTATTTAAAAACAAAATTATATAATTGATAGAAAAACTAAAAATTTCTATATTTAAATTCTCAAAAACAATTAAATTTTATTTCAATTTTTAAAAAAATTCCAATTTTTTTAAGAATTTTAATAGAAAACTTTTAAAACAGTTGAATTTTTCTAAGAATACAATTATAATTTTATTGAAATAAAATAAAATTCTAAGAAGAATTTTATTATTTATGAAATTCAATTTTTGCGAAAAATTATATTACATTTTGTTTTTAGTATTTGAATTCCTGAAGAAAAATATAAGTTTTATTGATAATTTAATGTTTTCGAAGAATTTTTTATTAAAAAAATTTTAAAACAGTAATATTCTTCCGAGGAATTTAATTACAATTGTTTTGAAAATAATTGACTTTATGTAAAAAACTTTTATCATAATTATTAAAATTAATTAAATTCGTTTGGAAGATTTAGTGAAAATTTCTGTAAATAATTGAATTATTTCGAGAAAAGTTAATAAAATAGTAGATACTAAAGATCGTTTAATCCTTGACAAGAAATCTAATATTTGTAAAAATAATTGGATTATTTTAAGAAATTTAATTATAATTATATTAAAAATAATTGCATTCTTCGCGATGAATTTTATTATTTATGAAAATAATTAAATTCTTTTGAAAAATTCAATAAAAATTGCTTTACAACTAATTTAATTATTTTAAAGAAGAAAAAGAAAAATTATGAAAAAATGAATATTTTTCTACTGGAGACATTTTCCAGAAGAAGAAAAAGATAAATTTCCATTTGTAGTTGAAAAGAATGTACTACTAATATGAGTACTATAACAATTTTAATTGCTATCAGACTAAAATTAACCTTTCGTACTGATATTCAATTTTTCAAATTTGAAGAAATTCACAAGAAAATTTTTAACAGTCATTAAAACAAATTTTTCTACTAATTGTAGTTGTCTGACCAAAATTTACTGTTACTACTGATAGGGAAACGTTGACAAATTTCACAGCGTTTATAATGAACAAATTTGAAAAGGAAACTTTTTTACTGGAGATATTTTCCTTCGTCTAAAAAAAGAAATGTACTACTAAAAAATATTTTGACAGTTTTTATCGCTCTGTCTGACTAAAATTTATCTTTACTACTGTTATACAAGATTTTTAGTCTGTTGTAGCATTTATTTTATTAACACAAATAAAAAAAGAATTTAAAAAAATTAACTTTGCATTTAATGTCACTAGAGTGATATTAATTGTACAACTAATATTTGAAACGTCTGACTTAAATTGACTCGTACTACTTATTTTGAAATCACTGAAAAATCAATGCTTAATATTGTCACTAGAAAAAAATTACTATAATTTACAGTGTCGATTTTAACAGTTGCTGACATAATAATATTAAAATAGGAAATAGGTTCGTCTGACTAAACTTCGCTTTTACTACTTATACAAAAAAAATTGTGTGTTAAAACGCTTCGATGAATTGAATAAAAAAGTTTATTGAAAAATAAAATTTTCTTTATTTCCTTTTGCCAATTTGCCATAATTTTTAAATTGAAACCCAAAATTTTAAAAAAGTCTTAAATTAATATTTACAATTGAAAAGAAAAGTAAAAAATAGTAATTTTTCCACGACTCGGAAAAATCGTTTTACTTTATCTATAAAAGTTAAAATGAAAAACATGTCTGACTGAAATTGACATTTACTACTTGAGATCAAAATCCAAATTGTTTTGTCTGATCAAAACTTTCCTTTACTACTCGAAGTAAATTCACTAAAACATTGCATGTCTGACTAAAATTTACATTCACTACTGAAAGTAACAATTTAAATTCCATTCTCTCACTGGAAATACAATTGTATCAAAACGTGCTTTAAAAAAAAAATCGTTAATAATAATTTTTTTTTAATAATAATTGAACTATTTCGACGAATTTATAATTAAAATTGTAAAAAAATGACTGAATCCTTTAAAGGGAAATTTATCAAAATTTTTTAATATAATTGATTTACTTCGAAGAATTTCATTAAAATATTTTAAATAATAATTTTTATTAAAAAAAATTTATGAAAATTGTATTTGAAATAATTCAATTCATGTGAAAATTTTATTAATTATAAAAATAATTGAACTTCTGCTAATAATTGTATTAATTTTTTTTAATATTTGAATTCCTGAGGAAAGTTTTGAGTATTTTTGATAATTGAATATTATTTCGAACCATTTTTTATTAAAATTTAAAAAAATAATTGAATTATTTCCAGAAATTTATAATTAAAATTATATAAAAAATAATCGATTCCTTTCAAAGGTAATTTGTCAAAGTTTTTGAAAATAATTAAGAATTAAATTATTTTGAATGGTTTTATTAATATATTTTAAATATTTGTCTTTATTCCAAAAAAAAAAATTATGAAAATAGTATTTATAATAATTTAATTCATGTGAAAATTTTTTGTCTATAAAAATAATTTGACTTCTGCTAATAATTATATTAATTTTTATTAAATATTTGAATTCCTAAGGAAAAATTTGAGTATTTTTTATAATTGAATTTTTTCGAAAAATTTTTTATTAAAATTTAAAAAAAAATTGATTTATTTCGTGGAATTTACAATTAAAATTGTATAAAAAATAATTCAATTTTAGCGATAAATTTTATTATATTATGGAAATAATTACATTTTTTTTAGAACAATTCAATAAAAATTGCATTGAAAATAAATAAATAAATAATTGAATTCTTTTTAAAGTAAATTTTTATCTTTAAATTATTTAAATTCCCCATAATGTCAGAAAAAATAAACTGCTAATGTAACTAAAGTCTTTATAATCGCCCGCAGTATTTTGAATGTGTTATGTAAACGATAATTTATTTGTGTTTATTAAAATATTTATTGCAACCTCAGTGGACGGAATATATAGCTTATTCTGAGATCCCCATTTTTGTCCCTTCCGCAGAAGCTTGCAGAGTAATCCAAAGTAAAGCCCCATCTCGCAGGAAGGCTATAAAATATTTACATCCGTTAGATACTCCCATTAGGTGCTTCGGCTTATAGAGATTGCAATACCAGCAACCACTTAAAACTGTACCTCCATATAATTTTAAGCAAATATTCCTCACAATTTCTAGATTTAGAATTTCTTTTATAATCTATAATACTTTATTAAAATTTACATCAAAAAAAAAAGAAAAAGAAAAAGAAAAGAAAAAGAAAAAGAAAAAGAAAAGAAAAAGAAAAACGAAAGAAGAAAAAAGTTTATAATTTATATGAAATTATTTCCACAAGAGAAAATCACAATAATAAACTTTTCATCATGTTTATCGCACAGTAATTGGAAATACTATACTACTTTTCATAAAGTGCGGAGAAATTTTTTTTTTCTTTTAAAATTTTTTTTTTTTTTTTTTTTTTTTTTTTTGCTGTGAAATCAAATTTCCTTTATGGTACGGGCACGTTTAGCTTTTCGGGTAACTTTTGCTAAAGTTTATTTCGCGTCAAAACAAAATGCTTCACTACTTGGGTAAAACTTTCCCAAAGGTTGAGTGAATACGCTCGCTTGCACTCACGAAAAACATGTTTATTAAATCTTTAAGATGATGGATATACAGTAACCATAAAAACATTGTCAGAAAATATGGGGAGAAGGGAAAAGTAATGAGATAAGTTTTAGCAAATTGTACAAACACAAGATTGTTTCAACCAAATGAAATTTAGAGAATTTATCGTCTTTGGTAGGAAGGGAAAAACACAAGAATCTCTCCCAACTATATGCTCTTTATACTATTATTAAAGGCATAATGATATATAAATGCAATTATGAAACCATAAATTCAACGTGGGTTGCTATAAATGCATAAAAAAATTTGTTAAATTTTTGGAGAAATATTTAATTATGATCCTAAATTTCGGAACGTTCAAAATGAACAAATTTTTTTGTTATCACTTTAATTTTCACTCTCATTTTTACGTTGAAAAATTTTTATTTTTACTTTGAGAGAAATTTATTTTCATTTTCACCTTTGATAGATTTTCACTTTCACTATAATTTTTACTTTGATATAATTTTATTACCACTTTTATTTTCATACTCACTTTAATAGAATTTTATTGTCACTCTCATTTTAATTTTTTATCTGTTTATTTTCACTTTCATTGGCACTTTGACAAACTTTTAGTTTCAGTTTCAATAAAAGTAAAAGTGAAAGTGACAATAAAAGGAAAAATCTGTCAAAGTGAAAGTCAAAATAAAAGTAAAAATAAAAATATATTAAAATTAAAATGAAAGTGAAATTAAAAATATATCAAAGTGAAAGTCAAAATGAAAGTAAAAAAAAAAATTAAAATTAAAATGAGAGTGAAATTAAAAAAATACCAAAGTGAAAATAAGAGTGAAAATAAAATTCTATCAAAGTGAAAATTAAAGTAAATTTCAAAGTCTATCAGAGGTGAAAATGAAACTAAAAATAAAATTCTGTTCCAAGGTTCAAAACTTTTGAAAAATTGAATTTTGTAATTTTTTCAAAACTCACGTAATGTTTTTTTACAGATGAAATTTGTAACGTTTCCTAAGATTCACAACATCATTTCCAAGCTTACCTGAAACAAAAAAATTTAACGAAATTAGTACAAACAATACAAGTATAATATAAAAAAAAATTCCATTCTTTTCATACTAAATTTGTTAAACAAATTTACCCAAAAAATAAATAGAATATTTCGAATATTTTACTCCTCTCTATTGAACATTTATATCAAGCAAAATATTTTCATTCGAGTATTTCTTTCAACTCAAAAGAATTTCTTTTTTTTTACTGGGCATTCCATTTTGGACTTTAAAGGCAAATATGTCCAAAAAGAAAAATACAAATGCGTGATAAAACTTTGTATTTCATAAAAATTATTATATTATACATTCTGGTTTCAAATGAAAAATTTTAATCTAATTTACATCATTCATTATATTTTTAATTGAACCTATATAGTTATTTTGAATGTCTATTTGAGAAATATTACAGAGAGTGGACAATAAAATGTTAATACTTTGTATATATATTGTACTTTTTAAATGTCAATTAAAGTACTTAAATGATAATAATTTACGTAAAAGCTTTTATACTGCACACAAATTATAAATAATTTTCCCGCACTCACTCATTAGACTTATTAGCGGAATTGAAAAATAAAATATCATTTGAATTAAAAATTTGTATTTAAAATTAGAATTTAATTTATTTAAATTGGATATTATTTTTTTAAATTAGAATTTACTAATTTTTATTGGAGTTTACTAAATTAAATTTAAATTTACTCATTGAAATTAGAATTTATTAATTTGAAATTAAAAGTTACTGTTTCAAATTGGCATTTTCTTGTTTAAATAAGCAATTAAACAAGAATTTGAATTTCAAAATTAAAAATAAATAATATTAATTTAAAAATTACTAATTAAAATTATAAATCAGAAATTTCAATTAAACTAATTTTTTTATTTGCATAATTAGTAAAACTAAACAGAAAATTACTTATTTTTAATTCAAAATTACGAATTTTATTTCAAAATTACGAATTTTATTTCAAAATTACAAATTTTATTTCAAAATTACTAATTTTAATTTAAAATTACGAATTTTAATTAATTTTAAAGAAGCATTTCTGTATTTAATATAATAATTTTTTAAGATCCTTACTTTCGAATTTTTTTAAATAAATAATTTTAAAATTAAAAAGTACGAAAACAATAAAGTAAAAAATCCATCTTATAGAAATATTTTTTAATTTTTTAGAATTTTTAATATCAATTTCTACTTCCTAAATTTAAATTAGTAAAAAATTTAATAACCGTAAGTTAAAATTTTTTTTAAATTAGATGAATTTTACTAGTAAATAGTGTCAAAGTATTTTTTACTATATTATTAGTAAATTTTAACAAATTCAAAAGGAAAAATTCACATGGGTTTTTACTCTCACTTTCATTTTCACTTTCATTTTTATTTTGACCGATTTTTATTGTCACTTTTATTTACACTTAAATAGAGTTTTATTTACACATTCCCTTTGATGAAATTCTATTTTTTTTCTATTTTACATTTTTTCTATTTTCACGTTACAGTATTTTATTTTCACATTCACTTTAATAAAATTTTATATTTACTCTCATTTTTATTTTGATATTGTTTTTTTACTTTAACTTTAACTTTATTATTTATTTTTTCCACTCACTTTAATAGAAAATAAAATACTTTTAAGTCAAAGTATCAGTAAAAAAAAAAATGAAAAAAGAAAATATTTACCGAAGTAAAAATGAAAGTGAAAATAAAATTCTATCAAAGTAGAAATTAAAATGAAAGTGAAAATTTATCAAGGGTAATTATGCAAATAAAATTCTGTCATAGTTAAAATGAAAATGGAAGTGAAAGTAAAAATCTTCCAAAGTAAAAGTGAAAATGAAAATGAAAGTGAGAATGAAAGTGAGAATGAGAATGAAAGTGAAAATTAAAGTGAGAATGATAGTGAAAATGAAAATGGAAGTGAAAGTAAAAATCTTCCAAAGTAAAAGTGAAAATGAAAGTCAAAGTATCAGTAAAAAAAATGAAAAAAGAAAATATTTACTGAAGTAAAAATAAAAGTGAAAATAAAATTCTATCAAAGTAGAAATTAAAATGAAAGTGAAAATTTATCAAAGGTAAATATGCAAATAAAATTCTGTCATAGTGAAAATGAAAATGGAAGTGAAAGTAAAAATCTTCCAAAGTAATAGTGAAAATGAAAGTGAAAATGAAAGTGAGAATGAAAGTGAGAATGAAAGTGAAAATGAAAGTGAGAATGATAGTGAAAATGAAAGTGAAAATGAAAGTAACAGCAAAATTAGTTATATTTTCATCACTAAAAAAGTAAAAATACAAAAAAAATATTTTTTGACTTTCAGTAACGTCGACACCACCTTCAGTGACCTAATTCCAAAATAAGCACCGCAAATGCAAAATAACCTTTCAGAAAGTCAAATAAGAAATGAAATAAAGTCCAGTCGACTATAAGCGATTTGCAGATGAATGAGAGAAAAGAAAACTGTTCAAAAAAAAGAAAAAAAAAGAAAAACAAGAAAAGAAGGAAAAATAAAAGAAAAAGGAGCGTTAAACGAGGGGAAACTTATCACACAAGGCCAGTAGCTCTTTAGACACATCAGTCAACGAGTTAACACGGTTATATCGCCTGCCTGGACCAGTAGTGCCTTCTGGCAGTTTCCTGCGGATATCCCGTCTCGTTTCCAAGGAATGGCAGCAGCGGAGAAACGGGATGGATGTACTGCGGGCGTTATTAAAGGCGCGTCCGAAATACCGCGACGTCGTAATTTATAACAAAAGCCGTACGTACGTGGAAGCAGCATCCATCCCCTCCCTTCGACCATACACACTTGCAAGTAGAATGCCTGTTCAAAACAAATTGCAAACGACGCGCCTTACCCAAAACTTTTGCCGTTTAATCCTAACTGTGCTGCATGTATACACTCACACACACACACATATACCTACATGCGAGAGGAGTAACTTTCAGACGTCAAATTTTCCGGAACCTCAAGATATAAATTAAGAGTAACACAACTATTTTCACTTCATGCTCCAGTAACAAGGAAACTTTATACTTCCTCAAGTGACAAATATTATGAACGGCGATTCTTAGACTGCGAAATTTTGGTTGAATAATAATTTTTCTGCTTTTTTTAATTAGAGGGGAAAGTGGGGTGAAACTGGGTACCTTTATTTTTCCAGGGGTGCGATTCTGTAGTTTTACTTTTCTTTTTGTTCACTTCACTTTCACTTCAATCTGACACTTTGCTTTTACTTTACTTCACTTTCACTTCAGTTTTACTTCATTTTCATTTGAGTTTTACTTCACTTTCACTTTAATTTTACTTCACTTTCACTTTACTTTCACTTAATTTCACTCTCACGTCACTTTGATATCACTTTCACTTCACTTTTATTTTACATTTACTCGACATTCACTTTTTTTCTCACTTCACTTTAATATCATGTTTTCAGTATAGTCAGCGTGAAGTGAAAAAGAAGTAAATATCGAGTGAAAGTGAAAGTGAATTGAAAATAAACAATAAAGTGAAAGTAAGAGTGAAATAAGAGGAAAAATAAAGTGAATGTGACTTGAATGTTCAGTAAAAGGGAAACAAGAGTGAGATAATAATGAAAGAAGAGTGAAGTGCAAAAATAGAGTGAAAAGAAAATGAGTGTGAATTCAAACTTGTTAAAAATTCAACGTTTTTTAAAAATAAAATAAAAAAAAATGTTTAAAGATTCCATTTGTGAATTACAAATTTTAATTGAAAATTAAATTTGAAAAATTTTAAACTTATAGAAAATAAAGGAGAAAATTTTAATCAAAAAAATGTTCTGTTATATTTATATAACTTATAAATTATAATAATTAAAAATTACCGAGTGATAAACTTATTATTTTCTATTAAGAATATTGTTATTGTAGCTTCTTAGAAATTATTTTTATCACTTCAATTCAATTATTATTTTCTAGAATTTTCATGTAAAACATTAAATGGAATTCAATTTAAATAAATTCTTTATCAAAAAATTCTACGAGAAATCAATTATTTATAAATACAAAAAATAAGTGATTTATTGAAAAATTGATTGTTTCTTAAAATTTTATTCTTATTGAAATTGTATTAAAAATAATTGAAATTCTTCGATGAGTTTCATTATTAATCATAAAAATAATTAAATTCTTAAAAAAAATTTATTATTTATGGAAATAATTGAATTATTGCGACGAAATTTATAAAATATTTATAAATAATTGAATTTATGTGTAATTTTTATTATTTATGAAAACAATTAAATGTTTGCGTAGAATTTTATTTTAAATAATTGAATTCTTTTAGGAAATTTTATTAAAATATTATGTAGATATTGAAAATCATTGAAATGAGAAAAATTTTTGAAAATAATTGATATATTTTGACAAGAATTTTATTGACATTTTTGAAAATAATTGAATTTTGGAAAAGAATTTTGTTATATATATAAATTTATGAAGATAATTGACATTTTGACAAGAATAAAAACAAAACTAAATCATTTAAAGGTAAGTATATTTAATAATTAAATATTTCCAAAAATTTAATTCTCATAAATAATTTTATCAATAATTTTTAAATAATTGAATTTTTTAAAAAAATTGTAATCAAATTTTTAAGAATAATTATATCTTTCGAGGAATTTGATTAAAATTGTAATTAAAATCATTGATATTTTGTGATTAATTTTTTTAAAAGAATTAATTATAAAATATCAACAAAATAATTAAATTCTTGATAAGATATTCATAACAAATTTATAAATAATTAATTTTCTTTGAAAATAAAAAAATTTTTTTTTTTAATTATAAAGTCTTTTGGAAAATTTTATAAAAATAAGTAGATATTGAAAATCATTGAATTGTAAAAAATTTTTGAAAATAATTGAAAAGTTGACAATAATTTTATTCTTGAAAATAATTTAATTTCGGAGAAGAATTTTATTATTGATAAAGATAAATGAAATTTAAACGAGAATAATTTAAAAAAAAATTTGAACATAATTGAATTTCTGCGAACAATTTTATTACTTTTGAAAGTAATTAAATTTCTTCAATTATTTGTAACTTTCTCAAAATTTAAATGTTTTTAGTGTTTTTAACTAAAATTCTTCTAGAAATCTATTATTTTTATTAATTAATAAAATAAATATTAAAAAAATTTACTAATTTCAAAAAAATTTGAAGTATTAAAATTTTTCAAAAATCTAAGTTCTTTATAATTTCTAACTAAATTGATTGAAATTTTCTAAAATTTAAAATTGAAACCTTTTGAAGTTCATTTATTTATTAAAATTGAAAACGAATCTGTTTTAAAATTCAATTAATTTAAAAATATTCAAGTAAAATTATTCATAAATAATTTATAAGTAATAATTTGATTATATAGTTCTTGAAGAATTAAGTTATTTAAAAAGAAATTATTGTCAGAAATAGAAAAAATTGAAGGTTTAATATTAGAATTTGTTGTAATTTCATAGTTTATAAATCAAACAAAAAAGATACAAAAATTTAGAATTTTCTTATAAATTCTAAAAATTTAATTCTTTTCAGTACTTTTAATAAAAACTCCTGATTTTTCTCTAAATACCCTACGTCAGAATATATGATTATTATAGTTAGAATAGTATTAAAACTATATTCTAATTCATATTTTTTTTATGAATATAAATTTTAATTAAAAATTTTTAAATACTATTATTTTTAAAATTGCTAATTTAATTTTAAAATGTAAAAAAAAAAGTTAGCCGTGCGCTCTAGCGTGCAAATTGTTGCTATTAAGAAATAATGAGAAGAATCACTATCGAACAGTTTTATCCTTCTTTTAAAATTAAATTTCCCTTTGATTTTCTCATTGTCTGCATGTGGAAAGTCTAAAGTGAAATGCAATGTCGATTGATGTCGCAATTGTAAATTGTGATTTGCAATTCCGTTGAGGGCGAATTGAAAACAAGAAATAACAGATGTGAACTGTAGCCATTTATTGTCAGTGCACGTCTTAGAAAAATCCTATATCAAGTTGGATTTTACTTGCGTGGAAATCGTATATTCGTTTTCTCTCCCTCATTCTTTCATTCAGCCTCAGGGGAAGGGGGGGGGTTTGATCCGCTTCTTCTTCTTTTTTTTTTCTTCTTCTTCCTCTTCTTCTTTTTCTTTTTCTTTCCCATATATAGTGTTCTTTTTTTTCTTCCTTTTTTTCATTACATTATTCCATTATCACGCTGCAATAGCGTTCGTGATATGACGCCAGTCAAAGAATAGGTTTTCATTTCATTCTACTCTTGTAATTTCAAACTGCCATCTCCTGCAGTGAGTCGATCGTACTTTTTTTTAACTCTTTCCACAAGAGAAACTCAACGAGGGAAGAAAAAAAAAATGAACGAAATCTGCTGGCGAAGCAGAGCTTTCGACAATGATGGACTCGTTAATTCGTTTTAATGCCCCCGTTAATAGGAGTAATCAAGTTAAGCGATTTTCATACTATACACTACTCTGTATATACTGAGTTAAACTGAGAATTATTCTCTTGCAGATTTTATTTGAATTTTTCTTTTTGAAAGAAAAATTTTTTTTTTTTTTGTTGAAGGATTTTCATAATATATTCTTGTTTTTTTTGGAAAAGTGATAACAATAAGATAACTTTATGAAAAATTCTAAAGGAAATGTAATTGAATTCATACTTTTGAAATTAAATTTTACAATTTCTGGTGAATATTTCAAAGCAAAAATACTTTAAGTTTGATTTAAATAAACTTTCTTTTTATCAAATAAATTATTTTCTCTGTATTGTCAATGGATAAAATTTTTAAAAAAATTAGGGATTACCAATGGTTATCATAAATGTTAATTTTTGACTAAAATTTCAGAGAAAAAAAATTTAAAACATTAAATAAAATATTTCTCTCAAAAAAGTATTTTTGTTTTCCGGATGGGCATTTTTTGATTTCTCCAACTTAAGAAGGAGAAGGCACGCGATAAATAATTAAGGGAGGACACATTAACGTGAAGTGCTGGAAAGCGAGATTGTCCCTGGGTATAAATTTATCACCACCACCACCACCACCTTGAACACTTTCTCATTCCCCTCCATTACGCTGCTGCTGCTACTGGTGCGGTGCTTTGGAAGTGTGTTGTCCTCTCTTTCTCGGTTCGTCTGGCCATATTTCAGTGGCATGCCGGAATCTTTTGTCTTCATAATATTTATCCCCCCGGATGGCGAGAGTAATGGTGCTGCAACGAGAAGGTCTCCTGAGAAACGAACGAATGAACCGCCGACGAACAGATGAACAAGATCGGAACTAAAATCCTTCTTTCGTGAAGCTAAGGCTTCACTTGTAGTCTGGAGATAGTGCTCTCCTAGAGATATAGTCTGATGGATTCGAATAGAACCTTAAATCCACTGGGGGGGTCCTGCTCAACGAAATTCCAATCGGGTATGAAAAAAAAGATGATGATGAAATTCAAAAGGGAAAAATAATGAAAAGGCGGAAAAAATGAATCGATTCCATTTAAATTAAATTTGGTTTCAAAGTTTAAAAGCAGTAAATTATATCAGGATTGTCAAGGATCAAGGGAATTCAGGAAAAAGTCAGGGCAAGTTGAATTGGTCAGGAAAAGTCAGAGATTTCTAAAAGTACTGAACAAAATTAAATTTTTAGAATTCATAAGAAAATTCTAAATTTTTGGCTCTTTTTTGTTTGACTCATAAACTATTCTAAAACTACCACGAATTTTAATATAAAATCTTCAATTTTTTCTATTTCCGATACTAATTTCTTTTTAAATAACTTAATTCTTGAACATAACTATCATAAAATAATGACTTATAAATTATTTAATGAATAGTTTTACTTAAATATTTCAAAATTAATTCAATTTTAAAGAAGATTCGTTTTCAATTTTCATAAATAGATAAACTTCAAAAGGTTTCAATTGAAACCTTTCAATTTGAAAGTTAAGAAAATTTCAATTTTTGAATTAATTTAATTAGAAATTTTAAAGAACTTAAATTTTTGAAAAACTTTAATAATTCATTTGAATTTATGAAATTAGTTAAATCTTTTAATATATATATTTAACTAACTAATAAAAATAATAGATTTCTAGAAGAATTTTAGTTAAAAGCACTAAAAACAATTAAATTCTAAGGAAGTTACAAATAATTGCAGAAATTCAATTACTTTCAAAAGTAATAAAATTCTTCGCAAAAAATTCAATTATGTACAAAAATTTTTTAATTGATTCTCGTCGAAATTTCAATTATCTGTATAAATTATAAAATTCTTCTGCGAACTTCAATTATTTTCAAGAATTTTAATAAATATCTTGTCAACATTTCAATTATTTTCAAAAAAAATTTCCACAATTCAATGATTTTCAATATTTACATATTTTTATAAAATTTTCCAAACAACTTCAATTACTTAAAAAAAAAACTTTTTAATTTCACAGAAATGCAATTATTTACAAATTTTTTATAAATATCTTCGCAAATAAATAAATGATTTCGTTTTGTATTTAAATAATTGAATTCTTCTAGAATTTTGTCATTTTCTAATAAAAAATAATTTAAAAATTAATTTTAGTTAAATTTTTAGATAATATTTGAATATTAAAAGCATTATAGCGTGCATTTTTTTAGAGATAATTCAATTTTTAAAAAGGTTTCAAATGATAATCTTTGAAAATCTGAATTTTTCAATTATTTAATTATTTTAAAAAGTTATAGAATTTTTCGCAAAAATTCAATTATGTTCAACAATTTTTTATAATTCTTGGCAAAATTTCGATTATCTTTATAAATAATAAAATTTTTGTCACAAATTGAATTAATTTTAAAAATCTTTAATAAAATTTTCCAAAAGAATTTAATTATTTTTAATTTTTTTATAAATTTTTTTTGCAATAATTACATTATTTTTGATAAATAATAATTTTTTTTAGGGATTCAATTATTTTCATAAATAATAAAACTCATCGCGGAATTTCAATTATGTTTAATATAATTTAAATCAAATTCCTCAAAAAATGTAATTATTCTTTAAAATTTTATTAAAATTCGTCAAAAGAATTCAATTATTTAAAAATTTGTTATGAATTATAATTCATAATTTTTGAACGTTCAAATGAACGAAATATTTTTTTATTAAAACCTTTTTTATAATTGCAAAAAAAAAATCGAAAATTTAAATTATTTTGCAAACTATTCTCCTTTTTATTTATAAAAATAGAAAATTGTTAATAAATTATGATTAGAAAATAGGAAATAAATACCCATTTTATGCATAATTTTTATTTCTCAATAACAATATTGCGTTCACAAACTCATTCTTTTATTTTGGAAAAAAATAACATACTCTCGTTTCTTAATATTTTTGTAGAAAATTTTCAATTTTCATAAGGAAATAATATACATAATTTCTATTTCTTAATTACAATTATTATAATAAAATTCAAAGTTTTTTAAAAATAAATGAAAAAAATGTTTATAAATTCTAATTGTCAATTACAAATTTTATTTGAAAATAAACTTGAAACTTTTTAAATTTTTTAACAAATGAAGGAAACAATTTTACTCAAAAAAATGTTCTGTTATATTTTTACGAATTTCTTTAATTGTAAAATTATTCGAAAACATCAATAACTTTTTTTTTAAATAAATATTTAATTATTATTATTTTTTCACAGGAATTAGGACATTCAAAAATTTCAAATTCAAACCAATTTTAAAATTAAACAACTTATAAAAGTATCGTTATAAAACATGAAGATATCGATTGCTCCCAGTCAAAGACTCGGAGTGATCGATTTCTTCATGTTTTATAATAATAATTTACAATAATTAAAAATTTATGTAATTAATTAAATTATTGACAAAGAAATTTATATAAAAAATTGTAAATAATTGAATTTCTGTGGATTTTTTATTATTTTAGAAAATAATTATATGTTTGTGTACAATTTTATTAAATATTTCAATTCTTTTCGGAAAATTTTATTAAAATAGTGAATATTGAAAATAATTGAAATTAGGACAAGAATTTCATTGTCATTTTTGAAAATAATTGAACTTTGGGGAAAAATTTTGTTATTTACAAAGATAATTGGGATTTTGACGAGAATTTTTTTTTCTATGAGAGAATTATTTTTTCATTTTTGAACATAATTGAATATTTTATATTACTTTTGAAAATAATTGAATTTCTGCAATTATTTGTAATTTCTACAAAATTGAATTTTTTTTAGTGTATATGAGTTTTTCAACTGAAGAAAGGGGAAAAAATAAAAATTGAAAGAATAGAAATATAAAAAATGAAAGATGGAAAAAAAATGTAAGGAGGAAAAAAATGAAAGATTGAAAAAAAATGTTAGAAAAGAAAAATGAAAGAAAGAAGAAGAAGAAGAAGAAGAAGAAGGAATAAAAGGAAATTTTTGCATAAACTACATCCAAGAAAGGCTACGTGGCTAAATAACTTTTATGGATTGGGTAAAAGCTGGACGAAGGAGGTACATCTATTTCAAAAATGATTTTAGAGCTCTTCGTCGCTTCTTCTTCTATATCCTTCGACTCTGGACGTGACTCGTTTGCCAAAAGGGAGAGAGACACGTTCACCCTGGCCCTGGTGGCAACTGGAGGAGAAAGGAGCATGAAATATTGGAATTCTTGGACAGGCGGTCCAATCGTATCGCAACTAGCAGTATAAAATCGATTGAGGGTGTAAGAGAGAGTGAGAGAGAGAGAGAGAAAGATATAGAGATAAAGTCCCCTGCACGCATATCCTTGCTTCGGTTTGATTTAATCCCTTTTGGTGTTACGATTCCCTGGCTATAAATCCATTGGCAACACTGGGCTAATCTAAACTACTTTAGTCTTTTCGTTATTTCATGTCACTTTATTTTCGAATCGATTTTCACTTACTGAGGAGAAAAATTCCACCATAAATATAATAATACATATATATAGCCATCTACCTCCATTCGAATGGAAATATTGTTTCAAATCATCTTCGATTTTTCAATGTACCCGCATAATTTTCTATATTATTATTATTATGCATATCCTTTACAATCAATCCCCTTTTCTACACAATAGATAACAACATCATGCTCCATTATCAATGAATACTGTTATTAAAAAATGTAGGTACATAATAAATTAATAATTAACGAGTAAAATTGTTGGTCAATAAAAACATTTTTGGGAATAATATTTCGAAACGTCAGAAAAAATATTAATATTTGTTGTTTAAAACACAAATGGAGAACAATAAAAACAATAGAGAAAATGCATAATAGAAATCAATATATACAAATATAATTAAAATAATAAATAACAATGTTGCATTGTAGTATGTACTATTTTATTTCGGTGCACACTGTATTTTTATTATTAATTTTCTGCAACAAAAGAGTAGCTCTAAAATTGCATACATAGATACATAAAAATAACTAAAAAAATTTTTTTTTAAAATACAAATATATTTTTACTTACAATTTTTAGGGCTCGAACCAGTGAAAGTATTTAAAAATACGAACATTACGGAGCAAAAATGAAAAATTACAGACCATTTACGGACCTATTTCTGACAAAAATTTAACCAGTCCGAGTCAAATAAGAGATTATTATTTTTAAGAATTTTTAACTGAAATTCTTCTTTAAAGCAATTAATTTCCGAAAAAGTTCTTTGACAATTTTCAAATCAATTTTTCTAAAGCAATATTCAATTTTACGAATTTCAATTATTCGTAAATTCTTCAATTAAATATACATTAGAAAATAAAAACTTCAAATAATATAAAAAAAATTCAATTAAACTTTTTCAAAAAAATTAATTTCAAAATTCAATTATTTCTAAAAGTTCATGCTAATATTACTTTTAATATTCAATTATTATCTACAATTTCAACTGAAATTCATTTTTAAATTAATTTTTTAATGGAAAATTCTACTGGAATTCAATTGAATTCTCAAAAGAATTGTATCAACAAATTTTTAAATAATTAAATTCTTTCGACGAATTTTAATAAAATTTTTAAGAATAATTAAATTTTTCCAGGAATTCGATTAAAATTATAAGAAAAATAATTGACATTCTGCGATGAGTTTCATTATTTGTTAAAATAATTGAATCCGTGTAAAGATGTTATTATTCATGACAATAATTGAATTATTGCGAAGAAATTTTTTAAAAAATTTTTAAATATAATTGAATTCCTGTGAATTTTTTATTATTTATGAAATTAATTAAATTTATTTTAAATAATTGAATTCTTTTAGAAAATTTTATTAAGATAGTAGATATTAAAAATCATTGAATTGTAGAAAATTTTTGAAAAAAATTATAGTTTAAGAATTAAACCTTTTCTAAATTCAATTATTTCTAAAAATTTATCCTAAAATGCATTTTTAAATCAATTTTTATTAATTAAATTAATTAAGTAATAAGAATTGATTTAAATATAAAAATAAATAATTTATTAATTGAATGTTTCTTAAAATTGAATGCTCGTAAAGAATTTTATGAAATAAATTTTTTAAATAAGTGAATTCTCTCGACAAATATTAACAAAATTTTAAAAAATAATTAGATTTTTCAAAAAATTTGTTTAAAATTGTATTAAAAATAATTGAAATTCTGCGAAAAGTTGTATAAATTTGTGAAAATAATTGAATTCCTAAGAAGAATTTTATTATTTTTGAACATAATTGAATTTCTGCAATAATTTGTAATGTAAAAAAATAATTTATTAAATAATTGAATGTTTCTTAAAATTCAAATCTCATAAATTATTTTGATCAACAAATTTTTAAAGAATTGAATCCTTTCGACGAATTTGATTAAAATTCATTGTATATTAAGAATAATTTAAATTCAGCAATGAGTTTTATTATTTAAGAAAAGAATTGAATCCCAGAAAAAAATTTATTACTTTTAAAAATAATTTAATCATTGAAAAAATCAGATTTTCACAAGATTTTAATTTGAAACCTTTACAAAAATTTAATTATCTCTAAAAAATTAACGCTATAATGCTTTTAATATTCAAGTATTATCTAAAACTCAAACTAAAATTCAATTTTAAATCAATTTTTATTAGAAAATTCTAGGAGAATTCAATTGTTTAAATACAAAACTAAACCATTTATTTATTTAATAATTAAATGTTTTTTAAAATTTAATTCTCATAAAGAATTTTATCAATGAATTTTTAAATAATTTAATTTTTTGATGAATTTTAATCAAATTTCTAAGATTAAATTACACGTTTCGAGGAATTCGATTAAAATTGTATTTAAAATAATTGATATTTTGTGATGAGTTTTATTATTTATGAAAATAATTAAATTGTTGCGAAGATATTCGTAAAAAATTTGTTAATAGGTAATTGCATTTCTGTAAAATTAAAAAATTTTTCTTAAATAATTGAAGTGCTTTGGAAAATTTTATAAAAATAAGTAGATATTGAAAATCATTGAATTTTGAAATATTTTTGAAAATAATTGAATTTCTGCAACGAATTTTATTACTTTTGAATAATTATTGAATTTCTGCAATCATTTGTAATTTTGCTAAAATTCTGCAACTTATATCGTACAATTTACGAACGTTTCGACCTTTTCTCAATAAAAATATCAAATTACAAACTTTACGGACCTTCTTTTAAAAAAAAATTACAATTTTCATATATTATTATTTTCTATTGTATCGAACGATAATCTAATAACATTTCTTTTTTTTTGCTAAGGACAAAAGTCTGAAATTCGACAATTCTATTTTACCATCATCTGAGAAAGATTTTATTGTTGAAGAAAATGAATGTTTTCTCGAGAGGGAATGCCATTTATTAACAGCTACCGAGGACCCACGCCAGTCGTAAAATTCAATCATATTTCCATTAACATTTTGAAGTTCCCATACAAAAGGGAAACGCTCAAACTTTTGATAGGAAGTTCAGGGTTGGAAAAGGTTGAGAAGAAAATGTGGGGAGAGAGAGAGAGGCCACGTTCTATGATTTACAGAGGTCGTTAGTCTAGTTTTTTCTTGATTTTTTCTTCGTCTCTTTAAGTTTGTTTGAAAAATTTTCCCCCGGGGGTTTTTGAAAAGCTGTTTTAACCCCCAATGTCTAAATCCAAAAATCTGTCGATGACTTAATAAATTTTTAATTCAAAGCAAATTTTTTATTATTATTGTTTTATTACTAATATTTTTATAATGACACCAAAACCAGGCTTTGCACTCGATAATTAATTTAAAAAAAGAGTAGCTTTAAGACGGAAGAAAAAAATAGCTATTTTAATTTTAGATTCTTATCATTAAAAGAAAATTAAATATAGAAGTGAATAAAAAATTACTTGCAGAATTCTTTGTAATAATTTAAATAACTCTTCTATCCGACAACACAGAACTTTTTCAATCCGAACTCACAGAATTTTAAATTTTCGATAAATTTTGTACCCCTGCATTTACAAAAACTATTTAAAAATTTCATAACTTTTCCATGTTTTCCAGATTTTTGCAGCAGAAACTCAGTAAGCTTTTTGAAATTTAAAAGGATTCAGAAAAACTTTGCCAGGCGGAAAAAATTTCAAGTGTTAATTTTGTTGGAGAAAAAAAAGTACTCCTCTCTCTCTCTCAACTATTTGGAATGTTTAAAAAGGAATTGCGACCCCTGAAACAAATGAGTGTAAGTCGATATACGGGTAGGGAGCACATATATAGCCAAACCCTCGAAACTCATTCGAACTGTGTGTGTCTCTCACACTTTTTTTTCAACAGGTTGAGAACAAGACCGAAGCATAAATCCCTCAGGGTAAGATATTGTCAGAAAAAAAGAGGAAGATCGCTTGGAGAACGAGAAAACCACAATTGGAAAGGGAAAGAAAAACGAGGTGATGGCTTTTAAGAGAAATTAGAACAAAAGACCATTAGAAAAACTTCAATACACACGGCAAAATAACTTTTTTTTAAATTGAATTCTTCTGCGGGTGATTCTGTCTTTTTCAGCCTCCATGTTGGATCTAGCATTTTGAATTTTTTTTAAATAAACATTAGATTCCTAAGCAGCAACACCGAAAACATTAAAAGAAGATGACTTTTTTCTGAGTAATATCTATTTTTAAGGAAATTTGTAAAAATATATTCGTAAAAAAATAGAAATGTGTATTAATATTAATTAATTATATTAATTATTAATATTAATTATTATTAATAATTCATATTTTTGTACAAAAGATAGAAATGTGTATTAAATGGAAATTGTATTCAATTAAATTCTACAGGTTTACCGCAGGAATTTAATTTTGTTTTTCCCTGAATTCCAGACAAAATTTTGACTTTTTCCCTGACCCAAAAGAATATTCAAGTAATAAAATATATATTTTATATTATAAATATAAGAATATTATTAATATTGTTATTCTTCAAAATTATTTTCATCATTTAAATTCAATTATTATTTTCTACAATTTTTAAATAAAATTCTTCTTTAAATCAATTATTTTAAAATAATTTTTGATAAAGTTCTTTTGAGAATTTTCAAATTCATTTGTTTACAATTTAATTTTACGGAATTTCGATTATTTGGAAATACATTAATTAAATACCTATATACATTATAGAAAATAAAAACTTCAAATAATTTTAAAAAATTTCGATTATGCTTTTTGAAAAAAATAATTCCATAGAATTTTTAATTTAAAGTATGAAAAATTCAGATTTTCAATGATTTTAATTTTTTAAACCTTTACAAAATTCAATTATTTCTAAAAATTGCAATTATTAGTAACTTCTCCAAAAATTTAATAATTATTTGAAACTTTAACTGATATTAATTTTTAAATCAATTTTTATTAGAAAATTCTACGAGAATTTAATTATTTAAATACAAACATAGATAATTTATTGAATAATTAAATGTTTCTTAAAATTGAATTCTTATATATATATATATATATTTTTTTATCAACAAATTTTAAAATAATTGAATTCTTTCGACGAAATTTAATAATATTTTTAAAAATAATTACATTTTTCGAGGAATTAAATTAAAATTGTATTAAAAATAATTGAAATTCTGCGATGAGCTTCATTATTTGTGAAAATAATTGAATCCCTGTAAAATTTTACTATTCATGAAAATAATTGAATTTATTTTAAATAATTGAATTCTTTTTAAAAATTTTATTAAAATATAGTAGATATTGAAAATCACTGAATTGTAGAAGAATTTTGAAAATAGTTAAATTTTTAAAATTAAACCTTTTCTAAATTCAATTGTTTCTATAAAATTTATCCTAAAATGCTCTTAATATTCAATTATTATGTAAAATTTTAACTAAAATTCATTTTTAAATCAATTTTTATTAGAAAATTCTAGGAGAATTCAATTATTTAAATACAAAACTAAATCATTTATTTATTTAATAGTTGAATGTTTCTTAAAATTTAATTCTCATAAAGAATTTTATCAACGAATTTTTAAATAATTAAATTCTCTCGACGAATTTTAACAAAATTTTAAGGAATAATTACATTTTTCAAGGAATTTGATTAAAATTTATTGTATATTAAAAATAATTGAAATTCAGCAATAAGATTTATTATTTATGAAAATAGTTGAATTCTTGGGAAGAAATTTATAAAAAAATTTGTAAATAATTGAAATTCTGCAATGAGTTTTATGATTTATGAAAGTAATTAAATTATTGCGAAGAATTTTATAAAACAGTTTCAAACAATTGATTTTTTTCAAAAAAAATATGCAAATTCTATTTTTAATAATTAAATTCCTGTGAAATTTTCATTATTCTAGAAAATAATTGAACATTCGTGTAGAATTTTGTCAAAATTGTTTTTAAAAAATTGAATTCTTTTGGAGAATTTGATTAAAATAATAAAAGATATACAAATTATTAAATTAAGAAAAATTTTTGAAAATAATTTAATTTTGCAATGAATTTTATTAAAATTTATGAAAATAATTGAATTTTGCAATGAATTTTATTAAAATTCCTGAAAATAATCGAATTTTGTCCAAGAATTTTCCTATTCATTTATAAAGATAATTGAAATGTTGACAATTTTTTTTTAGATTGTTTAAAAATAATTGAATTCTTGCTAAGAAATAAAAAATTTGTAAATAATTGAAATTCCGCAATAAGTTTTATTATTTATAACATTAATTGAATTATTGCGAAGAATTTTATAAGAAAGTTCCAAACAATTTAATTTTTTCAACAAAAAAATATGCAAATTCTATTTTTAATAATTGAATTCCAGTGAAATTTTCATTATTTTAGAAAATAATTGAACATTCGTATAGAATTTTGTCAAAATTGTTTTTAAATAATTGTATTCTTTTGGGAAATTTTATTAAAATAATAATAGATATACAAATTATTCAATTAAGAAAAATTTTTGAAAATAATTTAATTCTTGCGATGAATACTATTATTTCCGAAAATAATTGAATTCTACAATGAATTTTATAAAAATCCCTGAATATAATTGAATTTTTGCGAGGAGTTTTGTTATTTACAAAGATAATTGAAATGTTAACGAGAATTTATTAAAAAAATTTTGAATATAATTGAATTTCTGGAAAAATATTTAATATTTATTAAGTTAGACGAATTCTTTTAAAGAATTGCGTTAATATTTTTAAAATTGAAACTAATTTCAACCTGTGGCAATCGCTCCACTGTATAAAGTAAAATTTATGTAATTTAAAAAATTGCTAAAATAGAATTTTTCATAAATAATATTTCGGAGAAATCAAAATTCGGCTAAAAATGAATTTTTTCAAATATTTTTTATTTAAAAATTCGTTTAAATGATATTCTGTTCAATAAAAATTCAGTTAAATGAAAATTTCGATAAATTAAAATTCGACGCAATGGAAATTCTGCCAAATAAAATTTTTATTATGAAAAAATTGTGTTTTATAGAAATTCGTTTGAATGAAAATTATAGTAAATAAAAATTCGCAGGAAGAAATTTCGGTTAAAGACAACTTCTAACATATATAATTCTGTTTTTCGAAAATAATATAAAAAAATTGTTTTATGGAATAATAAGGCCCCCCAAATAGATACAAATAAAATATAAATAAATATAAAGATAATAAATATGTAAAAATTTGTTTATGTGCATAAAAATAAAGGACGTGAACCTGCACGAATAGGTGGTAGCGTCAAGTCGATAGAAAGAGACAGCGAGTGTTCCTAACGTCCCCTCTTCTTTCGTTCTAGAGACGTGAGCGGGGAAAAAACTGGACGCGCAGGCGCGTAGCGGCTGCGCGGACAGTTTTTTTCCCGACAATTTTAGGAATCTCAATATTTAAAAAAAAATTACTTAAGTTATTTTTGAATAATTTGGACAATGCAAAAGGACTCGAGTGAACTGATGTATAATTTAGAAGTAAAGACATTGCAATTGAGAATGTGTGTATCGCGTAATTTTAAACGCATTCTATATCCATCTCTTGACGGCGATTTCTCGTGCGAGACGAGTCTGTATAACGTTTTCAGGCATTTTGTCACCAGGCTCGCTCTGTGCACATAGAGTCTTGACAACAGAGGCGTTCCACGTACCGGCGTTCCATGCATAGAATAGTAGAAGGGTTTGCCCCCTTCTTGTCAAATCGGACGTCGAGTTACGGCAAAAGCACTACAGAAGCAGGGCCCGGAACAAGAGAGAGAGAGAGTGAGTGAGACGCCACCGACGACGACGACGTGTATACGTATACAAGTTATTCTGTATGCAGCCTGTTGACGAGAATGGCAAAGAGAAGCTAACTTCCTCACTAACTTTTGCAATATTCCCTCGCTCTTCCGTTTTACCTTTCAAGAATCATCTACTCTACCTACTTTTCTTTTTAAAAACTCTCCGAGTCTTCCTCTGCCGCTCGTTTTTTTTTTTTTTTTTTTTAATAGAAGTGATTGATTTTCTATAAAATAATGTACACACATGTATGAGACCACCTGTTTTACGATGGCTCTTTGTATTTTTTTATTGCGCATGTTTACGTAACAAGAGAGAAAAAAACATACACACAGGAGGAGCGTACTTTACTTTCAAAGGAAATGCGTGGACCATAAAAATTTATCATCATCATTTATAATTCTCGCGTGCTAACAAACAGCAAACAAAGTGATGTTTAGTCTTTTAGTTGCGAGAAAAAAAGACGATAATAACAAAGAGAGGAATAAATTTTTTCATAAAAGTTAAAGGCAAATTTTATAACACTACATTCTTTTTACGACCCAGTGGGGAGAAAAATGATTCATGTATAAGATTGAACCAATCTTAGTCGTCAAAAATGACGCCAATGATTGTGTTTCAAAAATTTTAAACTCATTTAATTTACTTTTCCCTGGAAATTGTTTTCATTCTAGGAAAATAGAATAAAAAAAAAGCAAAAAATGACGTTAATGCGCGAATACGGAAGTTTAAGAGCAGAAAATAAATAAAAGGCGTAAGAAAAATATCCGGGCGAGAAAGAGAGTGATAAGGGGGTATGGGATGGAAGTGTTGTAAAAGTGGTACATTACGTAAAGTAAAGTAAAGAAGACAGAATATTTGCGCACACATCCGTATACTAATACGATAGCATAGCACCTGCCTTCTTCCACTCAGCCTCTTCTCAATCTCCCGCTCGTCCTACACGTTCAATCTGTACCCGAAACAATCTCTTCTCTGCTCTCTATACCCCCAACATCTGCATTTACAATCAAGCTAAAACGCGCTCACTAACGTCACCGTGGTTACCGAACCCATTGAGACTATGCTATACACACGAGTTTATATACATAAACACACACGTATGTGTATATACAAATCGAGACTTCCTCGTGCGCGCACTTTTGTGTGCAATCCATCTCAAGTGGAGGCGCTTGTTGATGACACTACCTGAGAGAATGTGATGGTTGTTTGTCATTGCGGGATGAGGGGAGAAGAAAAAAAAAGATGGAGCCGAGAGGTGACAATCTTTAAAAAACTTTCAACTACCAAGTTTGCCTGAAAAGCCTCACTCATCCTCCACTCTTTCTTTCTTTCTTTCTTTCTTTCTTTCTTTTTTGTGTATATTCTCCGCTGTCCCTTATCCGACTTATATGCGCACGAACGCATACAAACACATAGATGGAAAAAAAACACACACATACGCAATTATAAAGTCCCTTATCCAAGTTATATGCGCACGAATACATGTAGACAAACACTGCGAGTCAAAAGAATTTTATAGAATTTTACCAGAATCATTCTGTAGAATTTTACTAGAAAGATTCTATAGAATACTAGAAAGATTCTATATACTAGAAAGATTCTATATACTAGAAAGATTCTATATACTAGAAAGATTCTATATACTAGAAAGATTCTATATACTAGAATGATTCTATATACTAGAATGATTCTATATACTAGAATGATTCTATATACTAGAATGATTCTATAGAAGTACTAGAAAGATTCAGTAAAATTATTCTACACACAGTATAAAAGAAGTTTTGGGCAGTCCACTTTCTTGAATGTTAAGTTTGAAGTCTGAAAACTGTTAAATTCAGAAACTTATTCAAAAATCGACTGGCACCAATAGGAGTCCGTACTGTACACTTCATGTTCGGAACCCTACAACAGACTCAAAAAAACACTGAAACATTAAAAAAAAAATTTCACAAACGCAACAAAAAATCACACATGCAAATACAGCCAGAAACACGGACCTAAAAACCACCCTATTTCACCCTCGACAAAACCCTTCGTGTGTAGAGTCAGCAACCCTTATTTTCCCGCCTAGTATGCAATGCATATACGCCTTCGGTACAATGCGCTTCCAGCATCTCTTCCAACGCGAGACGCGACGCTTTAAATTAGAGCAACTCACTCCTCGCGTGGCAAGGGTGCGACACTCTATTGCGAATAGAAAAAGCAAAAAAAAAGGGACAGAGAGAGAGAGAGAGAGAGAGAGACGCTTTATGCTTTTCGTTGTGTCTCTCGGGCTTTCGCTATATCAAACTGAAAATACGACAGAGGTATATATACACGCATGTGAAGAATCGCGAAATTACAACTATGAATTGCGAAATTGGAGAGGACGGACATTGTCAGTGAGACGAATTGACACGGACGTTTGCTATTAAACTTCGCCACCCGACTGCACTTTTTTTTTGCTGTATGGAGAGGGAGAGATGTAGCTGTAAAGTCTGTATATGAGAGTACTTTTTATGTATATACTCTCCCATGGAACAAAACGGATTATTCAACTGACCTAATTGACCAGGAATAATGAATTCACTTTTTTAACAGCAATTCCGAGTGCAGGTTTTTTTTTTGTTGCTCCTGCTTATTCATCAGGGTCCGTTGTGAAATTAAGCAGCAGTTTTTTTTTTGTTTTTGTTTCGCGAAACTGTGTCATTAAACTCTATAATGTGAAAATTTTGCACCTGCCCTTAAATAAATATTCAGTCAGAATATTTTTTTCATTTTAGTTAAGTAATTTTTTTAAAAATATTGAGATTCCTAAAATTGGCGGGAAAAAAAACTGTCCGCGCAGCCGCTTCGCGCCTGCGCGTCCAGTTTTTTTTCCCGCTCACGTCTCTAGAGAGAAAGAAGAGGGGACGTTAGAAACACTCGCTGTCTCTTTCTATCGACTTGACGCTACCACCTATTCGTACAGGTTCACGTCCTTTATTTTTATAAACATATACAAATTTTTACATATTTATTATCTTTATATTTATTTATATTTCATTTGTATCTATTTGGGGGGCCTTATTATTCCATAAAACAATTTTTTTATATTATTTTCGAAAAACAGAATTATATATGTTAGAAGTTGTCTTTAACCGAAATTTCTTTCTGCGAATTTTTATTTACTATAATTTTCATTCAAACGAATTTCTACAAGACACAATTTTTTCATAATAAAAATTTTATTTGGCAGAATTTCCATTGCGTCGAATTTTAATTTATCGAAATTTTCATTTAACTGAATTTTTATTGAACAGAATATCATTTAAACGAATTTTTAAATAAAAAATATTTGAAAACATTCATTTTTAGCCGAATTTTGATTTCTCCGAAATATTATTTATGAAAAATTCTATTTGAGCAATTTTCTAAATCACATAAATTTTACTTTATACAGTGGAGCTATTGCCACAGGTTGAAATTAGTTTCAGTTTTAAAAATATTAACGCAATTCTTTAAAAGAATTCGACTATCTTAATAAATATTAAATATTTTTCCAGAAATTCAATTATAATAAAAATTTTTTAAATAAATTCTCGTTAACATTTCAATTATCTTTGTAAATAACAAAATTCCTTGCAAAAATTCAATTATATTCAGGCATTTTTATAAAATTCATTGTAGAATTCAATTATTTTCGGAAAGAATAATATTCATCGCAAGAATTCGCAATTATTTTCAAAAATTTCTCTTAATTGAATAATTGGTATATCTATTATTATTTTAATAAAATTACCCAAAAGAATACAATTATTTAAAAACAATTTTGACAAAATTCTATACGAATGTTCAATTATTTTCTAAAATAATGAAAATTTCACTGGAATTTAATTATGAAAAATAGAATTTGCATATTTTTTTGTTGAAAAAATTAAATTGTTTGAAACTTTCTTATAAAATTCTTCGCAATAATTCAATTACTGTCATAAATAATAAAACCCATTGCAGAATATCAATTATTTTTAATGCAATTTTAATCGAATTCCTCAAAAAATGTGAATATTCTTAAAAATATTGTTAAAATTTGTCGAGAGAATTCAATAATTTAAAAATTTGTTGATAAAATTATATATAAGAAATTAAGAATTCAATTTTAAGAAACATTTAATTATTCAATAAATTATCTATGTTTGTATTTAAATAATTGAATTCTCGTGGAATTTTCTAATAAAAATTAATTTAAAAATTAATTTCAGTTAAAATTTTAAATAATAATCAAATTTTTGGGAAGTTACTATAATTTTCATTTAAACTTTCTATAATACATAATTTTTTTATAATAAAAATTTTATTTAGCAGAATTTCCATTACTTCTAGTTTTAATTTTTCCAAATTTTCATTTGCTAGAATTTTTATTGAACAGAATTCGTCATTTAAACGAAATTTTAATATACATAAATAATATTTGAAAGAATTCTTTTTTAGACGAATTTTGATTTCTCCGAAATATTATTTAAAAGAAATTCTATTTGAGCAATTTTCTAACTTTATCTAGTTATTTTTCAATAAAAAATAATTACTTTTAAGCAAAAATATAAATTTTTAATGAAAATTGAGAAAATTTGATGAAAATTGAATAAGTTTTTGATAAAAATGGAGTACTTTTGAAGAAGAATATGAATTTCTAAAGGAAACTAAAATATTATGTTAATAAATATTTGTTATTTATTTTCAAAATTTACGGTGTTTTAGAAATAAAAAAACAAAATTTTTTTTTTAAAAATAGTGAAATAGATAAAAAATATTTAATTACACAGTAAAAAGTAAATCTTAATTTAAGATCGGTCTTAAATTCAGCACTGTCTGCTATAATGTTAAAGGATACAAAATACGTGCGTAAATTCAGCATGGACTGCCTTAAAAATGTTGCATCTTAATTTAAGGCTGCTTTCCTGACTTAAAATAAGACTTTCTTTTTACTGTGTAGATTTTATATCGAAAATTGATCAAATTTGATGAAAGTTGAGTATTTTTGAAGGTTAATGTTAATTCTTGAAGAAAATTGATCAAATTTGATGAAAATTCAATATTTTTGAAGGTTTATGTGAATTCTTGAAGAAAATTGAGGATTATTAAAACTGGAGTATTTTTCAAGAAGAATGTGGGAAGACAAAAATGAAGAAACTTATGTGAACTTGATGAAAGTTGAGAATTTTTTATAAAATTGTATTATGTTAAAAGTTGTCTTTAACCGTAATTTCTTTCAGCGAATTTTTATTCGCTGAAATTTTTATTCGCTTTTTTATCATAAAATTTTTTCATAATAAAAATTTTATTTGGCAGAATTTTCATTACGTCGAATTTTAATTTAACAAAAATTTCATTTGTTAGATTTTTATTCAACAGAATGTCATTTGAACGAATTTTTAAATAATAAATATTTAAAAGAATTCTTTTTTAGCCGAATTTTGATTTCTCCGAAATATTATTTATGAAAAATTCTATTTGAGCAAACTAAATTACATTTCAGAAGAAAAAAATTTATCACGAATCAGTTATTTTTAACGCTGATTTACATTAAACGAAATAATATAAATAATTTAGACAGTTTTAATTTTAATGATAAAAAAACAAGAAAAAAAAATAATATATAATGCTTTCAGTTGCACTAATAAAGAATGACAATAAAAGATAATTTGCTTCGTATAATGCAAATGTATATATACGTAAAATTATTTTACATATTCGATGAGTTTATATATTTTACACTCATCAGTTATTTTCCCAAATTGTCTAAAGCACAAAAGCATGTTGATTGCATAATTAGATATTCAACAAATAAGTTTAATTATGAATCGTTAAATAATATTTTATTTATATGCATAAAATTTCTCCAATAATCAATTTTTATATTCGTCACATATCACATTTTACATATATAAATCTTTAACTTGACCTATAATTTTTATGTCTAAAAGACATGTCTCATTCGAAAATAATCGTTTATTTTTAAAATTTGCTCATTAATAATTAAGGGACATTAAAATTAATAAAACATTTCATTAATAATTAAAAATTGATGAAGTAAACTCTATTTTTACGTCAACAGATTTACCCCTTTAATGTTTATTTGAAATTTAAAGGTAATTTTAAAGAAGAAAAAATTTATTGTAAAAATTATTATTTATTTAATCAAAAATTCTCTTTGGTTGGTCGAATTTTTGTTCATTTTAATTTTTTTATTATGAATTTTTAATATAAAAAGATATTGCTCCGTTCGCTTTTTGAAACAAATGAATAAATAAAGTAAATTCTTTTTAATTCTTGAACGTTCAAATAATCGACGACAAGTTTCGTAACTGTTTCGTCAGTAATTTTGAATTTTAAAAATCCGACCCCGAAAAACCCCGAGTAACAAGTTGCAAGCAAATCCGAGTGATTTTTATCATTTCAGCCGCCATCTTGGATCCGCCATTTTGAATTTTTAAAAACAAACATCGGATTCGTAATCAAACACAGAAAATATTTTTTTTTAGCGACAAAATCTACTTTAGAAACAGGGTCCAAAACCTTGTATTCCTGTATTTCCCCCCCCCCAAATGTCTCGAGAAAAAGCAAAAATCCAAAATTTCACATTAAATAAACATTGTTAGAAAACAAAAGCTCCACGATAAGCAGTTCAATCAGAAAAATGTCGAAGCAAAGGATTTTCTTTATATATGCAAGAAAACGAGGAGAGGGAGGGGGGGGTGGAAATTCGCTTCTGGAATCGAGGCATTAGCGTGTAGGTTTGGTTTTTCGCACCACGTCACGTCTGGATGACAAATCCCCGGTTACAACTCCTGCCAGAAAGCATTCTCTCTCTAAGTCCCTGACGCTCTCTCCTTCCTCTCCTTAGGCTTTATCTAGCCTTCAACTTTTCTCCTTTTCTTATTCTTTCCTTCAATTTCTTTTTATTCCCTTTTTCCTCCTTTTCTTTCCTTTCCTTTTCTACTTCACTTTCTTCCTTCCTTCCTTCCTCCCGCAAAAGCTTTGCGAGTCAAAAAGGACTGCTCGAATCGGAATGCGATTATGATTAATGGAACCTTCGTGTTCCTTGATTCCAGGATGTCGTTACTTACTTGGAATAAAAAGGGCGTAAACAATTCCCGACAACCATCCCCATCGCATCGCTTCTCCCCATATCACGCGCCCTCCCTCTCCCTTCATCAATTATAACTTTCGATTTATTATACCTTTTAAAAAGGAGGATTCTCTTGTCAGTTGTCTAATTAAAAGTACGAAACTTGTAAAAATATTATTTATTATTTGTGGAAAAAAATATGTTAGTAATAGGAAAATTAATCCAAAAAGATATGTTTGGAATCTTTAATTTTTATGTCCCTCTCTCTTCCTTTTGTATATATATATATATATATATATATATGGGCAATTTCACGTGAGATTTTAGTCGACCTCTTAAAATCAGCCAAAAATATTTTTTTTCTATTCTGTATAGAAAAAAAAAGATACGTATTTTTTTATTTTTGTTTAATTGTCCAAATTTTTGAGTTATGAATTTTCGAAATTTTGAACTTGTAATTGTAGATCTATATTCAGTAGCTTATAAGTCCAAAAATATTGAGTTTAGGAAAAAGTTGTCAAAAAAAGAAAGCTTTAGTTTTCTTTCGACTTTTAAGAAATGTAAACATAAAGTTATTTTTTAAATTTTTTATTAACAAACAATTTTTTTTTATAATTTTTTTTAACTTTGGGCCGGATTATTTTTTTATTTTTTTTAAATTAATTTATACCTTATAATAAAGAGAAGATTTTCCAAAAAGTCCAAAAATTAATTTTTCAAGAATATTCAATTATTTAAAAATTGGTTGTTAAAATTCTTTACGAAAATTCAATTTTAAGAAACATTTAATATAATACAATATTTATTGTTGTATTTAAATAATTGAATTATTGTAGAATTTTCTAATAAATATTGATTTAAAAAAATTGATTTTATTTCAGTTAAAATTTTAGATTATAATTGAATATTGAAAGTTTTGATTTTTAGAAATAATTGAATTTTAAAAAAACTTTTAAATTAAAATGTTTGAAAATTTGAAGTTTTCATACTTTTTATTAAGAATTCTGTAGAATTAATTTTTTTCAAAAAGTTTAATAGAATTTTTTTTTAATTATTTGAAGTTTTTAATTTCTAGTATATTTAATTGAAGAATGTTAGAATAATCGAAATTTAGTAAAATTAAATTGTAAACAAAAAGATTTAAAAATTATCAAAGAACTTTTTCAGAACACAGTTTTCTTGAAAGTACCAAATTAATTCTAAATTGGATCAAAATAATACAAAAATTGATAATAAATTATGTTTTGATCCACTTTTTGATATCAATTCGTTGCAATTTAATATTTTTAAATTAACAGTGAAATTATTTTTAAAAAAATTGATTTAAAGAAGAATTTGAGTTAAAAATTCTTAAGTTTTATTTTCATTTTATCAAGCTTTAAATAATTATACTTTTATTTTTTTTAATTTAAAATAATTTTTTTTTCATTTGTTCAAATTTTGAATAATTTTATTTTCATTTCTCAAAATTTAAATATTTTTACTTTATAAAAGATGTTAAAAAATTTGTATAATTTCTTAGTTTTTTAACACGATTTTAAGCAAATGACTTTTGGCTTTCTTTGTTGTTTTTTCTTGTCTAAAAAAACAGTTGTTTTAAATTTAACATTTAGCCTCAGTCTCCCCTACTATTAAACAATGAAATATTTATAAAAAATAATTTACAATGACAAGAAAAAAGAAGTATAATATTCAAACCCAAGAATGCATTGGTTTTATTATCTTATATCTACAAACTTTATTATATTCATACATTATATATAAATATACATTTATTTCAAAATTACAGTAAATATATTAGTAATTAAAAACTTCAAATAATAAAAAAAAAATTCTATTAAACTTTTTGAAAAAAATTAATTCTACAGAATTCTTAATAAAAAGTAGGAAAAGTTCAAATTTTCAAAGAATTTAATTTGAAACTTTTTGAAAATTTAATTATTTCTAAAAATCAACGCTTTTAAATATTCAATTATAATCTAAAATTTTAACTAAAAATCATTTTTATGAATTGAAAATAAATTTTTATTAGAAAATTCTACAAGAATTCAATTATTTAAATACAAAAATAAATATTTTATTACATTAAATGTTTCTTAAATTTGAATTTTCATATAGAATTGTATCAACTAATTTTTAAATAATTGAATTCTCTTGAAAAATTTTAATAAAATTTTTAAAAATAATTTCATTTTTCGAGAAATTTGCTGAAAATTGTATTAAAATTAAAAATAATTGTAATTCTGCAATGAGTTTCATTGTTTATGAAAATAATTGAATTATTTGGGAAGAATTTTATAAAAAAGTTTCAAAGAATTGGTTTTTTTTTCAAAAAAAATTTATGCAAATTCTATTTTCAAAATGCGAATAATTTTATAAAAGAATTTGTAAATAATTGGATTTTTTGGGGGTTTTTTTTTTATTAAAGTAGTAGATATTAAAAATCATTCTCTGACTTTTCAAAATTTTTTCAAGGTTTATAAAATTCCCTGCCATTTCCAGATTTTCCAGGTTTCTAGATTCTGTTTCGATAATTAAAATTATTTTTTGTCTGGCTTCTGTTGGAAATATTCAAAAAGACGATTTTTTAAATTGTAATTTCTATTTGACAATTTTTTTTTACAGAAAAAAGCTTTTTTGGACCCGACGGGTAATTTTAAATATTGAGACTTCTTTTTTTAAAGCAGGAAATTGTCGTCCATTCTTTTTACATAAAATGTGTTTTGTCTCTTCCTTTTATTTCGAGCTCGTGTGGTCGTTCTATAATGATTGACGAATTAGCCGAAGCAACCCTCGGTCCGGTTGGGATTCTCAGTTGAATTATTACTGAGCTTCTCCCAAGGGAAAGCTCTCCTCTGACCTGTGTTTTCGCAGAGAGGAGTTTTCGTCAATTTCAGACAACAGGAGTCAAGGGACGATAAAACTTTTCAGAAAAATCGGAAATTTTCTTTCATAAAATATATATATATTTTCCCTACAATAAAAAATTCTCATTGAAAATCAAAAAGTCTCGACAATAATTTATCCTACATTTAAATATTTATACAAAATGTTTCTACAATATTTAAACAATTTTTTACAATTTTTTACCATTTTTCACCATTTTTTACCATTTTTATACAATTTTTATTCAGTTTTTATAAAAAAAAAAATAGTTAGTAAAAACAAAAGATGTTATAAAACAAAAAAAAAAAAAAAATGATTGCTTCAGGTAAAAAAAAAAGATTCGAAAAGAAGAATATTTCGGTTAATTAAAAATTTCCTTCTTTGATGCTATTCTTCTTCTTTTGTTCTTTTGTCAAAAGTAATTAAAAGCAATGGAATATTCTTTCGTCTTTGAACAATAATTTGTAATTAGAAAAAGTGCAGTTAAATTTTCCAACAAGTGAAATATCATGAATCATGATATCTTACTCATTATATCAGATGAATTAAGTTCCAACTTTGCCGCGACTTTTGTTGGCTTTCGCTATTAATCGTGACGTTATTCCTCCCCTCTCCCCCCCACTATTCCCACAGTATAAAGCTAAAGTGATTCAAATATGAAAAGATGAGATATAAGCACCAAGAGACTATCTGCTTTGGCCACTCAAGGTAATGAAACTTTATAATTTATCACGAACCGCTGTGTAAACTCATCAAACAGTTATGTTTCACTTGGCTCTTTACACTCATTTGCCGCGCGAGTTCTAGTTATCTAGACCTAGAGCACTTCTATTCACACAAAGTAGTCGTGCAGACAAATAAAACTTATATTTTCACAGAGAATATCAAATCATCTGTATTTCCACGATTGATTTAGTTTGTTGTTTTTGCAAATTTATTTTATAACAACTATTAACTGTGTGCTTTTAAAACTTCTTTTCTATATAAAGTTCTGAATGCATAAAATGAATTAAATTAATAAGGCTCAATTCTGCAATGTTTTTCAAAACGATTAAATTTTGTATTTAATGTTCATTTCAATAAATTAAATATATTTTTTCAAAAAAATTTAATTATTTTTATAAATAATAAAAATCATCG
The DNA here is from genome assembly GCA_032872505.1 of Leptopilina syphax. Lineage (NCBI taxonomy): Eukaryota > Metazoa > Arthropoda > Insecta > Hymenoptera > Figitidae > Leptopilina > Leptopilina syphax. The sequence goes on from CM065470.1 coordinate 10,788,721, forward strand.
CTGGATTTTAATGGATTTTAATGGATTTTAATTGAAATTTAAGGTAATAATTTAATATTATATAAATGATTATAACATGAATTTTTAGAAATAATTGACAAATTAGACAATAAACTATCATAAAATTATTACTTAGAAATTATTTAATGAATAATTTTTCTTAAATATTTGAAAATTAATTGAAAAAAGTGTTGAGTTTATAATTTCCATAAATAGATGAATTTCAAAAGGTTTCAATTTGAAATTTTATAAAATTTCAATTTCGAATAAATTTAATTAGAAATTGTAAAGAACTTAGAATTTTGAAAAATTTTAATAATTCAAAATCTACTAAAAATAGTTGAATTTTTTAACGTATATTTAAATCAAAAGCAAAAAACTTCTTCGCAGAAATTCAATTATGTTCTAAAATTCAAAGAATTCTCGTCAAAATTTCAAAATTCAAAATCTACTAAAAATAGTTGAATTTTTTAACGTATATTTAAATCAAAAGCAAAAAACTTCTTCGCAGAAATTCAATTATGTTCTAAAATTCAAAACAATTCTCGTCAAAATTTCAATTATCTTTAGAAATAAATAAATGATAAAATTCTTTTTCGAAATTCAATCATTTTCAAAAATTTTCTTCAATTCAATGATTTTCAATATCTACAATTTTAATAAAATTTTCCAAAAGATTTCAATTATTTGCAAAGTTTTTTATATATTATTCGAATTAATTCAATTATTTTTGTAAAACTTATCGCAAAATTTCAATTATTCGATTATTAACTTTATAAATAATAAAATTCTTCTTCGAAATTCAATTATTTACCAAAATTTTAAAAATAATTCTTGTCAAAATTTTAATGAGGTATTTTAAAAAATTTCCTCAATTCAATGATTTTCAATATCTATTATTTTAATAAAATTTGTCAAAAGAATTTAATTATTTAAAAAAAAAATTGATAAAATTCAACGCTAATATTTAATTATTTTCGTAAATAATAAAAATATCAATGGAATTCAATATTATTTACACATTTTGAAGAAATTTCATCGCAAAAATTCAATTATTTCCATAAATAATAAATTTCTTTTTAGGAATTCAATTAATTTCTTAAACAATAAAACTCAACGCAGAATTTCAATTATCATTAATTCAATTTTAATCAAATTTCTCAAAAAATATAATTATTCATAAAAAATGTTATTAAAATTCGTCGAAAGAATTCAATTATTTACAAATCTGTTGATAAATTTCTTTATTAGAATTCAATTTTTTAATATATAGGTAATTTTTGTATTTAAATTTGAATTCTCGTAGAATGTTCTAATAAAAATTGATTTTTAAATGACTTCCAATTAAAATTTTAGATAATAAAAATTGAATATTAAAAGCATTAGACCTTGAATTTTTTTAAATATTTGAATTTTAAATAGGTTTTAAAATAAAATCTTTAAAAATTTGAAATTTTCAATTATTCAATTATTTTCAAAAGTAATAAAATTTTTCTCAGAAATTCAATTATGTTCAAAAATTTTTAATAATTTTTGTCAAAATTTCAATTATCTTTATAAATAATAAATTTTTTTTCCGAAATTCAATCATTTTCAAAAACTTTAATAAAATTCTTAGTAAAATTTCAATTATTATTTAAAATTTTCTTCAATTCGATGATTTCAATTTCTACTATTTTAATAAAATTTTCCAAAACAATTAAATTATTTATTTGTAACGCTAACAATTTATTCTGTAATATTAATTTTTTTGAAAAAGTTTAATTGAATTTTGTTTTTTTTTTAAATTATGTGAAGTTTCTATTTTCTAAAATATATTTAATATTGAAGAATTTCCGAATATTCGAAATTTCGTAAAATTGAATTGTAAAAAATGATTTTGAAAATTCGTAAATAAATGTAATAGAACATTTTTTTGAGTATCTAATAATTTTTAGAGTGAATCAGAATATTCTTTAGGGTCAGAGAAAAAGTCAAAATTTTGTCTGGAAATCAGGGAAAAACAAAATTTAATTTTTGTGTCAATCCTGTTCTTGTTTTTCAGAAATATTTTCACCTTTCCTAAAAATCCTATTTGCAAAATATTTTTTTTATTTTCTAAAAATCCAATTTAGAAAAAAATTCTCTTGTTTACTAAAAATCTGATATTTTACAGAAAAACAGAAATATTTTACGCCCAAGGCGAATATATGCATGGATGGCAAATATCACAAGCTAGATGAGTTCAGGGAATGCAATTCATCATATCGAATAGGCAACTAATGGTACTTTGATAAGTTCCTTCTCATCCCCGAGTATCTTTTACAAATACACAAAAACCTGGGCCAAAAATATACGAGAAATTTTTCATTTTTTAAACAAACTTTCTATTTTCCTAATTTTTATATTTTTCATAAAGTCAAAAAATATTTGTATTTTCAAATCATGCTTAAACTAAATTTTATAAAGTGGGATGATTTTCAGATTTTATACACAGAACATAATCTTGGAAAACGGTTGTTTACAGAAATGGTTTTTCATTAAAAAGGAGATCATAAGAATATTGTTACTGTAACTTCATCAAAATTATTTTCATCATTTTAATTCAATTTTTATTTTTTAGAATTTTAAATTATTTTTTATGAAAATAATTGAATTCCTATGAAATTTTTACCATTTATCAAAATAATTAAATGTTTGCATACAATTTTATTAAAATTTTTTTTTAAATAATTGAATTCTTTTTGGGAAATTTTATTAAAATACTAAATATTGAAAATCATTGAAAATCATTGAAAATTCATTGAAATTAGAAAAATGCATTTTATTTTTGAAAATAATTGAAATTAGGAGAAGAATTTTTTTGACATTTATGAAAATAATTGAACTTTGGAAAAGAATTTTGTTATTTATAAAGATAATTAGGATTTTTTTAAAAAATAAATTCAACATAGTTGAATTTTATATTTTGTTTTGAAAATAATTGAATTTCTGCAATTATTATTGTAATTTCTCTAAAATTAAATTTTTTTAGTGTTTTCTTTCTATTGTTACTGAATTTTGAAATTAGAAATTCCTCAAAAATTCAAAAATGCAAGAAAAAAAAATTATCCACGATAGTAGGAAAATTTATACAATGGAATCTTTTTTTCTCTAAAAAACTTCTCTCTTCCAATTTTCAAAAGAGCATCGAGATTGAAATCCTTGAGGTGGAAAATCTGCTTCCGTGAGATATCGTTTCCCGATCGTTGCGGATCGGCTGTTTGCGACAAAGGTGTGGACACAGGAGAAAAAGGAAGTGAAAAAAAAGAACCGAAGATCAAGTCTAAAACTATTAAGAATACGCCGACCCAGAGATGAAGCAGCAGAGATAAAGCAAAAAAAAAAAAAAAATCGCTGACCTAACTAGCGATTGAGCAAATAAATTTGCCGTTTTTTCATCCATCCATCCATTCATTCATCAGAAAGACCACACACAAGAGACACACGGTGTGGAAGAAGAATCTTTTCCCAAAAAAAAGGAAGAAAACCTGGAATGACGATTAAACTTTGAGGAAAATGTTGTCGAAATCCGTGCGCTCGTGCTAGTGGTTCTCTTTATATAAAATAGTGTGAGAGGAGAGAGAGAGAGAGAGAGAGGTCTTTCTTGGGGTTCTTTAAAGGGGATTTCACCCGGGAAGGTTTGTGTTTTCTTTCTCTATTTTCCAGCTTCAAAGGAGTTTGCAGATTCCTCAAGACGTTTGTTCATCCGACCAATCGAGCTTTCTCTTTCGAATACGAACCTTCCACCTCAATGGCTTCATCCCATAGGTTTCTTTGATTGCCAGAATGTAAATAAGGTGGAAGTAACATGGCTTAACTAGCGCTTCAAACCGCTTCTCTTAAATCACTCTCCTCATGTCAAAAGACAATAAAAAAATCTCGAGCAAAAATTTCCTTTTAGAGCAAAAATCACACTCTTTCAGATTTTTTTTTTCTCTTTACTTTTATTTTTAAATGGAAAAGTTGTATTCTTTTAATAAAACACGATATTCTTTCTCCATTTTTATATAAAGAGAATTTATATTTTATTTTTGTATTTTTTAATAAACTAAAGAGATTGGATTTATAATTTTTAAAATCATCACAATATTTCTAAGAATATCAAATTGAGAAAAAAAACGTATCAAAACGTAGCAACGTTTTAAAATGTTTTTTGTCTCAATTTGATATTCTTAGGAAAACCTATCTCGAAAAATTCCATGAAATTTCCGTGGAGATTCCATGGGAATTCTGTAAGTTTATTATTTTAATAATATTTTAACATTTCCTTTATGATTAGAGTGTAATAAATAAGCCGAAACACGGTGGTATATACACAGAACTTTTTTTAGAATTTATTTCCCATTGAGAAAAAATTTGTATCTTAAATCAAGACGGCTGGTCTTGATAATTTTTTTAAACAATTTTTGGAGACGAACATTGCTCTTTCTATCATCAAATTTGAAATTTGAGCTTTTTTTTATTAAAAAAAATCTTTTTCCTAAAAACGGAGGTACTAAAAACTTTTTAAAAATTTCCGATTCAGAAAAAAATAGTATCTTTAAAAACGACGCTGGTCTTGACAATTTTTTAAAACTATTTTTGGAGGCCAATTTTTAATTTTCATTAAATTGGAGCTTTTTTATTTAAAAAAGAGCTTTTTCCGAAACACGAAGGTACTTAGAACTTTTTTAGAATTTATTTCCGTTTCAGAAAAAAATTGTGTCTTAAAAAACGACGCTAGTATTGTAAATTTATTTTCACACTTTTTGGAGTCAAATATCAAATTTGAACATTTTTTCATTAAATTGAAGCTTATTTTTATAAAAGAGTAGCTTTTTCCAAAACACGTGGGTACTCAGAACCTTTTAGAATTTTTTTCCGATTCCAAAAAAAAAAATGTTATCTTGATAAACGATGCTGGTTTTAATGTTTTTTTAAAACTATTTTTGGAGGCGAATATAAATTTAGAATTTTTTAAATTAAATTGGAGTTTTTATATTTTTTTTTACGGAGAAAGTCAAAACTTTTTCAAAATTTAATTAACGGAAGGGAATTTATCATTCGGTATTCAGCTTTTTTAAATTAAATTATTTTGATTAAAGATATTAAATTATTAAAATTCAATTAAATATATTGAATTAAATTTATTTTGTAATTCAAGAGCTTATTCAGACAAAAAATTTGTATCTTGAAAAACGACGCTGGTCTTGGCAATTTTTTAAAACAATTTTTGAAGGCGAATATCAAATTTGGGCTTTTTTTCATTAACATGGAGCTTTTTTTTATTAAAGAATATCTTTTTCTGAAATACGGAGGTACTCAACCTTTTTTTTTAGAATTTACTTCCGATTCAAAAAAAAAAATTGTATTTTGACAAACGACGCTGGTCTTGATAATGTTTTTAAAAAATTTTTGCATGCGAATGTCAAATTTGGTCATTTTTCATCAAATTGGAACTTTTTTTTTATTAAAAAAGAGCTTTTTTCAAAACACGGAGGTACTCAGAAACTTTTTTAGAATATTTTTTTGATTAAAAAAAAAATGTAGGTATGATAAACGACGCTTGTCTTCTAAATTTGTATTAACAATTTTTGGAGTCGATTATTAAATTTAGTCTTTTTTTCATCAAATTTGAGCTTTTTTATTAAAAAAAAGCTTTTTCCGAAAGAAGGAGATACTCAGAATCTTTTTAGAATACTTTTCCGATTTAAAAAAAAAATGTTTTTTTCTTGAAAAATGACAAGTTTTGTAAATAAATTGCAAAAAGCTTATTATTATAGATAATATATAATTAAATGTGTTTCAATATATATTTACTCACAAAAGAAACTCATCAAGAAGTGTTGTTAGACTCACCTGAAACAATAAGAAAAAACACTTAATATTAAAATTATTCTCAAAGAAATAAAAAATGTAAGCAATCATTTCTATTAAATAATTCTATTAATCAATATTAAAAACAAACACATACAAAATTAATTTAAAAAATAGCAAAAATTCACTCAAAAGGAAATAAAATTGGACAAACCTAATCATAAAAAATAAAGTGATAAATTGATTGTAAATGTTGTAAACTAAAAAAAAAAACCTCGTAAATAATAAAAACAGCTTTAATGCGTTTTTTCTCATCGCAAAAAAAGCGTAATGCGAAAGAAGGACTTAAAATAATATATTTCGTTAAGTTGCCATACACTCTCTACAAATATTGACCCTACTTATTCCCCTTCTTCTATTTGTCTTTCGCCTTTCTCTCTTTTCAGAAAAAAAGAAGAAAACCAAATAAAAATATGCATCCATTTTCAACGCATTTTCTTATTCACGTAAAATATTTTCCAACACATACATATAATTTTACTGCATTTATGTTATTTTAGACAAAAAAAATTTTTATACCCTCCCTCCCTCTTGGAAATAGAAAATTGAATCATGTTGAGATATAAAAAATACAAGAAAATATTTTATCATAAAATACATTTTTGCTAGAGGGAGAAAAAGAGAGGGAATGAAAAAAAGAAGGAAAGAGAGAGAGAGAGAGAGAAGAGAGGGAAAATATTTACCCTCTTTTATAGAGGGAAAAAAATTGGAAGACAAATTTCCAAACTGTAGAACAAGAGGAAGGGAGAGTGAATGTGTGTGTGTATGAGTTGAACCCTTTCGACAGTTTAATCCACGAAACAAGCAAGCGCGTCTCGCACCGTCGGTTTCCGACCTTGGTTAACCCACACTCGGTTAACTGTATCCTAAGCTTTACTAAGCGGAGACCAACGAGACGATTAGGAACATAGAACGGAAACTCACGCAAAAGGGTTGTTGGATAATAATAATAATAATAATAATAATAATAGTAATAATAATCATGATAGTCATCATCCTCATCGCACCAGTAAGGTGAAGGTGGTGGGGTAAAATGGACCACCGCTTAAATGCTTAAAGGGTTGTTTTCTCACTGAGACTATACGATATACCAAAGTCTCGACCACTTCAAGTTGCCCGGAACCAATTTCAAGAGAATATTGCTTAAAGCTCTGTCTCGTTCTCTTCTTCTTCTCTCTCTCTCTCTTTCTCTCTCTCTTGTTCTCCTGTCCGAGAGGAAACACTGACACTACAGACTAGTTTCTATCCACGTCGAAAAGTTTGCTACAAATTTCTATAAGCATCTCTTCAACGATACTTTCGTTTAAACACCCTAAACGACCGTTTAAAAGTTGCGAATTCTTTACAGGTTTCTCTCCTCGTCTCATCGAGAGAAGAGACTTCATGGCTTTCAGTCCATAAGCCAACTTTTAGGGAAGAGAATCTCCTTTAAGTTCCATTGTTTTAAATTTATTGTTTTTTATTACAGAACTTTATATAAGGATTCTCTCTCATTTACAAGAGAAAAAGGCGAATTTTGTTTTTTTCTTGTGATCTACTTTAGATGAGGAGAAATTTTTTGTCAATCCCCTTACCCACAGTAACTGATGCACTAACGTGCATCACTTACTGTGAGGTAAGGGGATTTTTATTTTCTTTTATTATAGTAGATTTTCATTACTTTCATATTTTTATTGAAAAGTTTTTTTAATCTTACATTTGAAAATTGAAGAAAATTTCGTCTGACTGAACATTTTCTTTTACTACTTATGCTTTAAAAACATTCAAAATTGGATTTTTTATTGCTTTCAATTTGAATAAAGACCAAATAACTTTTTGTAGTACTTATAAAACTTTAAGTGTAAAAAATCTTGTGTCTGACTAAAACTAACTGTTACTACTGTAGACATAACGTCTTGTCTGACTAAAAATAGCTCTTACTACTTACAACATGGAGCTGGATGATTTCAGTGATTTTAAACACTTCGACTGGTTCTTAATACTGTCATAGCAACATTATACTAATTTTAAAAGCTTTGTCTGACTAATCTTGACTTTTACTACTCATTCCTACAATTTGTGGAAGTAAAATTGTATGACTGACTAAAAATTTCTTTAACCACTTACATTATTTGACTGGATGACGTAAATTTTGTTTCGTCTTCGTCTGACTAAAAATTGCTTTAACTACTTACGACATCTAACTGGATGGTTTAAATTGCCTGTCTAAATATATTCTCTTGTATTCAAATTTTTGAGAAATGAAGTTTTTTTCGTTTTCAACTGCAAAATGGAAACTAAAATCTATTTTAAAGTTGTCATAAAATTTTAAGTGTGTGTAAAATCTTGTGTCTGATTGAAATTTACTTTTACTACTGAACAGAAAATTGATAGAAATCAAAACGTATGGTCTAACCAAAAATTGAGTTGTAGTACTGATTCTTATTTTAAATACTTTGTCTGACTAAAATCGACTTTTACTACTGATTTCAACAATTTTTGTAAGTAAAATACTTTGTCTGATTAAAAATTTATTTAACTACTTGCATCGAAAAAATAAAAAATTAATGTATGTATTAAATAATTAATACATAAAAATATAATTTATAGTATCCAGTCATAACTGGATACTATAAATTATATTTTTTGAAACATTGTCTGACCAAAAATTGACTTGTACTACTTATTCGGATTTTAAATGCTTTGTCTGACTAAAATCGATGTTTACTACTGATTTCGACAATTTTCGTAAGTAAAATGCTTCATTGTCTGACTAAAATATACCTTTTCTACTAATTTGTATATTTTTTGTAAGTAAAATGTTTTGTCTGACTAAAAATGTATTTAACTACTTAAATCGTCTGACTGGTTACTGTATATTATATTTGTAATACATTGTCTGACCCAAAATGGACTTTTACTACTTATTCTGATTTTAAATGCTTTGTCTGACTAAAATCAATTTTTACTACTGATTTCGACAATTTTTGAGAAGTAAAATGTTTTGTCTGACTAAAAATTTATTTAACTACTTACATCGTATGACTGGATACTGTAAATTATATTTTTAATACATTGTCTGACCAAAAATGGACTTGTACTACTTATTCCGATTTTAAAGGCTTTGCCTGACTAAAATCGACTTTTACTACTGATTTCGACAATTTTCGTAAGTAAAATGCTTCATTGTCTGACTAAAATTGGTTTTTACTACTGATTCTGAAGATTTTTACAAGAAAACGACTTTTACTACTAATTTAGATGAATTTGAAAGTAAAATGTTTTGTCTAACTAAAAATACCTTTTTCGCTTAAGAACGAAAAATTTCTCTCTAAACCAATTATTTTTTAAAAATACTTTTTTATTAAATAAAAAAGATGAAACAAAAACTAAAGATTTACTGAAAATTTTAGTAATGTCTGACTATTAAGTGATCTTTACTACTGCACTATTAATTTCCTTTATTTGTCAGACTACAATATTCGCCTTGGATAACTAAAACTATCTCTCACTACTTACAGTATCTAACTCCTTAAATTCAATTCTTCTTATGATTTTTTGCCACGTCTGACTAAACATATTTCTTACTACTGAAGAAATTATTATTTCTTGAAAACCAAAATAAAAAACTTCAAAAAGAATAATTTAATTCTTTAAAACTTTTTTCTTCTTTTAAACTTTGTGAAAATTTAATAATTAATAGTAGATTCAATATAAAATATTACAAAATAACAAGAACAGAAAGAATTTAATTAAATTCACAAAAAAAAAATTTCATTCATAGGCTAAATTTTATTATTATGTTAAGAGATAAAGGAATAGTCGTTATTAAAATATTATTTCTATTAGTTTTGAGCCATCGTTTTCTATATTATATTTCATCGATATCATTGGACAAATCCGAGGGGATCTAAATCTTTTGTCTGGAGCGAGCGAGCGTAGAAAAATGACAAGATTCTTTTTTTTTTTTACTCCGCTTACCATCTTTCTTTCTCTCTCTCTCTCTCTCTCTCTCTCGGAACCGACGGATATTCGAGAGTCAAGTCAGCAAATTTTCTTCCACTATTACGGTTCTTCGATTTTTCAGCTCACCTCATCTACCTCTAATTATTATTGTCAATCAATTCATTTTCAAAAATTTCAATTTCAATATCAATATCTGACTTATTCAGAAAAAAAGAGAGAAAGAGAATAGAAAAAAAAACTTGACGATTATTTTCTCTCATTCGTGAAGATTATTCTCTCTCTAAAGATTTTTCTGACAAATATTTATCAGAATTTTAATCGTCTAATTATATGATGTAAGTAGTTAAAGAATTTTTAAGTCAGGCAAAATATTTTACTTAAAAAAAATTATATCAATCAGTAGTAAAAGTCAATATTAATCACTCAAAACATTTTGCTTACGAAAATTGTAGAAATCAGTAGTAAAAATCGATTTTAGTCAGACAAAGCATTTCAAATAAGAATCAGTAGTACAAGTCAATTTTTGGTCAGACAATGTATTAAAAATATAATTTATAGTATCCAGTCATACGATACAAGTAGTTAAATAAATTCTTAGTCAGACAAAGCATTTTACTTTTCAAAAATTATAAGAATCAGTAGTAAAAGTATATTTTAGCCAGACAAAACATTTTACTTACGAAAATGGTAGAAGTCAGTAGTGAAAGTCGATTTGAGTCAGACAAAGCATATAAAATCATAATCAGTAGTAAAAGACAATTTTTGGTCAGACAATGTATTAAATATATTATTTACAGTATCCAGTCAGATGCTGAAAGTAGTTAAAGAAATTTTTAGTCAGACAAAACATTTTACTTACAAACATTATATAAATCAGTGGTAGAAGTATATTTTAGTCAGACAAAGTATTTTACTTTAAAACAAAAAAATTGTCGGAATCAGTAGAAAAAGTCGATTTTAGTCAGACAAAGTATTTAAAATCAGAGTAAGTAGTACAAGTCAATTTTTAGTCAGACAATGTTTTAAAAATGTAATTTACAGTATCCAGTCAGACGCTGTAAGTAGTTAAACAAATTTTAAGTCAGACAAAACATTTTACTTACAAAAATTATACGAATCAGTGATAAAAGTATATTTTAGTCAGACAAAACATTTAAAATCAGAATAAGTAGTACAAGTCAATTTTGGTTAGATCATTTGTTTTGATTTCTATCAAGTTTCTGTCCAGTATACAATAAATTTGAATACAAGAGAATATTAAGTCAGACAAAAAAGATTTACTTTTCATTTTGCAGTCGATAACAAAAAAAAATTATCCATTTTTCTCAATTTCAATAAAAGCTCTCATAGAGTATATTTTTACACACTAGAAAAAATTTGGTGTGATTTTTGTTGCGTGTTAAATTAACCAATGTTAAACGACATAGAATGTGGCGCCACCTATAACGGTTAAATTTGTTGCGTGTTATTTTAACACCAAATTCGGTGTTAAAATAACACTTTTTATTTTCTGTGCAGACAAAACTTGTTTTAATTTCTAAATATAATAAAAAATTTTCTACACTTTAATTAAAAAATATCTAATCAATTAAAAGTCTATAATATAAAAAGCGAATAAAAATTTCTCCTCAGCGACCTGGATAAATAAAATATATAAATCTAAAATTTAATATTTCCAATTTTTATGAAATTGGATATTTAAAGACACTTGTTTAATTTAGATATACAAATTTAATAAAAGAAAATCTAGATGGTTTCAAATAAACTGTTAATTTGATTTATCTTTTATAAGTAGAAATAAAAATTCCAGACATGATTTTAAAATTAAAATTTCAATAAGCACTGTCTCGTGTAAATGTGAACTTTTATATTTTCAATTTTTTTCTGTCTCAAAAACTATTCTTGTCAAAAATTGAATTTACAAACAGTGTTTTTTTTTTTATTTCGAGAAGTTTGTTAATTCACTTCTAACATACGCTTATAAAAATATAAAAGTTTCGATGGTGCGTGAGAGAATATATACGAAAAGCGGGGGACGCGCGCGCGTTGTTGACAAATATTTTTAAAGCAAACAAGTAAGAAACTCGTTTTACAAGCGAAATATGGAGATAAACTTGAGAAAAATGAAATTGGAAAAGCTCACTTTCTCTGCGTCAACTTGAAATTATGTTCTTCTCTCTCTCTCTCTCTCTCTCTCTCTCTCTCTCTCTCTCTCTCTCTCTCTCTCTCTCTTGCTCTCGCTCTATACATATAAGCGAAGGCATATATAATAAAACAAAACAACTTGAAATTTCTCATTCCATGAAAATCTTTTCTTTGACAATTTTTATTCTCTCTTAATATTTATTCTTCAATTTATTCTTTTTACGATAAACATAATCGTAAAAACAGAAGTACTGTCTTAAAAGCAGCGGAGATTTGCAGTAAAGGTGACGTTTGCCAGTGGGAAATATATTTTCCATTCCATCCTTTTTTGAAGTGTCCGGATCGAACTAACAGAGAGAGAGAGAGGGGGGGGGAGGGGAAAGAGAGAGTGAAAGAGGAAAAAAAGGAGAAAGAGAGAAAGAGAGAAGGAGAGAAAAAGCGAGAGAAGGTGAGGGAAAAAAGGAGGAGAGAGAGAGGGAAAGAAAGAGTAAAAGAGAGAAAGAGAGAGAAAAGGTACTTTCATGTCTGGTGTGCGAAGGTAGTCGATTCAGAAGATCGAAAAGCAACAAAAGAAGAAGGGTTGGGGGGGGGTTTAACTTTTTCAGCGGGGGTTCGAGGAGAGAAAATTTCGAGATTTACACTCGGTCTAAGAGCTGGGGATGGTTTATCGGTCAGACGGTTTATCCACTCAACCAGGTCGTCTTTTGCTTGCAGTATAGAAGTCTCATGTAAAATACGCCCGGGTATTGAACGGCAAGAACAAGGGTCGCTACATACTTTCATCCCTACAACGACCTCAATATTCTCGTCTTACATACAAGCTACATGCAAATATATATACACACTCCCTTGAATATTTCTTCAAATAGCAAACCTCTGTTTCACTTTTATTACTTTAATATTAAACTTTTCTTTGATCAACTTTATCCCATTACTCCACACATTTATCGCTGGTTATTTCAATAATAGTACACAAAGATTCACTCGAGGTAATTCTATTACTCACTATATTACGGCAAATATAATTTAATTACAATAAGTCTCTATAAAATTTCAAAGATGAAATGATCAAATGAATGACGCTAAATTCGTGACTCTTTTCAATTTCAATTTTTTGACAAAAAATTTAAGGGCACTCTCTAAAACTGAATCAGTGAAATTTCACTGAGAATCAGTGACTCTATTCTCGCGATTTGAATCAGTGAAATTTCACTGAAGATTAGTTAAAAATGATTGAAATTTCAGTCATTTTTCACTGATTGGCCAATTAAAAAATAACTGAAATTTTCAATATGTGTGACAGAAATTTTCAGTAGTTTTTTAATTGGCGAATCAGTGAAAAATGACTGAAATTTCAGTTATTTTTAACTGGTTTTCAGTGAAATTCCACTGATTCAAATTGCGAGAATAGAGTCACTGATTCTCAGTCAAATTTCACTGATTTTCAGTGGAATTTCACTGATTCAGATTTAGAGAGTATGTTGGGGGGTTTGTGAAGTTACCTTGACAGTAAGATTTTTTTTTTCTTACACATTTTTTCTAAGGATATAAAATTGAGACAAAAAACGAATCAAAAGTGTTGCGAAGCAACATTTTTGATTCGTTTTTTGTCTCAATTTTATATCCTCAGAAAAAATGTAAATCTGATATTCGTTAAGGGCATGTGGGAAATATCCCTCGAAAAAAATGTTTCTCCTTGTGTCCTTTCACTGATAAATAATCTTCGATATCTCGTTCTAAGAAATATTTAATTATTCAATAAATTATTTTTTTTTTTTTATTAAATAATTGAATTCTAACTGCCTTCTTTAAAAAATTTTTATCGACGAAATTTTTCTTCGCAAACATTCAATTATTTTCATAATTAACGAAATTTGTAAAAGAATTTAATTATTTAAAATACCTACAATTTTCACAAAATTTTTCGAAAAAAAAATGTTTATTTAAAAAAAATTAAGAAAATTCTTTGTAAAAATTCAATTATTTTACCAAAAAAAATTATTTACAGAAATTCAATTATTTAAAGAAATTATAATATAAGTTCTTCGCAGGAATTCAGTTATTTTTACAAACAATAAAATTTGTCACATGAATTCAATTTTTTAAAAATAAAATTCTAATAAAATGCGTTACAAGAATTCAATTATTTTTATAAATAACAAAACTCATCGCAGGATTTCAATTATTTAAAAAAAAAAATTTTAATAAATTCCTCGAAAATGTAATTTTTCTTAAAAATTTTATTAGAATTCTTTGAATTAATTCAATTCTAAAGAAATATTGAATTATTCAATAAATTATTTTTTTTCTATAAAATAATTGAATTCTCAAAGAACTTTCTAGTAACAATTAATTTAAGAATTAATTTTCATGAAAATAATTGAATATTAGTATTCTTTTTAGATTTGTGACACTAAAAACTACTTTTTTCTGTTTTTTTCCTGAAAATTTGCACACTAATAATTGAAATAACAAAATTATTCTAAACATTTTTTAAAAACAAATCTTTAAAACGATTCATTATTTTCAATATGTACTATTTTTAATAAAATTTCCCAAAAGAAATCAAATTATCATGAAACAAATTTTTAATAAAATTGTTCTTTGCAAACATTCAATTATTTTCATAATTAATAAATTTCCCACAAAAATTTAATTATTTAAAATACTTACAATTTTTACACAATTTTTCTAAAATTTTGTCTTCAAGAATTCACTTATTTTAACAAATAAATAAATTTTATTAAAATTCTTTGAAAGAATTTAATTTTAAAAAATATTTAATTATTGTATGAATTAGGTATTTATTTTTCTATTGAATAATTGAATTTTCATAGAACTTTTTAAAAAGAATTGATTTAAAACTAAAGTTTTTTGTGAAAATTTCAATTATTCAATAAATTATTAATTTTTGTATTCAAATAATTTAATACTCGTAGAACTTTTAAAACGAACTAGTTTAAAAATTAATTCCAGTTAAAATGATATAGCTGAATAAGTGAACAATATTTGTTCTGTAGAATGTATTATCATTGTCAGATACGAAAAAACACATAATAATGCTCTACTTGGCTTCTAGTTTCCTTGTAATAAATAAAAAATTGATAAGACAATATGAATTTTTTTTTATTTTAATAATAATATTTATTTTTTTCCGATAAGTTCAACAAAGTATTGAAAACAATAATTATCCTCAATTATAAAAGTTATCTCTGATTGGAGAAGTATAAAAAGCTCGAAATTTTTAGTTTAAATTCACAATTTAGAAAATTTTCGAAGCTCGAACACTACTATAAACATAATGCAGTTTCTTCGTCTGAATTTCATACTTATTTTGTCAGTAATATTTGTTATTGACTCTGCCTTTGTAATGGGAGGTAAGTAAATTTTAATTTCTTTTCAAAAGCTGGATTCTTTTTGTAATTCATTTCACAGTGAAACAAAAATTTATTTGATTCAAATAACCGATTACTTGTGTATTATCAATTAAATATTTACTTGAATCAAATAATTTTTTCAGTCAATTTAATTGTATTTGCTTCAAATATCGAAATTAATGGTTCCAATACAATTTATTTCAAACACAATTTATTTTGAATAAAAATTATTTGATTCAAGTAAATATTTAATTGATAATAGTCACGTAAACGGTTATTTGAATTAAATACATTTTTTAGTGCATAATTATTGACTTCCACAATAAGATAATGTAATTTCAAAAATAAATTTTTAAGTAGCAATTTTTTTACTCTTTTGAAATGTTTTCATTTAAATATATATTTTGTTTATTTGAATGTTCAAAATTTATAGAAACATATTTGAGAGTATAATTAATTTAAAAAATGAAGTGAAAATTTTCATGAGGAAGCAAAGTATACATTATTTTATAATTTGTAACAAATTTTTTGGTCTGTTATTTATAATGATTTTAATTTTTCAGACCTTTCAGGATTGACGGAAGCTACCTTCGATAAAAATGAGGAACTTGTAGAATAGTTTTCCCAAAGCTGGAATCGCCTAATTGTACTCAGGGATATGGAAAAACTGGGAACAATAAGCAGTTGAAATATTGTATTACTGCTTTTGGAAAGTAATAAAATTGTACTTAAAATTTAAAAAAAAAGTTTCGTTTTTCTTCATTTTTGTGTAAAAAAAAATTATTATTAAAAAATTATTATTGAAGGTAAATGGTTAAATTTTGATTGGTCCTGTAAATAACACCGAAAACCTTTCTGTCTAACTTTTTGCTCCACGTGGCTACTAGTTTTGAAAAATTGTCCAAAATTCCTAGAAGAACGCGTGTCAAACTCTATATTTTCCAAAGACCCAAAATATTCTCTTCTTCTTTAAATTACAAGTCGACCACGACACCACTTTCTCTACCCTTAATTCAAAATTATTTGAAAAATATTTACTTGATGCAAAAAAAAGAAATAATTTTCCATTAAATAAATATTCATATTTGGTATAATAATTTTTTTACTGCATTTATAATTATTCTGAACACGTCTGAGTTTAATCAACAAAGCGGAACATATGTATATTTTTTTTTATACTTTTTACGATTAAAATTTCATCGTTTTAATATCAAAGACAAATTAACATAACGAGACAATATCCAATTATGTGCTTTTATCTGGCATAATTAATTAAACAGTAATAGATGCATAAATATTTAATTAATGCTCATTAAAAGTGTGCTTTATGAATATTTCAAAAATACATTTTTGCTAATTAAAATATAGTTCTCTTTTATTTACTTCCAACTAATGAATATTTCATTAATAAATTATTCTCAATATCTAAATAAACTTATTATCTCTTAAAAGTAATATTATGTATCAATTTTATTTAAATCTGAATAATTAAAAAAAAATGTTCAACATTAAATATTTTGACATTAAATTGTTAAAATAGGAGGTAATAAAATAAACGAAACATTCGGATAAGTGGATTTTAATTTTAATTTTAAAATAAACTTCTCATACTTTTCGAAATGAATACGTAAATAATTGTTAAAATATTTTTGGAAAAAATATTAAAAATTTATAAAAATAAATTCCGTGACTGTCTGAATCTACTCTATAAATTAGAATTAGTAAAAATGTTTACTAATTGAAATTAGTTACTGACTTTTAAGTTAGTAAATTTAACTAATAAATTAGTAGAAATTACTATTTATTTTACTAATTTAGTAGAAATCACTATTTATTTTACTAATAAATTAGTAGAAATAACTACTTATTTTAGTAATAAATTAGTAGTAATCACTATTTATTAGTAAAATTTACTAATTCGAAAGCAAAAAGTCAGTCACCATATTCAAATTAGTACCTAATTAGTAAATTCAACTTTTTTCCCCTGTCCACATTTTTTTTCCTCTGATATTACTTTAGTGACTGACTTTTTGCTTTTGAATTAGTAAATTTGACTAATAAATAGTAATTTCTACTAATTTATTAGTGAAATTTTCTAATTCAATAGCAAAAAGTCAGTCATTAATTCAAATTAGTAAAGATTTTTACTAATTAAAATTTAGAGAGTTCCATACAATTTTGGTTTTATCTTGTAAATAGTAGCAATAATACTCGTGTAGAAATTTTTGCTTTCGGAAAAAAACTTTCTTTTTGATTTTCTTCAAAAAAGAGAAAATTATCAACTGCTGGTTAGGATTAAAAAAAATACTCCCCCAATGATCTTTCATATTTGTACATTTATCTTCATTGACAAGTCAACGAATTCCTTGTGTCAAAGGAAATTGCATGATATGGGTTTTGCTAAACCACCTGCGTTACTCAACCCAAGGTCTCGTAATATATACATATATATATATACTTTGTACAATACTCATGTTTAGATTATATATTATGTATGTATATTATACGTGTATACATTCTCCATCTCGCATTTATACACACACACACACATATTATAATTTATATATATATAGATATATTTTCATCTATGTAATAACAAGCACGTAACACAAAAGGTGTCTGGCAAGGTTGATGGAGCACCATCCGGAAAATTATCTTTCCCCACTCACACTCACTAAAGAAAAGCATTGAAGGCATCTTTTATTAATTTCTTTACAGATAATGCCAGACAACACTTCTTCCTCTACTACTTCTCTCCTTGTGATAATGAGACACTGCAGCTTTCTTGTTCTTTCGTTCCTCTCACTGTTATTTTAGATCTTGTATGTCTAGATATAAAGTTACTTTTCCAACGTTAATGCTTTACTCATTTTTCACCATATCTAACAGGAAATGAAAACATGAAAGGAATTGCTGAAATGAGAAATAAATGGACTAAAAAAGTGGTCCATAAAGAATCGCTTTAATGTTCCTTTAATTTAAGAGTCATTTTATTATACAACTCTCTGTCTCTCTCCCTCTCGCGTCCTCTCTTTTCATATATTTCATAATATTAAAAAAATTGAGAGAAAATAAACGCCAGAGGAGAAAATGGAGAATATTAAAAATTTAACGGGGGATATTCTAAATATAAATATATGTGTCATTCAACATGTTTTCATTGATTCTTATTATAAATTGTTTTAAGTTGTCGCTGTCAATTTTGCTCGAACAAATATTGTGAATTTTTTCATTTTAGTCTGAAATTCTATTGAGAGAAATATTTATATAAAAATACAGAAACGTTATGAATTTATTGATGGATTTTTTATTGATATTTTAATTTATTATACCTTATTTGAGATTGAACTCTGTTATTTTATTTATTCCCTCCTTTATAGAATCGTAAATTGCCTATTAAAAAGAGATGTTTATTTAGAACTCTAAATTGATAGTTTATCAAATCAACTAAAAAATCTAATTAAGAGCAGATGGAAGAAAAAATGATTTCGTGGACGACTTGTAATTTAAAAAGAAAAAAATATTTTCGGTTTTAGAAAATATAGTTTGGCACGCGCTCTTCTCGGAATTTTGGAAAATTTTACAAAATAATTATTGAAAAAATTTGATTTCATTTGGAAATTTTTTATTAAAAATAGTAAATATTGAAAATAATTGAATCGTTTCAAAGAATTTTATAAAAAAATTTTAGAATAATTTTTCCATTTCAACTATTAGCAAATTTAAAGTAGTGCAAATTTTCAAAAAAAAAGCAGCTTTTAGTGTCACAAATCTAAATAGAAATACAAATCTTAAATTATTATCCAAAATTTTCATAAAAATTAATTCTTAATAAATTAATTCTTATTCAAAAGTTCTTTGAGAATTCGATTATTTAATACAAAAATAAATAATTTATTAAATAACTAAATATTTCTTAAAATTGAATTCATTCAAAGAATTTTAAGAAAATTTTTAAGAAAAATTGCATTTTTCGAGGAATTTATTTATATTTTTTTTTAAATAATAGTAATTCTGCGATGAGTTTTGTTATTTATAAAAATAATTGAATTCTTGTAACGCATTTTATTAGAATTTTATTTTAAAAAAATTGAATTCATGTGACAAATTTTATTGTTTGTAAAAATAACTGAATTCCTGCGAAGAAGTTTTGTTAAAATTTGTTTAAATATTTGAATTTCCGTAAATAATTTTATTTCTTAAAATAATAATATTTTTACGAAGAATTTTCTTAAATTTTTTTTTAAATGATAAGTTTTTTCGAAAAATTTGGTAAAATTTGTATTCTAATTTCTAAATAATTAAATTCTTGAACAAATTTAGTTAATTATGAAAATAATTGAATGTTTGCGATGTACAATTTCATAGAAAAAAAAAATTTTTTTAAGGGCAGATGAGAGAAAAAGTGGATTTATGGAAAATTATTTAGCAGTAAATGTTTGCAAGGAACAGTTTCATAAAAAATTTGTCTCTTGATAATTGATTTCTTTTTGGAATTTTTTATTAAAAATAGTAAATATTGAAAATAATTGAATCGTTTCAAAGAATTTTATAAAAAAATTTTGGAAAAATTGCTTTATCTCGACTATTAGCAAATTTTCAAGAAAAAAAAGATAAAGTAGCTTTTAATGTCACAAATCTAAAAGGAAATACTAATATTCAATTATTATCATAAATTTTCCTAAAAATTAATTCTTAAATTAATTCTTATTACAAAGTTCTTTGAGAATTCAATTATTTAATACAAAAATAAATAATTTATTAAATAACTAAATTGTTTCTTAAAATTGAATTCATTCAAAGAATTTTAATAAAATTTTTATGAAAAATTACATTTTTCGAGGAAATAATAACAATTTTTTTTTTAAATATCTGACATCCTGCGATGAGTTTTTTTATTTATAAAAATAATTGAATTAATGTGACAAATTTTATTGTTTGTAAATATAACTCAATTCCTGCGAAGAAGTTTTGTTAAAATTTGTTTAAATAATTGAATTCCCGTAAATAATTTTATTTCTTAAAATAATTGAATTTTTACGAAGAATTTTCTTAAATTTAGTTTAAATAATAAGTTTTTTTTTGGAAAAATTTGGTAAAAATTATATTTTAAATAATTAAATTCTTGTACAAATTTTGTTAATTTTGAAAATTATTGAATGTTTGCGAATGAACAATTTCAGCAAACAAAAATTTTTTATGTGCATTTGGGAGAAACAGTGGTATTGTTGTCGACTTGTAATTTAAAAATAAAAGAATATTTTGGGTCTTTGAAAAAAATAGAGTTTGGTACGTGCTCTTTTCGGAATTTTGTAAAATTTGTAAAATTTTAAAAAATAATTTTATTAAAAAAATTGTCGAAACATTCGGAAAAGTTTTTTACGGTTTGAAAATAATTTCTCATCTTTTTATCTAATTATCCGAAGGAGATATCAAACGAGATTTCTCAGTGAGATGACACGTAGAAAACCAGTTTCTTCGAGAAATATTTCCACAACATGCCCTTAAAATTTACTATACTAGTAAACAGTAAAAGAATTTTTATTCAAGTTTTATTTCAACTAAGAAGTTGAGGTGAACATTCGGAATTTTTGAAGCATTAGTATAAAAAAAATGTTTGATGAACAAACTTGGAGTAATCATGAACAAACTAATATCGTGGATGGTAGCTAAAATTTTTACTGTCATGGAGGTAGAGACCAACGATGATTAGATGGGAATGACAATGACGCAATGCTTGATAATCGATGGCTTGTTATTTTCGTTATTCATTGCCCTGTCGTTTATCCCTACATGTTCTGTGGAAATTGTAACCTATCAAGGAGCCATTTGCCAAGGGGTGACCACACCCTTCGACAATCATGATCGAGGTCTTTCTATCGGATCGCTATAATTTCTGACCGCCGCCTCGAGACAGTTTGCGAACGTCTATAGCCCATTTGAGAAAGTGACCCTTATCTTGATGGTTTCTAAAAGAGAAAAGAGAGTGGCTTTTGCTTCTCTTTTTTGCGTCCCTCGCTGATTCTCTTCATCCATTCTATTATAAAAATTTTTTCATGCGATTAAAATGGTTGGTAGACCAAATTAGCTACTTACTATACTATACTACCTATTCCCACTCATCTACTACTTTCTTAACGATTTGATATTATTTGGATACTTTTTTTCAACTTCTGACATTAAAAAGACTACTCTTTTGGTTCTTGTTTAGAATTTGAACTTGGCCAATTTTAAATTCGCTGAAAGTTAAAATTAAAAAATGATTCTTGAAAATTTTGAGAGACTTTTTGAAAATTAATTTATCGAGTACAAAGCCTTCAATTAAAATTAGAACAGAGACGCAAATGTGTCTCATTTTGTGTGCAATGGTTCTATCGATTTTTACAAGGTATTTAAAAAATAAGGTCCTAAGTTCAGACTTATTGGTATATATTATAGTTACAGTCTCTTCTCTTTCTCTCTCACTCTCTATGAGACGGTAGATAAAACTTCTAATCCTGTTGATTCATTATTCAGTTCCAAAGGCTTCATAAACTAAGTACTCTTTTTTGTTCGTCCCTCTGCAGAATTGTTTTGAAAGCTTAAATATTCAGGGTCTTAAGAGGCTTACGTAAACGCAAATCGGGCTACCTAATCGCTTTGACATAGTGACTAAGTATTGGTCGAGTATTAACTCAGTACTGGTTACTAGATCCGAAACTAACTTGACCATCTGCTAAATACTGTTCGACACTAGCTTTTCCACAATAAGTAAAACGTTCTTTACTGCCACAAAGTTACCGTGAAATTAATTTCCATTAACCCTCCTTCTATTATCTTTTTAATAAATTCCCTTTTTGGTATATATTTCGAACAAATTCATTTTCGAGGGACGTTGAAGGTGAAAACACATGTAATATTATGAACTAACATTCACATTAACACTAACATTCATTATTGAAAATAATGTTTTATACTTCTTCAAAAAATTATTCATAATGTTAGTTGTATGTTGTTGCGACTTATTAGAAAAAGAGACGTCAACTACGTTTATTTATAATAATTATTAGCATAACTTTAGTATTACCTAGAACTATATAACAATTTTAATTTTTTAACCAAAAATTACACATAAAGGTATTCGGCGTTATTGACAAGACCAATCAAAATTGAACCATTTACCTTCAATAACAATTTTTTTACACAAAAATGAAGAAAAACGAAACTTTTTTTTTAAATTTCAAGTACAATTTTATTAATTTTCAAAAGCAGTAATACAATATTTCAACTGCATATTGTTCCCAGTTTTTCCATATCCCTGAGTACAATTAGGCGATTCCAGCTTTGGGAAATAATGTACACAATTACCAAGTTGAAGTCCACAACGAAAAAAAATTTGATCAACGAAAAAAAATTGTTCTCTTAGTAAATTAATTCAAAATGACGACGCAGCAATATTGATACAAAAATATTTAGAAATAAAAGATTAATATTTATATTTTGATAATAATTATTTTACAATTCAATATTAAATTAAAAACAATATTAATAGATTAAACAAATTTATTTCGTTGATAAACGTTGTGGACTTCAACTTCGTTGTACACTTTGCTTCCTCATGAAAATTTTCACTTCATTTTTTAAATTGATTATACTCTCTAAATATGTTTCTATAAATTTCGAACGTTCAAATAAACAAAATATATACATTTAAATGAAAACATTTTAAAAGAGTAAAAAAATTGCTACGTAAAAATTTATTTTTGAAATTACATTATCTTATTGTGGAAGTCAATAATTATGCACTAAAAAATGTATTTAATTCAAATAACCGATTACGTGACTGTTTTCAATTAATAAATTATTCAAAATCAATTATAATAACTTGAATGTTCTTTCATTTATTTACTTTTTCTATCCCTCACACTCTGAAGTTGTCTTTTGTTTAAATAATTTTGTTTTTGTTATCTCTAATTATATTTTATTTTATAATTAATTCAAAATTGTAATAACAAATTAGAAATCATCAAAAAATTTTTTCAATTCTTTTCACTAAAAGAATAAAATTTTGGTCAATTTTATGTTTTGTCAAATTGAAATTATGCAGATTTTTGTTCTTTATTTCTAAACAAAATTAAAAAATTGTTAAACAACTATGATTAAGAAATAGAAAATTTATTTATTTTGCATTATTTTTATTTATGAATCACAATGTTTTTAATAAAATTATTATTTTGTTTTAGAAAAAGAAGAAAAATATTTGCACAATTTCTATTTTTAATCTTATTTTTGGAACAGGATTTTTCACAGGAATTAGGACATTTAAAAATTTCAAATTAAACAACTTATATAGGTATAATAATTAAAGATGACCGAGAAATAAAATCATTATTTTATATCCTAAAAATATTGGTACTGTAACTTTATCAAAATTATTTTTATCATTTTAATTCAATTATTTTCTAGAATCCTAAATTATTTTTAATGAAAATAGAAGAAGAATTTTTTGATATTTATGAAATAATTGAACTTTGGAGAAGAATTTTGTTATTTATAAAGATAATTGGGTTTTTTACGGGAATTATTATCAAATTTTGAACATAGTTTAATTTTATAAGAATTTTATTTATTTATTTTTTTTTAAATAATTGAATTTTTGCAATTATTTGTAATTTCTGCGAAATTGAATTTTTTTTAGTGTTTTCAATAAAAATTTAAATGAGAAAATATTTAAAATCACTAATTTTAATTAAAAAAGACAGCAGGAAGTTGCTAGTTAAATATTTACTTGAATCAAATAATTTTTATTCAAATCAAATTGTGTTTGAAATAAATTGTATTGGAACCATTAATTTCGATATTTGAAGCAAATACAATGAAATTGACTGAAAAAAATTATTTGTTGAAGTAAATTTTAAATTGATAATAAGTAAGTAATCGGTTATTTGAATCAAACAAATTTTTGTTTCACTATAAAATGAATTAATTATAAAAATAATTTAGCTTTTGAAAAGAAATTAAAATTAAAATTTACTTACTTCCCATTACAACGGAAGAGTCAATAATAAATATTAATGACAAAATAAGTATGAAATTCAGACGAAGAAACTGCATTATGTTTATAGTAGTGTTAGAGCTTCGAAAATTTTCTAAATTGTGAATTTGAACTAAAAATTTTGAGCTTTTTATACTTCTGAATCAGAGATAACTTTTATAATTGAGGATAATTATTGTTTTCAATACTTTGTTGAACTTATCGGAGAAAATTAAACTTTAAATTTAAATTTAAATTTTTAAACTTTAATTTTCTAAATTGTGAATTTGAACTAAAAATTTTGAGCTTTTTATACTTCTGAATCAGAGATAACTTTTATAATTGAGGATAATTATTGTTTTCAATACTTTGTTGAACTTATCGGAGAAAATTAAACTTTATTATTTAAATAAAAAATATTCATATTGTCTTATCAATTTTTTATTTCGTGCAATGAAACTTGAAGCCACGTGGATCATTATTTTGTATTTTTCCATATCTGATTATACATTTCACCGAACATCCATTGTTCACTAATAAGTGAACTAAGTGAAATAAGTTAATCATTTTAACTGGAATTAATTTTTAAACCAGTTCCTTTTAAAAGTTCTACGAGTATTCAATTATTTAAATACAAAAATTACTAATTTATTTAATAATTGAAATTTCTCAAAAAACTTTAGTTTTAAATCAATTCTTTTTAAAAAGGTTCTATGAAAATTCAATTATTCAATAGAAAAATAAATACCTAATTCATACAATAATTATATATTTTTTAAAATTAAATTCTTTCAAAGAATTTTAATAAAATTTATTTATTTGTTAAAATAAGTGAATTCTTGAAGACAAAATTTTAGAAAAATTGTGTAAAAATTGTAAGTATTTTAAATAATTAAATTTTTGTGGGAAATTTATTAATTATGAAAATAATTGAATGTTTGCAAAGAACAATTTTATTAAAAATTTGTTTCATGATAACTTGATTTCTTTTGGGAAATTTTATTAAAAATAGTACATATTGAAAATAATGAATCGTTTCAAATATTTTTTTTTAAAAAATGTTTAGAATAATTTTGTTATTTCAATTATTAGTGTGCAAATTTTCAGGAAAAAACAGAAAAAAGTAGTTTTTAGTGTCACAAATCTAAAAAAATACTAATATTCAATTATTTTCATAAAAATTAATTCTTAAATTAATTGTTACTAGAAAGTTCTTTGAGAATTCAATTATTTTATAGAAAAAAAAATAATTTATTGAATAATTCAATATTTATTTAGAATTGAATTAATTCAAAGAATTCTAATAAAATTTTTAAGAAAAATTATATTTTCGAGGAATCTATTAAAAATTTTTTTTTAAATAATTGAAATCCTGCGATGAGTTTTGTTATTTATAAAAATAATTGAATTCTTGTAACGCATTTTAGTAGAATTTTATTGAATAATTGAATTCATGTGACAAATTTTATTGTTTGTAAAATTAACTGAATTCCTGCGAAGAACTTTTGTTATAATTTCTTTAAATAATTGAATTTAAATAATTTTTTTTTTTGTAAAATAATTGAATTTTTACAAAGAATTTTCTTAATTTTTTTTAAATAAACATTTTTTTTTTCGAAAAATATTGTGAAAATTGTAGGTATTTTAAATAATTAAATTCTTTTACAAATTTCGTTAATTATGAAAATAATTGAATGTTTGCGAAGAAAAATTTCGTCGATAAAAATTTTTTAAAGAAGGCAGTTAGAATTCAATTATTTAATAAAAAAAAATAAATAATTTATTGAATAATTAAATATTTCTTAGAACGAGATATCGAAGATTATTTATCAGTGAAAGGACACAAGGAGAAACATTTTTTTCGAGGGATATTTCCCACATGCCCTTAACGAATATCAGATTTACATTTTTTCTGAGGATATAAAATTGAGACAAAAAACGAATCAAAAATGTTGCTTTGCAACACTTTTGATTCGTTTTTTGTCTCAATTTTATATCCTTAGAAAAAATGTGTAAGAAAAAAAAACTCTTACTGTCAAGGTAACTTCACAAACCCCCCAACATGCTCTCTAAATCTGAATCAGTGAAATTCCACTGAAAATCAGTGAAATTTGACTGAGAATCAGTGACTCTATTCTCGCGATTTGAATCAGTGGAATTTCACTGAAAACCAGTTAAAAATAACTGAAATTTCAGTCATTTTTCACTGATTGAAATCCTGCGATGAGTTTTGTTATTTATAAAAATAATAAAATTCTTGTGATGCATTTTTTCAAAATGTTATTGAATAATTGAACCGCCGGATCGTAGAAGGGCATATAGCCCATTTGAATTACATTGGCTATATGCCCTTCTACGATCCGGCGGTTCAATTGAATTCATGTATAGTAACAAATTTTATTTTTGTAAAAATAACTGAATTCCTGCGAAGAAGTTTTTTTAAAATTTATTTAAATAATTTTATTTCTTAAAATAATTAAGGGCAGTTGGAAGGAAAAGTTGTTTCGTGATCGACTTGCAATTTTAAAAAGAAAAGAATATTATTGGTCTTTGGAAAATGTGGAGTTTGGTACATGCTCTTTTCGTAATTTTGTAAAATTTTGTATAATATTTCAAAATAATTATTGAAAAAATTGTTGAAACATAGGTGAGAGTGGGGTAAACCGGCCATACCTACGGTTTTTTTTTACTCTTGTGACTAAACGAATCAACCGATTTCATTTTTCGATGGCTTGTTTGAAAGATCATTTAATTGCGCAACTTTTTCCCAGATGCACCTATACTTTATCTTTTTTATTGTTTAGTTGCTGTGTTAACTTTAAAAAAATTTGCAAACGGTCCGGTTTGCCCCACCCCCTGGGGTAAACTGGCCACCACCATGGGGCAAACCGGTCAGTTGGGTTTTTTTTATCTACAATATTGCATTTGTATAATCTACAATAACAATAAACAAAATGAATCATGTGAACAATTGTTGTAATAGTGTAAATAATAATACAGAATTGAATTTTAATTAAATAAATAATTTTTTTAAATAACAACAAAAAATGTTTGAAATTATCAGAGAAATAATATTTAAGGGTCTAATTCTCTTTGGAAGATAATTATTTCTCAGTTAAAAGTAAATATTTTAACGAAAAAAACATTCATTTGCCCCACAGGCTCATTTTGAAAATAAATATTTGTTTAACTAAAAAAAAAACTTTTGCTCCCAGCGTTGCACAAACAAAAGTAAGAAATGTCAAATTGAAAAAATAACGTATACTACACATGGTTGTTTCAAATTTCTAAATAGCACTTTTGCCAATTTCGCCCCACTCTCCCCTATACGGAAAAGTTTTTTACTGTTTGGAAATGATTTCTCATTTTTTTAGGATAAAATATTTGATTTGGAGAAGTGATAGAACATCAGAACTTTACAAATCACCAACAATTAAAGGAAATAAAAATTACTATCACCAACATATAGCGACTAGTGTCAAAATTTCCAACTAGTCATTGAGAGAAAAAGTCAATAACAAACTTTTCGATTCGCAACAATATTTTTCTAACACAAAAACTTTTTCGGATGAGACATGTTTCGCAGATATCCGGATAAATTTCATTTCCTGCAAACGTTTCAGTCCGAAAAACCAGCAGCTTAGATCCCAGGAAACGACTAATATGTAATCCGGTTCCAATATCCTGTCCCATCCACAACTTGTATGTCTTATTGCGAGTCTCGCCCCCTCTTCCCCCTCACAAAAACCCCTAAAACTTGTTTTCCACTTGTACATCATATCCCCTTCCCTCCCCTCTCTCTCCCTCTCGCTATGCTACTTTTCGATCCTTAAAGAGGGGCTTTCAAATTTCTTTCATGTTTCTCGGGCGAATACGCATATATCGAGAAATGTATATTGAGAGTCGAATAAATATATGGCAGGAAGAAAAATGCCTCTCCAACTCGACAAGAAACGTATAGAGTGAGTCGAAGAACATTTCCTCTTTCGGTATCTTATAATTCCGGCTGCAAACGTGAACACGCTGATGCGCTTCACTTCTTGGCATTAATATTCGATGTGAAGGGCATAAGACCGTTCCGGTTTTTATATGGGATATTACGCTGAAAAGTGATGCAGCCAAAGTTGAGTCAGTCATTTTTCTTGTTAAATTGAGCTATAATGTATTATATAATGCTGACAGAAAGAATTTGCTGCAATAGTGTCAATATTATTATTTTTTTTTTTGCAATTTTTTTTCGCCTCTATGTACATTATGTTTATATCATCGCAAGTGAAAATAAAATATTTTCAAATGGCAATATTTTAGTGTATTTTTCGAAATTTATTTTCAATTTTTGATGTTTTTGTAAATAATTTCTAAACGTTTAAATAATCGAAATCTTTTGGCGAAATAAAAATATTTTTGTCAAAATTACTGATTGTTTCTATAGAATTCTATTTTCACTTTCATCATCATATTTTTTTCAATTTGATAGATTTTCACTTTCACTTTTTTTTACTCACAAAGTGAAATTGAAAGTGGAAATGAAAGTGAAAATAAAAAAACTTTCAAAGTAAAAATAAGACTGGAAATTAAAAATACATTCTCTCTTTGATAAATTTGTCATTTTCGAAGTGAAAGTAAAAGTGTAAATTTTTTATTTTCAAAGTGAAAGTGAAAGAATAAATTTTTTATTTTCAAAATGAAAGTGAAGGTGAAAGTGTAAATTTTTTATTTCGAAAGTGAAAGTATAAATATTTTATTTTCAAAGTGAAAATGAAAGTGAAAGTGTAACTTTTTTATTTTTAAAGTGAAAATGAAAGTGAAATTAAAAGTCTATCAAAGTAAAAAGTAAAAATCCATCAAAGTGAAAGGAAAAATTATTTTCTAAAAAGAGCTTTAAACTTTTAAATCATTTCCAATAAAATCACTTTTCGAAAAGAATTATTGAAAAATGCCTGTTATTGACAAAATAATTTTGATTGATTACAAAAAAAAGTCCACACAACCTCTTCGAAATTGCTGGCGATTGACAAAAAGCGATTTCGTTAGTTTCAAATTGAACTTTTTATTGGAAATTTACAGTCATTAGAAAATAAAAATTTTTTAAATTAAACTTCATTGGAAAATAAAAATTCGAGAAATGTTCATTGCTCCCGAATGAGAGAAACGATTTTTATAATTGCAATTTGAACTTTGTTACAGCAAATTTAAATTCATTTTAATAAAAATTATTTTTTATCTATTTTCAATAGAAAATAAAAATATTGCAGATTGAACTGCATTAATAAGAAGAAACATAGAAACTCATTTTTAAAATAGAAAAGAAAAATAGTTTAAAAATTGCACTTTTTTTAACAAAAAGTATTTAAAAATTGAGTTTTTTTTTATTTTGCTTCAAATCTCTGGAAAAATTGAATTTTACAAGAATTGCAAAAATAATTTAACAAAATTAAATCGACAAATTTTTCGACAAAATGAATGAATTCAGCGATTATTATAAGTAGTTTACAAAATATTAAAATTCAAAACAGCCATAAAAAGGCACCTTATTTATTATTATCAACAGATAAAATTTGCAGAACTAATTTCCAAACTAAGCCAGATATAAAAATTCGAGTCTTACAGAAAAAAAGCAAAAAGTACTTAACTATACTTTCAACTTCACTTAACTTTTAGAAAACTTCTTGTTCTGTATACATCAACTCGACGAAACTATAAGTTTGAAAACAGGAATTAAGTAAGCAAGAAGTATAACAAAAAAAAAATTGTTTTTTAAGAGGCTCAACGAGAAGAATACTTATTATCGAATCTTCATATAGTTAGCAAAGTATTAAACAAACTTTTTTCTACAAAAAAAAAAAACGAATTCTCCTAAATACACTCTTAAATAGAACACATTAATGTTGCTTTGAAAAATAAAATAAATTTATTAAAAATTAAATTTATTAGAAAATAAATTTATTAGAAAACAAATTTATTAGAAAATAAATTTATTAGAAAACAAATTTATTAGAAAACAAATTTATTAGAAAACAAATTTATTAGAAAATAAAATAAAGTTTATAGAAAATAAAATAAATTTATTCGAAAATAAAATAAATTTATTCGAAAATTAAAAAAAAACGAACAAATCCCAGAAAATTCGACAAAAATTTACAAAAAACATAAAAATTGTGTATATATATTTTTTTTAAATTCCTAAATTTATACCTTCCACATTGAAAATAATCCGTTACAGAGTGAAACCCTTTGCCTATTCATTTACATTGAAAACATGTAGCACACAAAATGTTACCTACAAAAAACGGTATTTGTCGTAATATCACATCCATTGTCAATACTTTGTTAACCTCCCCCCCTCTCGCTCTTCTTTCAACAAAAATAAAAAAAAAAATTTTTTTTCGAACCAAATTGCTTTGATTTCAGATTACTTTATATCGCGAGCAATCGTTACTTTCTGATAAAGCTAGGCGAAAAAACAATGGCAAACCGTCAATTATCGATGTCGTCAATTCTTTTCAAAGCACCATCAATTTATTTTGAAACAAGATAAATGTCATGGAAAAAGGAAATATTGACTGTACGAGGTGAATGCACATGAAGCAAGGGAGATGCGCGCCCTTGTTAGCGCAAATGTAAAGGATTGGAAAAACTCTTTGAAATCCGATATATATATATTGAAATCAAAATAAAATAAAAGAATAGATTTTTTCGTGAACATTTCAGACAGAAAAAAGAGGTTATACAAAGTTTCGAAATAAACATTGAGAATAAATTGATTTTGAAAAAAGTGGAACGAAAAGTATGTTACCCGGTTTTGACCTACTTTATCTCCCCCCAAAATTATTGTCAACGTTAAGTGAACGTATTTATTTTTTTTTCAAAACTCAAAATTTATTATGAATAATAATTATAGAAAATTATATACAAAATTTCAAACTTAAATTTTTCTTTTCGATTTTTATTATAATTTTTTAATACTTGTAAAGAAAAAATATTTTGTTAATAATTATTTGTAGCTAAAAATATAAAAATAATCCCAACTTTTCGAATTTTTTTATCATCACACGTTTTTCTTTTCCCCCTTTTTTCTCTCTTTTTCTCACTCCTTCTCTCTCTATCTCTAAATTGGCAACGCATTTTATGGACAACCCCTAAGTCACCAGACAGTTTTGTCAGTTTTATAATAAATTCTCCTCAATACATCTATCTTTTCTTCAATATTTTACCCTCAGTCACAGGTTTTCCAACGTTCATTTCCTAATCGTTCATACGAGAAAAAATGTTCCTTCATCATATTTACAGAAATATCCATCACCTTGCATCCCTTAATCAAAAATAAAAATAATTTATATTAAATGTTTGAAATCATTGACGGACAAATTCTTATTCCATGCGCTCTCTCTCTCTCTCTCTCTCTCTCTCTCTCTCTCTCTCTCTCTCTCTCTCTCTCTCTCTCTCTCTCTCTCTCTCTCTCTCTCTCTAATTTAATAGATTTAGAAATATAATAAATTGGAAAGTTCGAAAAATTTCCAACGTTTATAAATGAACAACATTTATTTTCGTCAAAAATATTTTCCTAATTTCCAAATTAAATAACATTCAATACTTGCGTAATTTTTGTTAAATAAATAATTAAATACTTATTTATTTCTCCAAAGGAATTAAAAGATTTTCAACGATTACTTTGTAAAAATCTTTTTGAAATTTTACAATTTCTAAAAATTACAACTGTAATTCTTCCAAAATTAATTAATTTTTTTTGTTGAAATTTTTAATGAAAAATTTTTCAAAACTCTTAATCATTTTTTAAAATATAATAAATTAATAATTATTTTCAATAAAAATTTCAATTAAATATTATTAGTTTTACAACAATTAAAACTTTTCAAGATTTCAATTTAAAAATCTTTTGATTTCTAAAAATTATAATAAAAAATTTCTAACAATTCGTAATGTAACGCTTCTAATATTCAATTACTATCTAAAATTTTAAAACTGAAATTTATTTTTAAATCAATTATCATTTGAAAGTTCTACGAGAATTCAATTATTTGAATATAAAAGTAAAGAATTTATTGAATTTAATTATTTCGAAGAATTTTAATAAAACTTTTAAGAATAATTGAATTTATTGGAAATTTATTTAAAAAATTTTATTTAAAAAAAGGAATTCGTCGATAATTTTTATTATTTAATAGGATAATTAAATTTTTGCGAAGAATTTTTATAAAACTTTTTTCAAATAATTGATTTTGTTCGAAAAAAGTAATGAAAATTGTATTATTAAATAATTGAATTCTTGTCAAAATTTTATTATTTTTGAAAAAAATTTCATTTTTGTGAAGAATTTTATTAAAATTATATTCGAAAATTAATTGAACTATAATCTAAAGTTGTTTAATATTTATGAAAATAATTGAATGTCTTAAAGAATTTTATTGTTAATGAGAATAATTGCATTTTTACAATTTTTTTGGACGAATGTAATTAAAATTTTAATTATTTTAAGAATTGGATTATTTAAATAATCCAATTCTTAGGGAAGAATTTTATTGAAATTTTTGAAAATAATTGAATACTTTCAGGAAATTTTATTAATAATTTTAATTAATTAATTAATTTTATTAAAATTGCATTGAAAATAATTGAAATCTTTTAAATAATTGATTTCATTCAAGGAATTTATTTAAAATTGTATTTAAAATAATTGAATTCTTGTGAAAATTTTATTGTTTATGAGAATAATTGAATTTATGTAAAGAATTTTATTAAAATTATATTCAAAAACTAATTGAACTTATCTATAAAGTATTTTAGTAATTTATGAAAATAATTGAATTTCCAAAAGAATTTTATTGTTTATGAGAATAACTGTATTTTTACAAGTTTTTTGAACGAATTTAATAAAATTAATTTAATTCTTAGAGTAGAATTTTATTAAAATTTTTAAAAATAATTGAATTCTTAGAAGAAATTTTATTCATAATTTAAATTAATTAATTAATTTTATTAAAATTGCATAGAAAATAATTGAATTCCCGCGAAGAATTTTACAAAAATTCTTTTAAATAGTTGATTTTTTTTGAAAAAATTTAATAAAAATTGTATTTTAAATAATTGAATTCCTGTAAAACTTTTATTAGGTAATAATGAAAATAATTGAATGTTTGCAAATTCTCGAAAAAAAAACAAGAAATTAGTTTTTCATGTCACAAATATAAAAAAAGTATCCAAATAGTAACAAATCATCAAAAAAGTAAAAAATAGTAGATAAATTTCTTCTAATTTTATTTTCACTTTTAATAGTATTTAAAAAAAAATTTCTATTAAATCTTATGCGACAAAACCCGACTAAAAAAAATACCTCTTGTTCAACATTCAATACCAATTTGTCCGAAAAAAATAACTAATGAACTCTAACGAATTTACCGCGCTCAGCTCTATAAAAGATAATTTCCCCGAGTAACAAAAAAAAATTCTTTTTATTTTTGTTTCAGCCAACTGTAATTAAGTCGGACACAAGATTGAATTCTAAATGTCATTTTCCAGTGTTCAAGTTGAAAGGGCAATGCAATCCATTTGTTTTCGTGACGGCTGAATAATTGATTTAACAAACTTTCTCTAACGGACTAATTCAAATGTGGAATTGGTGGCTATTTCGTAATACCGGTTTTTTTTTACTCGAATCTTTTTATTTTTTTTTTTTTATCTTTTTTTTGTGGATTGGGTGAGCGAGTCACTCAAATGCCAAACGCATCACCGTTTGCCTTTACCTCCTCCACCATCACCACCTCCTCCTGTTTTCCTCCCCCTTTTGGTACAACGTGCATGACCAGCTCGTTCGATTTTATTTTATTCACAACAGAAGCCGACGATCGTTCACCGGCGGACACGTGCCCGAAAATTCAATGAATTTCCTTCCTCTCCAACAATCGAACAGTTTTTTCATATAATCTATCTTCCCTCGATTCGAAAACGCGATTCTGCATTATCCCCGACCTGAATGGAAAAATAGAGAATGCTATTGTGTGAGCATATCTATTATATATGTACACATCGATAAATATAAACGTAAATATGCAAATTGATATTAAAATTACATTTTTACCCCGCGTAACGCAACGCAACGCAATGCGTTCATTATTCATTTTTTACCAAGACTGTTTTTTTTCTTTGTAAAACGAAATAAAAAAAAATTATCACTCGACGTAGTTTTTAACAATTTTTCCACCACATACAACTATTTAGCTACTATTCTTATTTTACTATTTCTTACATTGAGATTTTAAATGTTAATTTATAAAGAAAAATTAAAAACAATTAATTTTAAAAACTCTAAAAAAAATTAGAGAGCTTAAAAATTTTGCAAATTAAAGTAAATTAAAAATTGAAATCTATATAAATAGTTAAACTTTAAATTTGATAAGTAATTTTAGAATTACGAATATTGTCGAATATCTTGAGATTCAATATGGAGATCCTATTCTCCACCTGAGAACGCCAAGGTCACCGCCAGATGGCACTTTAGTTCCTTCTTGGAATTTCTCTAGCCACCTGGTGGTGACTTTGGCGTTCTCAAGTGGAGAACTTAAACTTATTTTATCCTTAAAAACCTTTTTTTTAAATTAATAAAATGCAAAAAAAATATTATTATGAAAATAATTTACTCTCTAAATCCGAATTAGTTGAAAATAACTAATTATTCATAAAATCGTGACTAAATTTTTGATTTGATAATAAACGTTACATGAACATCACTTGCGGCGTAAAAGCAGAAAACCTCTTTTTATTTTGGCACATAATATGTAAAAAATTGAGGTACTTAACTAACTTTTCTCCATTATCTATCAATTTCCATTAAACAAGAACCACATGTTGCATAACGAAATAATTGACTAAAATAAACAATATTTTTTTAATGCATCACAAATTTAACAAAGCTCTGTTTTTATCTTGTTAACCGTTTGACGCGCAAACGAAAAATTGCACGGATTAAAAGATTTAAGAGAAGTTTTACACAACTCTGACAAAACGTATATATATATACAACATTATCGTTCGAACAATTCAGCTCTTTTTTTCCCAAATGTACGCAGCTGGACACAAATGAATAAATTCTCTACATGACACAATTTTTCAATTATTTACAAGCAACGTTTTATTTAAAAACATTTAAATACATCAAAATTTATACCCTAAATCTGAATTGGGGAACACAGTAGATTTCGCGCTCGATAATTAATTTTAAAAAAGTAGCAAAAAGTATCTTTCAAACTCTATATTTTTTATTTTCCTGTCTTTTTCCTAATTTTCATAAAAAATATTTATTTCTCTCTTCTCCTGCTAATAAATTGAATTCCTGCAACGAATTTTATTATTCATGAAAAAATTTAAATATTTATAAAAATAATTTAATTCTTGCGAAGAATCCTATAAAAAATTTTAAATAATTGATTTCTTTCGGACTAATTTTATGCAAATTCTAATTTAAATAATTGAATTCTTGAGAAATTTTTATAATTCATGAAAATAATTGAATTCTTACGAAGATTTTTACAAAAAAATTTTAATTGAATTCTGTTTAGAAATTTTATTAAAATATTAGATGTTGAAAATCATAGAATTGCGAAAAGTTTTTTAAAAATAATTAAATTTTACAAAGAATTCAATTAAAATTTTTGACAATAATTGAAATCTTGCGAACAATTTAATTACAATTTTTTAAAATAATTGAATTTTCAGAAAGAAATTTATTACTTTTACAAATAATAATTGAATTCTTCTGATGAATATTGTTATTTATGAAAATAATTGAATTTTGCAAAGAATTTTATTAAGGGCATCCGGGAAAAATCGATCCCAAAAAGTGTTTTCCCGCGTGTCGTCTCACTCCTAAATAATTAGAGATATTTAGTTCGGATTTATCATGATAATTAGGGGAATTCATGATGATAAAGAATATTCTCGAAATTTACAAGTAATTTTTGAAATAAATATTGAAAAACGAAATTACAAAAGTTGGATTTTTGGCGAAAGTGAGAGGCAATATGGCGGCGAGCACACAGACAAGTGGATCTATGTGTCAGTGGTCAAGGAGGTGGCGCCAATTCTCAGAAGTGGTCGCGAGTTGAACTGAGGGAAATGTAGTAACCTCAAATTACTCCACTTTCAATCGTTAATAAAATAATTTCCTCGCAAAATTATTGCAAAAACGGAGAGGACCGCTCCTCGGAGAGTCTTCCTCTATCACCCCTCTAAATATGAACCCGAAATATTTTATCCTCTCAAAATGAGACGTCTATACTGAACCGTGAAAAACCCCTTTTTTCCGTATATTTAAACAATTTTTTTCAATAATTATTTATCAAAATTTCTCTAAAATCCGAGAGGACCGCTGGTCCCAGAGCATTTCTCTATATTTACCAAAAATTCCCGACTCAAAATATTCTTTTCTTTTTAAATGAGACGTCTATCACGAAACCAGTATTTTTTCCCGGATGCCCTTAAAATGCCTCAAGAAAATTGAATTTTCGGAAATAATTTTGTTATTTATCGACATAATTGAATTCCTTCGCAGAAGTATTTATTAAAATAATTGAATTCCTGGGAAGAATTTTATTAAAATCTAAAAGAATAATTGAATTATTTCAAATAAAGTTAATTCAAATTGTATTTAAAATAATTTATTTCTTTTAAACAATTTTATCAAAATATTTGAAAATAATTGAATTTCTGTGAAAAATTCTAATATTTTTGTAAATATATAACTCTCCAAAGAATTTTAAAAAAAATTTTTTAAATAATTGATTTTTTCGAGAAATTGTAATTAAATTTTTGAGAATAATTACATTTTTTGAGCAATTCCTGTAAAATTGTATTATAAAAATAATTGAAATCTCGCGATGAATTTGATTATTTATGAAAATAATTGAATAGTTGCTAAGAATTTTATTAAAATTTTCAAAAATTATTGAATTCCTGAGAAGAATTTTATTATTTATGAAAATAATTGAATTATTGCGAAAAAGTTTATTAACATTTTTTAAAAACAATTAAATTTCTGTGAACAATTTTGTTATTTTTGAAAATAATTGAATTCCTCATAAGAATTTTATAAACATTGTTTTGAATAAGTAGTTTTTTGGAAATATGATAAATAATAATATGAAAATTTTATTTTAAATAATTGAATTTTTGTGGAAAACTTTATTTGTGAAAATATTTGAATTTTTCGATTAATTAATTTTAAATAGTATTAGAAATAATTGAATTTCTTCGATGTGTTTTTATTATTTATGAAAATAATTGAATTCTTGCTTAGAATTTTATCAAAAAATTTTCTGAAATTGAATTTTCTTGATAAATGTTATTATTAGAGAAAGTATTTGAATTATTGTGAAGAATTGTATAAAAACTGGATTTCGAATACCTACTTTTTTTTGAAAATAATTGAATCTTTTTAAAAAAATTGGATTATAATTTTTAAAAATAGTTTTTTGATTTCTATTATTAGCAAATTTAAATTAGTGGAAATTCTAAAAAAAACAGTAATAGTAGCTTTTAGTGGCTGAAATCTAAAAAAAGTACCCAAATAGTAGCATAGCGTAAAAAAGTAGTAAATAGTAGGTTTTAGTAGATGAGTGCGAAGCCTGGCACAGTTTTCTCGATAGTATCAAAGTGATACCAAAATGTATTAAATTGATAACAAAGATAACAAACACTTTTGATCAATTTATGATTTGATAAACTTTTTTTGCTATCAATTCGTTGCAGTTTGATACTTTCAAGTTAACAGTGTACTAATTAAAGAGAGTGGATTAGATTTAATTTTTTATTGCAATCAGTTTGTAAAAAAATATTTCCTTTTTTTTGAACGTTCAAAACTCGTGGATCATGATGAAATAAATGTGAGCGTTCAGAATTTTACCGATATCATCAGGAAAGTAGTTTAGAAAAGAAAAGTTTATACACAAAATACTTTTGTATTTTAGAGAATATGTAAATTGAAACATTTCTCCAATTAAAAATATAAAGAGTGCAAAAAAACGGAACGCACTTGGTATTTGATTTCTTAATGCGAAAAGTCATATTCCATCCAATCGTGAGCACTAACTAGATAGACTATTAGACTGAAATGACCGGATCCTTGTAATGAAGCGATGGCGATTTTGCCGGAGATTAAATCCTTTATCGTTCCAATGTCTTCGTAAGGATTCATCCAAGGCTTTCAAGGAAACGATGCTCATATCCGTTTTCATCGCCAATAATATCGTCAATGATGGCAG
Organism: Leptopilina syphax; assembly: GCA_032872505.1. Taxonomy (NCBI): domain Eukaryota; kingdom Metazoa; phylum Arthropoda; class Insecta; order Hymenoptera; family Figitidae; genus Leptopilina; species Leptopilina syphax. The sequence goes on from CM065470.1 coordinate 10,827,351, forward strand.
TAAAATTTTACCCGTGTTCCGCTTCAATGATACGTCGAGAGATCGAACACTTGTCACCATTCTGCCACCATGTTCTACAATTCTTGTCGCTATATACACACCCATTATAAAATATCCAATATATATAACTTCCTTATTTGTACCACTACACAAAGTGAGTCTCTGTGAGTCTGTGTGTGTGTGAGAGAGAGAAATTGAGAATTTCAGCTAGATTATATGTCACGTAGATGTCACCTTATTGGTACTGTCTTAGACTTTGATACAACATTGTCCCCCATAGACTTGCTTGCTAGACACTCGATGTCTCTCCTCTCTCCCTCTCACTCCTCTGGCAATAATCTTCCAAAGTGCTAAGACCTTTATGGTCTCGAACGAGATAGGTTGAGTAAACTGCTAATACCTTCTTCATGATCTCGCTATGATGATAGTCTTGGTAATATGGTGAACGTGCTTGAAGTGAGGTCCATCCCGAATCTACCTTTCGACTCGTTAACGGTAATCTTTTAAGCACTTTCAACAGTGGAATTCTTGTGTGTCTCTCGAAATCCTCAAAATGCATCATATTCCCTTTGAGATTTCATCGCGACGAGAAAAGAATTTGCGGCAATTGCAATTTTCATTTTTATCATCAAAATTCGCGCACCATTTCTATTAGGTTTTAATTTTCTCTAAAAGTGGTTTCGTGTGCTCGACTTGTCAATTGCCAAACTCTAGATTTTCACAAAGACCCAAAAATATTCTTTTCTTGAAAAGAAAAGAATATTTTTGGGTCTTTGGAAAATCTAGAGTTGCGCACGTGTTCTTCTCGGAATTTTGTAAAACTAGCTACATATACCTCACTCGCTAACGCTCGTTCAAAACAATTATTGAAAAAATTGTTAAAGCATTAGGAAAAGTTTGAACGGTTTGGAAATGATTTCTCATCTTTTTAGAATAAATTAAACAAAAATCTTCGGTTGCGCGAATGTAGTATTATACACAATTTATTCAGGGTTGCCACAGGTCAGAAAAATCAGGAAATTCAGGAAAAGTCAGAAATTTTTATTAAAAGTACTGTAAAAAATTAAATTCTTAAAATTCATAAGAAAATTGTGAATTTTTTCTGCCTTTTTTGTTTGCCACATAAACTATGAAAATACTACTAATTCTAATTGATCCCATTTTCCACTATAGAAAAAACGAGAAAATAAATAATCCTTTTAGGTAATTCTAAAAGTACCGAAAGATAGAAAAAAAAAGTAAAAACTAAACGAGCCCACTTTTCCCTAATAAAAATCCCATTGTCTCAACTAACATGTTTACCAACTCTACACGCGACCTACTTTGCTTTCAACTCGCCCCCCAAAAATGCTTTTTCATACGATAAATGCTCGCGCAAAGATGCCAGCAAGGACTTTTATGAAAAATGTATAAAATTTTCAAATCCATATTCTACTTTCTCCGCGTAAAAGTCGTGGTTTTTTATGAACATATTTCCGTAAAACAATGTAACGTTCTCAAAGCATAAAGGAGGACTCATGCAGAACTGTGTCGCAGTGCGTCTACCTTGAATTTTTACCATTGAAACTGGGATTTCTGAAAGTATTTTATACCCTATTTTTGTCGAATACTTATGCTTCCCCCTCTCTCTTCCTCTCTCTCTCTCTCTTTCCACACTCCGCACGATGATAAAAAGAGGAAGTGCAACTACTTTCCGTTACGTCATATTACTAACATTCAAAAATAAACTCAAAAGAAAAAGTCATAAATATTGATTTTCAAATATTTCTATTTCTATTTCTATTTCAATTTCAATTTTTATTTTTATACTGAAAATTTTTATCAAACGAACAATATATGTACAATGTTGTCAACGTTGTCAACGAAACAATATTTGATTCTCTCGAAATATTTCTTTTTGTGAGTTGGAAGAGAAGAATAAAAAAAAATCATTTTTGAGATATAGAACAATTTATCGATATCAATAATTTCAAAAATTTCTGACTGCAAGGAAAATAAAAAATGATGATCTACAAGTTCTGAATGTAGAAATATTTTTAAAAATTACGATCTACAATAAAAAGCAAAAACGAAATTAAAATTCTCGCAAAGTTACTAATTTTACTATTTTTTACATTGAAAATATAAATATCAATTTATAACAAAAATTAAAAACAATTAATTCTAAGACTCTAACAAAAATTAGAGAGCTTAAAAATTTTGCAAACTAAAGTAAATTAAAAATTAAATTCCATTTATGTCAATAGTTATAAACTCACTAGATTTAATGTCTGATTATAAATAATTTTAGAATTACGAATATTGTCGAATATCTAGAGATTCAATATGGAGACGCTTTCTTCCACCTGAGAACGCCAGGGTCACCGCCAGGTGGCACTTTAGTTTCTTCCTGGAATTTTTCTAGCCACCTGGTGGTGACCTTGGCGTTCTCAAGTGGAGAACTTAAACTCATTTTATCTTAAAAACCTTTTTTTTAAATTAATAAAATGCAAAAAATATTATTGTGAAAATAATTTACTCTTTAAATCTGAATTAGTTGAAAATAACTAGTTATTCGTAAAATCGTGGCTGACTTTTTGATGCAGCAATTAGTACACGGAGAGAAATGTGTTACGAATAACGCTAGAGACATTTTGGTTCGCTTTTCGCATAGACATCTGTACCTAATTTTGCAAAGGCCGGTGCTAACTTTGCACAGCTTTTTTCCACTTGTGCTACAGTTGCTCAAATCCATGAAAAATCAGCATGGATTTCTTGCAACTTACGCATGGTGGTGTGTATGCGCTTTTAGTACGGCCTGCTCATGCGCTAAGAGCAACAGATTTCTCTCCGTGTAGCAAATAACTGATTAGTAGAATCTAAAATAAAATACAAAACTATTTTTAATTCAAAACTATTTATAAATATAAGTAGGAAATTACTAATTATTAGTAAATAAATAACTACAAAAATAGTCAAATTTCAGAAATTTAATTAGTTACCAAAAATTTCAGTTATTTTTATCTAATCTAAAAGTAAATTAAACTACAAATTACTTATTATTGACTATTTCATTAGTAAATTATTTCTATTTGAATCAGTGACTAATTTGTTACTATAAAATTAGTTTCTTTGAACTAATTCAAATCTAGAGATTAAATTCACTCAAAAAATTGTGACTTTCACATTCACTCAAAAAATTTTCACATTCGTTAAAAAAATTCTCAATTTCACTTAAAAAATGTTTACATTAACACAAATAATTTTACTTTCCCTAAAAAATTTTTATTTTCGGTAAAAAATTGTTTCACTTTAATTAAAAAAATGCTCACTTCAACTAAAAAAAAAAAAATTAACTTTACTAAATAAATTGTCACTTTCACTTTTACTCAAAAAAATTTTCACTTTTATTAAGAAAAAATTCAGTTTCATTAAAAGATTCCACTTTTCTTAAAAAATTCTTACTCTTACTTTCAATCAAAAAATTCCACATTCATTACAAAAATTCTTTCTTTTACAAAAAACAATTCGACTTTAGTCAAAAAATATAATTTTCCCTAAACAATTCTTACTTTCACTTAAAAAATTACCACTTTCACAATCATTAAAATAATTCTCACTTTCACTAAAATAATGTTTACATTTACTGAAACAATTTTTCTTTTCCTAAAAAATTCTTATTTTCGGTCAAAAAATTGTCATTTTCAATAAAAAAGTGTTCACTTTCACTAAAAAAATGTTTACATTCACACAAATAATTTTACTTTTCCTAAAAAATTCTTATTTTCGGTAAAAAAAGTTCTCACTTTAATTAAAAAAAATGCTAAATGCTAACTAAAAAAAATGTTGAACTTTACGCAATAAATTGTCACTTTCATTTTTACTCAACAAAATTCCTCATTCATTATTAAAAAAATTCCCACTTTTACTAAAAAAAATTCAGTTTCATTAAAAGATTCCACTTTCCCTAAAAAAATTCTTACTCTTACTATCACTCAAAAAATTCCACATTCATTAGAAAAATTCTCACTTTTACTATAAACAATTCGACTTCAGTCAAAAATATCATTTTTCCTAAACAACTCTTACTTTCACTTAAAAATTTTCACATTCATTAAAAAAATTTTCACTTTTACTAAAATAATGTTTACATTCACTCAAACAATTCTACTTTTCCTCAAAAATTCTTATTTTCAGTCAAAAAATTGTCACTTTCAATAAAAAAAATGTTTACTTTCACTTAAAAAATGTTGACTTCACTCAAACAATTTTCACTTTCCTTAAAAAATTCTCAGTTTCACTCACAAAATTATTGTCACTATCAATTTGACTCAAAAAATTTCCACATTCATTCAAAAAAATTCCCAGCTTTACTAAAAAATTTGACTTCACTCAAAGAATTAAGTTTCAGTGAAAAATTTTACTTTCCCTAAAAAATTATTACATTTATTTTCACTTAAAAAATTGTTACTTTCACATTCACTCTAAAAGTTTCCACATTCATTAAAAAAATCTCCACTTTCACTCACAAAATTATCACTTTCACTTTGACTCAAATACTTGCATTTTCGCTCAAAAAACTTTCTCACTATGATTCAAATAATGTTTTTCTTCGACTCAAATTATTTTTACTTTCACTTGAAAAATTTTGAAATTTAAAGTAAATGTGAAAACGTATTGATTGACAGTGAAAATTGTTGGGAGAAAATGAAAGTGAAAATATTTTAAGTGAAAGGGAAAGTGAATTAAAGAATTAAAACTGAAAATTTTTGAGTGAAAGTGAAAGTTACGTGAAAGCTCTTAAAATTCCCCCAGACATGTTTCTTAATAAAAAGGGGGAGAGGGGGGGGGGTGGACAACTAAATGATATAAGATAGAAAAAATAGAACAAGGAATAGAAGAAACAAAAGAGCCAAAAGTTTAGGCGTCTTTTCTGACAGGAAGTTCCGCCGTGGACTCTCTGGAATAGCACTTCCTGCAAGGAATGATGACGATGGTAGTGGCGCGAACTTCGTATCTTCCTTTCCATTTTCTCACGAAAGAAAAAGATATAGAGTAAGGGTGGGGCGAGGGGGGGGGTGAAAGCACCAGCCTCAAAACGTAATTATGGGTAAGAGAAAAGAGAAGGTGTATTATTAAAGAGCCGAGTTTCAGAGCTGACAAATGGGTGAAAAGAGAAAGAGAGAGAGAGAGAGAGAGAGCTGCTTTTTTCCAAGGTGGAAAGCGCGTCGTCCTCGATTATGAATAATGTATTATTAAAAATTAAAACCGGCCAGCAAGTTGCTGCTGCCTCTTGCGGCTAACTTCGTTTCCCTGATTACCAGAGATCTTCCGGAAAATTTAGATAAATCTCCGCTGATGTGAAAGCGACTAACCGAGGTGTGACGGAAAAGGAGCTTGTGAAACCGGTGTTTCTGGCTTGCCTCACTGTAACTTATGAACTCGAACTTTTTCGAGAGTTCGTATATAATCTGCGAAAAAGGGGTAAAAAAAGGAAGAAGAAGAAGAAGAAGAAGAAAAAATGGATCGCAAAAGTCATACAACTATATACAATACCCAAGAGGGAATATCCTCACTCTTCGCGACTATTTATCAAAACGATGCGAATCTTTTTGAAACAAAAGTTATGTAGTCCAACAAAACTATTTTCTTGTCGGGGACAGTGATACACTTGGCAAAAATATTTGTCCTCTCTCTCTCTCTCTCTTTCTCTCAAAGCAAGAATGGTAACGTCATCAAAGAATCGTTTTCCTCAACCGACCCCTTCAAGTACAGGGGTTAAACTAATTCCATTTTTCCCCGTTATCAAAATATATATACATTTTCCTTGCGGCTATCTTCAATATCAAGAAGAGGATCTCTTTTCTCTCTTAGAAAAAAAGAGAGTAAAAAGAGTCGAGAGTTGAGAAATAAAATATTTATATACATCGAAAGACAATTTATTGACTGCATTATTCAGATCGATAATTCATATCATATCATCTCTCTCTCTCTCTCTCTCTCCTCTCATAAATTTATCATTTACTCTGCTAACAAAATATTATTATTATTCTTATTAATAAATAAACCACGAGGGAAGCGTTCATTTAGAAGCAGAAGATATCAATTTCCCCCCCGAAAATTTTCATTAAATATTTATTTCAATAAGGAAAATTTTATTTATGAGAAAAGGTAAATTGATTAAATCACTCCTGACATGTTTACTCAATTTATCCTGATTTTTTTGTTTTCAATATAAATTTGTAATACGTGATTATAAATTTCTTATTTTCATTTTAAAAGCTTCAGAATGAATTGGTAATGAAATAAATCTTTAATTTACGTTTTAATTTTCCAGTGGGACAGTAATAATTCTTTGAGAAAAATTTCATTTCAGAAACTTTAGGTGATTAAAAATGAAAAAACGTAAATCGCTTTTTCGCCTTCTTGGGTCATTATTTAAAAATACAAAAGACTTACCGACTTTTTTTTGTAGAAGCGAATAATAATAATAATCACAATCTCTTACCTGTAACAAAAAGCAAAATTAAAAATTAGATTTTTAAATTGATAATTAAAAATTAGAAAACAATTAAAATGAGAAATAATTAATTTGAATCAGCAAAAAATTATTAAATTTCAGTAAAATTTTATTTATTACTATTATTATTTATTATTACCATACTTATTTATTTGTTTCAAAAAAATTTTGTTTGGTCCTAAATCCTAATAAAATTTTCTTGAAACAATAATTTTCATTCATTCAAATAAATAGGTTAGTAGGCTCTGAGACAAATATTTTCAGTATCTACATAAATGTAATTCTCATTTAATCGAGAACGAACGTTATCGGAAAATCGGAAAGTCAAAAAAAAAATTGAAATCAATTCAGTTTTGTTTATATAAAAAAAAACAATATAAATAAAAAATTTACATATGCAAAAATGATGTTCTAAAAATAACCAGAATCGGAATTTTTCAACAAATATAGAAACCGAAAGCGTCAGTGAAATATTGAATACACAAAAATAAATCTGACACAAGAATTTTTCAAATTCCATTAAAAAAAAAAGAAATGGAAAATAAAATTTGCAATCTATAATAAAAAATCATATTTTTCTGTTCAAAGTAAAAATCGTTTTAAGAGAATAAAATAATTTTGGTGAAACACTAAAAATGGGATTACTCTTTCCATTTGTTTTCTATGCAATGTTTTATTTATTTATAAATAAAATTTCTCTTTTGTTTATAAATAAATGTATATATTTACTTGCCAAGACAGGGTGGCCTCTTTTTTCGTAAAAAAAAAATTTATTATTTATTTATTTATTTCTCGGTCATGAATTATTTTTCCCGATTATAAAGAATAACTCTGAAAATAAATTATTTCATGAAAGATTGAAAGATTTTAGTTTACTCTAAAAAGTAGCAACAATTATTAACTTCTTACTACCTTTTTTAAATAAAATTAGCAATTTTAAAAATAATAGAATTTAAAAACTTTCTAATTTAAATTTTTTTTGAAAACACTAAAAAAATTTAATTTTAGAGAAATTCCAAATAATTGCAGAAATACAATTATTTTCAAAAAAAAAAAAAAAAAAAATTCTTATAAAATTCAACTATGTTCAAAATTTGAAAAGAATTCTTGTAATAATACCAATTATCTTTATAAATAACAAAATTCTTCTCCAAAGTTCAATTATTTTCATAAATGTAAAAAAAAATTCTTGTCCTAATTTAAATTATTTTCAAAATTTTTTCTAATTTCAATGATTTTCAATATCTACTGTTTTAATAAAATTTTCCAAAAAGAATTCAATTATTTGAAAAAAAATTTAATATAATTGTATGTAAACATTTCATTATTTTCATAAATAATAAAAATTTCACAGGAATTTAATTATTTTCATAAATAATAAATTTTTTTAAGGAATTTAATTATTGTTTTTATAAAATATTATTTAAAATTCTAGAAAATATTTATTGAATTAAAATGATGGAAATAATTTTGATGAAGTTACAGTAATAATATTCTTATAATATAAAATAATCATTTTATCTCTCATTCAATTTTATTATTATAAAACAAGTCTTTGACTCGGAGCAATCGATATCTTCATGTTTTATAACAATACTTTTATAAGTTCTTTAATTTAAAGAAGGTTTGAATTTGAAATTTTTGAATGTCTTAATTCCTGTGGAAAATCCTGTTTCAAAAATAAGATTAAAAATAGGAATTGTGCAAATAATTTTCTTCTTTTTCTAAAACAAAATAATTTTTTTAGAAAAATTGTGATTCATAAACAAAAATAATGCAAAATAAATAATTAAATAATTAAAAAAAATTCAATTTTCAAATCCTTTAAAATCGAATAATTTTTAAGAATTGCTGCTGTAACTTATTAGAAATTATTTTCAAAATTTCAATTCAATAATTTTCTAGAAACTTTAACTAAGATATTTCTAAAATCCACTTGTTTACAAGACAATTTCATGAGATTTTGAATATTTTGAAAGTTTTCCAAATAAATATTGTATATTTAAAAGTATAACTAATTTGAGAAGAATGTGAATAAAAATGTTTCAAAAAACTAACTTATTCAGAATTTTTAATTAAAATCTTATACAATTCAACTTTTCTAAAACTTTAATTTGAAAATTTATAAAATTCAATCTATATTAATATTTGGAATATTAATTTAATATATTCTACTCTCTAAATCTGAATCAGCGATAAGTATACCACTGATTTCAATTAGCGTATATTAGCTGAAAAATCAGTGAAATTTCACTGATTCATCAGTATATATACGCTGAAAGAAATCAGTGGTATACTTATAGCTGGAAATCAGCGAGATTTCGCTGATTCAGATTTAGAGAGTAAAATATAAAAATAGTTGCTTATGAATAATTGTAAAAAAACGAATTAATATTAATGCAAAATACGGTTTTTCAAAAATTTATTTTCTAAGAAAAGAAATTTTATTTATTTTTATTTTTTATTTACTTTATTTATTATTTAAAAATTAATTTTTATAAATTTCGTGTCACTTTTGTTCGAATTAGTTCAAATTTTTACTGATTCAAACTTGTTTCATTATAATAGCGAGATAGTATTGCAAAAAAAAATTTATAAATTGATTTATTTTTCACTATTTTGTAGGATGTGAAGTTTTTTCTCTTTCAAATGTTCTCGACGAATTTAATTAAAATTATATTTTGTTTAATTATTGTTAGAAATAAAAAGAATTTAAAATTAAATTTAATATTTTTTTTAAGTCTGTTACGTTGAAAAACAAAATTCATAATTTTATTATTAATTCTAGAAATTGAATATTTTTTTTACTACTTTTGATAAAATTCCCTGACAAAATAAAACAATTTTATAGAAGATCATTCAATCTTTTTTAATGGAATATAATTAATAAATATTAAAGGTGAAAGAGGTTAATTATAATTAATAAATGGTAAAATAAATATTTCTATTTTTTCTCACAAAATAATCAGTGTTATTAAAAAAAAATCCAAAATCCCCCGCAAGACCAAATTTATTTTATTTATAAATAAAAAAACATTATTTAATTTTTTTTTTGCATTTATATTGTCTGGAGAAAAAGTTTTTCGATAAATAAAGAGAAGAATTATCGAAGAAATATTTAATAACAAGAGTATTGTTCACGGGATGACCAAAGAAAGTTGGAAATTCAGCTCTCGGTCAGACTGACCCCCTTCTACAGTCAACTGCGATTAAATTGAAATTAGTTGCAGAACTTTTTAATTGCAGATTCGATAACGCCGCCAACACAGAGAAGAACTACAATTTATACGAGCTTCCAATCCCGATCCACTCCGCCCCCCTCTTTTTCAACCCAACAATATATATATACATACATACATACACCTTCTACTCGACAAACCACGAGTTGTTCGACTCTCGCTTCTAAAATCCTGTACATCGACGCCGGAAGCAGTTATTATTAAATGGAAAATGGGAATAAACTTCTTACTCTGTTGCTCATTTCCTGACTCACTGCGCGCAGATCCAATAAAGAGAGGCACGCATCGAAGATCCTCTAGTAATTCCACAAATTTTTCTCCTTCTTCTGCTTCTTTTTTTTTTTTTTTTTTTTTATTCGATTTCACAGAATTTACGGTAAAAACTTTTCATGAATAATGTATAATATATATCTTTCGCTATCTTGGCCGAAATATAAAAAATTTCCTTCAGACAACGAAAAATGAAATCAAAGTTTTGTTCTGACTCTTTATTGCGTATAGAGAAATCAGATTTTTATTTTCTTTTATTTACTTACTGGATTACAGGGGGTTGGTTATGTAATTTGATTTTACTTTTGTTTCGAATTCGAATTGATTTGGAATTTGAATGGACTTTGAGCCATTTTCGAATTGATTTAGAACGTGAAATTCATTTTGAAGTCAATTCTAATTCGAATTCAAAATTAATTTGGCGCCAAAAAATTCAAATTCTAAATTTAAATGAAATTCATATGAAAATCAATTTGAATTCCAAATAAAAGTGAAACTGTTTAAGAAAAAATTTGTTGGCTTAAATTAAAATTTTTTAAATTATTCTTTCTAAAATAATTGCTATAAAGAAAAGTTGTAAATAATCTGTCAAGCGAAAAATTAAAAATTTCCTGAAAAGATGCCGAATTTTTGAAAAGAATTTTACTACTTATGAAAATAATTGAATTATTGCGAAAAAATTTGTAAATAATTGAATTCTTTTGGAAAAATTTTGGAAAATAATTGAAATTTTACAACGAATTTTATTCAAATTTTTGAAAATAAATGAATGTCAGAAAAGAATTTCATTTCATTTAAAGATAATTGATATTTTAAATAGACTTTTTTTTAATTTTTGAGCAGAAATGAATTTTTTCAAAGAATTTTATTACTTTTTGAATATATTATGCTTTTAATATTCAATTCTTATATAAAATTTTAACTAAAATTCATTTTTAAACAGGGACTGTCACGAAAATTCGTGTCGTGCCCGTGCCGTGCCTTGGCACGACACGAATTGCAATTTGTAATTCGTGCCGTGCCTAGGCACGACACGAAGTTCGCTTGGTAATTCGTGTCGTGCCTTGGCACGATACGAAGTTCGCTTGGTAATTCGTGCCGTGCCCAGGCACGGCACGGGCACGGTCCGGATTTTCGTGTTTTTGCGTGTCGAACAGAAAAATAATAGTAATCTGTCTTCTATGACTGAAATGGCGCTAATGTATGTAAAAGTGTGTGAAATAGGGTGGGAGACAAAAAATAGTGACATAGAAAATGTGTTATATATAGATGGTTTTTAAAGAATAAATATATTGTAAAAAAATATTTTAATATGAAATCTAATATGGTGAAAAGTGTTATAAATATCTATGCGCAGTTCTGTAAAATAATAGTTACATATGCGCAGTACTGTAAATTACGTAGTTATATATGCGCACTACACTACTAAGATATTTACACATGCGCAGTAGTGTACAATAATATTGACATATGCGCAGTAATTCAATTTTGTAGTTAAACATGCGCAGTAGTATAGTATGATATTTATATGTGCGCAGTAGTATAATTTACTAGTAAATCATGCGCAGTACTTCAATTTTGTAGTTAAACATGCGCAGTAGTATAGTATGATATTTATATGTGCGCAGTACTGCAATTTAGTAGTTAAACATGCGCAGAGGTATAATTTATTAGTTAATCATGCGCAGTACTGCAATTTAGTAGTTAAACATGCGCAGTAATGCAGTATGATATTTATATGTGCGCAGTAGTATAATTTACTAGTAAATCATGCACAGGACTTCAATTTTGTAGTTAAACATGCGCAGTAGTATAGTATGATATTTATATGTGCGCAGTAGTATAATTTATTAGTTAATCATGCGCAGTACTGCAATTTAGTAGTTAAACATGCGCAGTAGTATAGTATGATATTAATATGTGCGCAGTAGTATAATTTATTAGTTAATCATGCGCAGAGGTATAATTTATTACTTAATCATGCACAGTACTGCAATTTAGTAGTTAAACATGCGCAGTAGTACAATTTATTAGTTAATCATGCGCAGTAGTAGGGAAGACCGGGGCGTAATGGCTCAGGGGCGTAATGAATCACTTGAATTTATTCAAAAGTGATAAGTCAGAGTAATTTCGGTCTCCGATCAAAATAATGTACTTGGTTTACTGTAAGTTTGTACCAAGTTTCATTGTTATTCATTCATTATTGTAGAAACAATGATAGAAAACGTGATTGTGACTTTGTGACATTTGAAAGTAAATTTTTAAAGTCTTTGTTTTTTTGTTATATCTTTTTCAAAAATAGTTGTAAAAAATGGGTGTATATCAGGTTTTTTTTTAAATAAATGTAATTTGCACTTCGCTACAACTTTTTAAAATGTAATAATTTCACGAAAATTGTTTAAAGATTAAGTTAAATATGTTCTATTTTCAATATTTTTTATTACAAATTGACAGTAGAAAGAAAAATTTCTCCAAAAAAATTGTTCTAGAAAAAATGTATGAGTGATATTGGGACGTATTTTTTTTTAATTGAAAGCTGAGATGTTGGACCAAGTTTTCCACATGATAAAATTTTAATTAATGCAGGAATGACGAAGTTAAACAACAAAAAGTGAAAAGTCAGCCATTACGCCCCGGTCTCCCCTACTTCATTGTTCAGTCGTTCGGTATTTTCTATAATATTAAGATATTATTCTTTATATGAATGAGTTAATTATTTTTAATTTAATCGTAATTAACAAGAAATGCTTTCCTAAGAGAAAATACAAACAAAATATTTTATAATATTACACTGTAAAAAAAGGGAGTTAAATTTTAACTCCCCAGGGGAGTCTATAAAAGTTGCACCCATTGATGGAGAGTTAATGCCAGGGGAGTTAAATAAAGAGAGTTAAAACTTCACACCCAAATGCTAACTCCCCAAGGAAAAAATAACTCGCGCGGGTGTTGAATGAAGGGGGTTAGAAATTAACTCTCTTTTGGAGTTGATATTTAACTCGAAAAATTTCACTCCCAACTCCCGAGTCCGTTAACTCCCTAAATTTTTTACAGTGTAGCATTCTTTTCTGAATGAAATTTTAAATAAACAAACTTCAAATTAAATGTTTTCAGTACTAATAAATACTGCAATTTAATAATTAAAATAATATACATTAAATTATTTGAATGAGTTAAATATTTTTAATTTAATATTACTTAAAAAAATGATTCCCTAGAAAATAGAAATAAAGTATTTTCTGATATTCGCATTCTTTTCTAACTGAAATTTTAAGTAAACTAACTTCAAAATAAAAGTTAAAGGACTGAGAGACAATGAAATTTAACCACTAAAGATTATCTAATAAATTACTTGAATATGCTAATTATTTTTAATTTAATAGTAATTCATAGAAAAAAATATTTCCCCAGAAAATAGAAATGAATTATTTTCTGATATTCGCATTCTTTTCTAAATGTAATTTAAAGTAAACGAACTCAAACTAAAAATTTGCAGTACTGAGAGACACTGAATTTTAATAATTAAAGATTATTCAATCACAGAGAAAAGTGAGTGTTGTTTTTGATAGGGTAATTTTAAAATAAGTGTAAATTTTCAAATTTACCTCTGCATGATATAAAAATAGTACCAGCAACTAGAATTGACGCATAACATAATTATATTATTTGTATACATAATAAAAATTTAATCTTTAAGAACATAATTAAGCATTACGTACAAAAAAATTTTATCTCGGAAGTGGATAAAAACAAAATTTCTATAATATTTTTTCTACCAAACGCAGGATAAAAATTTTTACCTCGGAAATGGATAAAAATAAAATTTCTATAATATTTTTTCCACCAAATGTAGTCGATAAAAATTTTTATCTTGAAAGTCGATAAAAATAAAATTTCTTTATTTTTTCTACCAAATGTAGGATAAAAATTTGTATCTTGAAAGTCGACAAAAATAAAATTTCTATATTTTTTCTACCAAATGTAGGATAAAAATTTTTATCTTGAAAGTCGACAAAAATAAAATTTCTATATTCTTTCTACCAAATGTAGGATAAAAATTTTTATCTTGAAAATGGATAAAAAACAAAATTTCGCTCATTTTCAGTGTTGAAAAAAACACTATCTGGTTAAAATTTGATGCAGACACTTTTCACATCGAATTCAATGTTAAAACAACACCCAGTTTTCTCTGATAAATTACTAATATTAACACGTAGTTCAGAGCCTTTGAACCATAAAATCGCTAAAAATTTAGTGTTTTTTCATTTTTTAATAGGTATAAAAATATAATGCATGAGGTACCATTGGAAAGGTAATTAATTTACCCATCGATCCCTAGATCGTAGAATGAAATTGAACAAAAATTGAGAGAGTTACAGTCGATTAAAGATAAGATTTAAATAAAATTTTGATGATTTTTAGACATTTAAATAAAACTACTGCGCATGTATATATATATATATATATATATATATATATATATATATATATATATATATATATATATATATATATATATATATATATAATATACTACTGCCCATGCGTTATTACTAAATTGCATTTCTGCGCATGTATATATATCATAGTATACTACTGCGCATGCGTTATTACTAAATTGCATTTCTGCGCATGTATATATATCATAGTATACTACTGCGCATGTATATATATATAATATACTACTGCCCATGCGTTATTACTAAATTGCATTTCTGCGCATGTACATATATCAAAACATACTACTGCGCATGTATATATATATATAATAATATACTACTGCGCATGTATATATATCATACTATACTACTGCGCATGTATATATATAATAATATACTACTGCGCATGTATATGTATCATAGTATACTACTGCGCATGCATATGTATCATAGTATACTACTGTGCATGCATATATATATATAATAATATACTACTGCGCATGTATATATATAATAATATACTACTGCGCATGTATATGTATCATAGTATACTACTGCGCATGCATATGTATCATAGTATACTACTGTGCATGCATATATATATATAATAATATACTACTGCGCATGTATATATATCATACTATACTACTGCGCATGTATATATATCATACTATACTACTGCGCAAGCGTTATTACTAAATTGCATTTCTGCGCATGTATATATATATCAAAACATACTACTGCGCAATTGTTGATTGATGCGCAATTATAATAATAAATAATAAATATGGCTGAATAAGCTAAAATTAATGACATCTGTTTTACTGGACAAGATACGTTATTATCGTGTCAGAATGTGTCGTATCGTGCCAAGGCACGACACGAATTACCAAGCGAACTTCGTTTCGTGCCTAGGCACGGCACGAATTACAAATTGCAATTCGTGTCGTGCCAAGGCACGGCACGAATTACCAAGCGAACTTCGTGTCGTGCCTAGGCACGGCACGAATTACAAATTGCAATTCGTGTCGTGCCAAGGCACGGCACGGGCACGACACGAATTTTCGCTTTTTTTCGTGTCCGTGACGGTCCCTGTTTTTAAATAAATTTTTTATAAGAAAATTCTACGACCATTCAGTTATGTGTGTACAAAAATAAGTAATTTATTGAATAATTGAATAGTTCTTAAAATTGAATTTTTTCGACACATTTAAATAAAATTTTTAAGAATAATTAGATACTTTTTTCAATGAATTCAATTAAAATTATTAAATTATTGTTAAGAAATTTATTCAAAATTTTGTAAATAATTGAATTCCTGTGAAATTTTTATTATTTATGAGAATAATTAAATGTTTGCGAAAAATTTCATCAAAATTTTCCATTCTTCATGTTTTATAATAATTTAAATTTACATAAAATTTTTCAAAAAAAAAAAATTATATTATTAAAAGAATGTAATAAAATTTGTCCTAAGAATTCAATTATTTTCTTAAATGATAAAATTTTTCATAGGATTTCAATTATTTTTAATACAATTTAAAATAAATTCCTCAAAAAATGTCATTATTTTCAAAAAAATTTTGCAAGAATTTAATTACAATTTTACAAATAATGAAATTCTTTGCTGAAACAAATATTTTCAAAATCTACAATTTTAATAAAATTTCATAAATGAATTCAATTATTTAAAAAAATGTAATAAAATGCGTTGCAAGAATTCAATTATTTTCATAAATAATACAATTCTTTACAGGATTTCAATTATTTTTAATACAATTTTAAGTAAATTTTCCGAAAAATGTAATTATTTTCAAAAATATTAAAAATTTAATTATTTTTGAAAATTTATGGTAGGTATAATGCTTCTAATATTCCATATATTATGTAAAATTTTAGCTGAAATTAATTCTTAAATCAATTTTTATTAGAAAATTCTACGAGAATTCAATTATTTCAATACAAAAATAAATAATTTATCAAATAAATAAATATTTTTCAAAATTGAATCTTCATAAAGAATTTTATGAAAAAATTTTTAAACAATTGAATTTTTCGACGAATTTTAATAAAATTTTCAAGAATAATTAATTAATTTTTCGAGGAATTCGATTAAAAATTTAAAATTGTATTAAAAATAATTGAAATTCTATGATGAGTTTTATTATTCATGAAAATAATTGAATCTCGGTAAAAAAATTTTATTATTTATGAAAATAATTTAATGTTTGCTTTAAATTTTATCAACTCTTTTTTTAAATAATTGAAATCTTATGAAAAATTTTATTATAAAATAGTAGATATTGAAAATGATTGAAGAGGAAAAAATTTTGTCCAAGAATTTTTATTAAAAATTTTGAAAATAATTGAATTTCGGAGAAGAATTCTATTATTTTTAAAGATAATTGAAATTTTGACGTGGCATTTTTAAAAAATTTTTTAACAAAATTGAATTTTTGCGAAGAATTTTATTACTTTTGAAAATAAATAGAATTTTTGCAATCATTTATAACTATTTCTAAATTCAATTTTTTTTCTCTACTTTAATAAAAATTTCATGACTTTATGATGCTGAAGTCCGCAACGTTTTTAAAAACGAAAACGAAAAAATAAAGGGACGGTTTTTTTTTATTTTTGATTGTAAATCATGTTATTTTTTAATAATTGTATCTTAAGCAACAATAAATTTCTTAAAAATTAAGAAACATGAAAAGTAGAAATGAATTTAACTTGCAAAAATATTCTTTTTTTCGATTTTTCGTTTTTAAAAACGTTGTGAACTTCAGCTTCATGATTTTTTTCTGATTTCCCTGACCTATGACAACCCTGAAAATGTTAAAATATGTTTAAAATAAAAAAACTTGCAGAATTTCCATCGAAACTCCACGGAAATTTATAAATAAAAATTTTCGTCAAATAAGTTTTTTTATATTGTGGCCTTGGGTCCAATCGGACCCAAGGCCACAATATAAACAAACTTATTTGACAAAAATTAAGGTTCTGAAGACATTCTAAGTAATAAAAATTTTTTGAATATTTATTTATATAAATAAATATTCAGAAAATACACATGAAAACTTGACTATCTATTTCAGGAAATTTTCAATTTTACCCCTGACAGATTTTTTGACAGAAAAATTTGACAATATGAAAATTTTTCCAATTCGTCGAGAATAAATTCAGCAAATGTTCTTCTTTTCTTCATGCAACCAGGGTATGGTATTTAATTAGACTGTGGCGAAAATAATAGAAAATTACCAGTCGTGTGGGATATTACTGCAGACTTGCCAGAAGTGGTGTGCGCGCACTAGTTTGTAGGTAAAGACTTGTCTCGGAATTTTGTGCGACCCGCGGAGTCTCGGTGTATGCTACAACTGTATATACATTGCCAGAGTATATTAACCGTTCAAAATTTATGGCTACTTACGGTTGTTGGGTGGTTCACCGCAGTTTTGCGTTATATACACAATTGTGAGAGCCAATGGCGAATTGGCCAACTGCAAAAGCGGGTGCCAAGGGCTTCAAGACTAAGCACCTGCTTCGTTTTACCTTTTTTCGTCTCCCTCTCCCTCTCTTTCTTTCTTTTTTTCCTTTTTTTCCTTTTTTTCCTTTTTTATATACAGTATATCGCTATAGTCGGTTAATGAACGAGAAAGCTCCCCTATGGTCTTTTCTCTAGATACTCCGGGGTGAACCACCTCGGAGATCTACGAACCACGTGCTGCTCGCGAAATCCTACGATTACCAGCTTCTCTGTTTGACCTTTTCCCCATTTCAGTCTCTGAAATTCGCTCGACACGAGAAGATGGAGGGTTTTCCTTTCCATAGTACAAACGAACCTTTCAGCAAACGTTTTCGGATCTTACGAGATTATTTAGTGGACCGAGGCGCAGTCAGCAATGGGCGTTATTTAGCTTGTTACAACTGGTTTAACAAGATGTTATATATGTTGTCCCAAGTTAGTTGATTTCATTTCCTCCTTTTATACTTTTGGTATAGTAAATCCCATCCATTTCTGATATTATTCGAAATTAAATATTTCCCTCCGCCGACTAGCTATGTAATTATTTACTTCGTTAAGAAAATTAATTTTCCGAAATTGTATATAAAGAGAAAGGAGAGATAGAAGGAACTTTCAACCTTGTTTGATTATTAACATCTTTAATTCGTAAAACTATCAGAATCTACTAAACTGTATATATGAGAGTACGAGATAAGTTTCAGCTTTCAAACTTCTGTGCAAAGTTCATGCCAATATCTCATTACTGTTTCATCGGCTTATCGGAGAACTTTCAAGTTTTCGATATGAGGAAACATCAACTTTTTCGACAAACATCATCGTATGACTTGTCGTACGGCTCGTCGTATGGTTCATCGTATGATAGGACCGAGAAGGATCAGTTCCAACTTTTAGGGGACCCAATCGTATCTTTTTCTGATTAAAGTGACATATAGAGCAGCACAGTGACGAAAAGAAGCAGCACAAAAAGTAAGTTGAATCTTGAAACGAAATGGGCAAAAAAAAATTTGCTTTAACGGGAAGGAACCATCTCATCGGAATCAATCCACTTATCCAGTTTTTCTTTCAGCATCCAACTTCTCTTGCATTCTAATCTTCTCCTCTCTGAGTAAGAGAGGAGAGAGAGGGCTCTCTGAATAAGAGAGAGACGCACATACACAGCATCCAGCCATCATCAAATGTCCATCCACTTCCATAGCCGGATAAACACTTTGCTCCTAAACAAATACTCTCCTACGTCGGCCGATGGCTCAGTCCGAGTTCGAAGTGCCTGATGGTTCGAGAGCTTGTTTCTCTACTCGAACGAACTGCTGCTCCCTTTGCCCCCTGACTGCTGGTCAAGAGGCAGAGAGAAATTGCTCTTAACTTGCCCCATCTTCTCAAACCAACTTCCATCCTACTTGTACGAACGATGTTTCCTCTCCTAAGTTATTTTCAAACTCATATATGAACTGCAATTCTGTCCAATTGTTTTTCAATTGAATACAGAATTTAACGAGGCACATTTATATATCTCCCTCCCATCCTCCCTCTCTATCTTTCTTATCGGTGGAGAGTGTTTCACAATTTCAAAATAAATCCTATTTATTTGCTTCAAAAATACTACTGAACAGACAATGTTTCTTTCTGTCAAAACATTCATCCATTTTTCGATGAAGAAAAACTGGAGATATTTGTTTGTAATGTAAAGGACCCAGCACTAAACACACTGAAAATGGCTTTCGGTTATTTATTTCTTGACCTTCGCTTAATTATTTTTTTAAACAGAAAACCTTTAACTAAAAATTTTGAAAATATTAAGAATTTTAACCGAAAGCAATTCTTAGTGTATTTAGTGCGGTGTCCTTTATTATTTTTAATATTGGTATGTAATGAATGATCACGGGAAGGTAATTTTGAATAAAATTCAAGAGATTTTTTGTCAAAACGTCTCGTCGACCAGGGTTTGTCGACCTCATGAGGCAAATTAGTTGAAACATAAGTTATTCTAACATGGCAACATTTTTTTAAAAATTATAAAAATTGTGAAAACTGGTTAAAAACACACGAAGAATTATTATTTTTTTTTTTGTTTATATTAAAATTCGATTCTTGGAAGATGATAAATAACACAAGAATTAACTATGTCGTTGTCGTTATTTAAAGATTATTTGTCAAATCACAAGAATCACGGTAATTTTTCCTTGCAATGTTAGGTAAAAAAGAGGATTTTATTTTTAAGAAAGGGGAATTTTGTAATTAACTAAGAAATCATTGTACAATAGCGCCTCAAATTTATTTTAATGATTTTTTTTTACATTCTCTCTTAACTACAACTTTTTTTTAATAAATTTCTTTTTTACAAAACTTTTCATGTTAATTATTGATATTTTTCACCTTTTTCTGTAGTCTGCAACTTTTTTTGAAATTTATTGTCAAAATTTGTTATTGTAATGTTACTTTTATTTTAAAATCCCATGAATTTTACTATATACGAAGAAAATTTCAGAAAAAAATTAGTAAAATAAACTTGGAAAAATTTCCTTCAAAAATATTAAAATATAATAATAAAAATTATTATTTCAAGAATTAGTTTTACTATTTTCAAAGACAATTTTTTTTTCATCAAAATTTAGAAAAATTTACTTCAAAAAGTAAAAAACTCTAAACTCTAAAAATAAGAATTTTTAAGAATAAATTGCAATGTTCTAGAAAAATTTGAAAATTTACATCAAAAATAGTAAAATTAACTTTATAAAAATAAGAATTTTTAATAGCTAATTATAGCAATTAATTTTAGAAAAATTTGAAAAATTTACTTTAAAAATAGTAAAATTTACTGCAAAAATAAAAATTTTTAGTACCTAAATGTAATGCTCCAAAAAATGTTGTAAAATTTACTTCAAAAATAATAAAATTATTCTAAAAATAAGAATTTTTAGTAGCTAATTATAATGTTCCACAAAAAATTTGAAAACTTTTTATAAAAAAATTAACATTGAAAATAGTAAATTTTGCTATTGAAAATCGTTATTTCTAAAGTAAATTTTATAATATCCGGAGATTAGTGAAAATGCTTTGAATTTAATAAAATTAATTATGAAAATAATACAATTTTAAACAATTTGAATTTTTTTAGATGTAAAAATTATTTTTTATTTTGATATCTTTTATAAAAAAAATTGCTAAGTTCAAAGACTCTGAGAAATAATATAGAAAGATTTTTGAATTTTAAAAAAATAAAAAATTTTCTAAAATTTGCAAAAAGTAAAACATTTTTTTCTTCAAGTGTTACTAAAATTTTTCTAGCTTATAAAAAAATGACAATTTTTATAAGTTTTTCTTAAAAATAAGGTGAAAAGGGTAGAAAATGTATGATTTTATGTGTTTTGGGGGATTTTATAAATTTAGAGGATAAAAAAGAGGAAAGGAAGAAAAAAGGGGATTAGGGTAAAAAAGGGAATAACTGTAATCCAATTGTCATCATCAGGCTGAATAAAAAATTTTGAAAGAAAAATATTCGCTTTCTACTTTCCTTAAATTTAAATTTCGCGCCGTTATATTCCCGTAGATTCCCGTCCGGGATGGCATGAAAACTCTCTCACAAACGAGATGGAAAAGAGAAAAAATATGTATCAGTAACAATTAGCTTCCGTTTAAATTATTTTATTTCAAAAATTCAATTCTCTTAAAAAAATTGACAAAAAAAAAAAAAATTGCAAAATATTTTCGAAAAATGTAAAAAGAAAAAAAATAACTTATGTTTTGAAAAGAAGTCGAAATAATGAGAAAAAGAAAATAGTCAAAAAATAAACAGCTCGACATAATGAACCATATACGCGGCAATTTAAATTATTTAAACTACAAGACAATTATTAAACGTTTACATATAAAGAAATTGTCCTGTTAAAAGTGACATTGAAGAATTGCACTTGGCAAATAAAGAGAGAGAAAAAAAATGCTATTCGCGAAATGACTCCGGAAATATAACTCTTGAGATAAATTGTTCCAAGGATGAAAGAAAGATAATTAAATTCTCTGGGTTCTCCAAAAAGTTCATCGCGATATTTACTGAAAATAAAATAATATAGAAGAAAAATAAAAAATCGTTTTATCACAAAAGTAATTAATGAAAAAATAAATATTCTCGGAAAAATTTTTTTTTCAATAAAGATTGATAATTATTTTATTTTATCTATAACATTTTTCTTATCTCAAAAAACCAAAAAAAAAATTAATTTCATAAAATTAAAAACAAGATTCATAAATTCAGATGTGACAATTATAAAAATATTATAAAAATATTTTAACAAATTTTTACTGATTTTGCATTTTGAAAATTTTGTTACTTTCTAAATTTAAAATTCTAAATTTAAATCAGTAGAATTTTCACTAATTAAAAGAAATTAGTAACATAGTTTTTCTAAGGATATGAAATTGAGACAAAAAAAAGTATCAAAACGTTGCTTCGCAACATTTTGATACTTTTTTTTGTCTCAATTTCAAATCCATGGAAAAACTGTGAACATTTATTAATTTATCGAAAAATATCGAAAAAATAACAAATAAAACACGTATTTTTTTTGACAAGTTTAAGAAAACAACCATTTTCTTAACAATAAACCTCATATTCGAAAACAGTTTTGCAAAAAAAAGACCATTACTACCAAAAATGGCACACATACCTTATACTAAAACAGAAAATATGTAATAAAAGTCCACTTTATTATGAACCATTTCAAAAGTGAAACTCAACGAAATGACTGGCCTATACAATAACAGTTAAAAATAACAAGAGATAAAGACAGAAAAGGAAAAGCGAAAAAAAAATATCTAAAACTCACTTTACGTATCATCAAAATAGAACAAGTTTATAAGAGACATAAAGTTTCTCTTATATCATAAATCGCAAAAAAGCGAACCTCTTTGTCTCCCTGAACAGCAACTTTAAAAAAAAAACCATTATATCAAGAAGATGAACTGAAGAATAAAAAGATACCGCTCAAGGGTACATTTTGTAAAAGCACACTATATATATGTATATAGTCTTTTTATCCTATTATAACGAATTGTCATACTCATTTTTCATCTCATCGAGAAGGGATGGATGGATGTAAGAGAGAGACAGAGGAAAACTAAGAGAGAAGAGAGACTAAAGAAAGAGAGAGAGAGAGAAAATAATAGAGAAGAGAGACTAGGGGAGAGAGAGAGAAAATAAAAGATGAGAGAGGCTAAGAGAGAGAGAGAGAGAGAGAAAATAAAAGACTAAGTGACAGAGAGAGTGGAAAAGCGAATAGAAAAGCTTCGAGCGCCAAAGAAGAGCAAAGCACTCTCTAAGATCACGTGATAATGAAGTTTTCGCGGAAATAATAAAACGTGAACTAACTCCACATGACTGGCAAAGCTCATTATTGCGGTGTCGTTTTACGAGTTCACGTACCTATACTATAAATCCAGTGTCATGTGGTGGAGGTACTCGGGGCGTTTACGGATTAGCGTTACGTACCTGAGAGAGAAAGAGAGAAAGAGAGAGAGAGAGTGAACCACGCCCGACCAGTTAATTCAGATTTAAACGTGGCAACGTCGCGGCAAAGGGGATGAAATGCGGAAATAGGGACGGAGGTGAAGTGCCATGGAAAGGTGGGTTGGCAGAACTCGCGCAACTGAAAAGGGAAAAGGGGGGCGAAGGGGGGGTGGAATGGCAATTTAATAAACGCATGCTCGCGGGTCGCTGCAACCATTCCGCATAACCTCAAACCCAGGTGAAAATTCCGAACAGTGGACCCGCGTTATTTCCTCTCCCACTCGAGCGGACTCACTAACTCTTCCCTCTCTGTCTCTCTTTCTCTCCTTCTCTCGCTCCTTCTTTTTCTCTTTTGCTCTCTCTTTCTTTCTCTCTTTTGCTCTCTCTCTCTCCCTTTCTTTCTCTTACTCTCTTTCTTTTGCTCTCTCTCTGTCTCCCTTTCTTTCTCTTACTCTTTCTCTCTTTTACTCTCTCTCACTTCCTTTCTTTTACTCTCTTTCTTTCTCTCTTTTGCTCTCTCTCTCTCTCCCTTTCTTTCTCTTACTCTCTTTCCCTCTTTTACTCTCTTTTGCTCTCTCTCTCTCTCTCTCTTCCTTTTACTCTCTTTCTTTCTCTCTTTTGCTCTCTCTAAGAAAGACAGAAAGACAGAAAGACAGAAAGAGAACAAGAGAGAAAGTAAGAGAGAGATAGAGACAGCTAAAGAGAGTAAGAAAGAGAAAGAAAGAGAGGAAGAGAATTAGAGAGAGAGAGAGAGAGAGAGAGAGAGAGAGAGAGAGAGAGAGAGAGAGAGAGAGAGAGAGAGAGAGAGAGAGAGAGAGAGAGAGAGAGAAAGAGAGATCCAAAACTCATACTTTTGAACAATCCTCCACATATAGAAACACAGAACTCTTGATTTTGATCCTAAATTCTAATTCGTGTCCTCTCTCTCCCTCTCTCTCTCTCTCTCGCCACTTTCTCATGCATGAGAAATTCCTGATTTCGCCTCTGTTGCGGTTCAGCGAAATCGTCTTGCTTCCGGCCAATGGATTATTTCACTATTACGATTGATTATTCAATCCAAAGATTATCTCGAGTTGGCAATTTACGCATATGTAGTACTAATTGCTTTCAGATTGTTGCACGCAATTTCTGCATATATATACGAATATTTAATTTTCGAATTGGAAAAAGAAAAGGGAAATTAATGCCAATTTGTTTTCAATTTTAGAAAAAAAACGAGAAAGTAAAAACAATATTGGAAATTGTTGTATTTTACATGGAGAACACGAATAAATAAGTAATTTTTTCTATACTTTCATGTAGTAAAACCTCTATTAAATTGTCAGGAACTTCTGCGCATTTTTGGTAACTTTTACTTTTTTCAGAGCAAAATTTTGCTATGTTCGAAATAAATTCTACTACGTTTAAATGACATTCTTGTAAAAAAAAAACCAAAAATTAGTAAAAATTAGTACAATTTACTATGAACGTAGCAAAATTTCGTAGCTTCATTTCGAAATATTTTTTTGAAAATTTTCATTATTCTGAGAAGAATTTTATTCAAATTATGCTCAAAATAATTGAATCTATCTAAAGTATTTTATTATTTAGGAAAACAATTGAATTCTTACAATTTATTTTGACGAATTCAATTCAAATTTTATTGAAAATAATTCGCGAATTTTTATATAATATTTTATGAAAATTTTTGTAAATAATTGAATTTCTTCAAGAACTTTTATGAATATTCTTTTAAATAATTGATTTTTTTCATGAATTTAATGAAAATTGTGTTTGAAATAATTGAATTCCTGTGAAAATTTCATTATTTATGGAAATAATTGAATTTTGGCGAAGAATTTTCATAAAATTATATTCAAAATAATTGAATTTGTCTAAAATTTTTTTATTATTTACGAAAACAATTGAATTCTTACTTTTTTTTGTAGAATTTAATTAAAATTTTATTGAAAATAATTCGAATTTCTATATAATATTTTATGAAAAATTTTGTAAATAATTGAATTTCTTTAAGAACTTTTTTGAATATTCTTTTAAATAATTGATTTTTTTCATGAATTTAATGAAAATTCAAAATTGTGTTTCAAATAATTGAATTCCTGTGAAAATTTTAATATTTATGGAAATAATTAAATTTCGGCGAAGAATTTTCATAAAATTAATAAAATTATATTGAAAACAATTGAATTTATCTAAAGTATTTTATTGTTTAGAAAAACAATTGAATTCTTACAATTTATTTTGATGAATTTAGTTCAAATTTTATTGTAAATAATTCAAATTTTTATATAATATTTTATTAAAAATTTTGTAGATAATTGAATTTCTTCAAAAACTTTTATAAAAATTCTTTTAAATAATTGAATTTTTTTATAAATTTAATGAAAATTGTGTTTGAAACAATTAAAGTCCTGTAAAAATTGCATTATTGCTAAAAATAATTAAATTTCGGCGAAGAATTTTCATAAAATTATATTCAAAATAATTTTATCTAAAGTATTTCATTATTTATGAAAATGATTGAATTCTCGTGAAGAATTTCATTATTTATTAAAATATAATTAAATTTCTATCAATTTTCTCGACAAATGTTTAAAAAATTTTATTTACATTTTGGAGAAAAAATTGAATTCTTTCAAGAAATATTATTAAAATTACAAATAAAAATAAAATTGAAAATAATTGAATTCGCGCCAAAAAATTTTTTTAAAAATTCTTTTAAATAATTGATTTATTTCGAAAAAAAATTGAATAAAAATTACATGTATTTTAAATAATTGAATTCATGTAAAAATTTTATTATTCATATGAAAATAAATGAATCTTTGCGTAGAATTTCATTAAAATTTCTTCAGATAATTGAATTTTGTTGGGAAATTTTATTAAAATACTACCTAATTATTGAAAATAATAGGTTTTTTTTAAAAAAATTTTGAAAATAATTGAATCATTTCTAAGAATTTTATAAAAATAATTTGGTATTGATTTAGAGACATAATTTTTTAATATAGAAAAACTAATCCAAAAATGGATTAATTTATGAATTTTAATCACTTTTGGTATAAATGTCACCTCCAATTATGCTTTTTAATATTTCATAATTTACTCTGATATTATTAAATAAATATTTATTTGTATTTGACGTAAATTTTATCCTCTACGACATTTAATATGATCCTAAAAATAAATTTAATATAAACGTTCAAAAGAACCAAATTTAATTATTTCTCCTACAAATTAAATTTTTATTACCTACAATAATTTTGCATCCCTTTAAAAATTAATTTAAAAAAATTAATTATGTTTGTTAACGTGCTATTTAAAAAAATATATCGTTCACTTAAACGTTCGCCATTCGAAACTATTTAGGAATTCTAATTTTTAAATTTCACTTTCAAGTTTAATTTTTAGATTTCAAGTTTAAATTTTAATATTAATTAACTAAATAATAATTATTTTTCTTAAATTAAATTAATATCAAATCAAAAACAAACAGAAATAAGAAATAAATAAAAGAAATAAACAACTGAAAAAATAAATTCAACGATTCTCTTCTCTCTATTAAAATAATCCACTTGTCTGACTGTACGTTTACTCGTACCACTGAATTTCACACACTGCGTCTACCAACTTTCTGTTCTGATAAACATTCTAAAAAAAAAAAATATTTATCTTTTTGAAACTTAGCATTCACGAGCCAGAAAATGATCTGGCTCATCATGAATCTTTGAAACTGGCTTGAATAGGCACACATTAGTAAAAAGAAAGAGAGAGAAAAAAGAAGCCCTCCAGTCCCTAAAAGAGAGAGTAGGTACTTCATAATTTTTTCAGGCGAACAAAAGTATACCGAGATTACAAGATTCTGAAACCAAATGCAGTTGTTTAGGTTGTTTCTCGTATATAAAAGATTTTTTCTATTTTTTTTTTTTTTTTTTTTTTTTTTTTGCCACACATTATGCACGTATCTACACGCTGACTTGCCAAAGCTCCAGGTTTTAACATCGCCTACAAGATAAGGGCTCGAGCATATCTCGCTCAGTTTAATGCTACCAAGTTTTAACCTCAATTTCGCCTGGGAGAGAGAGATGCTTAACTTGAAAAAGAAATTATAAGGCTGCGATGAAGCTTATTTTTAAAACCACACTTATATATCCCCAGAGAATCCAAATTTATCGCCTTAATACAAAGAATGAATTTTTTCTTCGTCCATTTAACTGGGAAAAAATTCATTTACAAACGCTGTGGAGAAGGAGCATCGCATATTTTTTCTCGAGACGTACAAACATTAAAAATTCATTTCAAAGGATGAAAATTATTTTTAATAAAACAAGAATAATTAGAATGTAGAATTTAAGATTTATCTCCGTTTTCTTTAATAGTACATATGCGTGTAAAGTATGGATATATTATTATTATATTTTATTTTTTTAATTTATCTTCAAAGCAGGGCTCGAACTAGGTCCGTCAATCTCGTAAAGGTAAGTAAATTTGCTTCATGTTCGTAAAAGTCAGTTTTTTTGAAAAATGGTCCGTAATTTGATTGAAGAAGGACAAAAAGTTCAAAAATTGTTCGATATAATTTGAAGAAATTTAGAGAAATTACAAATGATTGCAAGAAAAAGTCAATTATTTTCAAAAGTAATAAATGATCCACAAGTTTCGAACGTTCAAATGAACGAAATATTTTGTATTAAAAATATTTTCATAAATTACTGATTCGAATAAAAATTTGAAACTTAGATTCAACGTTTAAAAAAACGTTAAAAATTAATTTTTTTGATAGTGACTCAAAATTATTGTAATAAAAATTAAATTTGAAGAAGAAATAAATAAATTTCGTTCATTTGAACGTTCAGAACTGTAGCAGCATAAGTAATAAAATTCTTCGCAGAAATTCAATTGTGTTCGAAACTTTTTAAAAATTCTCATAAAAATATTAATTATCTTTATAAATAATAAAATTCTTCTCTGAAAGAGAAGAATTTTCTTCTCAATTTTTCTCAATTTTCTTCTCAATTTTTTTCTTCTCAATTATTTTCCAAAATTTTAATTAAATTCTTGGCAAAATTTCAATTATTTTCAAAAGTTTTCTCAAATTCAATAATTTTAAATATCTACTATTTTAATAAAATTTTCCAAAAAAATTCCATAATTAAAAAAAATTTAAATAAAATTCTACGCAAACATTCAATTATTTTCATAAATAATAAAATTTTTTACAAAAATTCAAGTATTTACAAAGTTTTTATATATTTCTTATCAATAATTCAATTATTTTCATAAATAATAAAATTCCTTATAGGATTTCAATTATTTAAGAAAAATTTAATAAAATTCGTTGCAAGAATTCAATTATTTTTATAAATAATAAAATTCATTGCAGAATTTCAATTATTTTTTAAACAATTTTAATCAAATTCCTTGAAAAATGTTATTATTCTCAAAAATTTTATTAAAATTCGTCGAAAGAATTCAATTATCACTAGAAACTGTAAAAAAATTCTTCTCAAGAATTCAATTATTTCCATAAAAATAGCAAAATTCTTCAGATTTACTAAATTCTTTTAAATATTATTTTTAAAAAAAATTCTTCACAAGAATTCAATTATTCTCATAGATTTCCATAAAATTCTAAAAAACAATTCAATTATTTTCAAAAGTAATAATATTCTTCGCCAAAATTCAATTGTGTTAAAAAATTTTTAAAAATTCTCAAAATTTCAATTATCTTTAAAAATAATGAAATTCTTCTCTAAAATTCAATTATTTTCAAACATTTTCCTAAATTCAATAATAATTCGCAATATCTACTATTTTAATAAAATGCTACACAAACATTTATTTTCTTTCATAAATAATAAAAAATTTTACAGGAATTCAAATATTTACAAATTTTCTATAATTTTCTTCGCAATAATTCAATTATTTTCTTTTATTAAAATTCTTGATAGAATTTCAATTATTTAAAAAAATTTAATAAAATTCGTTGCAAGAATTCAATTATTTTCGTAAATAATAAAATTCTTCACAGGATTTCAATTATTTTTAATACAATTTTAATCAAATTTCTCGAAAAATGTAGGTATAATTATTCTTAAAAATTTTATTAAAATTCATCTAAAGAATTTAATTATTTAAAAATTTATTGATACAATTCTTTATGAGAATTCAATTTTAAGAAACATGCAATTATTTAATAAATTGTCTTTTTGTATTTAAATAATTGAATTCCAGTAGAATTTTGTTATAAAAATTGTTTTAAAAATGAATTTCAGTTAAAATTTTAGATTGTAATTAAATATTAAAAGCATTAGAGCGTAAATTTAAAAAAATAATTGAATTTTGAAAAAGTTTGAGATTAAAATCTTTGAAAATTTGAAATTTTCATATTTTTAACAAACAATTCTGTGGAATTAATTTTTTTTTTAAATTTCATCAAGAACTTTTATGAATATTCTTTTAAATAATTGATTATTTTTTATGAATTTAATGAAAATTGTGTTTGAAATAATTGAATTCCTGTGAAAATTTTATTATTTATGGAAATAATTGAGTTTCGGTGAAGAATTTTCATAAAATTATATTTAAAATAATTTGATTTATCTAAATTAAAGATAATTTTTATTATTTAAGAAAACAATTGAATTCCCGTGAAGAATTTCATTATTTATGAGAATATAATTGAATTTCTATCAATTTCCTCGATAAATGTAATTAAAATTTTATTTACATTTTTGAAAATAATTGAATTCTTTCAAGAAATATTATTAAAATTGCAAATAAAAATAAAATTGAAAATAATTGAATTCACGTGAAAAAATTTTATAAAAATTCTTTTAAATAATTGATTTATTTCCAAAAAAAATTATGAAGCTGAAGCTGGCACCCAGTTATTATTAAATAAAAATTGTATGTATTTTAAATAATTCAATATCTGTGAACTTTTTCATTATTTATGAGAATTTAATTGATTTTTTTTTTAATTTTCTCGACGAATGTAATTAAAATTTTATTTACATTTTTGAAAATAATTGAATTCTCTCAAGAAATATTATTAAAATTACAAATAAAAATAAAATTCAAAATAATTGAATTCCGGCGAAAAATTTCATTTAAAGTCTAAAGAATTTAATTATTTAAAAATTTGTTGATAAAATTTTTTATGAGGATTTAAAGTTAAGAAACATTGAATTAAAAAATTATTTATTTTTTGTATTTAAATAATTAAATTTCTGTTTAAATTTACTATTGAAAATTATTTTAATTAAATTAAATTCAGTTAAAATTTTAGATTATACCTAATTGAATATTAAAAACAGTATAGCGTGAATTTTTAGAAATAATTGAATTTTGTAAAAGTTTCAAATTAAATATTAAAATTAGTGAAATTCTTAATTTTTTACATTTTTAACAAACTACTCACTATTCTCCCTGGAGAAACTAAATTCGTTGAATTTTTACAAATCGTTGACTTTGGTGTTTTATTTAGAGTAAAATTTTATTTAGGGTTGAAAATAATACCAAAATAGATTATTTTAATTCTTTCTGGTGTTAATTTAATCCTAGAGGGATTAAACTGTTACTGATTATTTTAATCCATTCTGGTGTTATTTTAACTCTTCACGTTTTACTGTTTATGTCACGTATTTATTAAAATGAACCAAATTTTTATTTGAATCGACAAAATTGTTTTATATCGTAACAAATAAAATAGGTTAATTAAACCAGTTTGGTTCAGTGAAATAAACTTTTTCTCTGAGTGCGGTCATATAAAACAAAGAAATCGAGCAGTCCGAGTCTTCAACTCAGAGTGATCGATATCTTTTTGTTTTATAATAATATTCTTATAATTTGCTGAATTTGAAAAAGGTTTAAATTTAAAATTTTCGAAAATCTTAATTTCTTTGGAAAAATAGTAAAATGATTAGAAAAATAATCGAACAAAGAAATATTGAGAAAAGTAATGTTTGATAAATTATAAACGAATGGCAAACATTTGTACACAATTACATTGAGATGTATGTGTGCAATTTTGAGGCTCCTCTACCAATTCACCGCATTGCTCAGGCACTTAACACGTGTCTCCAAGCGGAATCGGGCGCGAAGATAATCGAGTTGTCGATGAGACTCGTTTCCTCTCTCTCTCTCTCTCTCTCACTCTCTAGTCGTACCCAAAGCGATTTCAATTAATATCTGCCCTCAATATCTACCTCTATTCTACCTCTTTCTTGATAATTCAAATTCATATAACTCATAACCATCAAACTAATAGTTCAACAATCTTGCAACTCACTTCCAATGCAACTTAAAATTAATGGGAAATTAGATATTCACACAAACGGAATTAAACTACCTGTAAATTCAATCTCCACCAACGTTTTCACTCGTTTAAACTTATTCATGATCAATCTAATATTCTCAGTGTGGGGAGGGGGGGGGGTGGTTATGAAAATTTTCCACAAAAATATCTCATTTCCGATATTATAATTAATTCACTTTCTGACTTTACTTCTTTTTGTTTTATTATTAATTTACTCAAATGTTATAAATTTTGTAATTGCAATTAATTAGGAGAATCAAATCATAGTTGACAGGGTCCATTAATAAGAATTGATCACTTTAATTAGAGGTTATCACTTTGATCAGTGATAGTTTCCATTTGTGTAATCGAACATTAGTTTCTAGATAAATGTTGAAAATTTCAGTAGATGAAATTTTATATGATTGGATGTCTGTATTTATGCCGAATTGTACCCATTGACTTTTAATGAACCAAATTTACAAAGTGGAATTATTTACTAAAGCCATATTGCATTGAATAAAATTTTTGAAATGATTTTAACGAAAAAACGATGAAACAAAATTTATATTTAATGAGAATTCCACAACTTTTTTCTCTTTTTGTTTAAAGTATTTCGACAAAAGAAAAAATGTTTTTTCGTAGGGTTCAGGAAAAAATTAAAATCAGGAAAAAAAACATTTAATATTTTTTGCCCCTTTGACAAAACCTTTGAACCAGTGAAAGTATTTAAAAATATGGACTTTACGGATCAAAAATGAAAAATTACGGACCAATTAATGACAAAAATATAATCAGGCCGAGTGAAATAAAGAGAACATTTTATACTTAAAAGTATAAATTAAATTTTTTCAAGTTTTATAATAATTAAATTTGTCAAATTGATAAAATTATTATTTTATATTATATAACTATTATAAGAATACTATACTTCTTTAAAATTATTTTCATAATTTCAATTCAATTATTATTTTCATTTGTTTACAATATTCAATTTCATATTTCAATTATTCCTAAATTCTTCAATTAAATGCGTATTACAAAATTAAAACATCAAATAATATAAAAGAAATTCAATTAAACTTTTTCAATTAAAAATCAATTAAAATTGCATTGAAAATAATTAAATTCCCGCAAAGAAATCTTTAAAGTAATTCACTTTTGACGAAAAAATTTAAAGAAAATTGTATTTTAAATAATTGAATTTATCTACAGTATTTTATTATTTATGAAAGT
Organism: Leptopilina syphax; assembly: GCA_032872505.1. NCBI lineage: Eukaryota > Metazoa > Arthropoda > Insecta > Hymenoptera > Figitidae > Leptopilina > Leptopilina syphax. Next base: position 10,860,353 of record CM065470.1, read on the forward strand.
GATTAAATTTTTATGAAGAATTTTTCTCAAGAATTTAATCACTTTCATTTTTATTATTTGTGATAATAATTGAATTCTTACAATTTTTTTTTGAACGAATTTAATTCAAATGTAATTAAAAATCATTCGAATCCTTATATATAAAATTTTATAGAAATTTTTGTAAATAATTGAATTCTCTCAAGAAATTTCCTTAAAATTTCCTTAAAATTGCATTGAAATTAATTGAATTTCAGCGAAAAATTTTGTAAATAATTTACTTTTTTTCGAAAAAATTTAATAAAATTTGTATTTTAAATAATTGAATACCTGCAAAAATTCTATTATTTATAAAGATGAATAAATTTCTTCAAAAAATTTTATGAAATAAAATTAATTCTACAAAATCGTTAGTTAAACGTGTAAAAAATTCAAATTTTCAAAGATTTTAATTTATTTAATAAATGAATTTTTTTGGAAATTGAATTCTCGTAAAGAATTTTTTCGACAAATTTTGATAAAATTTTCAAGAATAATTACATTTTTCGAGAAATTCGATTAAAATTCTATTAAAAAGAACTGAAATTCTATGATGACTTTTATTATTCATGAAAATAATAATTTAATCTCTATAGAAAAATTTATTATTTATGCAAATAATTGAATTACTGCGAAGAAATTTATAAAAAAAATATGTAAATAATTGAATTCTTGTGAAAATTTTATTATTAATGAAAATAATTAAATGTTTGCGTAGCATTTTATTAAAATCTTTGTAAATAATTGAATTTATTTGAAAAAATATTATTGAAATAGTAAATATTGAAAATTCTTTAAAATATTTAAATTTTTGAGAAGAATTTTATTATTTTTTAAAGATAATTAAAATTTTGACGCGAATTTTTTAAAATTTTTGAACATAATTCAATTTCTGCGAAGAATTTTATAAATAATTGACTTGTTTTCACAAAAATCTAATAAAAATTGTATTTTAAATAATTGAATACCTGTAAAAATTTTATTATTTATGAAAATAAATGAATTTCTCCGAAAAATTTTATGAAATAAAATTAATTTAACAAAATCGTTTGTTAAAAGTGTAAAAAAATTCAAATTTTCAAAGATTTTAATTTGTAAACCTTTTCAAAATTCAATTGTTTCTAAATTCATCATAAAAAGCTTTTAATATTCAATTACTAACTAAAATTTTAACTAAAATTCATTTTTAAATCAACTTTTATTAGAAAATTCTAGAAAAATTCAATTATTTTAATTTAAAAATAAATATCATTTATTGAATAATTGAATGATTCTTAAAATTGAATTCTAGAAAAATTCAATTATTTTAATTTAAAAATAAATATCATTTATTGAATAATTGAATGATTCTTAAAATTGAATTTTCAGCTAGAATTTTATCAACAAATTTTTAAATAATTCAATGCTTTTCACGAATTTTCATAAAAATTTTAAGAATAATTAAATTTTTCGTAATATTCGATTAAAATTGCATAAAAAATAATGAAAATTCTGCGATGATTTTTATTATTTATGAAAATAATTGAATTATTGCAGAGAAATTTATAAATAGTTTGTAAAATAATTAAATTTGCAACTTTTTCAAAATTTAATTATTTCTAAAAAGTCCATCCTATAATGCTGCTCATATTCAATTATTATTTAAAACTTTATCTAAAATTAAAAATTTAAATTTAAATTAAATTTAATTAAATTAAATTTAATTTTTTAATTAAATTAATTTTAATTTAATTTAATTTAATTAATTTTAATTAAATTTAATTTAATTTAAATGTAATTTAAATATTCAAAAATGAGCGTTGTTGAATTAAATATAAGGACGGTTCATAATAAAACTCTAAAAATATTAATCTCGTAGATGAAACTTCATAGTTCTGCTTATATAAGGAAATATGTAAAATTGGCTAAAATTTTCAAAAATTGTCACACAAATTTTTATGTCTCCGCAAAAAGATATCGCTAACATTTTGTCGTACGAGAAGATAAAGAGATATTGACGGATTGCAAGTGTTACAGTTGAACGCACTTGTCACTGTAGTGGTATCCCACTTTCCGCTTGAACTGTCTTTGTCAAGTCATCTTCCATTGCGATCCTTTTGTTGGATCTTGCTCTGTGTATCATTGACGACAAAAGAAGATCTGCAGTTTGCGTTTATTTACGTGCTGGGGGGGGGGAAAGAAGATCCTTCTGTTGGTATTACCGTCGAGGTTTTTTGCGAGAAAAATTTCCATAGCAGTAGGAGAAAATCGGTCAAGTTACTTTAGAAAATTGCCAACTGTAGTATAAAGTTCATGGTGGGTGGCCCCAAAAACCATGACTGTTACACATATAAAGTAGAATTGGTAATTTTTCCCTTTTTTTTATGAGAAAAAAATTTTTTTTTCCACAAGAAAAAATTGTATATAATATGTGTACGATATACATCGTGTTATGTAACATGGTTTTTTGTATAGTGAAACGTTTCTCTATCTTTGAATACATATCAGCCATATATTGCTACATAAACATTTCACAAAATCGAAATGCAAAGCGAAACGTCTTGTTTGCTCAAATGATATTTGCAGAAAAGCGATTGAAAAATTGAGTTGGGCGGATTCTACACTTTCAGAAGGAAACATGTTTTTAGTTGCGGGGGAAATTCTTTCGAGTGAATTCAAATAACAACCTACTTTTTATTATTATGGGTACCTACACTTTTCTTGTAAAATGTTTATTCAACACTAGATGGGTACTTTTTAAGAACAAAATAATCTTGTTTCTTTCTTTTTTTTAGTAGTTTTTCTCTTTAGGGTCCTAACCGTAACTAATTCAGTTTTCCTTTTGAGAATTTCCACTACATTAAATTCGCTATTAAAAAAACTATTCTTGAAAATTAAAATCAAATTCTTTGAAACGGATTCAATTTCCTTCAAAAAATATTCGAAATTCAATTATTTTCAATATCTAGTATTTTCATAAAACTTCGCAAAAAATGCAATTATTTAAAAAAAAATTGATAAACTTCATCCAAAATTCAATTACTTTCATAAATAATATAATTTCCACAGGAATTCAATTAATTTAGAAAAGCATTTTCAAAAAAAATCAATTATTTAACAAAATTTTTATACAATTCTACACAATAATTCAATTACATTCACTAATAAAAACATTTTTCATGTAAATTCAATTTTTTCAAAAAAAAAAATGTTTGATAAAATTCTAACCAAAAATTCAATTATTTTCATAAATAATAAAACTCATCGAAGAATTTCAATTAGTTTAATACTATTTTTATTTCATTAATCGAAAAATTCAATTGTTTTCACAAATAAAATTTTCCCACAAGAATTCAATTAAATTTAAAATAAAATTTTCATACTGTTTATTATATTTCAAAAAAAAAAAAATTATTTAAAACAATTTAATTTCAGTTCCTCAAAAAAATCAATTATTTAAAAAATGTTTTTTTTTAAATTCTTTAATAGAATTCAATTATTTACAAAAATATTAGAATTTCTTACACGAATTCAATTATTTTCAAATATTTTAATAAAATTGTTCGAAAGAAATCAATTATTTTAAATACAATTTTGATTAAATTTTTCTGTTGAAATAATTCAATTATTCTTTTAGATTTCAATTAAATTCTTCCTAAGAATTCAATTATTAACATAAATAATTCTTCAAAAGAATTCAATTATACCGATAAATATCAAAATTATTCCCGAAAATTCAATTATTTTGAGTCATTTTAAAAAAATTTTTGCAAATTGCAATTATTTTGATAAACAACAATATTTATCACAAGAATTCAATTATTTTTATAAAAGTAATAAATTTCTTTTTGGAAATTTAATTATTTTAAGAAATTCTAATAAAATCGTTCGCAAGAATTCAATTATTTTTAAAAATAATAAAATGCTTTTTAGGAATTCAATTATTTTCAAAATTATTTAGTAAAATACCACACAAACATTCAATTATTGTCAAAAATGTTAATAGAATTCTTTGTAAAATTGAATTACTCTTATAAATAACAATATTCATCACAAGAATTCAATTATTTTCAAAAGTAATAAAATTCTTCAAAGAAATTCAATTATTTTTAAAAATCTTAACGAAATAACTCGTCAAGAATTCAATTCTCTTTACAAATAACAAAATTTTTCGCCAAAAATTCAATTATTTTCAAATATTTTAATCAAATTCTTTGCAAAATTTCAATTATTCTCATAAATAACAATATTCATCACAAGAATTCAATTATTTTCAAAAGTAATAAAATTCTTCAAAGAAATTCAATTATTTTTAAAAATCTTAACGAAATAACTCGTCAAGAATTCAATTCTCTTTACAAATAACAAAATTTTTCGCCAAAAATTCAATTATTTTCAAATATTTTAATAAAATTGTTCGTAAGAAATCAATTATTTTAAATAAAATTTTAATTAAATTTTTTTTTGAAATAATTCAATTATTCTTTTAGATTTTAATAAAATTCTTCCCAAGAATTTAATTACTTACATAAATAATTCTTCAAAAGAATTCAATTATACCGATAAATATCAAAATTATTCCCGAAAATTCAATTATTTTGAGGCATTTTAAAAATATTTTTTGCATATTGCAATTATTTTGATAAACAACAATATTCATCACAAGAATTCAATTATTTTTAAAAGTAATAAATTTCTTTTTGGAAATTCAATTATTTTAAGAAATTCTAATAAAATCGTTCGCAAGAATTCAATTATTTTTAAAAATAATAAAATGCTTTTTAGGAATTCAATTATTTTCAAAATTATTCAGTAAAATACCACACAAACATTCAATTATTGTCAAAAATGTTAATAGAATTCTTTGTAAAATTGAATTACTCTTATAAATAACAATATTCATCACAAGAATTCAATTATTTTCAAAAGTAATAAAATTCTTCAAAGAAATTCAATTATTTTTAAAAATCTTAACGAAATAACTCGTCAAGAATTCAATTCTCTTTACAAATAACAAAATTTTTTGCCAAAAATTCAATTATTTTCAAATATTTTAATCAAATTCTTTGCAAAATTTCAATTATTCTCATAAATAACAATATTCATCACAAGAATTCAATTATTTTCAAAAGTAATTAAATTCTTCAAAGAAATTCAATTATTTGAAGAAATTCTACTAAAATCGTTTGCAAGAATTCAATTATTTTTAAAAATAATAAAATGCTTTTTAGGAATTCAATTATTTTCAAAAAAATTTAATAAATTACCACACAAACATTCAATTATTGTCAAAAATTTTTTTAAAATTTAATTATTTTTAAAAACTTTTCGAAATTTAATGATTTTCCATATGTAAATAAAAAAATAATAATTCTAAATAATTTAAATTCTAAACAGAATTCAATTATTTAAAAAAAGTTTTTGTAAAAATCTTTGTGAGAATTCAATTATTTTGATGAATAATACAAATTTCTCAGGAATTCAATTACATATTTAAATTAGAATTTGCATAAAATTATCGAAAGAAATCAATGATTTAAAATTTTTTATAAATTTCTTCGCAAGAATAAAATTATTTTTATAAATATTTAAATTCTTTGATGAATGAAGTGTCTAAACCGAGTTTTTTTGTCAAGTTTAATTTTTTGTTACCTTTTTTTTTACTACTTCTTTTGGTTTGAAAGCTACTCTTTGTTACTTTTTTAAAATTAATCATTGAGTGTGAAGTGATTTTCTCTTAATTTGTTAAACTAAAAAAAAATAACTGTTGGTTAATAAACTTCTTACTCCTGTGAAACAGCAGTAAAGCAATAAAATAAATAAAAATAACGAAGAATAACGAAAAATTAAAAAAATTTGTTCCATCGTTCTTCAATATTGTCCGCAGAACTTCATCATCATAATCATCATCGCGCATGTGGGCTTTGTATATAGACAAAAGTCGAATTAGATTCACGGGAATTGATTTATTGTAATTGACATATCTATCATTATTATTAATTATAATCCGATAATCACTTTGTTTATTGTGTTGTTAACAATAGCTTTACAATTTTATGTTCGGTTTTGTGTATCGATGCATCAATTGTCAATGCATTATGTAGGTGAAATTGCTACATGCGAATGGATCCCATTTTGCTAAAGTCATTGTGAAAATGAGGTCAGCGTTGCTCTCTAGTCGATTCCGGTAAAATGGCACAACTATAAACCTAGCCGTACATATATATGCATGGGGAGAGAGTTTCAATTCCATGGAAATATGTGCGGGTGCTATTAGTACAATGAAATATGAGATTCATTATTATAAGCGGCCATTATGTGTGTGTATATAAGTTGATGCCTTTTCTAACAAGTGGATAGTAGTTGTTAGTCAGTGGTATTCAAAGTAGAGGCATATACAAAGGATCTTTGTAACATTATCACCACTAGAGTTCTCTGCTCGGGTTAACAAGAGCGGAAACTGTATTCTAAACTTTGGCAAACTAATGAGAAGTTGTGACAAGATTAGCCAATTTGTGCTTTATTTTTGTATTCTTGTTATATGAAGATTTAGTTTGCTGAATGAAAGTTTTCAAGAAACTACTTTTAGAATTAGTAGGGTACTACTTTTTAGCTCCCACGTCGAAAAATTCCATGGAAGGACCCCCTGGAAATTCCAAATGGAATTTCCGTGAAGATCCCATGAAAATTCTACAAGTTTTATATTTTAATATTATTTTAACATAATAATAAATCTAATAAATTTGTTGCACTTTTTTGCAAAGCTCGAATGAAGTACGCATTTTGGAAAAAAAAATTGCAACAAACCTCATTATTAGATTCTAATCATAATACATCAAATGTTCTATTTTAAATTTTAATTTTTTCAATTGTTTTGCTACTTTTGATAGCAATGTTTTTGCTCTTTCGCTACTATTTTGTTATTGTTTTGCTATAGTGTTTTGGAATTTTTCCCTAATTATTTGGAGAAGGAAATTTTGGTTTATAAACTGAAAAGACAGAGGACTCGGGTTGTGGAAGTTCTGTGATTATCTCTCAAGTTGGTATTGTTGAGTAGAGAGAGTGCTCTCTCTCTCTCTCTCTTTCTGAACCTTGGGTGAGTCCTTTCGTCCTTCTTCCGACCCCATGTCACTTCCCCGTGCACTCTTGATTCCTTCCCCATTCACCATGAAACTGCTATAGTATAATTGCAGAGTCTTGTCACCGGAAACTTACCGGAGGGTAGGCGAACCCCACTAACCAGATCGTCGTCTCCTCCTTTATCCTTTGGCAACCTCAAACTCGACATTATCTCTTTTAGTGGTATAAGTTCAGTTTCATATGTGATAATGAGTGTATTGAAGTGGCGAAACAGGAAGACGGCGGAGTCGCGAGTTTCTCTTCACTGCGAAAGGGGGAAAATTAACTTACTTAGTTTCCTTGTTGTCGACGAATTTACAATTAAGTGTGATTTAGGAAGGGAATTTACATTAATGGAATTTAATACTCGAGATTATTGTGTCTTCCAACTATAAACAGATATTAGTGTGGTATCAGTTTGAAAGAATCTAATTTATTGTTCTCGATTTTTTACTTTTTGTTAATAGACTAAAAATCATTTTTAGTAGATTTTACTATTTTTCAACTACTCTCAATAATTCCTAGTCTCAACATTCTCAATAGTCATCAACTGAATTTAATAGTTATCAACTGAAACTACCAAACAGTAGTTACAAGAACTAAGAATGTTATTGTTGCAATTGTTCTTCAAGATTGACAGAAAAAATTAATTTTCTATTTTCCTGACTTTTCCCTAATTTTGACTTTTTCCCTAACCCTAGAGAATACTCTGATTCACTCGAAAAATGATTAGATACTCAAAAAACTGTTCTATTCTATTTATTTACGAATTTTTTTAATTGTAACATTATTCGAACACATCAATAAATTCTTTTTTAAATAAATAGTGAACCATTATAATTATTCCATAGGAATTAAGATTTTCGAAATATTTCAAAATCAAACCTTCATAAAACTCAACAACTTATAAGAATATTATTCTAAAACATAAAGATATCAATCACTCCGAGTCTTCGACTCGGAGTGATTGATATCTTCATGTTTTATAATAATTTAAATTTACATAAAAATTTTTCAAAAAAAAAAAAATAATTTTCGAAAAAGTTTCGAGTAATTGTTTTTTGTCCTGTTTTATAATAATTTAAATTTCCACAAAATTTTTCAAAAACAAAATTAAATTATTTACAAAAATTTTAATAAAATCCTTTGCAAGAATTCAATTATTTTTACAAGTAATAAAATTTTCCACATAAATTCAATTATTTAAAAAAAATGTAACAAAATTCGTTGTAAAAATTCAATTATTTTTAGAAATACTTAATAAAATTTTTCATAGGATTTCAATTATTTTTAATACAATTTTAAATAAATTCTTCGAAAAATGTAATTATTTTTAAAATTTTTTTGCAAGTATGCAATTATATTTCACAAATAATGAAATTCTTCTCTGCAATTCAAATATTTTCAAAATCTACTATTATGACAAAATTTCTCAAAAGAATTCAATTTAAAAAAAGTATTTTTTTTTAAATATGTTAAAATTCGTTGAAAAAATTCAATTATTTTCATAAATAATAAAATTCTTCACAGGATTTCAATTATTTAAAAAAATTTAATAAAATTCGTTCTAAGAATTCAATTATTTTTAAAATATAATAAAATTTTTCATAGGATTTCAATTATTTTCAATACAATTTCAAGTAAATTCATCAAAAAATGTAATTATTTTCAAAAATATTAAAATTCTTGGAAAGAATTTAATTATCAATTATTTTTAATACTTTTTGCAAAAATCCTTTGAGAACTTTCAAATCCATTTGTTTACAATTCTATTTTACGAAATTTCGATTTATTTGCAAATTCTTCAATTAAATATTTAGAAAATAAAAACTGGAAATATTTTTTTAAAAAAATTCAATTAAACTTTTTCAAAAAAATTAATTTCACAGTATCGTTATTTAAAACGTTATACGTATGAAAAAATTTAAATTTTTTAAGATTTTAATTTAAAACCTTTTTAAAACTCAATTACTTTTAATTATTTTTAGAAATTCGTGCTATAATACTTTTAATATTCAATTATTATCTAAAAATTTTACTGTAATTCAGTTTTAAATCAATTTTTATTACAAAATTCAACGAGAATTGAATTATTTTAATTCAAAAATAAATAATTTATTCAAAAATTGAATGTTTCTTAAAATTGAATTCTCATAAAAAATTTTAGCAATAGATTTATAAAAAAATTAAAGTCTTTCGATGAATTTTAATAAAATTTTTAAGAATAATTACATTTTCCGAAGAATTTGATTAAAATTGTATTAATAATAATTGAAATTCTGCATTGAGTTTTATTATTTATGAAAATAATTGTATTATTTCGAAAAAATTTGTAAATAAATGAATTATTTTGGAAAATTTTATTAAAATAATAAGCAATAGATTTTAAAAAAATAATTGAATTAAGAAAAATTTTTTTAAATAATTCGAATTTTGACAAAAATTTTATTAAAAATTTTGAAAATAATTGAAATTTTGCCAAGAATTTTATTAAAATTTTTGAAAATAATTGAAAATTTTTTAAGAATTTTATTAAAATTTTATGAAAGTAATTGAATTTCTGCGAAGAATTTCAATTATTTATAAAGTTAATAATCAAATAATTCAAATTCTGCAATAAATTTTATTATTTACAAAAATAATTCTGCGATGACTTTTATTATTCATGAAAATAATTGAATCTCTGTGAAAAAAAAAAAATTATTACTTATGCAAATTATTGAATTATTGCGAAGAAATTAAGGAAAAATTTGTAAATAGTTGAAAATTCCTATGAAATTTTTATTATCTATGAAAATAATTAAATGTTTGTGTAGCACTTTATTAAAATCTTTATAAATAATTGAATTCTTTGGAAAAATTTTATAAAAAATAGTAAATATTAAAAATTATTGAATTGAGCAAAATTTTTGAAAATAATTTAATTTTTAAGAAGAATTTTATTATTTTGAAAGATAATTGAAATTTTGACAAGATTTTTCTAAATTTTGCAACATAATTGAATTTCTGCGAAGAATTTTATTACTTTTGAAAATATAATTGAATTTCTGCAATCATTTGTAACTTTTCCAAAATTCAATTTTTTCCAGTACTTTAATAAAAATCCCTGACTTTTCCCTGATTTCCTTTATTAATTCTACTTTCTCTTACTTTTCCTTGAATTTCTTGATTTCCCTGACCTATAGCAACCCGCTTTTTGTAATTTAACTACTTTTTTTGTAAATTAAACCCTGAATAAAATCAACAACGTTTTCGACATTTCTGACGTTTTTTTTACGCTTTGAAGTCGAACTGAGACCTTCAATATCAAAAAGAAAAATTTAAGTTCATTGAAAAATTGAGGAGCTTTTAAATTTTTTAGTATCGGCTCTTTCTAATAACCATTTGTCATAATTTGTATCGACATTTTTCATGATTTAGTTATTTGAATGTTTAATGTTATTTTAATGTTTGTTAAATGTTAATTTAATGTTTACTTTTTTATTTAAAATAAAATAAAATACAGTACACGTTAAAATAAAAATATATTATTATACGAAAAGAAATAAGGAATCGAAAGAATAGATTTTTTTTCTCTCTCCAAAGTTTGTCATAAAAAAAGTTTCTAAAGTAAAAAAAAAAAAAAATACGACTACACTTGAAAGTTGGGGATGAAGCACGGTCAATAATACCAACTCGAAAATGAACTCAGCCTTTTTTTACGTGAGCCAATGAAAAATATGTATGTACCTAAATAACCAGAATGTTTTTTCGGTAACAAAAGGCAATGTCCTGAAAGTATCGATAGCAAGAGACGCGAGTGCAATTTACGCGTCCAGTCACAGTCAATTTCGATCTCCAATATTTGACTCTCTGCCCTTTCGTTTCTAGGGGTTGTGAGAGGGTGTGGAGGGCAGTAGCAGCAGCAGCAGCACGCCTAGAATTGTGTCGAGTCTGATATATTTCAGGCAACACTGTTATACCTACGACCTTTCCACCCTCTCTCGTGTGCCGCCACCACCTCTTCTCCATGCAAATCTCGAATCCAGCAAACCATTTCAGTCGCGCTAGGTGCGTTCATCCTTTTCCCTTTCCCATGTTCACCTTTCTATGTGTACACACACTCCCAATAGGGTTGCCTCCAAACCACCACCTACGAACAGGCTATAACCGGTTTTCCGGTTACCCGAACTCTCCAGACATGAAATCGAGTTCGAAACCTCGCAAACTGATGTAGCAACGAATCGAGGATTGAAATTCGCACGATGGAAACAAGAATGAAGTTGATCATGATCGAGGGCAAAAAAAAAAGAAAAAAAGAACGCTCGATACAATCGGGGATGGGTCTCTAATTTTAAAATACGACTGGTTTTCCATTCTGGCCGATCAAATTGTTTTTCAATTTTTCCTCCGTGTATATTTACTTGTTGCTGTGTATTTGTGAGACAATTGAAAATTTCAGGAAAGAGGTGATTCGTTTAATATTTTTTTCAGGTGCAGTAAAACCTTGCAGCTTGTTCTTAAATCGACTAATGGAATTCATAGTTTTTGCAGAGTTTTCATTTGTTGATGGATTTTTCACTTCTCGTAATTATTATTAAAAAAAAGTTAATTATTATTAATATTAATTAATTATTGTAAAGAACTATAGAATGAAAAACATCTTGAGATTCACTTTTTCTGTCCCTCACACTCTGAAGTTCTCTTTTGTTCATGCTTTTGTTTTTCGTTAACTTTAGATAGATTGTATATTATATTATTACTATAGCTAATGTTACTCACGGAACGTGATATTTATTTTATTATTGTTATGCAAATTACAAAATTTTTTATTTTCAAATATACATTTTTTTAAGAATTTCATAATAAAAATTTAAAAAATTCACTTATTAAATAAAAAATTAATTTTTACTGTTCATATTTTCAAATTTTTTTTTTAATTTCACGAAAGAATTCATTTATTTTCTAAAATTTTAATAAATCCTTCTTAACAATTCAATTATTTTTTTAAATAGTAAAATCTTTACAAAAATTTAATAATTTTCAAAACAATTTTAATTGAATTCCTCGCATGAATTCAAATATTTTTAAATATTTCCATAAATTTCAATTATTTCCTAAAATTTTAATAAATTCTTCGAAACAATTCCACTATTTTGATAAATAATAAAATTCTTCGCAAGAATTCAATTATTTTCAATTCGCTTTTAATAAAATTCTTCATAAAATTGAATTGCTTTCAAAATTTTCAATTAAAATTATTAAAGAAACTCCATTATTTAAAAAAAAAATTCATGAAAATTCTTCAAAAGAATTTAGGATTTTTTAAAAATTTTAATCAAAATTCTTTGCGAGAATTCAGTTATTTTCCTAAATAATAAAATTCTTTGAAGGACTTCTATTATCATCAAATTTTTTGATCAAATTCTTTGCAACAATTCGATGATTTTCAATACATTAATTTTAAAATTGAAAATATTTAAAAAGAAAAATTATTAAAAAAAGTTAAGAAAATAATTTCAAATTCAAAACCATTATGAAATTCAACAACCTATAATGATTTAAATTTCCATAAGATTTTTTTCAAAAATAATTCAATTCTTTACAGGATTTCAATTATATAAAAAAAAATTTAAGAAAATTCGCGGTAAGAATTCAATTATTTTCATAAATAATAAAATTCTTCACAGGATTTTAATTATTTAAAAAAAATGTAATAAAAATTCGTTGCAAGAATTCAATTATCCTCCTAAATAATAAAATTCTTCACAAGATTCCAATTATTATTAATACAATTTTAAGTAAATTCTTCGAAAAATGTAATTATTTTCAAAAATATTATTAAAATTCTTCGAAAGAATTCAATTATCAACTATTTTAATACTTTTTGCAAACTTTCCTTGAAAATTTTCAAATCCATTTACAATGTTTACCATTCTTACGAAATTGCAATCATTTGTAAATTCTTCATTTTAATATTTAGAAAATAAAAACTTGAAATAATTGAACAACGAAAAATCCAATTAAACTTTTTCAAAAAAATTAATTCTACAGAAATGTTTGTTAAAAAGATGAAAAATTCAAATTTTCAAAGATTTGAATTTAAAACCTTTTCAAAATTCAATTATTTTTGAAAATTCATGCTATAATGTTTATTTAATATTCAATTATTATCAAAAATTTTTAATTAAATTCATTTTTAAATCAATTTTTATTAGAAAATTCTACGAGAATTTAATTATTTAAACACAAAAATAATTTATTTATTTAATAAATGAATGTTTTTGAAAATTGAATTCTCTTAAAGAATTTTATCAACAAATTTTTAAATAATTGAATTTTTTCGACAAATTTCAATAAAACTTTTAAGAATAATTACATTTTTCGAGAATTTCGTTTAAAATTGTATTAAAAATGATGACTTTTATTATTCATGAAAATAATTTAATCTTTGTAGAAAAATTTATTATTTATGGAAATAATTGAATTATTGTGAAGAAATTTATAAAAGAATATGTAAATAATAATTGAATTCCTATGAAATTTTTATTATTTATGAAAATAATTAAATGTTTGCGTAGCACTTTATTAAAATCTTTATAAATAATTGAATTCTTTTGAAAAATTTTAATAAAATAGTAAATATTGAAAATTATTGAATTGAGGAAAATTTTTCAAAATATTTCTATTATCATCATAACAATTCAAAATTGTAATGACAAATAGAAATCATCAGAATTTTTTTCACTTCTTTTCATTAAAAGAATAAAATTTTGTTAAATATTATGTTTTGTCAAATTGAAATTATGCAGATTTTTGTTCTTTACTTCTAAACAAAATTAGAAAATTGTTAAACAACTGTGATTAAGAAATAGAAAATTTATTTATTTTGCATTATTTTTGTTTTCATGTTTTCTAATAATTAAAGATGACCGAGAAATAAAATCATTATTTTGTATTATAAGAATATTTTTACTGTAACTTCATCAAAATTATTTTCATCATTTTCATTCAATTATTATTTTCTAGAATTTAAAATTATTTTTTATGAAAATAATTGAATTCTTTAAAAAAAATTTATTATTTATAAAAATAATAATTGAATTTCTGTGAAATTTTTATTATTTATGTCAATAATTAAATATTTGCATACAATTTTATTGAAATCTTTTTTAAATAATTGAATTCTTTTTGGGAAATTTTATTAAAATAGTAGATATTGAAAATTATTGAAATTAGAAAAATGCATTTTATTTTTGAAAATAATTGAAATTAGGACAAAATTTTTTTTTGACATTTATAAAAATAATTGAACTTTGGAGAAGAGTTTTTTTATTTATAAAGATAATTGGGATTTTTACGAATTTTCTTTTCAAATTTTGAACAAAGTTGAATTTTATAAGAATTTATTTTTTTTTTTGTTTAAATAATTAAATTTCTGCAAATTTATTTGTAAATTCTCCAAAATTGAATTTTTTTAGTATTTTTAACAAAAATTTGTATTCGAAAATTTTTAAATTCTATTATTTTTAAAATTTCTAATTTTATTTTAAAAAAGGCAGTGAGAAGTTAGCCGCGCGCTTTAGCGCTCGAATTGTTGCTGGTAATGCGCGTTGAAGGCAACTTATCTCATATATACCTTTTTCCAGAATCTATATTTCACTTTCGGCAAACAGTTACAAATTCCCTATAAAAAATCGCAAAAAAACAATTGTTTCCTTCAGCGATAGTAAAGTGAAAAGAAACAAAATCATATTGGATACATTTATTAAAAGCGCGCAAAAGCATTTGAATAAAAATTGTTCAAACATATCATGCGGGACTTTACATTTAAATAGAAAACTAGAAGAGTAGAAAGACGAAGAAATGTGTATAAGGCGACAGAGAAAAATCACATAATACCCAGCTAACGTCTGAATGCACAAAAGTACAAGTACACCCTACGATGGTTTTAGATCTAAAACCATATATAGAAAACTTTATTTATCCGTGATAAAGTTTTTAGAGATTTCCACTCTCGCGGTATAGTATCCACAAAACGCTTTTGTTCCGATTTCCAACTGACGAAACTTTCACGATAAATTCAAGGGAGACATTCCTTTTAATGGTTTTCAGTTTGTAGTACCAGCACATGAACGTATAAGAACAGACAAGACAGACATTTTCATACAACACTGTGTGTGAGTGTGTGTAAGAGAGAGAGAGAGAGCTGACTGTATATCCTCTGATTGATTGTTATAGTCCAAGAAACTGTGACATTTTCAATGAAATGTCTTTAGTAAAGACTTACGCATTGAAATCGCTTCATCTATCCGGAGATAATAATGACTTTGAATTCAGAGTGTGCGCATTGCGCAATCAAGCAACTAGATTAAGACTTAGTAATCAAAATTAGTATGCGTCTAAACTTTATCTTCTTGGAAAGTTCCGTATATACCTTTATCCCATCAAAATGGAATTTTCTTCTAAATTGAACACTCAAGAAAGTAAGCTGCACAATTTCTATCGGCTATCGAACTCCATAAAGCATTTTAAGAGAACTGAGTAATGGCACGACACCTGAAAGAAGAGTGAAGAGGAGGATGAGGTGGAGGTGGAGTGAAGTAATCGATGTTAGATAGCAGGTGGATCGAGAAAGATGGTTGAGGAGGCGAGGGGGACACAAGTGTAAACTGCACTCGGAACATCGGGTGTGTGTTAGCGTTGCAAAGTGTTACACAGAGAGGTGAGTTTAAACTTGTCGAGAATTCGGTGTACGTAATTACCTGTAGCGTTTGATGGCTGCCACTTTAATTTGATTAGGCTTCCCGCGATAGATGGATCCATGAAGTTTCTCCAACTACGATCATGCCAATTATTGTTGGGGTGCAGTTCAGTTTCGACAGAGGATACATTCACTCTAGTTTTCGGGTGGACGTGCCTTAGCGGTGAGAAGCTACTCTATGCGGCTGGATTATCAAGTGCTCTCTTCATTTACTCAACCATGCGATAGTTGCTGCTGCATTTTGTTCGGATACAAATTTCAACCGCACAATTCCACAAGGGACAAGGGGGAAAAACAAAAAAAAAAACAATTCTTTTATACCTGTCTTTTTTTATACAAATACTACTCTCTTTTCTACCATGTCTTCTTACACTGTAAAAAGAAAGGTACTAATTTAGTACCAGTTTTGGGTACTAAATTGTCATTTGGTTCTATTTTAATACCTAAAATCAGCTCTAATTTAGAACTTTTTATTTACAGTGTAAAATTACTGTTCAGATTCAAAACCCCCAAAAAAACAAAAAGAAAAACAAAGTTTTATTGGAATCAGAAAAAGCTTTCTTCAGAAATCTAGAATTTAAAAAATCTACAATTTTAAGACGGCCTTAAATGCATTTCAGACTCATTGTACTCTTTAAAATTACGTCTTTAAAAATTAGCGTCGACTCTAAGTGTATAAAAACCAAATTTCTTTCTGTGCACGAAAAAATTTAAAATGCACATGCTGTACTTTTCGGAATATTTGTCCAATAATTAACTTCATTTCATATAAAAACAATAGCAGCGCTCGAACCAGTGAAAGTATTTAAAAATACGGACTTTACGGACCAAAAATGAAAAATTACAAACCATTTACGGACAATTAAATATAAATTAAAAAATAAAAACTTTAAATAATATAAAAAATTGAGTTGAACTTTTTCAAAAAAATTAATTTCAAAATTCAATTGTTTCTAAAAATTCCCTCTATATTGCTTTTAATATTCAATTATTATCTAAAATTTTAACTAAAATTAATTTTTAAATCAACTTTTATTCGAAAATTATACTGGAATTCAATTATTTTATTACAAAAATATATAATTTATTGAATAATTGAATGTTTCTTAAATTTAAATTCTCATAAAAAATTTTATCAACAAATTTATTCGACGAATTTTAATAGAATTTTTAAGAATAATTAAATATTTCGAGAAATTCGATTAAAATTGTATTAAAAATAATTGAAATTCTGCGATGAGTTTCATTATTTGTAAAAATAATTGAATCTCTGTAAAACTGTTATTAATCATGAAAATAATTGAATTATTGCGAAAAAATTTATGTAGAATTTGTGAATAATTGAATTCCTGAGAAATTTTTATATAATCTTTTTTTCTCGCATAACTCATTAAAAAGAAAAATAATAATTTATATGAATAATTTATATCCAATAAATTTATTAAATTTCACTTAAATTTAATGTTTCTGAACATAATAATTTAAATTTAAATTTTTTAAACAATTTATAATAAATAATTTTTTTTTTAAAATAAAAACTATTTTTGAAAAATAAAATTTTTTTTTTCAATTGAAAATCAAACGAAAAGCAAGATATGTGAAAAAAATGAAATTTCAGAAATCGTGTAAAACTCCAAATTGTCATTGCGGATTCGCATTTCGGACCTGCAAGCCGTAAAGTGAGTCAACCTGCAATTTTGAACTCAATTTTCAAATCGATGAAAAAAAATATTAATTCATGATATTTTTAAAATTCCTTTGGGATTATCAAAATTGATTAAAAAAGCTACTCAGAAAAAATTTTTAACTTAAATTATTCATAAAAATATTTCATTTGTAAGCACATGAAACAGTCACATTTTTAATTTTTCAATTTTTCCACAAGTCAATTTCAGAATTTGTTTAACAATAACATTTTTATTGCTTCTTTTTGCTCCAAAAGATCATAAAAAGTAATAACTAATGATTTGACAACAATGTCAGTCACGTTTTTAATTATGGCATTTCTACAATAAAAAATAATGCAAGTGGGACAAACCTGCAAGCATTTCCCTTATGTAAATTTTAAACTAAAATTCATTTTAAAATCAATTTTTATTAAAAAATTCTACTCGAATTCAATTACTTAAATACAAAAATAAATAATTTACTAATTGAATGTTTCTTAAAATTCAATGCTCGTAAAGAATTTTATCAAATAAATTTTTAAATAAGTGAATTCTCTCGACGAATTTTAACAAAATTTTTAACAATAATAAGGCATTTATCAAGGAATTTGATTAAAATTGCATATAAAAAATAATTGAAATTCTGCAATGAATTTTATTATATATATGAAAATAATTAAATTTCTAAAAGGCATTTTATTATTGACGAAAATAATTGAATCCCTGTAAAAATTTTATTATTTATGAAAATAATTGAATTGCTGTGAAATTTTTATTATTTATGAAAATAAATTAATACCTGCATACAATTTTATTGAAATCTTTTTTAAATAATTGAATTCTTTTTGGGAAATTTTTAAAAATAGTAGATATTGAAAATCATTGAAATTATAAAAATGCATTTTATTTTTGAAAATAATTGAAATTAGGACAAGAATTTTTTTTTGACATTTATGAAAATAATTGAACTTTAGAGAAGAATTTTATTATTTCTAAAAATAATTGAAATTTTCACGAGAATTTTTAAGAAATTTTAATCATAATTGAATTTTTGCGAAGAATTTTATTACGTTTAAAAATTATTGAATTTCTGCTATCATTTGTAATTTCTCTAAAATTTTTCAAATTATATCGTACAATTCACGAACTTTTCGCGTCCTTTTCTCAATCAAATTACAGACTTTATATAATAATATATATTTACTTACGAAATAAACTTGTCAGGAAACGTAATGTTGTGTATAACTCACCTGAAACAAATAGAAAAGAAAATCTTTTATTTTAAATTTATAATCGGAAAAATAAAAAATGAAAACAAATAATAATTTCTGTTAAGTAATTCTTAATTTAATTGCTTTTATTTTAAATTTTTAATATTGCAAAAATTGTTCTATATCCAAATTAAGTTTCAGTAAAAATTAAGAGTAAAAGTTACTTGGAAATAAAAAGTAAAATTTCCTCTAAAAATAGTAAAATTTAATGTTGGTGAAGTTTACAACGTTCATAATCAACGATTTATAAGAAAATATAATTTTTTATTTCAATTTTTGTCTTGACAAAATTTTTAGAATGTTTCTTGATTAACAAGATAAAAAAGACAAATTTGTAAACGTAAATTATTGTAATTTTCTGTGTAAAAAATGTTTTTTTGTGAACTTCATCCAAGTAAAAATAAAATTTACTGTTCAATATTGGAATTTCCAGAATGACACTCCGATGAAGAGTCCTCTCTCAATATGAATCAGTTAAAAATATTTAATTTAGAAGCAAAAAGTCAGACACTGACTGTCAGTTAAAACCGCATGATTTTTGACTGATTCAAATTAAGAGATTAATATTATTAATTTAAAAATAAAATTCAAAAGGATTGTAGAAGAGGATTTTTTTTATGCTTAAAACTAGATTAGGTCAATTTTAGAACTTAAAATACTACTCTCAAGGATAAGATTCAGTCAAAAATATTTTAATCAACAGAGAGGACTAAAAATGAGAATTAATTTTTTACATTGTATACAAAATATCTCAAAGTCTAAAACTACGAATTGAGATTTTCTTTCCTCATCCACAAATGAGAAAAGTATTTATATTCTCCCAGAGGACTCTCGGCTAATTCCAGTACATATTATGAAAGATTCCCTTGTACGCGCGGTTGAATTTTGCAGGGACTGTATGTGTCGCGTGCAACTGAATTTCAGCAAGGATTATCCATTAATTCTGGACGTGGCGTGATGTCGGCGGTGTTAAAGCGGTTTGCTGTAGATTTAGATCTGGTCCTTCTCACTCCTCTGTCCCTCTCTCTCACTCACTTTCCCTCGGTCCCTGCAGTTTTGTGATTCATTCCGCCGTAACCAAGTTCCTATCTGCCGTTTTTATTGCGCTTCGTTTTGTTAGGTTATTGCTCGTAACGGTTGGGAAAAGCGCGTTACACGTTCTTATACATATATATCTGATAGCGTTATATGCTGTACAAGGGCAAAAAAAAAAGAACCGGGAAGCAAACTTTTTCGTTCCTTTCTCTCTCCCCCTCAACCAACAACCAACCTTTCGACAAGAGTGGATTCAGAAGTGCACAACTACAAAGCAAAAAGAGCAAAAGCTCACGCGATCACATTATAAACTTTACAATATCTCTCAAACATTTCGCCCCCGCCAAAAAAAAAAAAAAACAAAAAAACAGGGAGAACTTACCGACACGCGAAAAAAAAAATTCCACCATGTGGATTAAAAAAAAAGAAAATTCCTGATGTGTGGAGAAAAAGTCCACATTTTTTTTTTTTGGATCAGAGCCAAAAGTCCATCGATATCATTTCGTCCCAGTTTCGCAAGTAGGTGTCGGGGGCTTATATCCTGTCTTTGAAAAAGTTTTCGCATAAAACCCACTCTCCCAAGCATTGGCTCAACTCTGTGGATCGCGATTCAATCCTATCTGTAGAAGAGGCAAAGTGTCCGCCCTTGGATATAACTTTTGTCAGGAAATTCCTCAAGAAAGGTATCAAAATTGCAAGTCCGATAGAGATCTCGAAGTTATCCGCAAAAATTTTAGAACAGCGGGGTTGCCACAAGTCAGGGAAATCAGAGAAAAGTCAAGGATTTTTATTAAAAGTACGGGAAAAAATTAAATTCTTAAAATTCATAAGAAAATTCTGAATTTTTAGTATCTTTTTTGTTTGCCTCATATAAACTATCAAACGACCGCTAATTCTAATACGAATACTTAAAAAAAATTTTATTTCTGACAAGAATGAATTTTTTAATATTATTTAATTATTTCAAAAGTTTTAACGCAATTATCTGGGTAAATAAGAAAATTCTTCACAAAAATTCAATTATTTTTAGGAATTTAAATAAAATTCTTTGCAAAATTCAATTATTTTCATAAATTACAATATTCATCACAAGAATTCAATTATTATCAAAAGTAATAAAATTCTTCAAAGAAATTCAATTATTCTCAAAAATTGTAACGAATATCTCGCCAAGAATTCATCTATCTTTACAAGTAGCAACATTTTTCGCCAAAAATTCAATTATTTTCAAAAATTTGAATAAAATTCTTTGCGAAATTCAATTTTTCTCATAAATAACAATATTCATCACAAGAATTCAATTATTTTCAAAAGTAATAAATTTCTTCAAAGAAATTCAATTATTTTCAAAAATTATAACGAATATCTCGCCAAGAATTCATCTATCTTTACAAGTAGCAACATTTTTCGCCAAAAATTCAATTATTTTCAAAAATTTGAATAAAATTCTTTGCGAAATTCAATTTTTCTCATAAATAACAATATTCATCACAGGAATTCAATTATTTTCAAAAGTAATAAATTTCTTCAAAGAAATTCAATTATTTTCAAAAAATTTAACGAATAACTCGTCAAGAATTCAATTTATCTTTACAAATAGCAAAATTTCTCTCGCCAAAAAATCAATTATTTTCAAATATTTTAATATAATTCTTTGCAAAATTTCAATTATTATTTTCAAAAGTTTTTCGCAACTCAATAATTTTCAATATACTATAATATTTTTATAAAATTTATTAAAAGATTGAATTATTGAAAAAAATTTTTGATACAATTCTACGAAAACATTTAATTATTTTCATCGCATAATTTCAGATATTTTTAATACAATTTAAAATAAATTCCTTAAAAATTGCATTATTCCTAAAAATTTTATTAAAACTTGAGGAAAGAATTCAGTTTTAAGAAACATTTAATTATTCAATAATATAAGAAAATTCAAATATTTTCATAAATAACATTTAATTCGTCGCAGAAAATCTATTATTTTCAAAATTTTTTTTAATAATTCTGGAAAAGAATCCAATTAGCTGGATAAACAATAAAATTCTTCCCACAAAATCAACTCTAAGGAATTTTAATAAGATTCTTTTTCAAAATTCAATTATTTTGATAAATATCAAAATTCATCACAAGATTTCAATTCTTTTGAAAAATAATAAAAAACTTTGCAGAAATTTAATTATTATCAAATTTTTTTTGAAAATTCTCGTCAAGAATTAAATTATCTTTATCAATAGATAGCGAAATTAGTTTTTTAAGAATTAAATTATATTCCAAAACTTAAATAAAATTCTTGGCAAAATTTCAATTATTTAAATAAAATTTAATAAAATTCTTCGCATGAATTTGAATTCATTTATTTTCATAAATTATTATTTAAATTCTTCTCAGGAATTCAATTATTTTAAAAAATTTTAATAATATTCTTCCAAAAAGTTTTCAATTATTTTAAAAAATTATTATAAAATTCTTTAATTTAATAAATTTTATTAAAATTTTAATTAAATTCGACTAAAGAAATTAAACATTGCAAAAAGTTGTTAATACAATTCTTCACGGAGAAAAAGGAATTGTTAAATCTACTAGCGGATTGTTAATATAGAATTAGCAAATCAGGTTTGTTGGTGCAACATTTTTTTTTGTTCTCTAAACAAATTAATTGTTATAACAACAATTTCGAGTTGTTAGGAGAACCAAAAAACTGTTTCAACAACAAATTAGAATTGCTAGTTCTATATTAACAATCCGCTGGTAGATTTAACAATTCATTTTTCTCCGTATTCGTAAAAATTAAATTTTAAGAAACATTCAATTATTGTATTATTATTTATTTTTTTATTTAAATAATTAAATTCTCGTAGAATTCAATTATTATTTTTCGTAGTTTTAACTAACGATTCTGTAGAATTAATTTCTTTTTGAAAAAATTTAATTGAACAATAATTGAATTAGTTGATTTTCATAAATAATAAAATTTGTCAAATTTAATTTAAATAAATTGTGTACCTACTTTAAAGAATTTTCGTCTATTCTGCTATTTTTTTCTATTCTTAAATTTTTTTTAAAAATATAATCGTATTTTTGAATGAATTTAGAATTTAGTTTAGTGTTATTAAATTTAGAAAATTCATAAATTTTTAAAACATTTAGAATTGAATTTACTATAGTAGTATACCTATAAGAAAAAAAAGGTAAACATTTTTAATGAAAATTTGAATTCACACCAGTTATTCGTATTTAAAAATAATTTGATGTTTTTCGAGCTGTGAAACTAAAGAGTGAACATCTATTTGTGACTCGATTCAAAGTGAAAAAGCACTAAAACCGCAAGAAGCTACGGGTTTTATTGTACTAAAAACTTTAACTCTTTATCCCTAAGAGGCAGCGCAAGCGAAACTTCTATCATAAAGGAAATACGCTTCCAAGCGTATTTTCGGCTTTTATGTCTATTGAGATATATATTCGTAAATAAACGAATCAGATTCCCTCTGACGTGAGTTCTTTACCGAATTCCTGTTTTTCGTAGGTATATGTATATTTTATTCACAACTCTCACCTTTACATTGAAATATACGTTTGTTTGAATAGAATAAAATTTTGCTTTTGCTCGAAAAATAGTTTCTCAAAAATGTGAAAATAAGAGAATGAGAAAAAGAGAAAGAAAGAGAAAAAGAGAAACGAAGAAGAAAATGCAAAGAATCGGAATTGTTTGTATATATATAGAAGAAAAAAAGGAGTTTTTTGACACTTGTCTTTCGCTAGATTCCTCTTGGGAATTTCTCGGGTCCTGAAGGTGGGTAATTTGCCAACGACAAAGCAGACAGTTTCCCCTTGAAAATCACGGCAGTGTGTTGCAAGTCGAGGAAGCTTTTTGTACCAGCTGTGGAGAACAGCTGGGCCACTCGATAAAGATTCACTTGCTTCATGGAACTTGTTAGTAAAGTGCCACATCTGAGAATGTTTCGAAGTAAATTGAGGCCTCTAAGAAGGTATATTAGAGAAAAAATTCCCCCCTCCCCTCTTTTTCTCTCTATAATAAAAAAAAATTTTCGTGCCACAAAAATTTAACTTTATTTTTCTCTGATTTCCAGACAGAAGTTTGATTTTTTCCCTGTGACCCTAAAGAACATTCTAATTCACTCTAAAAATGATTAAACACTGAGGAAAATGTTCTAATACATTAATTTAAGAATTTAAAGTATTAATTAATTTTAATAGTTTAATACATTAATTTAATTATTATTCTAACGAATAATGTAAATAATTTAATAAATGATTAATTAAATAAAAAAATAAACGAATAATTAAATAGTAAAAATAATCGAATAAAGAAATAAAATTAATATTTATACATTTATAAGTAGAAAATAACAGTATTAAAATTAAATATTTATTTCGAGCATTAAGAGCATATTATGCAAATAATAGTATTAAAATAATTTATGACTTATTTAAAATTTCATATATTCGATATTAATAATTAATTAAGCTCTCCACGATTCGTTGTGAATTATTATTTGCTTACGCGTTGTCATTTCAATTGTTAATTAGTTCACGATAGAGGAGTGTATAATTTTTAATTAAAGACGCAATCTAAATCAAGACAAAAATAGAATGAAATGAATGAAAATTATTATTTTTAAAACCTCCATTTAAATTTGATTCACGAATATCGTAATAAATACACCACTTTTTGCTGAATAAATAACAAAAAAGCGTTCATTAGAGAGAATTCAAAGTGCGAGAGGCAAAATAAAAATATTTCAAATTGGAGTTGTTAATTGTAAAAAACAAATTATAGGGAATGCCCTGAGATTAAAAATTTATCTTTGAATGTAAAAATAAATTAAAAAAGAAAATTTTTAATTCAAACCTTTTTGAAATTAAACAACTTATAAAAAATTGTTATAAAACATAAAGAAATCAATTATTAATAATTTTTGAAACATTTCTTTGAACATTTTCAAATCCATTTGTTTTCAATTCAATTTTACAAAATTTCATCGATTATTCGGAAATTCTTCAATTAAATATATATTAGAAGATAAAAACTTCAAATAACTTAAAAAAAATTAAATCTACACAATTTTAAGTTAAAAGTATGAAAAATTCAAACATTCAAAGATTACAATTTGAAACCTTTTCAAAACTCAATTATTATCTAAAGTTTTAACTGAAATTCATATTTGAATTAATTATTATTAGAAAATTCTACGACAATTCAATTATTTAAATAAAAAAATAATTTATTGAAGAATTGAATGTTTTTTTAAAATTGAGCTCTCTTTTGAAGAATTTCAATAAAATTTTTAAGAATAATTTCATTTTTCGAGAAATTAGATTAAAATTGTATTGAAAATAACAATTGAATCTCTGTAAAAAATTTGATTGAATTAAGAAAAGTTTTTGAAAATAATTGAAATTTTGCTAAGAATTTTATTAAAATTTTTGAAAATAATTGAAATATTGTCAAGATTATTATTACAATTTTTGAAAATAATTGAATTTTTCAGAAAAATTCTAACATTTATAAAAATAATTGAAATTTTGTCAATAATTTTTTTTAACTTTTGATCATAATTGAATTTCCACGAAGAATTTTATTACTTTTGAAAATAATTGAATTCTTGAGACGAATTTTTTAATATAATATTTTTTTTTAAATACCTAATTATTTTAATACAAAAATAAATATTTTATTAAATAATTGAATGTTTCTGAAAATTGAATTTTCATAAAGAATTTTATAAACAAATTTTTAAATGATTGAATTCTTTTGACAAATTTTAATAAAATTTTTAAGAATATAAAATGTAATTACATTTTTCGAGGAATTCGATTAAAATTGTATCAAAAATAATTGAAATTCTGCAATGACTTTTATTATTTATGAAAATAATAATTGAATTCCTGTAAAAAATTGTATTACATATTTAATAAAAATAATTGAATCTCTGTAAAAATAAGTTAAATATTTTTGAAAATAATGGAATTATTGCAAAGAAATTTATAAAAAATTTGTAAATAATTGAATAGCTGTGAAATATTTGTAACTTATAAAAATAATAAAAGGTTTGCTTAGAATTTTATCAAAAAATTTTTTAAATAATTCATTTCTTATGTGGAAAATTTTATTAAAAATAGTAGATATTGAAAATTATTGAACGGAGGAGAATTTTTGAAAAAAAATTGAATTTTTTAAAAAGAATTTCATTAGAATTTTTTAAAATAATTGAATTTTGGAGAAATATTTTAACATTTATAAAGATAATTGAAATTTTGACGATTTTTTCAAACTTTTGACCAGAATTGAATTTCTGCTAAAAATGTTATTACTTTTGAAAATAATTGAATTCTTGTGATGAATTTTTTAATAATATTTCTTTTTAAATACCTAATTAAATTCTTTTCTGAAATTTTATTGAAATAGTAAATAAATAATAATAAAAAAAATAAATAAAATAAAAATAATAATAATAAAATAATAATAAAATAATAATAATAATAAATTTGATAATTTGAAATAATTGAATTTTGATAAATGGAGGGGCTGGATGCTATAATGTGTTACGCGCTATTCACTTAACATGGCGCGTAAGACATTATAGCATCCAACCTCTCAATTATAGAAATTAATGAAATTTCTACAAAGAATTTTATTAAAATCATTTTGAAAAAAAATTGAAGTGTTAAAAAAAATTCATTTATATTTTTGAAAATAATTTAATTCTTGCAAGAAATTTAAAAAAAAATGAATTCACAAAAATTAAATTCTAATAAATAAATTATAGGAAGGCTTTTTAAAATAATTGAGTTTTTTTGATGAATTTTAATAAAATTTTGAGGAATAATGACATTGTATTAAAAATAATTGAAATTGTGCGATGAGTTTTATTATTTATGAAAATAATTATAAATCTATAAAGTTTTTTATTATTTATGAAAATCATTGTAAATCTATAAGTTTTTTTATTATTTATGAAAATAATTGAATTATTGCGAAGACTTTAGAAAACAATAACTTTCCAGGATTCCAATCATAATTCCCTGACTTTTCCATATTTTTTTCAAGGTTTATAAAATTCCCTGAAATTTCCAAGTTTTCCAAGTTTTCCAGGTTGCGTGGCAACCCTGGTTGGTCCCAAAATGCCTCCAATTTCACTGATTCAAATTTAGAGAATACTTCTTTAGGAATATTCTCCAGAATCCAAATTTTCTTGGAACAGAAAAAACAAAAAAAAAAGAAAGAAAAAAAAGGCAGGCAAAGAGAAGAAAAAAAAAAGTTGTGTTAACTAGAGGAAGTTTTCTAATATTACGTAAAAGTTAAAAAACAAACTGAAGAAAGGAGAAAATATATGAGCTGTTCAACTTTAATTCCAGACTCGAAGGAGTCTAACGACTTCAAGACATTAAAGGTCTCGGCTCATTGTGCTTAGCTAACCACGTGCCTAGCTCACCTCACACAAAGACGTTCCGTAACAGTTCGCAAACTCTGAAGAACTTGTATTAGACTACCTATAAGTTGGCGCTAAGGGATCGGCCTCATAGTGCGAGAATTTGGAAATAGTTTCGTTCTCCCGATAACGAGAGAGGGAGATAGTGCACAACGAAAGAGAATGGAGGAACGACGAACTAGAAGAAGCAGAAGAAGAAGAAGTTAGAGTTTAAAGCTGATACCTCCCCAGTTCTCTTAAAACTTCGACGATCAAGTAATCCGCTTCCTAATACGAACCGTGTCTCCTTTGCAATTTCCCCGCTAAATTTCTTGTCCGGTCTCGAGAGTTTTATTCCAAACTATATCACAAAGATCAATAGATGATAAAATCTCTTCTCTTTATTCTCTGTATTAAAATCAATTAGGGGATTTCATCAAGTATTCTAGTTTTTTATTTGGTGTACCTTTTTATTTTTTGTATAGTTAAAGAGAGTTCGGGTTCTAACTATGTAATATTTGGACCCAGTTTCCAAGTTCTACGGATCTCTAAAGATACTTTTGATCCTTTATTTTTTTAGAAGCAATCTACTTCGCACGTACTCTCTAAATTTGAATCAGTTAAAAATAACTGATTCAGAAGCAAAAAGTCAGTCATTAATTCAAATAGTAATATTTCTACTGACAATTAGTTAAAAATAACTGATGTTTCAGTAAATTTTTTTTTTCTAACTGATTCAATTAGTCAAGTTTAACTAATTTTTCAGTTATTTATAACTGATTTAGAAGCAAAAAGTCAGTTACTGATTATCAGTTAAAACCACGATTTTTAACTGATTCAAATTAAGAGAGTATCTAGCTTAAGTTATACAGTTAGGATATTTTTTAAAACTACAGGACTCGAAGCAGTGAAAGTATTTAAAAATACGGACTTTACGGACCAAAAATTAAAAATTACGGACCAACTGACAAAAATTGAATCAGTTTGAATCAAATAAGAGAACATTTCACTTAAAACTAGAAATTCAATTTTTCATAACTATAAAACATGAAGATATCAATAACATAATAAGTGATCGATTTCTTCATGTTTTATAATAATTAATAATAATTATTAATAAAAATTAATAAAAATAATTTATAATAATTAAAATCATTATCAATTCAATTATTATTTTTACGAATTTTTATCTAAAATTCTTCTTTATATCGATAATTTTTAAGAATTTTTGAAAAAGTTCTTTGACAATTTACAAATTCATTTCTTTACAATATTCAATGTTTTCGAAATTTCAATTATTCATAAATTCTTTAATTAAATAAATATTAGAAAATAGACACTAAAAATAAAATTAAAAAAACTCAATTAAACTTTTCCAAAAAAAAAATTAATTGCAAAATTCAATTATTTTTAAAAATTCACGCTATACAACTTTTAATATTCCATTATTATCTTAAATTTTAACTAAAATTCATTTTTATGAAATGAAAATCAATATTTATTAGAAAATTCTACTAGAATTGAATTATTTAAATACAAATTTAAATGTAAAAATGCAAACAAATAATTTATTGAATAATTGAACGTTTCGTAAAATTCAATTTATAATAAAAAATCAACAAATTTTCAAATAATTGGATTCTATCAACGAATTTTAATAAAATTTTTTAAAATAATTACATTTTTCGAGAAATTTGATTAAAATTGTATTAAAAATAATTGAAATTCTGCATAAAAATAATTGAATTCTTGCGAAGAATTTTATTAAAATTTTCAAAAATAATTAAATTCTTGTAAAAAATTAACAGGAATTTAATTATTTTTGAAAATTTTAATAAAATTCTTCGCATAAATTAAGAATAACAAAATTCTTAGCAGATCTTCAATTACTTTCAGAAATTTTAAAAGAATTTTTCACAAGAATTTAAATAATTTTCGTAAAATAATAAAAATCTTTGCAGAGATTCAATTATTTTCCAAAGTCTTAATAAAATTCTTCGCAAGAATTCCATTACATTTTCAAAAATATCAGAATTTTAGCAGAATTTCAAACATTTTAAAAAGTTTTGATAAAATTTTTTTTAGTAGAAATTTAATTATTTTTAAGACAATTTAAAAAAAATGTCTCAATAAAATTCAATTATTTTTAAAATTTTAATTAAATTCTTCGAAAGAATTCAATTATTATAATCTAAGATTTTAACTTAAATCTATTTTTAAATCAATGTCTATGAGAAAATTCTACCAGAATTTAATAAAATTTTTAAGAATTTTTTCGAGGAATTCGATTAAAATTCTATATTGAAAATAATTGAATTCTTTGGACGAATTTTAATAAAATTTTTAAGAAGTTTTTCGAGGAATTCAATTAAAATTCTATTAAAAATAATTAAATTCTCCTAAAAAGAATTTTATTACTTTTGAAAATAATTGAAATTTTGCAATGGACCTCGTTAAAATTTTTGAAAATAATTGAATTTAATTTCTTTAGAAAATAATTGAATTCATGTGATAAATATTGTTAATTATGAAAATAATTAAAATTTTTTAATGAATTTTATTAAAATGTTTGAAAATAATTCAATTTTGTCGAAGAATTTTGCTATTTATTTATTTATTTATTTACAATGTCCCCGCGGTCAAAAGATCATAAATGGGTTACTGAGGAATACAAAAAGTGTGTATAGAAAAAAAAATAAAATTAATATTAGTGTATTATCGCAAATTTATAAAGATAATTAAAATGTTGACAATGTTTTTTTAGATTTTTTTGAAAATAATTGATTTTCGGAGAAGAATTTTAATATTTCTAAAGATAATTGAAATTTTGACGAGAATTGTTAAAAATTTTTGAACATAATTGAATTTTTGTGAAGAATTTTATTACTTTTGAAAATAATTGAAATTTTGCAATGGATTTTATTAAAATTTTTGAAAATAATTCAATTTTATTACTTTAGAAAATAATTGAATTTTGTCGAAGAATTTTGCTATTTATTTATAAAGATAATTAAAATGTTGACAATGTTTTTTTAGATTTTTTTGAAAATAATTGAATTTCGGAGAAGAATTTTAATATTTCTAAAGGTAATTGAAATTTTGACGAGAATTGTTAAAAAATTTTGAACATAATTGAATTTTTGCAAAGAATTTTATTACTTTTGAAAATAATTGGCTTTCTGTAAACATTTGTAATTTCTCTAAAATTCTCAAAATTATATCGTACAATTTTTCGAACTTTTCATCCTTTTTGAATGAAATTACATGGACTTTACGGACCTTTTTTCAAAAAAAAAAAAAATTAAGAAACGAACTTTTACAGACTTGAAGCAAAGTTACTTGACTTTTTCAGGATTTACGGACCTACTTCGAGCCCTGAGACTAAAATCTGTGAATTAACCCGATTTTTGATCATCCTACAGTTTCAATTAAAATGCTAATTCTAAACAATGCCAGCAATATCAATTCCCAATAGTTCGAAACTTGAAATTTTCATTGTCCTCAAAGTTTCATTCTCAAGAAAGCGGGGATATCTCTCTTTTCGCTTCATTTAATTCAAGGGGCATCTATCAAGTAAATTAGGTCGTAATTCATTTAATTAAAGATTGCAAGATACCAATATCGAGTGGATTATAGATAAATTGCTAAGATACTTAGCCTTCACTTCAAGTTGGTCGAGTTAAAACTAGAAATCATTGCCAGACATCGGGGCGAATTCCTGACCCTTTAGTATAAACTCACAGAGTCTAGCCTAGAGATTCTGGAGGACGCGAGAAGGATTCTTGTGCCAAGAAAACCGAATAGGAATTCGCATTGAATTGGTCGAATGGGGAGCCGTTCATTGTCACGTGACCCAACGGCAATTAGCAGGTCCATTCAAAGGTAGTTATCGGTCCTGGAATGGGGGAGTTTTCTGGAAAAGGAGAGCTTGGAAAAGATGAATGTGGTTTTTGCGGGGCATGAGTAATTCGCGAAATTTGAAAAATAACCTCCCTCTCTCTCTCTTCTTCTTCTTCTTTGAAAAGCATTTAACAAGTGAGGGGAATGCATCATCACACAACCAACAGAATCAAGTCAGGGAAAAGGCTTTTATATCGAGATTCATACTAGATCCGCCGAAAGGAAACCATCTTCAGAAGTAACGACCTCGCATTAGGAATTGAATTGCCAAGCGCTCGTTAGGATACCTCGAAGCGGGCCTATTATGCGCAAAGCGGCCGGAGGGCCTTTAGAAAATTCACGGCAACCGCCATTACCGCAAAGTTTGAGGCCATTGTGCAACTCATAGCCATTGTAAATAGTGATCAACCTTCGCGCAATTGTTCCGCTTCGACAATTCTTAATCGCCAAGTAATTCCTGTGTCTCTCTCTCTCTCTCTCTCTCTCTCTCTCTCTCTCTCTCACCCTCGCCATCTTTTCAAATAACAATGAATAATAACTTTAGACAGTTTTTAGGCGTGTCTCTTTCAAACGAAACAATGCCCTATTTTCATAATTAGATCAAACTCTATAACATTTCTCATCACGTGTCGCTGCTAATTTGTTAATGCCGCTGATATAATACTTGGCAAATTGAATTTTAATTATTTCAATTCAGACTTCGCACTCGATAATTAATTTTTAAAAAGAGTAGAAAAAAGTAGCTTTCAAACTAAAAAAAGTAGTATAAAAGTAAGGTCAAAGCACCAGTACTTGGACATTGCAAAAAATGGAACCAATAGATGGACAGTAACAAGAAGATTTAAAACTGCTTCCAATGTAAATAAAAAATAATATATCCCCTTTCTCAATGTTAGCTTTTGCACATATAATTCAAGTTTTCAATTTCTAACCGAAAAATTTATCAAAAAAAAAAAAAAAAAAAAAATGATCTACAATAGCATGTCACGAACTACTAAAAATCGAGTGTCCAACTATTGGTCCTTATTATGTCCAACTACTAGACCCCCAAAAATTGCATGTCCAACTATAACGGTAAAGAAGCAATTATTTATTTTCTAAATTTATATTTAACTAAAATAAAAATTTAGACTAATTTCTTTTAATTTTGAATCCTTGAATCATAATAAAAAACGAAATATAAAAATTTTGTCAAGTAAAACTATATTATCTTTGTAAAAAAATATTGCTAAATTTGCTACTATATTTTAAAAGTGGCCAAGTACTGGTGCTTTAACCTTAGTTATTAAAAAATTAAACTTGACGACCAAAAAAAAAATCGATTTAGCCACTTCAGAAAACTGACAAAAATTCCATTCCATATTTTATTTTACTGCCTTTTTCCTAATTTTCATAAAAAAAATATTTATTTCTCTCTTCTCCTGCTAATAAATTGAATTCCTGAATAGAATTCTATTATTCATGAAAGAATTTAAATATTTATAAAAAATAATTTAATTCTTGCGAAGAATTTTATAAAAATGTTTAAATAATTGACTTTTTTCAACTAATTTTATGTAAATTCTAATTTAAATAATTGAATTTTTCAGAAATTTTTATTATTCATGAATGAATTGAATTCTTACGAAAATTTTTACAACAAATTTTTTAAATAATTGAATACTGTTTGGAAATTTTATGAAAATAGTAGATATTGAAAATCATTGAATCGCGAAAAGTTTTCAAAATAATTAAAATTTACAAGGAAATCTATTAAAATTTTCGATAATTGAATGTCTGCGTAGTATTTTATTAAATTTTTTTGAAAACATTTGAATTCCTAAAAAGCGTAATATTATTTATAAAAATAATTGAATTCTAGCCAATGATTTTATTAGAATTTTTTAAAATAATTGAATTTCCAAGAAGAAAATTACTTTTAAAAATAATTGAATTCTTGTGATAATTATTGTTATTTATGAAAATAATTGAATTTTTCAAAGAATCTTATTAAAATGCCTCAAAATAATTGAAATTTCGGAAATAATTTTGTTATTTAATATTTATCGACATAATTCAACTATTTCGAAAAATTATTTATATAAATAATTGAATTCTTGGGAAGAATTTTATTAAAATCTAAAAGAATAATTGTATTATTTCAAAAAAATTTAATTAAAATTGAATTTAAAATAATTGTTTTCTGTCGAACAATTTTATTATAATATTTGGAAATAATTTACTTTCTGTGGAAAATTTTAATATTTTTGTAAATAATTGAATTCTTTCAAAGAATTAAAAAAAAATATTCTCTTTAATAATTGATTTTTTTCTAGGAATTGAAATCAAATTTATAGAAATAATTACATTTTTTTAGCAATTCCTGTAAAATTGTATTAAAAATAGTTAAAATCCTGCGATTTTTATTATTTATGAAAATAATTGAATAGTTGCTAAGAATTTAATTAAAATTTTTAAAAATAATTGAATTATTGCATACAATTTTTAAAAATAATTGAATTCATGAGAGAAATGTTATTAAATAATTGAATTTTTACGAAAAAATTTAATGAAAATAATATTTTAAATCGTTGAATTCGCTGTAAAAATTTTATTATTTATGAACAAAATTAAATTTCCAAGAATAAATTTAATTAAAATTTTATTTAAATTTGTGAAAATAATTGTATTCTTTCAAAAAATTCTATTCAAATTGCATTGAAAGTAATTTAATTCACAAGAAGAATTTTATTATTTAAGGAAATAATTGAATTCTTACCAAATTTTTTCGACTAAATTAATTAAAATTTTCTTTAAATTTTTTATAAAAGAATTGAATTTTTTCAAAACATTTTATTAAAAGTGCACTGAAAATAACTGAATTTTTAGATTAATTAATTTGAAATAGTAATGAAAATAATTTAAATTCTGCGATGAGTTTTATTACTTATATATAAATAATTGAAATTCTTGCTTAGAATTTTATCAAAAATTTTTTTTTAAAAATTGAATTTCCATTAAAAATGTTATTATTAGTGAAAGTAATTAAATTATTGAGAAGAATTGTAAAAAATTTTGTTAAATAATTGATTTTTTCGAAAAAGCTATTATAAATTAATTGAATTCCTGTGGAAATTTTATTATTTATGACAATAATTGGATTTCGAATATTTTTTTGAAAATAATAATGAATCGTTTTAAAGAATTGGATTATAATTTTTGAGAATAGTTTTTTGACTTCTAATATTAGCGAATTTAAACTAGTGGAAATTCTAAGTATAACAGAAATAGCTTTTAGTGGCTGATTTCTAAAAAAAAGTACTTTCTAAATTTGAATTAGTAAAAATGTTTACTAATTTGAATTAGTGACATACTTTTTGCTTTTGAATTAGTCAATAGTCGTTTCTACTAATTTAATAGTAAAACTAATTTAAAAGAAAAAAGTCAGTCAGTAATTCCAATTAGTGGACATTTTTATTAATTCACATTTGGAGAGTACCTAAATACTACTATTTGGGTACATAATGTAAAAAAAGTAGTAAATATCAGGTTTTAGTCTTTTAGTAGATGAGTGCGAAGCCTGAATTTTTTAATTGCATTAATGCAGCAAAAAATTATTTTTAAATAATAAACAAAACATACAATATCAAAAAAGTAGATTGCACTCCCCGGTCAATTAATTGTGAATTAATAACTTTTTCCACACATTCTCTCTCTCTCACTGTCCAATTGTTGAATTGTTGTATTCTCTAACGCCTTTCAATTTCAATTCCAATCAGATCCATTCATTCATCACTGTTTCTAGACAACCTCATTACTTTCCCCTAACATCGAGTGATTCACTCCAACAATTGTAATTTCTCGTGTTTTTTCATTGCCCTCTCGTCGAGTCTATTAGCGAAACAGAGGAGCACTCAAAGTGGAAAAGACGAACGAGCTTCGAAAGTCATTGGGCTACATTAAGGAGGAAGAAGAAGAAAAGATGAAGAATTCAAGTGCTCAAGTTCGGAGGGAAAAAAAAGTCGAGAAGAGAGAATTTCCCCGACAGTAGTTCAATTCTGGAGAAGTGCGATTAGTTAGTCTTGACGTGGTTCATAATGATATGCGCAGTTCAAAGTCATACTCGTATATTTCATTCTCTCTCTCTCTCTTAAAGTTTGTTATCTTCTTCTATTTTCACCAGATGAGTGGCAGCGCAAGACTAGTTTTGAAGGTACACATAACCGTGTTC
This sequence comes from Leptopilina syphax, assembly GCA_032872505.1. Taxonomy (NCBI): domain Eukaryota; kingdom Metazoa; phylum Arthropoda; class Insecta; order Hymenoptera; family Figitidae; genus Leptopilina; species Leptopilina syphax. The sequence goes on from CM065470.1 coordinate 10,895,731, forward strand.
GTTTCATTCTCGACCGTTGCTAGTCTCATTAAGAAAGTTGAGTTGGCGACCTAGAACCTGACTCGCCAAAGGCCTCCTGGGCTTGCCTAAATTCCTCCTCTTGCGGAGGAGTTTACCGAGAGATTGGAGTAGCCAACTTCCGGCTATGACAGCCTTCCGACTATGTTTCCTCTCTTACACCCTCGAGCAAAGTCTATCTTTCTCTCGAACCATAACGTTATCGGTTTTAGTGCATTGGATGGGTTTAACCAACAACCAAAACTCTATCAACTACTTCAGTCTTCCAGGGTCACGTCTTCTGCGCTTCGACATCGCCAACATTGATATATACCTTTACGAAACTCAACAGGAGATGAGCTTAAAGGATGAGTCTTTGAAGGAAGCCACAATTGGTTAAGGTCCTTCAAACTTGCTCGGGCTTCTTAAACCTCAATGATCAAATCCAAACGGATTATCTGCTCGGAATAATTAATCTCCAAAGATATCTCTCGATTAACTGCACTGCGGCGTTTATTTCATGCTGTCAACTTGCACATTTGTTTACAAATTGTTTCTTCAAATCTGGGATTAATTTTGGGGCAAAATAAATATACCTACACTTTTCTTGAAGGTATCAGACTGATGCAAAATTGGATGATTAAATTGATACCAAACATTTCAAGAGAATTAAGATTTCATCTAAATATTTGGGATCAATTCTTTGCAATTTTATAGTTAGTAGCGTAACATTTGTAACTTTTAGAAGTGAAACCTGAAGTGTCAGAAATTTAAGATCATTTTTACTTTTTCAGGGGAGAATTTTTCTATTACGGAAGTTGATTTCAGCACTGTTTGCTTAACTATATTAAATTGATACCAAATTTGATAAAGTTCATACCAAACGTCTATTACATGGAGAGACAATAAATATTGAATTTTGTAAAAGTATTTTATAAATTGTGGAAAAAATTCGACAAAGCGAAATTTTGATCTGAAAAATACTAAACTTTAAAAGAAATTATATGAAACTTACAGGGTGGCCGCAGGACCGGTAAACCGGGAAAACCAGGAAATGACAGTGAATTTTGATCTTGACCGGGATTTTGGAAACTTTTTTTAAAAACACTGATTATTTTGTCCAAAAAAAAATAGAAATATTTATTTTAAGACTTATTAATTATATTTCATTAAAAAATATTGAATGATCTTCTATCAAAATCGTTTTATTTTGTCAGGGAATTTTATCAAAAGTGGTATTAAATTTAATTTTAAATTCCTTCTATTTCTAACAATAATTAAACAAAATATAATTGTAATTAAATTCATCGAAAAAATTTCACATCCTATAAAATGGTGAAAAATAAATCAATTTATAATTTTTTTTTACAATAATATTATAACGAAACAAATTTGAATTAGTAAAAATTTGAACTAATTAGAACAAAAGTGATACAAAATTTTAAAAAATTAATTTTTAAATAATAAATAAAGTAAATAAAAAATAAAAAGATTTGCCACAAAAAATTAATTTTCTTCTTCCCTGACTTTTCTCTTAATTTCCAGACAAAATTTTCACTTTTTCGCTGACCCCAAAGAATATTCTGATTCTCAAATTTAAACCTTCTGAAATTCAATAACTTTTAAGAATATTATTATAAAACATGAAGATCGATTTCTTTATGTTTTCTAATAATTTAAATTTCTATAAAATTCTTCAAAAAAAAAAAAAAATAAAATAATTATTTACAAAAATTTTAATAAAATCCTTCGCAAGAATTCAATTATTTTTATTAGTAATAAAATTTTTCATATAAATTCAATTATTTAAAAAAGTTTAATAAAATTCGTAGGAATTCAATTATTATCATAAAAAAAAAAAATTTTTCTAGGATTTAAATGATTTTTAATACAATTTTAAATGAATTCTTCGAAAAATGTAATTATTTTCAGACATTTTTTGCAAGAAATCAATTAAATTGCACAAGTAATGAAATTCTTTGCTGAAAATCAAATATTTTCAAAATCTACTATTTTAATAAAATTTCTGAAAAGAATTGAATTATTTTCATAAATAATAAAATTCTTCACAGGATTTCAATTACTTGAAAGAATTACAATTCTTTTAAATAATTGAAATCCAAATTGAAATTAAAAATAATTGAATACCATTGCAAGAATTCAATTGTTTTCCTAAATACTAAAATTCTTCAGAGGATTTCAACTATTTTTAAAAAATGTAATAAAACTTCGTTGCAAGACTTCAATTATTTTCCTAAATAATAAAATTCTTCTCTGGATTTCAATTATTTTTAATACAATTTGAAGTAAATTCTTTGAAAAATGTAATAATTTAAAAAAATTTTATTAAAATTCTTCGAAAGAAATAAATGAACAATTTTCAATTATTTTTAATTTTTTATCTGAAATTCATTATTAAAACAATTTTTATTAGAAAATTCTACAAGAATTCAATTATTTAAATACAAAAATGAAAAAATTATTAAATAAATGAATTTTATCAACAAATTTTTAAATAATCGAATTTTTTCGACGAATTTTAATAAAATTTTTAAGAAGAATTACATTTTCATAAAAGAAAAAAGACAGAACTTAAGTATTAATTTGTTTTACATGTATTTTAAACATGATTCTCGTTTTTTTCGATTTTTTACGAGCGATTTCTCGCTCGAATGCAACATTTAAAAATAATTGAAATTTTATAATGAGTTTTATTATTCATGATAATAATTGAATCTTTGTAAAAAATTTTATTATTTATGAAAATAATTGAACTATTGCGAAAAAATTTGTAAATAGTTGAATTTCTGTAAAATATTTATTATTTATAAAAATAATTGGATTATTGCGAAAAAATTTGTAAATAGTTGAATTCCTGTAAAATATTTATTATTTATAAAAATAATTGGATTTTGGAGAAGAATTTTAATATTTTTAAAGATAATTGAAATTTTGACCAGAATTTTTTTTAAATTTTTGAAGAAAATTGAATGTTTGAAAACATTTGTAACTTGTCTTAAAAAACAATTTTTTTTTATTGTTTTTAACTGATATTCTTCTATAAATCCATGATTTTTAATAATTAATTAAATTTGCATGATAAAAAAACTGTTTAAAAATATCTACAGAAAACAGTTTAAAAAAACTTTTCTTAGAAGAAAATTTTATATTCAATCGTTTTGATCGTAAAGATTTGTTTTGATTAATCGTTGAATTGAAACTTAAATTTTTTTTTCATTTTTCAGAATTGAAATCGAATAAAATTTAAATTAGTAAAAAAATTTTAATAAATTGAAATTCGAATAAACTTTATTAAGAACTTAATTGAATTTACAATGAATTGTAATTAAAAGTAATAAATATATTTAATTAGATTAAAATTTCCACCAATTAAATATTGTATCAAACATTATTGGAAATGTTTAACTATTCCAAACAATGGAAAATTATAACCATTAAAACATTATTTAATCAGAAATTAAGCGTAATTGAAGTTTGGGAAAATTTAATTTGAGATTGACTATAATTAGAATAATTAGAAATTGATATCGTTTAAAAGTTTCATCAATAATTACTTCCAAACGATCAAAATTCAAATAAACTGAAATTTTGAACAATTGAGTTTGAATTTAACTAATAAATAAGGTAAATTGTTAGTAAATATTTATTTTTAATTATTTTTCCTTTTTTGTCTAGTCTCTAGTAATTTTCAAAAATATTTAAATTAGAAAAAAGAGTATGTTTTCTTTAGAATAAAAGGAACATATTTCAATGAATAGATTTTTTCAATGATTTAAAGAACAATTTTTAAAAGGATTTCTTTGAATAAATCACAATTTTTTTTTAAGCAAAAAAGACTTTTTGATTCCATTAGGATTCTTTATATTAACATTAGTGAAGTTTACAACTTTTATGATCGACGACAAAAAACAAAAATTTATATTTATCTCAAGGAAAATGTTCTTAAAGTTTTGATCGTTCAAATGTGCGAAATTCATATTTATTTCTTTTTCAAACTTAAATTTTATTATAATAATATATAGCGTCAAGTATTAAAAAGAAATTTATAAACTTTCGTTTTTATTTGAATTATATTATTTATAGCTAGAACTGTCCTCTGTGGAAAATTAATTCCTTAAACATTTAGGTACATCAATAGAAGATAAATTAAAATGAAAATTATTGTTCAATTTTTCGTTTTTAAAAACGTTTCCAACTTCAGCCTGACATCATAAATTTTCGAAGAGTTTCAGTTGAAAATTAAAAAAATAATTAAAAGTTCACCAGGAGTCAAAATTGAACCACACAGGAGAAAATCGAAATTTCTGCGGAAATCGGAAAAAATGTCCGAGAAAAATAAAAGAAGAAAGATTAATTTTTTCGAAAAATGAAAACCAACGGAAATTGAAGGGTTTAAAAATTTTTACCTTGGGATTCTATTGGAAATTCTGCTCTGTCTGACTTTTTAGAAACATTGTCGCTTGACTTCTTGAAGAAGCCGCGAAGATAAAAGTTTGTTGCCGTTGCATTGGATTGTTTGTATGAGTGTGTGTGTGTGAGTGCAAGTCGATGTGGATTGAAGTAGGTTTGTGTACAGAATAGAAAGGGTGACGAGTTAAGTCCGGGGATGAGTTTGGCCCAAATGGGCTGCGAGAAGAAGCTGACCGTACGTTAAAACTCCCTCGGGCATCCCATTCCCCTATTCTCACTCCCAAAGTGAACGTCGCCTCGCGGCCATTGCCGAGCTAAAAGTTACACCATTACGTGATAGGTCGGTAAAGACAGAAATACGTGGAAATTGTCGAATGAGAGCTAAAAACAAAAAACACTTTTCTTGCCAAGTTTGTCAATTCAAAGTCCATAGTTTCTCTTCTCTTCTCTTTCTCATTTCGCTGAAACAACAGTTTTCAGTTGATTTGAGAACAATTTTTTAAGTGCTTCGTGTTCTTATTATTGTTTCAAGTCGTTCTTGTAAATATTTTCCACTCGTTAGTAGGATTTACTTAGTATTTGATAGTAATATCTAAATCTGAATTAGTTTCCGCCAGGCTTCGCACTCATCTACTAAAACCTACTATATTTATTTTTTTCTTACAATTTAGCTACAATTTGGATACTTTTTTTAAATTTGTAACACTAAAAGCTACTTTTTCCTATTTTTGAGAATTTTTTTTTTTACTACTTCAATTTCGCTAATATAATTGGAATAAGGCAATTATTTTTAAAAAATATAATAAAATTCTAAGAAAAAGAATTAACAAATTTTTATAAAATTATTTGAAACACTTGAATTATTTTTAAAAAATGTTTAGAAAATCGTTTGCGAGAATTCAATTATTTTCACAAATAATGAAATTCTTCGCTGAAATTCAATTATGTTCAAAATTTATTTAAAAATTCTCTTCAAAATTTTAATTATTTTTGTAAATAATAAAATTCTTCTCCAAAATTCAATTATTTTCAAAAATTTTAATAAAATTCTTGACAAAATTTCAATTATTTTCAAAAATTTTCCTCGATTCAATGATTTTCAATATAGCTACTATTTTAATAAAATTTTTCAAAAGATTCCAATTGTTTAGAATAAATTTTAATAAAATTCTAAATGAACGTTTGACTATTTTCATAAATAATAAGAATTCCCCAGGAATTCAATTATTTTCATAAATAATAAAACTCATCTCAGAATTGCAATTTCTTTTATGAATAATAAAATACTTATTCAAAATTCAATTATTTTCAAAAATTTTAGTAACATTCTTGGCTGACTTTCAATTATTTTAAAAAATCTTCCTCAATTCAATGATTTTCAATATCTACTATTTCAATCAAATTTTCTAAAAGAATTCAATTATTTAAAACGAATTTTACTAAAATTCTATGTAAACTTTGAATGATTTTGTAAAATAATAAAAATTTCACAGGAATTCAATTGTTTTTAATTCAATTTTAAATTAATTTCCTTTAAAAATGTTTATTTTTAAATGTTAAAATTCTTTGTAGGAAATCAATTATTTCCAAAATTTTTGATAAAATTCTTAAAGAATTCAATCCCGAGTCGAACTTTTAGACCTGCTTACCTCCTGGTAAGTATAATTTAACCCTAACCTGCACCTAACAAACCCTTGGTGTTTTTTTCCTCCTGCGTAAGTTCTATTTAACTCTGACAACTCCTTTTTAAGTCCTAATTGAACCTTAAACCCTGTATTGCTTCTACCACATTCTTACGCAATAGGAAATGTTACGCGCGGTACAAGATATTCAACTTATTATTGTTTTGCAAATTACAAAATTTTTCATTTTGAAAATTTCACGACAGAATTCAATTATTTTCTAAAATTTTAATAAATCCTTCGAAAAAATTCAATTATTTTTATAAATAGTAAAATACTTCGCAAGAATTCAATTAATTTTATAAATAGTAAAATTATTTGCAGGAATTCAATTATTTTCAAAACAATTTTAATTGAATTCCTTAGATGAATTCAAATATTTAAAAATATTTTCATAAATTGCAATTATTTTCTTAAACTTTAATAAATTCTTCGAAATAATTCAACTATTTTTATAAATACTAAAACTCTTTGCAAGAATTAAATAATTATTAACCCAATTAAAATAAAATTAATCGAAAGAATTTAATTATTTTCAAAAATTCCCATAAAATTTAGTTTCAACAAGAATTTAAAATTCTTGAAAAACAATTTAATTATTCTCAAAATATTTTTAAAAAATTCTATATAAGAATTAAATTACTAGCTCAATACAATTTTTGAATATATTCGTCAAAAGAATTGAAATAATTCTATTATTTTCGAAACGTAATTAAAATTCTTATGATGAATTTAATTATTTTGAATATACTTAATTTTAATAAAATTCTTTAAAGAAATTCAATTATTTTCGAAACAATTTTAACTGAATTTTTCGAAAAAATTTCATGATTTTTAAATATTTCTATAAAATTCTTCATAAACAATTTAATTATTTCTTAAAATTTTAATAAATTCTTCGCAAGAAATCACTTATTTTCAATACCATTTTAATAAAATTCTTCTTCATAAAATTCAATTGCTTTTGAAATTTTCAATTAAAATTATTAAAGAAACTCCATTAGTTTAAAAAAAAATTCAAAGAAATTTTTCAAAAAAATTTAATTAGGATTTTTAAAAATATTAATAAAATTCTTTGCAAGAATTTAGTTATTTTTCTAAATAAAGAAATTCTTTGAAGGAATATTCTATTATTATCAAATGTTTTGATAAAATTCTTTGCAACAATTCGAAGATTTTCAATACATTAATTTTAAAATTGAAAATATTTGAAAAGAAAAATTAAAAAAAGATTAAGAAACCAAAATGTAAACAACAATTAACTTCAAACTGCGAATAGGTTACCGAAACATGTACTTTTTTATTATTAATTTATAAATATTATTTATAACTGAAATGTTTTGACATTTTTTTTTAAATAATAAAAATATTAATTTATGAATTATTATTATTAAACAATTTACTTATTTGCTGTAGTGTATTAGTGTCAATTAATGCTTTATTGAATCACTCAACAAGTCACTGAAAATAGAGCGTCTGTGTTCAGTTAGGTTCCGTAGCATAGTGGTTAGGGCGTTAGTTTCGTAGTCCGTAGTTCGTAGGTCGTAGGTTCAAGTCTCGCGTGAGTTAGATTTTATTTATTTCGTAGGTTTGCGTTTATTCCGATTTTTCTGCATTGTATAGGTATAAGTATGCAATTAAATGATTATATGCACCGTTAAATAATTTAATTAACAAATATTAAATTAAATTTTTTTTTTATATATAAATGGATATGTATTAATCCCCACATATATACAAACATTATTTATGAATTCGCTATTGGTCACGATTAAATTAAAAAAAAAGTAAAAATCATTAAATAATAATGCCATTTATTAATAATTAAAGTTATTATAAAAATTAGTTAAAAATGATCACAAATATGCTATGAGCAGTTTTTCCAGGGTTTTGGGAGAGGAAAGAATTCTGTAAGTAAGGGTCAAGCAGTATTTAATAAGGTTCTAGGAACACCTGCTTTCCCCCTTTTACCATCTAAATTTGTCGCTAACCAGGGGTTTGCAGGAGGTAATCAGAGTTAACTTGCAATGCAAATAAACTCTGCTTTCATCCTATTACATCCTTACAAACCCTCAGTGTTAAGGAGGTAAGCAGGTCTAAAAGTTCGACTCGGGATTTTTCGAAATAGTGGTTTCTTTTAACAATTATTTGTTTTTGTATTTAAATAATTGAATTCTCGTAGAACTTTCTAATGAGAATTGAATTTTAATTATTTTTATTACAATTTAATTTTGAATTTTTCATATCTTTAATTAATAATTTTGTAGAACTAATATTTTTAAAAAAATTTAGTTTCTATTCTTTTGAAATAAATTCAATTTTTAATATATTTGAATTATTTTCATAAATAATAAAAATTTCACAGGAATTCAATTATTTACAAATTTTTTATAAATTTTTTTCGCAATAATTCAATAATTTTCATAAATAATACATTTTTTCAGAGAAATTCAATTATTTTCGTAAATAATAAAATTATTTCGAGGAATTCACTTATTTTCAATACAATTTTAATTCAATTCTTTGAAATCATTCTAATAATTCAAATAAAAATAATATAAAATCAAAATTTTGGAAAATTATTGAATTTCTCGAAATAATTTTATTATTTACGAAAATAATTGAATTTCTTTGAAAAATTGTATTATTTTCATAAATAATAAAATTCATCACAAGAATTAAGTTATTTTTAATACAATTTTATTTAAGTTATTCGGAATAATTGAATTATTCTCTTAGATTTTATAGAATAAAAAAAGAAATCAGTTATGTAGAAAAATTTAATAAAATTACTTTCAGGAATTCTATTATTTTTTAAAAATCATAAAATTCGTTGCAAGAATTCAAATATTTTTATAAATAATAAAATTCTTTGCAAGAATTCAATTATTTTTATAAATAATTAAATTCTTCACAGGATTTAAATTTTTTTTTTAATGCAGTTTCAAATTAATTCCTCGAAAAATGTAATTATTTTCTAAAGTTTTTATCAATAAATTAATATTCTTCGAAAGAAATGAATTATTTTCAAAAATGTTGATAAAATTCTTTTTATGTATTCAATTTTTAAAAAACAATCAGTTATTCTATCAATTATTAATTTTTCTATTTAAATAATTGAATTCTTGTAGAACTTTCGAAAAAATTTTTTTTTCATATATTACAGGTTTTACATTAAAGTATTAAATTTTAATTCCTCTGGTAAAATAAATATTTATATACTTATTGAACAAAAATTTGAATAATTTAATTTAATAATTATAAAAAAAAAAATTTGTCTTCTGAAAAGTTTTAATTAAAATTTTATCAAAAAATTCTTATAAATGTAGAGTTAAATTCTCGTATAAATTAAAAAAATTTTCTTAAATTTTCAATTAATGGAAAATTTTGTCAAATTAATTTGACATAAATTTTATATTTTAAAATAATTAATTTTCTTACTTTTAAAAATTATTTATTTTGAAATTAAAATCGAATTTTTGAAGAATTCTAAAATTTCTAACTAAAGGTTTAGAAAATAATAGAAGTTTAAAGGAATTTAGAATTGAAGTTATTTCCGGGAAAAAAAAATATTTTTTATGGAAGTCAAGAAAATGTCAGGGAAATATAGAATTAAATTTTTGAGAATTTTGAGAATTTTATGAATCGTCTAGAACGAGTTTTTTAGTAACCAAATTTAATTTTTCGATAGTAGCTACTTTTCTACTACTTTTTTCAGTGTTAAAGCTAGTTTTTTGCTACTTTTTAAAAATAAATTATTGAGTGCGAAGCACTAAAACATTAGTAAATTTTTACTTACAATTACTCTTTCATCAATATTGAAAAGGGATGTTTCCCTTTTCAATATTGGTGGAGGAGTAATTGTAAGTAAAATTTTACTAATTTTTTAGTGGAATTCCACTAACTGCTGGTCACTTATTTCACTAAATGAACTAAAGAACATTTTCTATATTACCATAGTGTATGCTCTTGAGGGAAATATTCAAAGGCAATATTTAGCCATAATTCGCGATGATAATTTAAACAAAACATTGTAGGTACCTATTTGAGACAATGTGGAAGATAAATTTTTCTTTCGAGAAAATGTGTATTTTAGAAAATGGAAAGCACCTCAAAAGTGAATTAGAGATTTTCATTTGGAACCTTCTTACATGCATGAGTGATCATCATTCTCATGCACACATTCGCTTTTCCCGGAAATTTCGTATTATCCTTGTCAAGACTGTAATGTTGGAAGGGAAAGAACGTTACTATACTCTCTGAAACGTTATTCCTGTCCCTTCCTTTTTGATGATATGAGAGAACGAAAGAGAAAGATATTTCAGTAGTAACAGCTTGTTTGTCTGGCACTTGAGAGATATCTCTTTTATGTTCTGAGTAAGCTCGTATGAGAGAACGTCTTTGTGCCTCTGGACAGGTGTGTTTTCTTGGTTTATTTGTGTTTTATATCGGCTTGACTTTACGATTTTTGCACAATTTTTTCCTCCTCTGAATATAAAAGAAATGGATATTTTATTAATTTTTCCACTTGTTTACATCACATATTCTGATATCAATTTCATTCTTGTGTATGAAACGATAGATAATTTTTTTATAGTTTCTTTCATTCTCCAATAGAAAGTTCATGAGAACATTTTTTGTTTTTTATTTGTTGTATAAACTTTTTTTTTAACTGGGGGTAAAAATATAGTTATTTAGTTTTCTGACGGGATATCTGGTGATTTATTGTGCGCGATATAAGCGTCACTCGATTCGTTACTGTGGAGGGAAGAAATGAGGTGTCAGTTGAAGGAAGTATGTGACGCGATAAAAAGCACACATTTTTTCTATTTAGCTTCCTCAGGATTACATTGAGACCAATTAACTTACTGCTCGCTCGATGCGAAAACTCAATCCATCTGACCCCCCCCCCTCTCTCTCACCCCTTCTCACTCTCCCAGGACGGCAATAGCACTTCTTTTCGTTTCTGTCGATCTCACCCTCCTCCGTTACCTCTAATGGATAATCACGTCCTAATCGAGAAGACTGATTAAAGTCAACTGTGGGGAACAATTTTTTTCATTTCAAATAGTTTTCCAATTTTCTAAAGAAAAGTAGCATTCATCAAATTTATATACTTATTTACTATAATAAGTATAAATTTAATGAATGCTACTTTTCTTTAGAAAATTGGAAAACTATTTGAAATCAAAAAAATTGTTCCCCACAGTTTTTCCCAGATGGAAAAATTTTTATACTTTTGAAACTGATAGTTTACTATTACAAGATTACCGCATAAAAATTTAATTTTCTTTTTCCCTCACTTTTTCCTGATTTTCTGACAAAATTTTCACTTTTTCCCTGATTCTAAAGAATATTTTTAATTCACTCTAAAAATTATTCGATACTCAAATTTACCAATTTCTTTAATTCTAAAATCATTCGAAAACATCAATAACTACTTTTTTAAATAATAAATATTTAATAAATATTTTTCCATAAGAATTAAGATTTTTAAAAATTTTAAATTCCATCCATTTTGAAATTCAACAACTTTTAAAAATATTATTAAATTATATAATAATAATTATATAATAATTTAATAATAATTAAATAATAATTAAATAATAATTAAATATTATTTTAAAAATATTATTATCCGAGTCTTCGACTCGGAATGATCGATATCTTCTTGTTTTATAATAATTATTAAAAGTGACCGAATGATAAAATCGTTACTTTCATGTTACTATAAGTTCATCCAAATCATTTTCATTTTCATCATTTTAATTTTCTAGAATTTTTAACTAAAATTGTTTATTAAATTCTGTTTAAAATTCAATTATTTCTAAAAATTCACGCTATAATGCTTTTAATATAATTCAAATATTATATCTAAAATTTTAACTGAAATTTATTTTTAAATTAATTTTTATTCGAAAATTTTACAAGAATTCAATTATTTAAATACAAAAATAAAAATTTATTCAATAACAGAATGTTTCTTAATATTGAATTCCCATAAAGAATTCTATCAACAAATTTTTAAATAATTGAATTCTTTCAACGACTTTAAAAAAAAATTTTAAGAATAAAACTGTATTGAAAATAATTGAAGATCTGCGTTGAGTTTTATAATTTATGAAAATAATTTAATTATTGCGAAGATATTTATAAAAAATTTGTGAATAATTAAATTCCTGTGAAATTTTTATTTATGAAAATAATTAAAATATAATATAAAAAATTGAATTTATTTCAAAAGGAATAGAAATTATATTTTTTCAAAAATATTAGTTCTGCAGAATTATAAATTTAAAAAAAATATGAAAAATAAAGAATAAAATTGAAATAAAAATAATTGAAATTTAATTCTTATTAGTAAGTTCTACAATAATTCAATTATTTAAATACAAAAACAAAAAATTGATAAAATAATTCATTATTTCGAATAATTGAGTTCTTTAAGAATTTTATCAAATATTTTAGAGATAATTGATTACAAAGAATTCTAATATTTTTTAAAAAATTAGAATTTAGAAGAATTTATATAAAAATGTATTAAAAATAATTGAATTCCTGTGAAATTTTTATTATTTATAAGAATAATTGAAATGTAATATAAAAAATTGAATTTATTTCAAAAGGAATAGAAATTAAATTTTTTCAATAATATTAGTTTTAAAAATTATTAATTGAAAATATAAAAAATTCCGAATAAAATTGAAATAAAAATAATTGAAATTCAATTCTCATTAGAAAGTTCTACGAAAATTCAATTATTTAAATACAAAAAGAAATAATTGTTAAAAGAAACCATTATTTCGAAAAATTCAATTCTTTAAGAATTTTATCAAAATTTTTGGAAATAATTAATTTCTTACGAAGAATTTTAATATTTTTAAAAAAATTACATTTTTAGAGGAATTTTTTTAAAAATGTATTAAAAATAATTGAATTCCTGTGAAATTTTTCTTATTTATAAGAATAATTGAAATGTAATATAAAAAATTGAATTTATTTCAAAAGGAATAGAAATTAAATTTTTTCAAAAATATTAGTTTTAAAAATTATTAATTGAAAATATAAAAAATTCCGAATAAAATTGAAATAAAAATAATTGAAATTCAATTTTCATTAGAAAGTTCTACGAAAATTCAATTATTTAAATACAAAAAGAAATATTTGTTTAAAGAAACCATTATTTCGAAAAATTCAATTCTTTAAGAATTTTATCAAAATTTTTGGAAATAATTAATTTCTTACGAAGAATTTTAATATTTTTAAAAAAATTACATTTTTAGAGGAATTTTTTTAAAAATGTAGTAAAAATAATTGAATTCCTGTGAATTTCTTTTAATTATTTATAAAAATAATTGAATTAATAAAAAAAATTTGAAAATAATTGAATTCCTGTGAAATTTTTATTATTTATAAAAATAATTAAACGTTTACATAGAATTTTATTAAAGTTTGATTTAAATAATTGAATTGTTTTAGAAAATTTTATAAAAATACTAGATATTTAAAATCATTAAATTGAGGAAAGTTTTTGAAAATAATTAAAATTTTCCAAGAATTTTATTAAAATTTTTGGAAATAATTGAATTTCTAAGAAGAATTTTATTATTTATAATGATAATTAAAATTTGGACGAGAATTTTTTTAAAAATTTTTGAACATAATTGAATTTTTGTGAAGGGTTTGATTACTTTTGAAAATAATTGATAATTTCTGCAATCTTTTGTAATTTCTCAAAAATTCAATTTTTATGTTTTTTTAACTAAAATTCTTCTAAAAACTATTCATTTTAATAATTAATTAAATATCTATGTACAAATTTAACTAATTTCAGAGGAATTTGAATTATTAAAATTTTTCAAAAATTAAATTTATTTAAAATTTCTCATTAAAATTCATTGAAAATTGAAATTTTATAAAATTTCAAATTGAAACCTTTTGAAGTTTATCTATTTATGAGAATTATAAAAGCATTTTTTTTTTCAATTTATTGTGAAACATTTACGTTAACGTATTTATTGAATAATTTATAAGTGATAATTTGATGATAGTTCTTGAAACATTAAGTTATTGAAAGAGAAATTATTGTTAGAAATCGAAAAAATTGAATGTTTTATACTAGAATTCGTGGTAATTTCATAGTTTATGAGGCAAACAAAAAGACACAAAAATTCAAATTTTTCTTATGAATTCTAAAAATTTAATTTGTTCCAGTACTTGTAATAAAAATCCCCTGACTTTTCCCTGATCAATTCTACTTTCCCTGACTTTTCCCTGAATTCCCTGACCTGTGGCAACCATGTTTAATAAACCCAACTTTCAAATGAGTTTAATAAAAATTAGAAAATTAGAAAATTAGAAAATTAGATTTTTGAGAAAATTGCCAAATTAGAAAATTTAATTACGTTAGAACGAAAATTTCGATGTCAAGTGAGGGAGAATTACATCCCTCGGGAAGCGAAATACACGTTGGGTGTCCCGAAGGAAAGGGGCAATCGTAAAGATTAAGTGCAAACGATGCAATAAATGAATCGTATAACCGTAAAAGACCAGCACAAGATCCACGCTCATGGGCCGTATGTAATGGTTGGTGCATCATTGCCCTGTAACTCAAATCCGGATAATTCGCTGATGCCTTTTCCCATTCTCATTTCAAGAGGAGAGAGAAAGAGAGAGAGAGAGAACAAGAAATACTTATGTCTAGAAACAGCTATTTAAAAAAAACCTAATGGTTTCCAACGTTCACTATATTCCCTTCCACACAAGGAATGACCAACTTTCAAACAATAGATCTTAAATTACTCGCGCTTCGTGGGCCAAAACTATCTACTTTGTCCGGACACAACGAATAGAAAAAAATTATAATTCTAAGCTAGGAAAATTAAACTTTTATGTTCGTAATGTTTTTAAATACCTCTTTTTAGTGATGTATTTATGTCTTGAAAATAGAGAATGTTTTCTGTTTTTGACATCTTACCTGAAACAAAAAAAGAAAATTTCACTTATTAATAATAAATAAATAGAAAAGAAGAAAAGAATTGAATTGGTTTGAAAACAGTTATTATAAATGTTTTAAATCAAATGTCGAGGGAAAAGTAATGGGTAAATTTTATGACATCTTGAGAAGAAAAGCCATAAACGAATCGTAATACAAGTTTTAAGATTCAAATAACGCATATAGTACCTTTTCATCCAGGGTTCTAAAATTCAGTGCGACATGAATATATACAGCGCGATAACGCATACTTTCATCTCAATACAAGTATGAGATGTTTAAAATTTAAATCCACTTTCTCAGACAAAAGGAATATTATTACCTATCACGTTTATTGTATATTATCACTTGTTATTAAATGTAGAAAGTCATACATGTCAACCCAAACACTATTTTTTACATTTTAATATTTTATATCTCCAAAGTTTTCATTTTTAAAAATTATTACACAAAAAGTGCCCTTTTAACATCCGGTGCCTTCATTTAATATTCAATTAGTTTTAGAATTTTCTTAACTTAGTTAAGAATAAATTCTTTTCAATATAAAAAGAATTTTTTTGCAAAAAAAATATAAATTAAAAGAAGTAAAGGAATATCGTCGTTTTTTTAAGAGTTCGGAACTTTATAAAAACATGATTAAGTTTGAAAAACAATTTAACAATTAAATAACTTTTACTATAAGCAATAAATAATTATGAAATGTTTTTCTAAACGTTTCACATTCTATCACGTTTTTTCTCTTATTCAATCAACTTTGAAACTACATAGGAACACGTAGACGAATCGTTATTTTCTTATATAGGCCATAAAAAGAAAAATAAAAATTGCGAGCAATCACATTTAAATCCATTTCAGTGTGATACAATTTAAAACGTGCCGTATTAAAAACTGTTGGGCGAAAAATTATTAATTTTGAGATTCAACACAAATTAATATGACTCTTTGTATTTAACTTTATAAAAAATTCAAAAATTGAAAAACAAAGTTGTTTCTACCTTACAGACTTCGCACTCAATTAATTTTAAAAAAAAGTAGCAAAAAGTAGCTTTTAAATTAAAAAAAAAGTAGTAAAAAAACTAGCTATCGAAAAATTAAACTTGACGACGAAAAAAATTCGTTTTATACACTTCACAAAACTGACGAAAATTCAATTCTATATTTTATTTTCCTAATTCCCATCAAAATTAAATATTTACTTCTCTCTTATCCGGCTAATAAATTAAATTCCTGAAACGAATTCTATTATTCATGAAAGAATTTAAATATTTATAAAAATAATTTAATTCTTGCGAAGAATTTTATAAAAATGTTTAAATAATTGACTTTTTTCAACTAATTTTATGCAAATTCTAATTTAAATAATTGAATTCCTCAGAAATTTTAATTATTCATGAAAAGAATTGAATTCTTACGAAAACTTTTACAAAAAATTTTTTAAATAATTGAATTCTGTTTGGAAATTTTATGAAAATAGTAGATACTGAAAATCATTGAATAATTGCGAAAAGGTTTTAAAAATAATTAATATTAAAAAAATAATGAATAAAGAAATCTACTAAAATTTTTAACAAAAATTGAAAATTAGATTTAAATTGAATTTAAAATAAATTAAATTTTTTTTTTAAATAATTGAATTAAAAAGCATAATAAAAAGCATTAATAAAAAAAAATTGAAAATAAATTTATGAAAATAATTGAATTCTTGCGACCGATTTTATTAAAATCTAAAAGAATAATTAATTAATTTCAAAAAAATTTAATTAAAACTGCATTTAAAATAATCTATTTCTTGCGAACAATTTCATTGAACTATTTTAAAATAATTTAATTCTTCCAAAGAATTTAAAAAAAAAACTTTTTTTTTGAATAATTTTTTTCTCGAGGAATTGATATTGAATTTTTAAGAATAATTGCATTTAAATTGAGCTACAATTTTGTAAGTAGGATAAATATAATTTATATTATATTTATAAAATTTTATTAACATTTTTGACAATGATTGAATTCTTTTAAAGAATTTAATTATAAATGAATTTAATTGAATTTTTTGAAAATACTTAAATATTATTTATTTTTATTATTCTAAAAGATAATTAAATTCTTGACAAGAATTTTATTAAAATTTTAGAAAATAATTGAATATTTGCTAAACATTTTGTTTTCTATCACAATAATTGAATTTTTGGACAAGAATTTTATTAGAATTTTTTGAAAACAATTGAATTTCTGTAATGAAATTTATTGTTTATAAAGAGAATTAAATTTTTGCCAAAAATCTTACCAAAATTTTTGACAATAATTAATTTCTTTCCAGAAATTTAATTAAAATTATTGAATTTTATTCAATTTTTGCTACAAGATTTGTTAATTTATCAAGATAATTGAATTCTTGACAAGAATTTTATTTAAATTTTCAAAAATAATTGAATAATTGAATAAGATTTTTGAAAATAATTGAATTCATGAGAAAAATGTTATTCAATAATTGAATTTTTCCGAAAAAAATGTAATGAAAATAATATTTTAAATCATTGAATTCATGTGAAAATTTTATTATATTTAATATATATATTTATTTTTTTATTTTTTTTTATTTTATTTTATTTTTTTATTTTATTTTTTTATTTTTTTTTTTATTATTTTATTTTATTTTTTTTTTATTTTTTGAGAATAATAATTTTATGAAAATTACATTAAAAATTATTGAATTTATCTAAAATACTTTATTATTTATGAAAATCATTAAATTTCTGGAAAGAATTCTATATTATTTATGAAAATAATTAAATTCTTACCAGTTTTTTCGACGAATTTAATTAAAATTTTATTTAAATTTGTGAAAATAATTGTATTCTTTCAAGAAATTTTATTCAAATTGCATTGAAAGTAATTTTAATCACACGAAGAATTTGATTATTTAAGGAAATAATTAGGTTCTTACCAATTTTTTCGACGAATTTAATTAGAATTTTCTTTAAATTTTTGAAAATAATTGAATTGTTGCAAGACATTTTACTAAAATTGCATTGAAAATAATTGAATTTTTTGATTAATTAATTTAAAAATTGAAATAGTATTAAAAATAATTGAAATTCTTCGATGATTTTTATTATTTGTGAAAATAATTAAAATTCTTCGATGAGTTTTATTATTTATAAAAATAATTGAATTCTTGCTTAGAATTTAATCAAATATTTTTTTAAGAATTGAATTTCCATGAAAAATATTATTATTAGTGAAAGTAATTGAATTATTGTGAAGAACTGTATAAAAATTTTGTTAAATAATTGATTTTTTCGAAATTTTTTTTGAAAATGCTTTTTAAATTAATCCAATTCCTATGGAATTTTATGAAAATAATTGAATTTTTGATGAATTTTATCTATTTTTTAAAAATAATTGAATTCTTTTGCGAAACTTTATGAAAATACTAGATATTGAAAATAATTGAATTTCGAATATTTTTTTATGGTAATTGTATTGTTTTTAAGAATTTGATTATAATTTTTAAGAACTGTTTTTTTATTTCTAGTATTAGCGAATTTAAAGGAGTGGAATTTCTCAAAAAAAGCAGAAGTAGTAGCTTTTTAGTGGATGAAGTCTAAAAAAATTACCCAAATAGTAGCATAACGTAAAAAAAAAGTAGTAAATAGTAGGTTTTAGTAGATGAGTGCGAAACTTGACCTTACACGGAGAAACTTTTTCTTATAATATTAAATATATTTGGTTATGTTTATTCTAAAAGTACGTTAGAATGTGAGGATTTTTCGTGCGTTGTGCTAATAATTTCAACATTAATACGAAAATATGATAAGTTCGTTATATATTAAGCAACCTTCGGTGTACAAAAATTACTATCTGCATTAGAAATAGTCTTATTTTTCTTTAGAAAAGAATAAAATGCTAGTTTTTGTTTGTGAAATAATACGGTAATTCTAACCTTTTTTCCACATATAGATAGAATATATAACAGACATTCTAACGTAGCATACCAATTTTGGAAGGACTGCGGGCGGACTTAACCGATTTCGCCCGAGCATCACCGAGACCATCACCTGACGTCGCGAACTAACCCTAATGTTTTCGAAGTTGAAATTCACACGTGTATGAAAGAAAAAAACCTTTTATTAATAAACGTGAATGTCTCCTCATGCCAAATTAAATTCAAGAACTGTTCCTCAATATAACATAATTTTTTTCACGACTTTTACTTATTTACATAATTTGATTAGTAAGTTATTTTAAAAAATGCTCTCTCTCGAAGGCACATATTTTTCCACTCGTTTAATATATAAGGACGATTCAGCTGTGTACTTCTAACGAATCGTGCGATCTTTCGGTTTCCGTGACCAATCGTCGTGTCTTTACTTGCGTGTGCGTGTGTGCGTTAATAATATAGGTTAGGTTCTTACGTCGTGTTAAATATATTTACCTACAGTTACAGTGACATACACTAATGCCATCTACCATCAGATCCAAGTATCACTATCGTCTCTATGAGTATCTATAGACAATTAATTTGTTGTGTTTCTTTTTAATTCATGGCTTTCCCAACTTTGCAAAAATTATTATTTTCTTTCTAAAACAACATACTAATTTTCGTTAGTTTCCTTATGAAGAACTGTAAAATATATACTGAATGAGTGTTTTTGATAGTCTCAATAGCAATTTCTATAACCTATGTCGTTTTTCCCTTGAATCTAACCTAACATACTAAAATGTCTCACCAGTTTTAAGAATTATTGGTATTAAAAGTTTCTCCGTGTAGGGTTGATTAATAATTTATCAACCAAATTCTATGGAATTTTATATTTTTTCCGACATTTTGGATCCGACATTTTAAAATTTGACGTGATAGGGAAAAATTGAAAAAAGAAATACTAAAAATAACTCTTTAAGAGTAAATTAATTTCCACGGTCAACCACCATAATTTTCTCGACACTTTACAAAAAATGTCGAACAAAAAAAACAAGAAAAAAAAACGCAGTGTATATAACAATAGACTTTTTTCCCCTCGACTATGAATAAAAATATAACTTTATTTCAGTTTCGTTATTACCTTTCTCGCTCGTCAGTTTCCATTACTAGGGAAAGAAACATTTCGCGTGAAAGACGGTCCTTAGCCAGGCTGATATTGCAATCTTGGGTATACATACATAGCAGGCGAGCACGTATAAACGAAACGAAAATACCGAAGTGAAGGGTTGGGGAGGTACATTAACTATGCATATAAGCCGCGAAATTGCCCTCTCGACTGGTAATTACCAGTTTTTCCTGTAAAATTAAAATTTTCCACTTATCGTCCAACTGGAATACACAAAGTAACATGTTACACGCTTTTCCTACAAGTTTGCGTTTACCTCTTAAGAGATGATGCACTTTTATATACCTTTTCTCTTTTTCCCTCATCTTCCATTCCTTTACCTACTATCTTTTCCTGACTCTCTCTCTCTCTTCTAATTTCCAAGCGTGGTGGTGCTGACCAGCTTTTCACTAACATAAGCCATAGACGCCTTTTCAACACAATTTCTGAGAAAATATTCCCTCCCTTTCTTTTTTTTTCGAAAAATAAACTTCCACCTCTAAAGTCGGGTAGATAAATTAAAATTGACTTATTCATGGGAAACTTTTCAACTTAATTTTTTTGCGATTTCAATTTTTTTTTTCTTATGCTTTTTCACTGAGGGAGGATAAAAATCTTATTTATTTTATTCAGGTTAATTTATGTTTTAATGAGGCTGAAGTTTGCAACGATTTTAAAAATGGAAAAACAGGGTTGCCACAAAAATTTAATTTTTATTTTTCCCTGATTATTAGACAAAATTTTGATTTTTCCTTGACCCTGAAGAATATTTTGATTCACTATAAAAATTATTAGATATTCAAAAAATGTTCTATTACATTTATTTACGAATTTCTTTAATTGTAAAATTATTCGAAAACAACAATAACTTCTTTTTTTAATAAATATTTAATTTTTATTATTTTTATATAACAATTGGAATTTTAAAAAATTTCAAAATCAAACCTTTTTCAAAATTCAATAACTTATAAGAATATAATTATAGAACATGAATACATCGATTTCTTCATGTTTTATAATAATTAAAGATGCCCGAGTCATCAAAATATTATTTTAAATTATAAAAATATTGTTACTGTAAGTTTTTCAAAAATATTTTCATAATTTCAATTCAATTATTATTTTCTACAACATTTAACTAAATTTCCTTTATAAAATTTTTTGACAAAATTCTTGGAGATTTTTCAAATCTATTTGTGTACAATTCAATTTTACAGAAATTTCAATTATTCGGACATTCTTCAATTATTATCTCAAATTTTAACTGAAATTCAATTCTAAATCAATATTTAATTATTTATTAGAAAATTCTATGAGAATTCAATTATTTAAACATAAAATTAATAATTTTTTCAATAACTGAATGTTTCTTAAAATTAAATTCTCATGAAGAATTTTATTAACAAACTTTCAAATAATTGAATTCTTTCAGCGAATTTTAATAAAATTTTTAAGAATACTTACATTTTTCGACAAATTCGAAATTGTATCTAAAAATAATTGAAATTCTGCGGTAAATTTTATTGTTAATGAAAATAATTAAATTTCTAAAAAGAATTTTATTATTTATGATAATAATGAAATTCCCCTAAGAACGATTTTATTAGAATTTTTTTTAAATAATTGAATTTCCAAGAAGAAATGTATTACTTTTAAAAATAATTCAATTCTTATGAGGAATATTGTTATTTATGAAAATAATTGAATTTTGCAAAGAGTTTTAATAAAATGCCGCAAAATAATTGAATTTTCAGGAATAATTTTGTTATTTATCGACATAATTGATTTCTTTCAAAGAATTATTTCTGTAAATAATTGAATTCTTCGGACGAATTTTATTAAAATTTAAAATAATTTAGTAATTTCAAAAAATTTAATTAAAACTGTATTTAAAATAATCTATTCCTTGCGATGAATTTTATTAAACTATTTGAAAATAATTGAATTCTTTCAAAGAATTTTAATAGAATATTTTTTTTAAATAATTTATTTTTTCGAAGAATTGAAATTAAATTTTTAAGAATAATTCCATTTTTAGAGGAATTCTTGTAAAATTTTATTGTTAATGAAAATAATTAAATTCCTAAAAAGAATTTTATTATTCATGATAATAATTGAATTCCCCAAAGAATTTGATTATTTGTGAGAATAATTGAATTGTTATAAATTTTTTGGACAAATGTAATTAGAATTTTATTAAAAATAATTTAATTTTTATGTAGAATGATATTAAAATTTTTGAAAATAATTGAATTATCGCGAAGAATTTTATAAAAATTTTTTTAAATAATTGATTATTTTCCAAAAATTTGAATGAAAATTGTATTTTAAATAATTGAAATCCTGTAAAACTTAAAGTTTATCAAAATAATTGAATGTTTGCGAGGAATTTTATAAAAAATTGTTTAAATAATTGATTTTGATCGAAAATTTTAATAAAAATTGCATTTAAAATAATTGAATTTTTTGCGAAAAATTATATTAAAATTAAATTCAAAATAATTGAATTTGTCTGAAGCATTTTATTATTTATGAAAATAATTGATTTTTTGCAAATGATTTTATTTCAATTTTTGTAAATAATCGAATTCTCATTAAAAAAATGTATTATTTGTGAAAGTAATTGAATTCTTAAGAAGAATATTGTATTGAAAAATTTTATTAAAATTGCAATTTTATTAACTAAATTTTGTAGAGAATTTTGACCAAATTTTTTTAAATAATCGAATTTTTAAAAGAATTTTATTTAAATTTTTCATAATAATCGAATTTCTCAGAAATTCAATTGACATTTCTTTCAATTCTCTGAATGTATTTGAATTCTTTTAAGAAACTTCATTAAAAAATTAAAATTAATTGAATTGGTTCGAAGAAATTTATAAAAAATTGGTTAGTAATTGAATTCCTGTGAAATTTTTATTAAAATTTTGTTTAAACTTTAAATAATTGAATTCTTTTGGGAAATTTTATTAAAATAGTAGAAATTGAAAATCATTGAATAGAGGGAAATTTTGTTAAGTAGTTGAAATTTTAAAAAGAATTTTATTAAATTTTTTGAAAATAATTAAATTTTGAAAGAATTTTATTATTTATAAAAATAATTTAAATTTTGACGAGAATTTTTTTAAATTGAAATTATTACATTTAACTTGAAAAAAATTTTGTTTTTGATTAATTATTTAGTTGAAATTAAGCAAAATGTCTAAAAATAATATTTTAAAAAAGTAAAAAAAAAATAAAACAGAAGAATTAATTAAAATGTGTACTGAATGGATTTTTTTTTTAGTGTAAAAGTAAAAAAGAATGAAAGCAATTTATCCGATTTATTTCGTGAAAACAAGAAAGAACCTTTTAAAAAAGCAATCAATAACTGCTTTTTGTTCTTCTGAATAGAGTGCCAATCAAATTTTCTCTTTAACACCTACTATTTATGCAAAGTCGTCACGTAATACGGATTTTTTTCTAGACAATATCGGAAATTAGCAAACACGATGCAAATTATTGACAACTTTCCAACTCACTCCACTTTTAAGGTGTTATATTGAAAAAATATCAAATAATCAACAAAGTATCTCATAAACTCTGCTGATGAATATTAAAAATTTAAAACTAACACAAAAAGATGATTTTATTCAAATAATGAATTACGTGACAAACATTTATTTGAACCAAGTACATAAATAATTCTTTCAACGATAGTTTATTTTCTTTTAAAGAAAGCTCATTGTTTGCTTTGAATAAATATTATTTGTCTCAAGTAAATAATTGTGTGAAAGTAGTTCGAGAAAAATGTTTAAAGTTTTTTCTAATTCTAAATTTATCAACAATTATTAACTGACAATAAATAACTGATAATTGTTAAAATTATTAATTGACAATAAATAACTGATAATTGTTAAAATTATTTACCTTTTCAACGAAATATAAATTTAAAGCTCTATCTACTAAACCACAAACTTAAAAACAAAAAACACTGAAAGTAATCACTAATTTAAAACAATCATTAATATTGACGTTTATTAGAAATCTCGCAAAACAAGAATGCCTTCACTTGACGTATAATAGTGGAAAAAATTGGTAGATTTAATTAAATTTTCAATTATTAGATCAATAGTTCAATTGATGTGTGGTTGAAAAGTAATTGGTATTCAATAAAACGGAAGATTCGAATTCATAACATGGTTTTAATGAACTAGCTAGACAAATGTTGTGGAATTCTTTAATTAATTTAATAATATTTTTTAATGTAAAATTGTTTCATTAACTTCAAAGATTAAATCACTAATCCAAACTAGTAATCATTTTAATAATTTTACTTTAGTAAATACATAAAATTTTAATTAATTAATAATTAAAAAATCCCTAAGTAACAAAGTTTCAAACAAATCCAATTGATTTTCAACTTATTTTTCGTCAGCCATATTGAATTTTTAAAAATCTGACTGATTATTCGTATTTTACATATGAAAATGGTTGCACACTTTTTATATCAGAACGACAGAAAAGATTCGAATTGCAACAAAAATTCTTTAGTTAATGTACCAAAAGAAACGAATTGTTCTTCATTTGAAACGTTAGGACTATAAGTTCGAAATTTTAGCGATTTATACCTATTAATTATTAATCATTTGCTGATTGAAAAATTTGTTCTACAACGTGTAGACAATAGCTTTCCCTCTCTGTGGAGTGAATTTTTTTCTTTTCGTAATGTGTTACGTGTTTCACTTTTTAAAGCAAAGTTTAGTATATTTATAGTCTACTACAGCATTTCTGGTGCAGCAGTCTTGTGGTGTTATTGAATTTATGGCAGCAATGTAACAGTTTTTTTTTTTTTTTTTTTTGCAACGTTCTGTAATTATCTCGCGAAAGCGTGCGAGAGTAGTGCGCGACCCAAAAAAGAAGAAGAATGGAGGAAAAAATTGTTTTTTTTCCTATTAATTGTACTATCACGAGTTTCCTTCGTGTAAAAATGTGCCAGATGCACACAATAAAATGGTTGTCCATAAATAAAATTTAACTCTTGTGCATATATGCACATAAATAAATAAACACAAACACGAATGTACGTTAATATATTTGTAGGTATTTGTATACGTATAAGTATTTTTACATAGTTATTTATATATGTGTAAGTATTTTTATATAGGTATTTATATTAGTGTAGGTATTAATATAAGCGTATGTATATAAATTTATTTATTTGTGTGCACATATGAATATTTGTTTATTGTGTGTGAGTTGAACGCAATTGTGTATTTGGTGTGTGCATACAATTTCGCATATATATGCGTGTGTCCTGGCAAACAATTCGTATATCAGGTCTTCTTATACAGAGGAGGTTGGTAGACAGTACTTATACGTACACTAGAGATCAGTAGTTATATATATATATATGTGTATAATATGTGCTTGCGGTATATAGGTATATTCGGCGGCTGTTCTCTGCAGAATCCGTACAACGAACACAATGGTATTGTGTAAGGGGAGACCGGTATGAGTTATTGCCCCTTCAGACTATGGCCCTCCCCTCTTACCTCCCTCGACATAATTCAACACTCTATACAACGAGGACTCGCACCTTTATTTTTTATCGAGCACTCTGATAATGTTTCATTACAGCCCTTTTATCTCGGAACCAAAACACTCAACCACCCGCATTGGCGGCGCAAGCACCACCATATATGTACGAACCGAATTCCGATCAGAAGGCGCTCTCTCTCTCCCTCTCTCTCTCTCTCTCTTGTAAGAACCTACTATACTACTGCATCGAGACACGCCTTGCAGGCTATAAATTATAAAAAAAAAGTGTTGCACGCAACAAACCTCCTGGCAGTGATTTCGAAAAATTTATAGTCCCAGAAATGGGTATTATTGTATCAAGACTGTAAATTATATGGTGTTTCATTGCAAGTGTTTAATTGCAGGCTACCATTGTTTTTGAATTAGAGCTTTTTTTTAAATCATTGTATCGGTGTATGAAAGAATACGGGTTGTTATTAAAAACGTTTCTTTGGATTTAAAGAGTGATGAGTTAATACGGTTACCACAGGTCAGGGATGTCAGGGAATTCAGGAAAAAGTCAGGGAAAAGTCAGGGATTTTTATAAAAAGTACTGTAAAAAACTAAATTTTTAAAATTTATAAGAAAAATCTGAATTTTAGTGTCCTTTTTGTTTGCCTTATAAACTATCAAAATTTCCAAGAATTGTAATACAAAACATTCAATTTTTTCTATTTCTGTCAATAATTTATTATCAAAAAATTTTTTTTTAAATTCTCGTAAAAATTTCAATTATCTTTATAAATAATACAATATTAATTGTTTTCAAAAAAAAAAAAATTTAATAAAATTCTTGGCAAAATTTCAATTATTTTAAAAAATTTTCCTCATTTTAATTACTTTTTAATATCTACTATTTTAATAAAATTTTCCAAAACAATTTAATTATTTAAACAAAATTTTAATAAAAATTTCACAGGAATTCAATTACTTACAAATTTTTTATAGATTTCTTCGAACCAATTCAAATACTTTGAATTTTTTAATGAAGATTCTTGAAAGAATTTAAATATATTCAGAGAATTGAAAGAAATATGAGATGAAGTTCTGAGAAATTTAATTATTTCGAAAAATTTAAATAAAATTCTTTTAACATTTCTATTATTTAAAAAAATTTTGAAAAAATTCGTTACAAGATTTAGATTAATAAAATTGCAATTTTTATAAAATTTCCCTATACAATTCAATTATTTTCAATACAATTCTTTTTGAGACTTCAATTATTTTCACAAATAATACATTTTTTTAATGGAAATACAATTATTTAAAAAAATTTGAATAAAACTCTTCGCAAGAAATAAATTATTTTCATAAATAATAAAATTTTTCTCGAAAATTTAATTATTTTCAAAAATGTTTGACAAAATGCTTTATAAATTTGAACAATTATAAATTATAATAAAATTCATCGTAGAATACAATTATTTTCGTAAAATATAACATTCTTTCTAGGAATACAATTATTGTCAATAAATTTTGTAAAATTTTTTGAAACAATTCAATTATTTTCGTAAAAAATAAAATTCTTCGGAGCAATTCAATTATTTAAAAAATTTTAATAAAATTCTTCGCAGAAATTCAATTATTTTCAAAAATAATAAAATTAATCGCAGAAATTCAATTATTTTCAAAAGTAATAAAATCCTTTGCATAAATTCAATTATTATATACAAAAATTTAACAAAATTCTCGTCAAAATTTGAAATTATCATTATATAAATATTAGATCATAAAATTCTTCTCCAAAATTCAATAATTTTCATAAATTTTAATAAAATTCTTGACAAAATTTCAATTACTTTAAAAAATTATCCTCAATTCAATGATTTTTAATATCTTCTATTTTAAAAAAATTTTTCCAAA
Organism: Leptopilina syphax; assembly: GCA_032872505.1. NCBI lineage: Eukaryota > Metazoa > Arthropoda > Insecta > Hymenoptera > Figitidae > Leptopilina > Leptopilina syphax. The sequence continues at coordinate 10,923,342 of CM065470.1, forward strand.
AGAATTTAAGTATTTAAAAAAATTTCTAATAAACTTCCACGTAAACATTTAATGATTTTCATAAATAATAAAAATTTTTTAGGAATTCAATTATTTACCATTTTTTTTATAAATTTTTTGCAAGAATTTAATTATATTAAAAATTAAATAAACATGTTTCACAAGTTTTGAACGTTTAAATGAAGGAAACACTTTTTATTAAAAATATTTTCATCAATTACTGATTGTAATGAAATTTAAAAATTTAAATATTGTATATGGAGAAACTTTATAATTAATTTTATTCATAGTGACACAAAATATTTTAATAAAAATTTAATTTGAAGATGAAAAAAATAAATTTTGTTCATTTGAACGTTCAGAACTTTAGACTCATAAATAAACTTTTCACAGGGATTCCATTATTTTTTACAAATAATAAAATTCTTTTTACAAATTCTATTATTTTCATAAGCAATAAAACTCATCGCAGAATTTCAATAATTTTTACTACAATTTTAATCGAATTCCTTCGAAAAATGTAATTATTCTTAAAAATTTTATTAAAATTCGTCAAAATAATTCATAATATAGGTGTATTTAATTGAAGAATTACCAAATAATTGAAATTATTTTTGGGCTCTTCGAAAACACCCTACTCGATTTTTGCTCCACTCTTTGGTCAAAAAAATTATCCTTATAAAATTTACAAAAAATCAAAAATTCTTAAAATTAAACATTTTTCTTTTATTTTAAGGCAAATAACTCAATTATTTTTGGGCTCTTCAAAAATGTTCTACCCATTATTTGGGCTCCACTCTTTGGTAAAAAAAATTACCCTTATAAAATTTACAAAAAATCAAAAATTCTTAAAATTAAACATTTTTCTTTTATTTTAAGGCAAATAACTCAATTATTTTTGGGCTCTTCAAAAAAACTACTCTTGCCACTTGTAATCGATTTCTTCATATTTTATAACAATCTTCTTATAATTATTGAATTTCAAAAGGTTTGAATTTGAAATTTTTGAAAATCTTAATTCCAATATAAAAATAATAGTGATTAAATACCTATTTATTTAAAAAACAAGTTAGGGATGTTTTTGAATCAACGTTCAAAACTTCAGGGAAATATTGTATTTACAAGAAAATCATATCAAAATAATAGTAATAATAATTTTTCTTTATCCAATAACAGTAATATTAATAACAATAATAATAATGATGATAATACTAATAATAATTGTAGAAATTTTTGAAAATAAATGTAATCCAATTACCTCGATGTTAGCTGATGGCTTGATTGCGAAAATGAGAAGACATTAGCGAACATCACACAGAGGATGAAGTAATCGATTTGTAATTATCAGCACACTTTAATAACGCCGGCGGAACTTTAACACGAATGAAATTTGTATAACGAGAATTAAACTTGAATAAAACGAAATATAGAAAAAAAAATTGTCAAAAGAAAATAAAATAATTATAACAAATATGGCAGAAATTATTAATTAATAATTGAAAGAAAACACTGTGTTAAACTAAACACTACTGTTAAATAATATTTAAAGAAAAAATTATCCGATCCAATATTGAAGAAAATTTTAAACACTGTAATCTGAAAAAAAATTCACTTCACTAATAAATTTAATACCTTTACACAATCAATAATTTGTGTATTTGTATATTCTATTGACATCTATACTCAACGAAGGACGTTTATTGACTAATTCCGTATTTATTGCCCTTCTCCAAACAAAAACTCAGCAACAAATATTGACCTTGCCTGAACTTTCTTTTTAAAACTGATTTTCCCTCGGATTTTCCTATCTGTTATTTGTCTATTATATTTATACTCAAATTTTATTTAAATTATCGTTAAATACGAGAAGGGAAGAAATATAAAAATTAAAACGAATTAAATTAAATTAATTAATTAATTTGAAACATTACAAAACTTTTAAATTCAATGTTTCCAAATAAACACACTTTATAAAATTAAAAAATCACTTGTCACATTTAAAATAAAAAAATAAGAGAAAGGGAGCGAAGAATGACATATATCTCGTTTAATAAAACTTCAAATTAGCCACTTAAATCATGTCAGTTGAAATAACATGACTCGCACCTGTCAAGATCAATCAAGAATAACCCTTGCGTGATCATTTTCGAGTTATTTCCTCTCCTTGTACTTTCATTCTAACAAATATACTTAATAGTAACTTTTAAATTGATATGGGTGTTTCCAGTGATTCAAAAGCACTTGATTTCTATCATAATTTCCGGAGTCTTTTCATTTTCAAATAAAAATTTAATATCAAACTAATATATTCAAGCGATGTTAAAAAAAATAACAAAAATTATTCAATTAGATTTTTTTTCTTTAATTTAGTTGTTTAATTTATTTCTGATTTTTTTGTAAACGCAAATTGTTATATATTTGAAGTAAAAATTAATTAACGTATGTGTTTGGTAAAGAAAAAAAATAATGCATTTTCTGTGGAAACAACTTTTCTACTATAAGAACAATCTATTCATTCATTTTTCTTTTTTTTTTTTTTTTTTGAAGGCAGTGAGGAAAAAGCATTCTCCAGAAAAATTGGCCAATTATCTCTCTGTGTCATCTTCGGGTACTGTGTACCTGACAGGAATGAAACTTGACGTGAAAAATACAATTACCAGTTTTTTTCAACATCAAGTTGAACCTCTCATATAGAATGACAATTTTTTTTGCTCTCCACCCAAAAAGAATGCTTTTTAATGATAATTTGTATTTTAAATAAAACACGTAGCAAAGTATAACGAAAGCTTCATTTTTTAATGGAGCATTTTTTAAACAATGGAACGTTGATAATTATTAATCTTTTAATCAACGATTTGTAAAAAATAAAAAAAATATTAATAATATTATTAATAAATTATTAACTATTATATTATATAATATATATTATATTATAGATTATTAACAAATTATTATTAAAATTATTAAATAAAAATGATTAAAAACTGGGGTGGCTTCACGTAATTTTCACATTAACTCAAAAGTTTCTCACTTTCACTTTCACTCAAAATTTTCACTTTTAACTTCACCCACAAATTCTCACTGTCATTCAAAAAAATTTCACTTTCACTTCAAAATTCAAATCTTTTCAAGTAAAAGTGAAAATAATTTTGGTCGATTTTCGTCAAAGTGAAAATTATTTAAGTGAAAGTGGGGATTTTTTATATAAAAATAACAATATTTAAGTACAAGTGCAAGTGACAATTTTGTGAGTAAATGTGAAAATTTTTTAAGTGAAAATCAAAGTGATAATTTATTGAATGAAACTCAAATTCATTTAGTGAAAGTGATAATTTTGTGAGTGAAAGTGAGAATCTTTTTAATGAAAGTAAAAATTTTTTGATCAAAATTGAGAATATTTTAGTAAAAATAAATGTCTGTTGAGTGAAAGTGAGAACATTTTCAATGAAAGTAAAAATTTTTTGATCAAAATTAAGAATATTTTAAAGAAAATAAATTTTATTAAGTGAAAGTGAGAACTTTTAAAAATTATTTTAAGTGAATGTAAAAGTAAGAATTTTTCAAAGAAAGTGACAATTTCTGAGTGAAAATAAACTTTTTTTTGAGTAAAATTCAACATTTTTCTAGTGAAGGTCAAATTTTTTTAGTAAAAGTGAAAATTTTTTTAATATATGTGTGGATTGAGTAAAAGTGACAATTTTTTGAGTGAAAGTGAAAATAAGAATTTTTTTATTGAGAGTTAAACTTTTTTAAATAAACGTGGCAAATTTTTTTAATGAAAGCGCAAAAATTTCTTGCTTTTATTGTAAAAAATTTTGACTTTACTTAAAAAAGTACATTTTCACTCAAAAAATTGTCTTTTTCACTTTTTCTCAAAAAATTTTCATATTCCTTAAAAAAATTATCACTTTCACTAAAAACATTTTGACTTCACTCAAATAATATTCACAAACACTCAAAAAATGATAATTTTCCTAAAAAATTTTCAATTTTATTAAAAAAAATTCTCATTTTCACTAAAAATATATTTTCTTTTGACTCAAATTATTTCCACTTTCACTTCAAAATTAAAAATTTTTTAAGTGACTAATTATTTTTTGTTTCAATTTAAATTAAAATTAAAAGTGAAAATTTTTCAGTGAAAAATTTAAAGAAACTCGTCAAAAGAATGTAATTATTTATAAAAACCTATAAAAGATTCTTTGCAAGAATTCAATTATTTCCATAAATAATAAAATGTTTATATAAATACAATTATTTTCATAAATAATAAAATTTTTTACAGGAATTCAATTATTTTCTTAACAATAAAATTTTTCGCAGAAATTCAATTATTTTCGAAAATAAAAAAAAAATCCTCATCGAGAGTTCAATTATCTTTATAAATAACAAAATTCTTCACCAAAATGCAATTATTTTCAAAATTTTTAATAAAATCCTTGTCAAAAATTCAATTACTTAAAAAAATAAGAATATTCATCACAAAAATTCAATTATTTTCAAAAATTTAAAAAAAAATCCTCGCCTAGATTTTAATTATCTTAAAAATAGAAAAATTCTTCAGCAAAATTTAATTATTTTCAAAAATTTTAATATAATTCTTGTCAAAAATTCAATTACTTTCAAAAATAAAAATATTCATCACAAAAATTCAATTATTTTCAAATGAAATAAAATATTTCGCAAAAATTCAATTATTTTCAAAAATTTCAAAAAAAAATCCTCTTCGAGAGTTCAATTATCTTTATAAATATTATCAAAATTCCCCGCCAAAATTCAATTATTGTCAAAAATTTGTCTCAATTCAATGATTTTTATTTTAATCAAAATATTAAATACAAATTTAATTTAAAAAAACGCATCCCTGAATCAAAAAGAATATCAAGATTATTTATTTATTTGTTTATACACCCGTCTTCAGCTTATCTAGCTATACAAGTGTGTTTACATTTCTCTTACAATATTTCTTAAAATACATTTCTTAATACTAAATTTTGCGCCTACAGAGCGACTTGAAAATTAGGAGTACTCGCATTTGCCTGGACCACCCGTCTAATGGGTTTTCTCGCCAGTGGAGAGGGAAACTGTAGAAAACCTCTCCGAGTTCAACCGGTTTATCGACAGTCGAATTCTAATGGTGTGTACCGGACAATAATCGACGGTGCACATCATTATACTTCGACGTCAAACCTCCCGCTCAGATTATCTCACGTGCCGGAAAAATCCCAGGCTAATGGGCGCGAACCAAGTACCCTTGGTCTGCCCACCGAGCCAGGCATCTATCCGACTGAGCTAATCTGTCGGTTGAATATCAAGATTATTTTCCACAATTAACTTGAAGGAGGAATTTTTTTATTATACGTTAATATTTTTAATACGAATTTCCAAAAAAAGAAAATTTAAGAATTTGAAGAACTTATTTGAGTATTGATATCAAATCAACTAATTAGCGTTCCAACCAATTATTATTGTACATGTTTATTATTCGAAATACTTAAATTGAAGCCGCAAGCTAAAAGTATGAAAGAGTTTCTCCAAGGGAAATCCTCTCCGATATCAATGTAACAGGAATTTAAAACCAGGAAAATCTCTGATTCGTTCATTCATAAACATTCCGCAGTCTTCCTTCTATCTCTCGAGAGTGCTCGAGAGAATGCAGTGGACGAGAGGGATACTGGAATTGAATGAGGCGAATGCCTATGACATCAAAGAGAAACGAAAAGGGATGTCGTCGGGGATCTCTCTGAACGACTTGCGATCGCAATTTGCGCTTGACGAATCCGTCAGTTCGTATCGCGAAATTTCACTCACAGGAAGGAGAGAAAGAAAGTGCGAGAGAGAGAGAGAGAGAGAGAAAAATATATTCGTTCCAATGGGTTAAAAGAGCGTGAGAGTGACATCTCGAGGCGAAAGATGTTTCACTCCTTTTATATTCTGCAAAAGAAGAAGAAAAAAAAAACCTTTTTACTCACTCCCCCCCCTCCCCATCTTGTCTCACATTCTTTGTTTTATTCTCTCGACTTTTCTTTTTTTTTTTCAAAAAGTCCTGTCATGTTAAGGACAAATATCACCTGAGAAAAATCTGCAGAAGCGACATTAAGATAAAAAGAATACAACTATATATACATTCACTTTCTTACGCAATTAAAAAAATGTTTTTCTTTCTTTCCTTTTAGGAAAATACACGTTTTTCTGATATGCGCTTGTTAAAAACGAGAAATCTTGAGAAACGGATTATATTAAAAGACTTTTTTTTTCAAGACAATCTTGCCTAGATTATTTTCATCCAACTTGTACTGAAAGCTTTACAATTTAAATTTTTTTCGAAAAAAAAACTTTTTAAGAACTAATATTTTTTTCCTATGAATTTATAGGAAAAAAAAGTTTAAAAAATATTTGCTATGTATTCATAGAAAAAAAATTAGTTCAAAGGATATTTTTTTCCCAAGTACTCATAGAAAAAATTAGTATACAGGATATTCTTTTTCCTATGTACTCACTTATGTTACAGGAATATATTGTTACTGTAACTTCTTGAAAATTATTTTCATCATTTCAATTCAATTTAATATTTTCTAGGTTTTTTAACTGAAATTCTTCTTCAAATCAATTACTTTTTAATAATTTCTACAGAATTGTCAGTTAACAGAATGAAAAATTCCATGAAAAATTCCAATTTTCGAAGATTTTAATTTGAAACCATTTCAAAATAGAAAATGAATTTTTATATGATCTCCAAGTTTTGAACGTTCAAATGAACGAAATATTTTTTATTGAAGATATTTTTATAAATTACTAATCACAAAAATTTAAAAACTGAAATATTTACGGTTAGAAACTCAGTTATTAAATTTTTGGATAGTGACGCAAAATAATTGTAATAAAAATTTAATTTGTAGAAGAAATAAATAAATTTCGTTCATTTGAACGTTCAGAACTTTAGGATCTTATTTTTATTTATAAACTCTACGAGAGTTCAGTTATTTAAATGCAAAAATAAAAAATAATTAATTGAATAAATTGAATGTTTCTTAAAATTGAATATTCTTTTCACGAATTTTAATAAAATTTTTAAGAACAATCACATTTTTCGAGAAATTTAATTAAAATTGTATTAAAAATAATTGAAATTCTGCGATGAGTTTTATTATTAATGAAAATAATTGAATTCTTCAAAAGAATTTTATTATTTAAGAAAATAATTGAATTCCTGTAAAAAATTTTATTATTCATGAAAATAATTGAATTCATGTAAAAATTCTATTATTTATGTAAATAATTGAATTCTTTTGAAAAATCTTTTAGAAGAATTAAAATTCTTCTATAAATCCATTATTTTTAATAATTAATCAAAAATATTTTTTTTAAATTCAACTTATCTCGGAAGAATTTGAATTATTAAAATTTTTCAAAAATATAAGTTCATTAAAATTTCTAATTAAATTCATTAAAAATTGAACAATTATAATATTTCAAATATTGAAATCTTTTCTAGAAATAATTTAATTCTTTCGAGGAATTTTAATAAAATTTCTAAGAATAATAATTACATTTTTCGAGGAATTCGATTAAAATTGTATTAAAATTAATGGAAAGTTTGCAATGAGTTCTATTATTTATGAAAATAATTGAATACATTGCGAAGATATTTTTAAAAATAGAATTATAATTACGGTGACTAATTTCCTTGGATTATTTTCAAAAAATTTAAATAAAATTCTTTGAAAGAATTTAATTTAATTTAATTTTAATAGCATGTAAAGAAATTTTAATTATTTCAAAAATTTTCAATTATTTGTTTATAAAAATTCAATTATCTTGAAACAATAGAATTGAAAAATTTCAAAATTTTTTTTTTTAGAATTTTAAAAAAAAAAACTTTGCGAAAATTCAATTTTATTGAAAAATTATAAGTTTGTATATTTTTTAAATTAACTAATAAAAATTTTAATTATTAATTTTCGCACTAAGAAACATGAATTCCTTAAAATGTGACTCTTTATAAAATTCAATTATTTATCAATTATTAAATTAAAATTTTTTGAAAATTCGATTAGTTAAAAAGTTTTTAATGAAATTCTTTAATTAATTTAATTATTTTCAGTTGAATTTCAAAAAATTTTTATTAATTCGATAATTTTTTTTAAAATTTATTTACATACAATATTTGAATCAGTGACTGATTTTTTACTATTAAATTAATTATTTTTAACAAATTCAAATTTAGAGATCAGTATAAATCATATCTATAAAAATTGAAATAAAAAGCTATTTTTTAAAAATCAATTAAAATAATAAAACTCATTTTAATTTAATGAAAAATTAGAAAAAAAAATTATATACAATTTATTTTTATTATTTATATTTAATTTATTTATTTATTATTTATAAAATTCATTTTGTTTATAAGGCAAACAAAGAAAAGCACCAAAATTATTCACTTAGCAATTATACAATTAATTTTTTTGATAGTGACGTAAAATTATTGTAATAAAAATTTAATTTTGAAGAGAAGAAATAAATAAATATCGTTCATTTGAACATTCAAAACTTTGGGATCATCATTTTTGTGACAATATTGTTGCGTTATCTTTGAATAATATACTTATTGATTAAATAAAAAAAAGTTAGAAAATTTTGATAAAAATTCTTGCCTTTTCCCTAATTTTCCTCTCACCTGCGGCAATCCTTGTATAATAATTTTTTTCCTCGCGAGACAAAACGATCTAAATTATGTATTTAAGTAATGATAATTAATAATGTAGAAAATGAAGTTTTGAATGAGATTTATGAACAATGGGGTGATTTTGAACGCTGAGCGCTATCAAAGAGGACAATAATAATGAAAGAGGACGTCGAGAGAGAGAGAGAGAGAGAGAGAGAGAGAGAGAGAGAGAGAGAGAGAGAGAGAGAGAGAGAGAGGAGAGTGGAGGGGAGGGGGCCGCCTTCGTTTCTTGTTCCAAGCTCTTGTGCATGTAAAGGAAGGCTTGATTCAGCCGGAAGAGCTATGATTTACTTTGAATAATAACTCAAAGGGTTTTAGCTCAGCATAGGTAAGGACACAGGAATGTGTCGGCGAATGTTCGGCGCCACCCATTGGCCCTTGTACAACCTCACCATTTCGCTTATGCTTTCATACATATTTCAGAAACTTCAAAATCATACTTGGTAATTTGTTCTCGCCACATCCGCCAAAATCGAAATCGAAATGCCCCAACTGTGTAATTCAACACCGGACCTCTTAATATAAAAATTATAAATCCCTATAAATTATCGATTCGGATTTAAATTTTTATTCATAACCCTATATAGAAAAGTTCACAATCAAGAAAAAACTTTTTTTTTTCAAAGTTCACATTTAGAAATCTCAACGAAATACTTAGAAAAAAATCAAAAAATATATCTGAATAAAATTTTATAATTATTCTGAATATTTTATAAAAATCTATGGCAAATTATTCAAATTAATGAAATTAGAAATAAAAAATGAAGTGCGCATTCGAGAAGGGAGGAATTTGAAATTTCGCCTAGAAAACAGGAAATTAATAGAGCCCGTGTGTCGTCTCCTAACAAGTGATGCCCGGAAGTCATAGAGTCAGACCGGAAACGGAAATTAGCTGCAGCGCAGAAACAATGGAACGAGTGTGAACGCGCGAGTACTCGAAAGCAATTGTTGCATTACTTGGGGGGGACCGCTACTGTTCGCTTACTCTCTAACCTCGTCGCTGGCGCAAGGGAAAAGGGTGTGACTGTGACGTGATGCTGGATACTGGAGCGAGAGGCGGAGAAACAAGGAAAATGCGACTCATCTAATTGAAACGAGAAGGAGGCTGAGAAAGTGTAAAAGCTACGAAAATTGTTTGTTCAACTGCAGAAAAGACAAGATTTTCCTTGTAAGAGACTTAAAGACCGTTTCTCATTTCTTATTCCCTTTTTTTCTTTTCTACATAGTATCTTTCAAAATGCTGTAAAAAAACATTTAAAACATCTATTTTGAAATTTTATTATCTATTTTAATTTTTTCAATTTATTTTCTATTAATTTCACTTTTACAGGCTTAGCACTCATCTACTAAAACCTACTATTTAATACTTTTTTTGCGTTATGCTACTATTTGGGTACTTTTTTTAGATTTCAGCCACTAAAAGCTACAATTTCTGTTTTGAAGTTTCAGTACTTTAAATTCACTAATACCAGAAATAAAAAAACTATTCTCAAAAATTAAAATCAAATTCTTTAAAACAATTTAATTACTTTAGAAAAATATTCGAAATTCAATTATTTTCAATATCTACTATTTTCATAAAATTTCGCAAAAAAATTCAATTATTTTTTTAAAAAATTGATATAATTTATCCAAAATTCAATTATTTTCATAAACAATAAAATTTTCACAGGAATTAATTAATTTAGAATTTCAAAAAGATTTCGAAAAAATCAATTATTTAACAAAATTGTTATACAATTCTTCACAATAATTCAATTACGTTCGCTAATAATAAAACATTTTTTATGTAAATTCAATTTTTTAATAAAATTTTTGATAAAATTCTAAGCATGAAATCAATTGAGGCCTTGGATCCAATAACTCGCCCGACGCTCGGAGGAACGCGTAACTGCCAGTCAGTGAGCAGTGAGCGCCTCTGGGCCACTCACTGCTACCCGACTGGTATTAGCGCGTGCCTTCGAGCGTCGGGCGAGTTATTGGATCCAAGGCCTCAATTATCTTCATAAATAATAAAACTCATCGAAGAATTTCAATTATTTTTAATACTATTTTAAATTGATTAATGGAAAAATTCAATTATTTTCACAAATAAAGTTTTCCACAAGAATTCAATTATTAAAAATATCATTTTTACAATGTTTATTACATTTCAAAATAATTAATTATGTTAAACAATGTTTATAAAATTCTTATGAAGAATTAAATTATTTTCAAAAAGTAAAAAAATTCTTAGAAACTATTCAATTATTATCATAAATAATAAAATACATCGCAGGATTTCAATTATTTTTTATACAATTTTACAGGAATTGCTCAAAAAATGTAATTATTCTTAAAAATTTAATTTAAATTACTCTAAAAAAAACAATTATTTAAAAAAATGATTTTTTTAAATTCTTATAAAGAATTCAATTATTTTCAAAAATATTAGAATTTTTCACAGCACGGAAAAAAATATTCAACTGGAACAGCAATAAATTTCACTAGGTTAGCCAAATTTTTAGTTATTTCAGTTAAGACTTTCGCTATTTTAGAGAAATTTATCGCTGTTCCAGGTAAACATTTTTTTTCGTGAGATATTCAATTATTTTTAAACATTTTAATAAAATTTTTCGCAATAATTCAATTAATTTTATAAATATTAAAATTTTTCTCAGGAATTCAATTATTTTTGAAAATTTTAATAAAATTCTTAGAAACTATTCAATTATTTTCTTAAATAATAAAATTCATCGCACGATTTTAATTATTTTTTAAACAATTTTACAGGAATTGTTGAAAAAATGTAATTATTCTTAAAAATTTGATTTCGATTCCTCGAAAAAAAACAATTATTTGAAAAAAAATTTTTTTTAAATTCTTTGGAAGAATTCAATTATTTACAAAAATATTAGAATGTTTCACAGGAATTTAATTATTTTCAAGTATTTTAATAAAATTGTTCGAAAGAAATCAATTATTTAAAATACAATTTAAATTAAATTTTTTTTGAAATAATTCAATTATTCTCTTAGATTTTAATAAACTTCTTCCCAAGAATTTAATTATGTCGATAAATAACAAAATTATTCCCGAAAATTCAATTCTTTTGTGGAAATGTAATAAAATTCTTTGCAAAATTCAATTATTTTCATAAATAACAATATTCATCACAAGAATTCAATTATTTTTCAAAGTAATTTTCTTCTTGTAAATTCAATTATTTTTAAAAGTAATAAATTTCCCCTTGTAAATTCAATTATTTAAAAAAATTCTGATAAAATCGTTCACAAGAATTCAATTATTTTCATAAATAATAAAATACATTTTAGGAATTCAATTATTTAAAAAAAATTTTATAAAAATCTTTGTAAGAATTCATTTTTTTTCATGAATAATACACGGAGAGAGAATATGTATTAAATTTTGTAAAAGTATTTTACAAATTGGGGAAAAAGTGCTGCAAAGCAAAATTTTGATATAAAAAATACTAAACTTAAAAAAAAGTTATGTCAAATTTAGTAAAGTTATATTAGAATTTAATTAATATTCTGGATATTTGATATAATTATACTAAATTTAACATAAGTTTTTTTTAAATTTAGTATTTTTGTAGTATCAAAATTTCGCTTTGTCGCACTTTTTCCCTAGTTTGTAAAATACTTTTATAAAATTTAATATATATTCTCTCTCCATGTAAACATTTCTCGGGAATTTAATTATTTAAATTAGAATTTGCATTAAATTAGTCGAAAGAAATAAATTATTTAAAAATTTCTATAAAATTCTTCTTCTTCGCAAGAATTAAATTATTTTTATAAATATTTAAATTCTTTCATATGAATAATAAAATTCATTACAGGAATTCAATCTTTTAGCAGGATAAGAATGAAGTAAATATTTTTCAATAAAAATTAGGAAAAGTCAGGAAAATAAAATACAAAATGGAAGTTTTTGTCAGTTTTGTGAAGTGTCTAAAGTTTTTTTGTTCGTCAAGTTTAATTTTTCGATAGCTACTTTTTTACTACTTTTTTTAGTTTGAAATCTTCTTTTTGATACTTTTTTTAAAATTAATTGAGTGCGAAGTCTGCTTTTGCCTAATACGAATAAACTAAAAGGCGAAAATTGTAAACAAAATGTCAAATTAAATGCTCGTCTTCCTTTCTGTTTATAGATAAAATGAAAAGAGTATTTTCAACTTATAGTCGCAAATAATTCCGTTATCATTTAAATGAAGAAAATGTAGGTTATACTGAGATTCAAAACTTCAAATTATATTCAACTCTGCGCTTTTCTTCGAAATCAAGAGAGGGCTAATTAAGGCGACTCAGATTTTAACGTGGATGATAAACCCCCACGGGACTTATTCATCCCGAGACAAATTTTCTGGATAAATTCAACTAAATAGAGAAATAGTCTCGAAATAGTCTCGAACGAGACGATAGAAGTCTTATAGCGTCATTAAATATAAATATAAATATAAATGACGAAAATTATTTTAATCGATCCATAATTTAAGAAAAATAAATCGCAAACAATAAATTAAGAATTTATTATTGTTTTTTTCATTAATAACGTGCAAATATTATTGAGAAGAAAGAAACTCACGCGCTTTTTTTTTAATGATGATAATAATAATTATAATAATAATTATTATTAATTATTAATAATAATATTATAATTATATTAATAATTATAATAATTATATTAATATTATAATTATAATAATTGTGAGAAGAGAAAAGAAAATATTGAAGAAAAATGTTGATGATTTACAGGAAATAACAGTTTTACGACTTTCGCTATACTCGCGAGTAAAACGTTCAGTAGATATATTCGAGTTTGGTCAGACAATAGATTGGAAATAACGTTATATTGAATGTGCAGAGTTGTGTATTCCAAAAGATACAATCGAGGTCGCGTAATGCGAACATATCGGTGTATCAGTCCTCATATGCTGAAGACGATCTCGGATCATCTGCTGCTATGCGGCGCGAGGGGGGGGGGGTTGGAAGGGGGCACGATTCGAAAGAGCAAAAGAGAAAAATAACCGAGGGAAAACGAAAGACGGGCAAAACGGAATAGGAAACCCATATACATATATGCATGGACTATTGCAAGGAAATAAATGACGCGAGCAATCCCGTCACGAATAATAATCTACACTTGAAATGAATTCCACTTTATTCCACTGAGCAATGTATCCTGAATATATACAAAAATTCCCCAACAAATTACACTATCATGACACATATGGAATATTTTTAGAATAAAAACTTTAATAAGAAATTTTTTTTTACCCACTTTTTTACGATATATATAAATATTATCGTCAAGTAAAACAGTAAATATTAAATTAAATTAATAAAATAAAATTCTTTAAAAGAATTTAATTATTTTTAAAAGAATGTAAAGAAATTTCAATTATTTCAAAAATTTTCAATTATTTGTTTATAAAAATTCAATTACCTTGATACAATAGAATTGACAAATTTCAAAAATCTTACTTTTCAGAATTTTCAAAAAAACTTTGCGAAAATTCAATTTTATGAAAAAATTTTAAGTGTCTATCTTTTTTTAAATTAACTAATAAAAATTTTAATTATTAATCTTCGCATTAAAAAACATAAATACATTAGAATATGAGTCTTTATAAAATTCAATTATTTATCAATTATTAAATTAAAATACTTTGAAAATTCGATTTCTTAAAAAGTTTTTAATGAAATTCTTTAACAAATTTAATTAATCAATTTAATTAATTATTATTTCTACAAATGCATGTTATAATGCTTTTAATATTCAATTATTATCTAATATTTTAAGTTTAACTAAAATTCATTTTTAAATAAAATTTTATTAGAAAATTCTACGGAGAATTCAATTATTTATATATAAAAATAAATAATTTATTAAATAATTGAATGTTTATTAAAATTGATTTCCTATAGAGAATTTTATCAACAAATTTGTAAATAACTAAATTCTTTTAACAAATCTTAATAACATTTTTAAAAATACTTACATTTTTCGAAAAATTCGATTAAAATTCTGTTAAAAATAATTGAAATTCTGCAATGAATTTTATTATTTATGAAAATAATTGAATTTCTAAAAAGAATTTTGTTATTTATGAAAATAATGGGATCCCAGTAAAAAATTTCATTATTGCGAGGAAATTTATAGAATATATGAAAATAATTAATTTTTAAATCAATTTTTATTAGAAAATTCTACGAGAATTCCATTATTTAAATACAAAACTAAATGATTTATCGAATAATTAAATGTTTCTTAAAATTGAAGTCTCATACAGAATTTAATCAAAAAAATTTTCAATAAATGAATTGTTTTGACGAATTTTAATAAAATTTTTAAGATTAATTGCATTTTATGCGGAATTTAATTAAAATTAAAAGATTATTGTTATTTAACAAAGTAATTGAATCCATAAAAAAATTTTAATATTTATGAAAATAATTGAATTATTCTGAAAAATTTTTATAAAAAATGTTAAGTAATTCATTTTTTTCAATTTATGCCAATTATTTTTTAAATAATTGAATTCCAGTGAAATTTTTATTATTTATGAAAATAATTGAAAGTTCGATTATAATTTTATCAAATTTTTGTTTAAATACTTGAATTTCTTTAGGAAATATTTTTAAAATAGTATAGATACTAAAATAAAAATGATTGAATTGGTAAAAATTTTTGAAAATAATTGAAATTTTTACGAAAACTTTATTAAAATTGGCGAATTTTTTATTTTTTAATATTTATAAAAATAATTGAAGTATAAACGATAATTTAAAAAAAATAGAAAATAATTGAAATTTTGATAGAAACTTTATTAAAATTATTGCAAATAATTGAATTTCGGCAAATTTTTTATATTTATAAGAATAATTGAAACATTAACGATAATTTAAAAAAAAATTTTGAAAATAATTGAATTTCTCCAAAGAAATTAATTGCATTTGAAAATAATTGAATTCTTGTGATGAATATTGTTATTTTTGAAAGTAATTGAATTTTCAAATGAACTTTATTAAAAATCCTGAAAATAATTGAATTTCTGGAAAGAATTTTAATATTTATAAAGTCAATTGAAATTTTTACGAGATTTTAAACAATTTAAAATTTTTTTTTAACATACTTGAATTTCTGTGAAAAATTTTATTACTTTTGAAAATAATAATTGAATTTCTGCAATCATTTGTACCTTTTCCAAAATTCAATTTTTTAAAATGTTTTTAACTAAAATTCTTCTATAAATCCATTATTGTTAATAATTAATTAAATCCTATATTTTAGAAATTTTAAATAATTTCAGAAGAATTTAAATTATTAAAACGTTTCAAAAATCTAAGTTCACAAGTTTCAGAAGAATTACCCTAATAATATTTTCAAAAAATACTTTTATAATCAAATTTTTAACCATATTTTTAACATTAATTTTACAAAAATATTTTTCCAAAATATTTTAACAAAAGAAAAATATTGTTTTCATTCTCCGTGAAATGCAACAAACATAATTAAAGTATTGTGCATGATAATAATGAACCCTCCTTGGTGCAATTACAGGTACGTTGCTCGTTACAAGAAGGATACTTAAAACAAGTATCACCGAGGGAAACGTTGTTTCGAATTTTCCGGGAAAATGTTCAAAAAAAAAAAAAAAAAAAATATAAGGTAAAAGAAAGGAAAAATCCCCCTGTGTACAACTCAGAACCTCAGAGCCTAAACTTTTAAGAAAAAGACTCTTGCACTTAAGTTGTTTGTTGATGAATAATTTACCAACTTTTGAATCTATTATTCAATAAAAAGACAGCATTAAGCACATGTGAACACTCAGCAGGCTCATAAAAAGAAAACACCCAACGTGAAATAATAAACCAATGTGTGTATGTATGTATATAGTATTTTTTTTCAAATTCCCTAAATTTCATCGCGTCAACGATTAACATTATACATAACAATTATCGTTTTCCCAAAACAGCACTTGTTTAAAACGAGATTCTCTAGCCTCATAAAATTACCATCATCAACATGGTAATTAGCATAAAATTTCATGTCGAACGGAAATTGGAAACTTTTAGGGAAAATTTTACATTTCATAGAAGGAAGTAAACAGAAAATTAACAAGTTCACGCGAATAACATTTTTTTTTTAAAGAGAAAAATTTTTTTTTAATAATGTGCTTTAAAATTTTGTAAAATTTAAGTCGAATGAAATATTCTTCTAATATATAAATATATTTACTTACGAAATAAATTTATCGGGAAACATGTTGTTCAACTCACCTGAAACAAAAAGAAAAAATATTTTATATTAGAATTATTATTATTTCCAGAATAATTTTAATATATTTAAAGAAAGTTTCTTTATAAAAATTAAAACAATTTACTTTAGATTCAAAATAAAAAACTAAAAAAACTAATACTTTAGTTTTCAAAAAAATTGGAAAATAAAAATCACTTGATCCAAATAAAATTTACTTGAACCAAACAAATTTCTATTCAGTTTTCGCCTGTTCTTTCCTTTTATAAAAAAAATTGTCCTTTCACCTTTTCTCTCAATGTATAAAACATGGAAGACTCATCACAGACAAGTAATTAGATTAATTGGAGATAATTATAAAAATTTGTTTAAAAAATTATTAATTAAAAGTATCATATTGAAGGTAAAGGACTCGCATAAAATGGGAAGAACAAAAAAGTTATAGAAATTTGTGAACTGAAATAAAGTATCTCTTGAGAGATGAATTTTGGTTCGCGAATCAGGCATCTATATAGCTATACTTTCATTTCTTCCTGAGAACATTAATATTCATAACCAAGAAATCAACGAGTCGCAAGCCGAAAAGGAGAATCTCGGTTGATTGGACGATTAAGGTATTTGCCAGTATAAACAAAAATTTTATTTCTTTTCTTCGTCAACAAAAAAAAGAAGCTATTAACTTATAACTCGCTCCTCGGCGTCTTGATAGAAAAATTAACAAAACTATTCCAAGATTATTTCAATAGAATGAAGATTTAATAAATGAATTAAAAAATTTTTTAAATTAAACTTACTTCTTCATTGTTTTTCAAAAATTCAATTATTTCCAAAAATTCAGTCTATAATGTCATTCTAATATTTAATTATTATCTAAAATTTTAACTGAAATTCATTTCAAAATCAATTTTTCTTAGAAAGTTCTACGAGAATTCAATTATTTTTGTATAAAAATAAATAATTTATTGAATAATTGAATGTTTCTTAAACTTGAATTTTTATAAAGAATTTTATCAATAAATTTCTAAATAATAAAATTCTTTTGACGAAATTAAAATTTTTAATAAAGTATAAAGTTTAAAGTATAAAGTATTTAATAAAGTAAAATATATTCCATTTTTTGAGGAATTATAATTAAAATAGTGTTAAAAATAATTGAAATTATGCAATGAGGTTCATTATTTACGAAAATAATTGTATTTCTAAAAAGAATTTAAATATCTATAAAAATAATTAAATCCCTGAAAAAATATTGATATTAATGAAAATAATTGAATTTTTTCGAAAAAATGTAGTATGCCAATTTCATTTTCAAATAATTAAATTCCTGTGAAATTTAAATAGTTGAGTAAAATTTCATAAAAATTATTTTTTAAATAATAAAATTCTTTTAGGAAATATTATTAACATAGTTGATACTAAAAATTATTGAATTGAGATAAATTTTTTTAAAATAATTGAAAGTTTGACAAGAATTTTATTAAAATTTTTTAAAACATTTGAAATTTTGACAAAAATTTTATTAAAATTTCCGAAAATAATTGAATTCCTGGGAAGAATTTTATTATTTATGAGAGTAATTCAATTCTTACCTTTTTTAAATTCAATTCTTTATAAAAATTTCGATTTTAATCTTTTTAAATTCATTTCTTTATAGAAATTTCAATTTTAATTTTTTTAAATTCAATTCTTTATAAAAATTTCCATTTTAAACATTTTTAAATTCAATTATTTATAAAAATTTATAAAAAATTTATAAAAATTTCGATTTTAATCTTTTTAAATTCATTTCTTTATAGAAATTTCAATTTTATTTTTTTTAAATTCAATTCTTTATAAAAATTTCCATTTTAAACATTTTTAAATTCAATTATTTATAATAATTTCAATTTTAATCGATTGAAATTCAATTATTTTTGAAAAATTTCAATTTTAATCTTTATAAATTCAATTCTTTCTGAAAATTTCCAATTTAATCTATTGAAATTCAATTATTTCTGAAAAATTTTAATTTTAATCTTTATAAATTCAATTCTTTATAAAAATTTCCATTTTAAACATTTTTAAATTCAATTATTTATAATAATTTCAGTTTTAATCGATTGAAATTCAATTATTTCTGAAAAATTTCAATTTTAATCTTTATAAATTTAATTCTTTATAAAAATTTCCATTTTAAACATTTTTAAATTCAATTATTTATAAAAATTTCAATTTTAATCTATTGTAATTCAATTATTTCTACAAATTTCAATTTTAATCTTTATAAATTCAATTCTTTCTGAAAATTTCCAATTTAATCTATTGAAATTCAATTATTTCTGAAAATTTCAATTTTAATCTTTTTAAATTCAATTCTTTATGAAAATTTACATTTTAAACTATTTTAAATCCAATTATTAATAAAAATTTCAGTTTTAATCGATTGAAATTTAATTTTTTCTACAAATTTCGATTTTAATCTTTTTAAATTCAATTCTTTATAAAAATTTCCATTATAAACTTTTTCAAAACTCAATTATTTCCAAAAATTTGCTATTATTTGTAACTTTTACAAAATTACATTTTTATCAATAGTTTTTGACTGAAATTCTTCTATAAATCCATTATTTTTAATAATTAATTAAATATACCTATATTTCATAATTTAACTAATTCCAGAAGAATTTGAATTATTAAAATTTTTCAAAAATCAAAGTTGTTTAAAATTTTATTTTAAATTCATTTATAATTGAAATTTCATAAAATTTTATATTAAAACCATTTGAAGTTCAACTTTGTTAAAATTCAGTTAATTTTGAAATATTTAAGAGAAATTATTCAGTAAATAATGTATAAGTCCTAATTTTATGATAGTTCATCAAGAATTAAGTTATTTAAAATAAATTCTTATCAGAATTCTATCATTTAACATTGAGTTTTAGTAGGAATTTTAAATAATAAATAAATATAAGCATTTATATTATGGATTTTTAGATATAATTAAATTTCAAAAAGAATTCACACAATAATCATTTCAAATATTTTATTTCCTGTAGAAATGAAACCTAATTTTTGTAATTAATTTGATCCTCTTTTGTATTAATTTGATTTTTAGGTTTTCAATGATAATTTGTTTGACCATTTTTTTCTTTAAATATATTTAATAAATTGAACTGCGAAATTTTGTACGAAAGTCTAAAGTACAATAAAGAGGGGCTGTGATGTGTAGAAGTTTGAATATTTTTAAAATTAATTATTACAAATTACTTAAAAAATTATCAGTTGTCACGGTCACTTCTAATCAATTTCTCGTCTCTACCGATTTCAAAGTGTTTTACTTTTATTACAATTTATTTTTGAATTATTAGAACTTTTGCATATCACTGCACATTTTTTTAATTATTTTTTAGACTTTTTTTACAAAATTTCAGCTCAATTTATTAAATATATAAAGAGAAAAGTAGTCGAAAAATATCAGGGTATCTAACAAGGATTGAGAAAAAAATTCCTTGACCCCCCTGACTTTTCTTGACTTTTTCCATGAATTTTTACTAATTATTTTTTTGCTTTCTTGGAACAAAAATATGGTAATTGATATATTTACCAATATATTAATATCTAATGATAGAAATAAATAGTAATAAAAATCTTTTGAGATTTTTTAAATTAAAGCAATTTTAATTACCAAAAAATTTTAATTTTAATATAAATTTATATAAATTTTCCTGACTTTCAATGAAATTCTCTGACATTTCCTGATTTTTCCATGACTTCCCTGACCGTTAGACACCCTGAAATTACCATTGAATTTCTAACAGTCACATGCTGTTGAAGGTACTTTTTTAAAATTAATTATCAAGTGCGAAACTTTGAATATTTATCATGTCAAAATACTTGCTTTAATTGAAATGTTTCGATGTTATTCTTGAATTGAAAATTTGCAAAATAAGAAATAAAATGCATGCGGGGAGAAATATGAATGTTCTCCAAAAAGAGACAAGACAAGTATAGCCGCAGCAATATAATAAGGAAGTAAATTGTTGTGCGGATGATATCCTCGAGAGAATGTCGTCTTTTTCACCCTCGAACACGAGAGATACATCGGTGAATTCAGTGGAATGGCATAGAGCACGCGATTCCTGGATAGGAAAGTGGATATCGGTTTCTATAGTGGGTGCAATAACTTTGCGAAATTCTCACTCGGACTGAGGCGTGGTAAGTTGAACTTAGAGTTCTAAGCAACGAATATAGAGCGCCACAAACCACCACCTGTAAAGCCAACCAACCCGATGTTGGCATCAGGGTGCATTTGCCGCTTCTCGTGCAAGCTATCGTTCAATCTTATGCAATTCCGCCAGCGAAAATGTGGAGCGAACCGTCGGCGTCGAGACTGGCGATATTATCCGTCGATAAGCCGGTTGCGGTATCTACGCGCTCCGTTGTTATACACTCGTAACAATACACGTATCGCATTATACTCTCGCCCCCCCCCCTCCTTCTCTCTCTCTCTATTATCCTCAAACGTACGTGTCATATCGATTTGAATTGGGAAATGAGTGGCATTTATCAGGAAAATAACCCTGCATTGCTAATTTATATGCCACTCTCTATCTCTCTCCTTCACTCTCGCGCACTGTTGGCGTGTGCAACGCGATTTCGCCTCGAGAGTTTGTAACCGGAAGTTCAGACTCACTGGGATTCTACACACTTCTCATGCACCGACGAGAAAAGTTCAAAGTCACGTGGAGCCTCGCAGCGTGTGTGGTTGTGTAATATTTAACCACTGCTACAAGCGAATTCACTCCGAAATGTAAAAGGGACATTTTCATTCCAGAGCTCGAACGAGTGCGAAAGTATTTAAAAATACGGACTTTACGGATCAAAAATGAAAAAATACGGAACAATTATTACTGACAAAAATATAACCAGTCCGAGTCAAATAAGAGAACATTTTACTTAAAACTACAAAATAAAATTTTGCATAACTATAAAACATGAAGATATCAATAACTCCAAGTCTTCGACTCGGAGTGATTCAATATTGTTTTATAATAATTAAAGATGGCAGTTTGATAAAATTATTATTTTATATTAAACGAATATTGTACTTCTTCAAAATTATTTTTTTCATTTCAATTCAATTATGTTATTCTTAAGAATTTTGAACTAAAATTCTTCTTTACACTTAAAGCAATTTTCGAAAAAGTTCTTTAACAGTTTTCAATTCCATTTGTTTACAAAATATTCAATTTTATGATTTTCAATTATTCGTAAATTCTTCAATTAAATATACATTAGAAAATAAAAACTTCAAATAATTTTAAAAAATTCAATTAAAACTTTTTCAAAAAAAATAATTCTACAGAATTGTTAGTTAAAAGTACGAAAAATAATAATTGAATTCTACGAGAATTTAATTATTTAAATAATATATAAAAATAAATAATTTATTCAATAATTGAATGTTTCGTAAAATCTAATTTTTACGAAGAATTTTATTAACAACGTTTGAAAACATTTAATTTCTTTTTAAAGAAATTAATTGAAATTTAATTAAAATTTATTACATTAAAGAATTTTATAACAATTTTTGAAAATAATTTAAAACTTTTTGAAGAATTTTATGAAAAATTTTTTAAATAATTGAATTTCTGAGATGAATTTAAATGATAATTTATGAATATAATTAAATTCATGCGAAGAATTTTATTAAATTTTGTTTAACAGCATGTGATTGTTACAGAATTCAATGTTAATTTTTTCGACCACTTTTCTCTTAAAATATGAAATAAATTAAGCTAGTTTTTTGTGAATAACTCTAAAATATCATAAAGAAGGGCAGTGATGTGAAAAAGTTTTAATATTTTTAAAATTATTTATTAAAAAATAACTTTAAAATTATCAGTTCTCAAAATCACTTTTAATCAATTTCTCGTCTTTTCTCTGATTTCAAAGTATTTTTTTATAATTTATTTTAGAATTATTAAAACTTTTGCACATCACTGCTCTTCTTTATTATATTTTAGAGTTATTCACAAAAAACTAGCTTAATTTATTTAACATTTTAAGAGAAAAGTGGTTGAAAAAATTAACATTGATTTCTGTAACAGTCACATGCTGTTAAGTAATTGAAATTTTCCCAAGAATTTTATTAAAATTATTGACAGTAATATAATTCTTGAAAAGAATTTCCCCATCTATTTATAATGAAATAATTGTAATTATATTTTAAGAATATTGTGCTTCTTCAAAATTATTTTCTTCATTTCAATTCAATTAATATTTTCAAGAACTTTTAACTAAAATTCTTCTTTAAAGCAATTAATTTTCCAAAAAGTTCTTTGACAATTTTCAAAATCCATTTGTTTACAATATTCAATTTTACGAATTTCAATTATTCGTAAATTCTTCAATTAAATATACATTAGAAAATAAAAACTTACAATAATATAAAAAAAAATTCAATTAAACTTTTTCAAAAGAATTAACTCTACAAAATTGTTTGTTAAAAATATGAAAAATTAAGAATTTCAATAATTAAAATTTTAAACTTTTTCAAAATTCAATTATTTCTAAAAATTCACGCTATAATGCTTTTAATATTTAATTTCAATCTAAATTTTTAACTGAAATCCATTTTTAAAACAGAATTTTTATATTAGTAAATTCAACGAGAATTCAATTATTTAAATACAAAAATAAATAATTTATTAATTCAATGTTTCTTAACATTAGATTCTCATACAAAATTTTATCAACAAATTTTTAAATAATTAAATTCTTTAGAAGAATTTTAATAAAATTTTTCATAATAATTACATTTTTCGAGGAATTTGATTGAAAGTGCATTAAATATAACTGAAATCCCATGAAGAATTTTATTATTTTTAAAAATAATTGAATTTTTTCAACGAATTTTATTAAATTTTTTTTTAAATAATTGAAATCCTGTGAAGAAGTTTATTAATTATGAAAATAATTGAATTATTGCGAAGAAATTTATAAAAAAAATTTGTAAATAATTGAATTCTTGTAAAAATTTATATTATTTATGAAAATAATTGAATGTTTGCGTAGAATTTTATTCAAAATTTTTTTTTAATAATTGAATTGTTTTGGAAAATTTTATTAAAATAGTAGATATTGAAAATCATTAAATTTGAGAAAACTTTTGAAAATAATTGAAATTTTTCGAAGAATTTGATTAAAACTTTGGAAAATAATTGAATTTCAGAGAAAAATTTTATTATTTATAAAGGTAATTGAAATTTTTATGAGAATTTTTAAAAACTTTTGAATACAATTAAATTATTTATTAGAAAATTCTAGTAGAATTCAATTATTTTAATAAAAAAATGAATAATTTATTGAATAATTGAATGTTTCTTGAAATTCAATTCTCATAAATAATTTTATCAACAAATTTTTAAATAAGTAAACTCTTTCGACGAATTTTAATAAAATGTTTAAGAATAATTATATTTTTCGAGGAATTTGATTAAAATTTATTGTATATTAAAAATAATTGAAATTCTGCAATGAATTTTATTATTTATGAAAATTTAATTCACTCAAATTATTGATTTTTTCAAAAAAAATTAAATAAAAATTGTATTTTAAATAATTGAAATTCTTTTGAACAATTTTATTTAAATACAATAGATATTAAAATTAATTGAATTGAACTTTTGTCACTTTAATTTAGATTTAAAATGAATTTAAAGCACTTGGATGTGCTCTAATTTTCACAAATTTAATTTTTCACTACCTTTAAAAAGAAATCTTTAAAAAAATTATTTAATTTTTCCCGTCTCGTGGAGAGGAAAATTTTTTTTCATACTTTAAAGTTGACGCTAAATTCAGAGATTTTAATTTTATGACGACGAAAAATTAACATACACTCTTTTTGAAAAGACTTTTATTAAAAATATGTCTTGTTTTTATCTCATATAATTTTTATCTTTCACTGGAGTTAAAAAGAAGAATAAGTACTTAATGTAATAAAAGGTTTAAATGAAAATACCAATGGAAAAATTTAAACAAAAATTCAAGCAAAGAATAGGGAGAATAATTTATTACAAAATTTTTATCTATATAAATTAATTTTCTTTAGAAATTATTTTCAGAATTTTTCTTCTCAAGAGGGAGAGAGGGAGAGGAGAGAGAAAAGAAAATTTGTCGAATGAAAATTGAACATTGGAGAAATATGAATGTTTAATGGATTTCTTAGAAGAAAAACTATAGATGTGACCCAGTTGCGTTTTGTTGTGAGACATTTTCGTATACGTTTATTTTCCTTCAGTATGCCCCCGATGTATTTCCAATATTTCGCCTTCATTCCTTTTCTCAATCGTGGAGAATGAGATCGAAAATAGAAAGAGAGAGAGAGAGGGAGAGGTGGCTGCAAAAGCAAGGGGAGCCTAGGGAATAAATTGGAACTGTCTTTGTCGACGTGTTACGCCATTTATTGTCATTTGTTCGATAACAGTGGCGTACCTTAATTTCTTCCCCCCTCAACCCACCTCCTGTCCCCCTCTTTGTTTCTGGCCCACAAACTCTCCTCGATTCTTACTACAGACCGCAATTTTTCTGTACAGATGTCGGAAACTTCTTGCTTGAAAGTAAAACAAGAAAGCAACAAATATCAGATGGAAGCGGAAAAATTGAAAATCCTCTGCACCTGATATTATTTTATTTTTAATTATTTCTCTGTGTCAATTCAATCTTATTTTTTTTTATTCTAGTTTCACTTAATTACTTTTTTTCTTCATTTTTTAATGTCCTCTCATTATCCCCAAGTTTTGAACGTTCAAAGGAACGAAATATTTTTTATTGAAGATATTTTAATAAATTACTAATCACAAACAATTTTAAAAACTGTAATATTTACGTTTAGAAACTCAGTAATTAATTTTTTGCATACCCTAGTGGCGCTGAGAGCATTTGAAACACTTTTGTAGTCTAGCGCCTTTCTCGCATTCTGCTCGCAGTGCTAGAATGAACATAACCTCACCTGCCAATACTTTATTTCACGAATTAAAAAATGATTCCTATGTCATTTCTTTTGACGAATATAATTAAAAAAATCGTGTACATATAAAAAACATTTACTAATTATCTGCCAACAATGAAGTTTTAACGTATTTGAAGAGTTAATACACGTTTCGTTTA
Source organism: Leptopilina syphax (assembly GCA_032872505.1). Taxonomy (NCBI): domain Eukaryota; kingdom Metazoa; phylum Arthropoda; class Insecta; order Hymenoptera; family Figitidae; genus Leptopilina; species Leptopilina syphax. The sequence goes on from CM065470.1 coordinate 10,949,482, forward strand.
AAGTTCTGGTAAGATTTTAATTCAAAAAACGGTAACCTTTTCTTAATCCCAAGCCTAATAATAATTTTGATCATTATTTGCTGTATAAAATTGTTTTTTAAATATGGAAATTTTAAGAATAAATTATTATTAAATTTCCATAAAAAATTATTTATTTCTTTAGAGTAACAGTGTCAAAAATAGTTACACATGTTAAACATTAAAATTTTTGGAATTAACCAATTTTTTTATAATAATAATAATAATAATAATAATTGCAAAAATTAAGTTCCTATTTAAAATCAGTAAATATTTTCTGTCAGGTCAATTAAAAATAAAGAAAAAATAAATCCAGTTTGGGGTTATGTTTTCTAATTCGAATGGAGAGAAATTAATAATATATTTGATCCATAAAAAAGTATTTATTGTTATTCTTGGTGATAAATCATTAGATTAATTACTTAAAATATATTTAAAAATTTTCTTGGAGGTTGAATAAGACATTCATATACTAAAAATTCTTTTATAAATAAGTGTATAAATTAACGAATGAACAAGAAATTTATAATGCAATATTAATTTATATTTAAATTTAATACAATTACAAATATATAAATACTTAGAATCCTTTACTATTATTGTTTTTAAATGCCACAATATTCTACAAGCAAACATTTACTTTTACTTTAAAAATAAAAACAAACACCTTTGACACTTTATGCAACAGAAATTTGAGGTTATGTTGCATTCTAGCGGAAAGTGCTCGCGCCATGTAAGGCGCTAGAAGACGTCGGCGAGATAAACTGCCATGCAAATTCCAGTGGTGGCGCTAGCATATATCTAGGCTTCCATTAAATTTTTCTACCTGGGTAGTAACGCAAAATAATTGCAATAAAAATTTAATTATAATGAATATAAAAAATCATTATAATGATATTTCTATACATAGTTTTCAGGCATCACAGTACCTTTTACCCTCGAAAAAGGTGAAAAGGGGAATTTTTTTCCTCTAAAAGGGGACAAAAAGGGGACAAAAATTTATTTGTTTATACAACTTGCATATATAATTTAAATTTTTATCATATAGCTTCTATAAAAAAGTTCTTTGACAATTTTCAAATTCATTTGTTTACAATTCAATTTTAAGAAATTTCGATTATTCGGAAATTCTTCAATTAAATATATATTAGAAAATAAAGACTTGAAATAATTTCAAAATAAAATTCAATTACAAAAAAAAAGTTTTAAAAAAAATTATTTCTACAGAAATTTTCAATTAAAAGTATGAAAAATTCAGATTTTTAAAAATTTTAATTCAAAATCTTTTCAAAATTTAATTATTCTTAAAAATCCATGCTATAGCCTTATTAATATTCAATCACCATAATGTAAAATTTTAACATAAAGAATTTTATCAACAAATTTTTTAATAATTGCATTCCTTTGACAAATTTGAATAAAATTTTTAAGAATAATTACATTTTTCCATGAATTTCAATAAAATTGTATTAAAAAGTAATTGAAATTCTGCGATCAGTTTTATTTATGGAAAATAATTGTTTTTCTGAAAAGAATTTTGTTATTTTTTAAAATGTTTAAATGTTTGCGCAGAATTTTATTAAAATTGTTTCTAAATAATTGAAATTTCGAAGAATTTTATAATTTATAAAGAGAATTGAAATTTTAACGAAAATTTCCTAAATTTTTTTAAGGTTAATTAAAATTTTGACAAGAATATTGTATTACATTACTTGAAAATAATTGAAATTTCGAAGAATTTTATAATTTATAAAAAGAATTGAAATTTTAACGAAGATTTCTTGAAATTTTTGAAATTAATTGAAATTTTGACAAACAATTTATTACATTTTTTGAAAATAATTGAAATTTTCGAAGATTTTTATAATTTTTAAAAAGAATTGAAATTTTGACAAAGATTTTATTACATTTTTTGAAAATAATTAAAATTTTCGAAGAATTTTATAATTTATAAAATGAAATGAAATTTTGACGAAAATTTCTTACAAGTTTTGAAAATAATTGAAATTTTTGAAGAATTTTATAATTTATAAAGAGAATTGAAATTTTAACGAAAAATTTATTTAAATTATTGCAAATAATTGAATTTCGCTGAATTTTTTATATTTATAAAAATAATTGAAATTTTGACAAAAACTGTTAAAATTATTGCAAATAATTGAATTTCGGCGAATTTTTGATATTTATAAAAATAATTTAAATATTAACGATAATTTAAAAAAAAAATTTGAAAATAATTGAATTTCTGCGAGGAATTTAATTACATATGAAAATAATTTAATTCTTGTGATGAATATTATTATTTTTAAAAGTAATTGAATTTTAAAAAGAACTTTATTAAAAATCCCAAAAATAATTGAATTTTTGGGAAGAATTTTAATATTTATGAAGTTAATTGAAAATTTGACGAGATTTTAAACAATTTTTTTTTAAGAATTTCTGCGAAGAGTTTCATTACTTTTCAAAATAATTGAATTTTTGCAAACATTATTTTTAATAATTAATTAAATATATAAACATTAAAAAATTTAACTAATTTCATAATAATTTAAATTATGAAAATTTTTGCAAAAATCTAAGTACTTTATAAATTTATAATTATAACTTTTAAAAAGATTTAAAAAAAAGAAAAACTTGTTTATTATTGATTAAAAAAAGGTGAAAAGGATACAAATCACCAAAAAAGGGGAAAAAGGTGACAAAATTGAAAAAAGGGGACAAACTGTGATGCCTGAGTTTTTCTAAGGTTATCAAATTGAGACAAAAAACGATCAAAATGTGATGCTTCGCAACAATTTTGATACGTTTTTTGTCTCAATTTGTTATCCTTAAAAAACTGTGATCATTTTTTCTTCTACAAATTCCACTACCAATTTTTTTCCACTACCAATGAAAAAAATCCCTACAAAAAAAAAGAAAATTACAAATTCTCTCTTTCTCTCTTTCAAAAACTTTAATCGAAAAAATACAGAATACAAAAAAAGGGAAAAACAGCAGAGAAAAAAAAATTGATGTCAATATAGAGCTTATTGACTTTAGTATAAGAGGAGAACAATTTTCCTATAACAGAATACTGTTTAAAGTAGAAGCGTATTTCACCTTTTAATCCTATAAAACTAATAAGATCAGTTTCTTCCCTGGAAAAGTACCTTCTCTTCTCTCGAGACAAAAAATGCCGTCGAGAAAAATCCTGCAATGCAGAAAAAGAGGATGAGAGGAAGCGCAGCTCATCGATACTCTCTGAACTTTTGGCGTGCTTTGCGTACAAATACAGATGTGAAATTTTTTTTTCTACCAACACTATAACTGAAAAATTGCATTTCACATACACTAACAAAAAGAGAGAATTCTCTCTCTCTCTCTCTCTTTGTTAGTGTATGTGAACTACACACGAATTCACATATCATCTTCAACCTGCCGTTTCATTTCAACTTGGCTTTTATCTTCGTTTAAAACTACGCATAAAATTTTTTAAAGCCCCAGATTATTCCTGAATCATAGCTACACTTCACATTCAAATACATCATTTTAGTTCTCTCCTCTCCTCTCTGTAACGGAAACTGTATAGTAAGGGCACGTGTACGTACTCTTGAATTTTACCACGAAACTGCAGTAATTTTCAATGGCTTTCATTACAAAGCTTTTAAAAGTTGTGAAAGAAAAACTTTTATCTTCTTTTAGTAATTACTTGTAATCTCCTTAACCAATGACTTTAATAATATAACTTCAATGTAATTTATTCGACATTTTAATATAAAATCACTTTCAAGTGTCTCACAATGCAAATACACTAATATTTGCCATTACGGTTATTGCGGTCTTTGTTATTCTAATTATAACAATTATTATTATTATTACTATCACTATCATACATGCTATCTACTTATTTCTGAATTTTAAATTGTTTTCCTATTAAATTTTTACTGAATTATTTAAATTTCACTAATAGTAACCAAATTTTTACTTTATTAAAATTCGAATTTTGTAGTAAATTTCATAAATAATTCAAAAGAAAAAAGTCAGGCACTAATTTAAATTATTGTCAGTCCTATTATAATTTTTATTTTTATTATTATTATTATTTTTTTTTTTGTTTTTATTCTTACTTTTCTATTCCTACTTTTGTGTACGTAAAAAATAATTTGAAATATACGTAATTTATGTCACGTGAAAAATGGCATCAAGAAGTCAGGCGAAATTCACTTTTAAGTAGAAAAAGCTGTTGCTAAGTTGCCCTTTAAGGAGAAAATGACGACGAGTCAGACGGATTTTACTTTCAAGTAGAAAAAGAAGTTATGTCAGACCTGTTTTAGTTATTAAGCATAAAGAACGTCAAGTTAAACATAATTCACTTTTTACATAAAAATGTTTTGCTACATCACTCTTATAATATGTCTGCTTTTAATTTATAAAAATTGTTTAACATTATAAAACTTATACTCACTTTAAGAACTATAAAAAAATACACGCACCGAGTTTGAAAAAAAAATGACGAAAACTAATAAAATAAAAATGAAATTTCATCTTTTAAGTATAAAAAAGTTAACGAGAGATGAGATTTTTTTCGCGATTTTCTTATTACAGAGATCAATAAAAAAATTAAAAATGTTATTAAAAAAAAGTGATGAAAATATGTCGCTTAACAAAAATAATGACAAATCGTTATTTGTCAATAATTAATTGTTACTAGTTTGTCGTTAACTGTAGTTAATTTGTTAATAATGATTACAAAAGTCGATTAAAATTTAAAAATATAAAAAAATCGATAAATTCGTTCATTAAATTCAGTGTAATCACAAAGATTTTATTTTGTATTTCCCTGATTTATAAAATATTCAAAACTTGAATAATTTTGTTAAATTAATATTTAAACAATTCTTATTTATTTTTTCACAGAAAAAAAATTCAAAAAAGTGTCAATTTAAAACCTTTTGTGATTTAATAACTTCTAAAAATTACAATTATAACTCTTCCCAACTTTCATTATTTAAAAAATTTTTAACTAAACTTTATCTCCAAAACAATTATTTTTAAAAAATTTTCGAAAATTCTTCGAGAATTCCATTATTTAAATACAAAAATTCAATTTTTTATAATAATTGTAACTGTGACTGTTCTTTCTTCTAAAAGTTATTAAGGTATAATATTTTCTAAAAATTATAATAAAGGAAATTCTAAAAATTAATTTTCTAAAAATATTTTTAAATTATTTTTGAAAAATAATTGTTTTTCAATTATATGCAATTAAAACAATTTCAAATAATTGAAATTTAGTAAAATCTTTTTAAAATAATTGAAGTTTGGTAAAATCTTTAAAAAAATAATTGAAATTTGATAAAATCTTTTTAAAAATAATTGAAGTTTGATAAAAACTTTTAAAATAATTTAAATTGGGTAAAATCTTTAAAAAATAATTGTAATTTGTTAAATCTTTTTAAAAATAATTGTTTGATAAAATCTTTTAAAAAAATAATTGAAGTTTGATAAAAACTTTTTAAAATAATTCTAATTTGATAAAATCTTTTTAAAAATAATTAAAAATTTGATAAAATTTTTTAAAAAATAATTGAAGCTTAATAAAATCTTTTTAAAATAATTGAAATTTGGTAAAATCTTTAAAAAATAATTTAAATTCGATAAAATCTTTTTAAAAATAATTGAAAATTTGATAAAATTTTTAAAAAAAATATTTCAAGCTTGATAAAAACTTTTTAAATTATAGAATTTTAATAAAATTTTTAAAAAATAATTGAAATTTGATAAAATCCTTTAAAAAATAATTTACGTTTGATAAAAACTTTTTAAAATAATTGAAATTTGGTAAAATCTTTAAAAAATAATTGTAATTTGATAAAATCTTTAAAAAATAATTGAAATTTGATAAAATCTTATAAAAATAATTTAATAATTAAAATTTGGTAAAATCCTTAAAAAATAATCGAATTTTTTAAAAATATAAAAAAAAAATTTTTTTGAAGATCTTTAATTATCAACATGAACATGATTTCTCCGAAAATTTAATGAGTCTACGAATGTAAATTTTTTTTAAATTTTAATTTACTTTATTCGAAGATAATTAAATCTTAAAAAATTATGATAAATTCATTTTAAGAATTAGTTTCTTAAAAATATTGTAATCTAATTTTTCCCTAAAACCTGAATTTCTTAAAAGAATTTTTGTATAATTTAAAACAAACTAATTAATTTTTTGAAGTATTTTAATTAAAAACTGTAAACATAATTCTTTTCTCCAAAATGTTAAAAATAATTCTATAAAATTTTAATATTTGTATTACTTTTTGTACCTATATGCATTTGAATATTTCAAGATATGTAATTAAAAATATTGAAAATAATTGGATTTTAAAATATTAGAATTAAAACATTCTAAAAATTACTTTTTTTTCCAAAATATTTTAGTATAATTTTCAGACGTTAATTTACATTTATTTTCATTTCTATAAATTTACACTTGAAGATCTTTCATTACAATTTTTGCCTATTCAATTATTATAAAAATTTGTCATTAAAATTCTCCAAAAGTTGATTTTTAAAAAGTATAATAAAATACTTGGAGAAAAAAATCAATTATTTGAAATTAAATTTTACAAAATTTCAATTATTCAAACATTTTTTATAATTTTACATGTATTTCGAAATTTTAGTTAGAAAAATTATTTAAAAGTAGTTTTTTAAAGATTTGTCTATATTGTTATACTTCTTTCATTATAAAAAACGAAATAAGTGGCATTACATACTAAAAATGTGTCATTTTTTTTGCAATCTTTTGCATTTTTTTGTTCGAAAAAGTCACAATATCCGAGGCATGTAATTGAAACAAACCAAATAAAATATTTCCAGAGTTAATAATAATAATAAAGAAGAAAAAAAAATTTCCCTTTAAAAAAAAAACGCTGTTAAATTACCGACAACTGAAATTTCCTTCACCGCTTGAAAACAGCGAGACGAATAAAAAAAAATGATTAAAAGAAACAAATTTGCAATGGAAAAGAATGGGATAATTAAAAACGCTTTTTGACTTGTCGGAAGGATTTACGGTTCTCTGCAGGGAAAATGCTATAGTGTTTAAGGTAGTCGAGTCTCTTGCAATTTTAAACACAGTGCGAGCGTGCACGATGGTTTAGCGATGGTCATTGGACTGTAATTGTAATACGTAATTGCTGCGGACGGGTAGGTAAACCGGAAGGTATCGCGTTTTTGTAATTACCGTTTTCCAAGCGTGACGACTATCGCGCACACTGTGTTCGACACTCTCTCTCACTCTCCACACACAACACAGAGTTCATAGGTACTAATATCCCGTGGTTTGTCCCACTATTGTCATCATGATATGTGATGTACGGTTTTAGATTCTATCTTTACTCGCTTCATACATATATACCTATGCGGGGACGAATAAACCGCACCCATTCCCCAAATCCACTTTTAGAGGAAGGTCGTGCTCATAAAACTTCCCAATTCACAAATCTATACCTCCATTCATAATCGATCATGTTCCATTTTATATGATGAGGATATCACTCCACAAATCGAGTTTCAAAAAAAAAAAATTCTTCGCTATTTCGTCAATAATAGAAATTTTATTAGTCCAAAAAATAAACCCATGACAAAAATAATTTCAATTGGAAAAATTTTAATTTTCTTTTTTTTCAACACATTGCTGCAGAATCTACTAATTTTTTAATGTTCAACTGAACGACATTTTTATATCTATTTTCAAACATTTATTACCGATTATTTGCAAATAGCAGGGTTGTCAAAAAAAAATAATTTTCATTTTCCCTGACTTTTCCCTGATTTCCAGAATTTTTCCTGACTGATTTTGACTTTTTCCCTGACCCTAAAGCATATTTTGATTCACTCTAAAAATTATTAGATACTCACAAAAATGTTCAATTACATTTTATTACGAATTTCTCTAATTGTCAAAATTATTCGAAAACATCGATAATTTTATTTAAAATAAATATTTAATCATTATTATTTTTCCATAGGAATTCAAATTTTCAAAATCTTCAAATTTAAACCTATTATTGAAATTTAATAACTTTTAAGAATATTATAAAACATGAAGACATCGAGCACTCGGAGTGATCAATATCTTCTTGTTTTATAATAATTTAAATTTCCATATAATTAAAAAAAAATTTAATTAATTACACAAATTTTAATAAAATCCTTCGCAAGAATTCAAATATTTTTACAAGTAATAAATTTTTAACATCAATTCAATTATTTAAAAAATGTAATAAAATTCGTTGTAAGAATTCAATTATTTTTAATACAATTTTAAAAGAATTCCTCGAAAAATGTAATTATTTTCAAACATTTTTTGCAGGAATTCAATTACATTTCACAAATAATGAAATTCTTTGCTGAAATTCAAATACTTTCAAAATCTACTAATTTAATAAAAATTTCTCAAAAAAATTCAATTATTTAAAAAAATATGTAAGAAAATTCATTGTAAGAATCCAATTATTTTCATAAATAATAAAATTTCTTAAAAGAATTCAATTATTAAAAAAAAATGTAATAAAATTCTTGCAAGAATTCAATTATTTTCATAAATAATAATATTCTTCACAGGATTTCAATTATTTAAAAAAAAAATTAATAAAAATTCGTTGCGAGACTTCAATTATTTTCCAAAATAATAAAATTCTTCACAAAATTTCAATTATTTTTAATACAATTTTCAGTAAATTCTTCGAAAAATGTAATTAATTTCAAAATTTTTATTAAATTCATTACATTAAAAAGTTTTATTATTAAATTCTTCGAAAGATATAAATTAACAATTATCAATTATTTATAATAATTTTTACAAAAGTTCCTGAAGAATTTTTAATCCATTTGTTTACAATTTAATTTTTACGAATTTTTAAATATTCGAAAATTCTTCAATTAAATATTTAGAAAATAAAAACTTGAAATACTTTTCTAAGAAAATTTAATTAAACTTTTTCAAAATTCAATTATTTCTAAAAATTCATACTATAATGCTTTTAATATTCAATTATTATCTAAAACTCTAACTGAAATTCAATTTTAAATCAATTTTTACTAGTGAAAATTTTACGAGAATTCAAATATTTAAAATTTAAATACAAAAATAAATAATAATTTATTAAATAAATGAATGTTGTTCAAAATTGAATTCTCATAAAGAATTCGAGTAAAATTGTATTAAAAATAATTGAAATTCTATTATGAGTTCTTCTACTCATGAAAACAATTGAATCTTTGTAAAAAATTTAATTATTTATGAAAATAATTGAATTATTATTGCGAAAAAATTTATAAAAAATTTGTAAATAGTTAAATTTCTGTAAAATATTTATTACTTATGAAATTAATTTTATATTTGTGTAGAATTTTATAAAAAAAATTGTAAAATAATTGAATTTTGAAGAAGAATTCTACGCAAACATTTAATTATTTTCATAAATAATAATAATTTTATAGGAATTCAATATCCAAAAATAGTTTAAATACATTTTGATATAATTTGTTTATTAAAAGTTGATAAATTATTTTTAACTAGAATTTAATTATTTTCATAAGTAATAAAATTCTTTCGAAAGATTCAATTATTTAAAAAATATGATGAAGTTTAAACAAATTTGTTAATAGAGTTCACTTTTTTGTAAATTGTCATAAACTCTTTATAGAAGACTTCAATAATTCCAGTTTAATTATAATTAAATTCCTCGTGCGAATTTAAATTTTCTTCCAAAGAATTGAATTTGTATTTTTACAAATTAAAATTTTTAGTAAAATTCATAGAAAGAATTAAATTATTTAAAAATTTGATGATAAAATTCTGTATGAGAATTCAATTTTGGGAAACATTCAATTGCTCAACGAATTATTTTTTTTTTAAATAATTGAATTCTCGTAGAATTTTCTAATAAAAATTGATTTAAAAATGAATTTCAGTTACAATTTTAGTTAATAATTGTATATTAAAAGCATCATAGCGTAAATTTTTAGATAATTAAATTTTAAGAAGGTTTCAAATTAAAATATTTGAAAATCTAAATTTTTCATACTTTTAACTTACAATTTTGTAGAATTAATTTTTTTTAAAAAGTTTAAATTGTATTTTCTTTTGTAAATTATTTGAAATTTTTATTTTCTATTACTATATATTTAAATGAAGAATTTCAGAATAATAGAAATTTCGTAAAATTGAATAGTAAGCAAATAGATTAAAAAATTTTCAAAGAACTTTTTCAAAAATTATTGAAAATAATTGATTTAAAGAAAAATTTTAGTCAAAAAATGTAAAAAATAATAATTGAATTAAAATTATGAAAATAATTTTGAAGAAGTTAAATTAAATTATTTTTATAATTTAAAATAATTATTTTATCACTCAGTCATCTTTAATTGAAGGTTTAAATTGGAAATTTTTACAAATCTTAATTCGTTTGGAAAAATAATAATGATTAAATATTTAAAATATTTAAAAAACAAATTATTGTTTTCGAATAATTTTACAATTAAAGATATTCATAAATAAATTTAACATTTTTTTGAGTATCTAATAATTTTTAGTGTGAATCAAAATATTCTTTAGGATCAGGAAGAAATTTAAAATTTCATCTGTAATTCAGGGAATAGTCAAGTAAAAACAAAAAGAAATTTTTGTGACAACTCTGCGTTTAGAACTTTCTGAACATAATTTAGCGGCATTTTCTGTTGCTTTTTCATAAACAAACTCTCATTACTTAAAAGTTTGCTTAATTTTGAAGAAAGTTCCATTATACCATCGCAAAAAAAAATGCTAGCTCTATAATGCTCATGAATATGCCAGATATGCTGGAAAAACCGAGGAAGTTTAATCACCGAGCTCTGGAATGATAAGCCGACAACGAATTGATGTGATATTTTCAACCACGAAATGAAAACTCCAACTGGGTATAAACCAAAAACTAACAAACTAAAAGGAAATAATGCCACACACAAAAAAAATGAAAGAATATTCGCGAGTAAATAACAAACAAGGTAATACACGAAATTTCTATATAATAAATTACAAAAATTTTTATGTACATTTTTTACTTTATTTATACATATTTCTCTCTCTCTCTCTCTCTTTCTCTCTAAAACAAATAAGATCGCAGTAAAGAGAAAAATTTATACCCACCACCACTGTATATCATTATGAGCGATAATAAAAAAAAATGAACCATAAACTCCAACTGGCAAATAAGTCAATAATTTCAAGTTTTCTATCTCGTAATTTTTAACCCGACAATTTCGCATTCATTTTAATTTTTATATTCTTTTCCGTTTTATTTTATTGGATTTTACCGGGAAATACAAACAGCATGGCGCATTAAAGAGAAATTATTTTTCAAGAATTGGGTATTAATAACAGTTTATTACAATATCGACGATATAATCAACAAATAAAATACGATCTCTAAAAATGAGTTTTTTTTTACACCATAAAAAATGGATATTCAATTTCGTATTTCAATATACCAGTATAAAAATAAATTTTGCTTTTTTGCAGCGTTAATATTTTGTCTAAATTAATCACAAAATATAAAAATGTTTAAAAAAAATAGTTTAGACAACCAATGTAATATCAACTTTTTTTTCAATCTGCAAAGCTAGAATGATTTTTTTTTTTTTTTACAAAGGTATCAATTTGAATATCCATTATATTATCGGATTGTTATAACCACATTGGAGTTGTTAACTCTTCAAGTTGATTCGCTATCATAAAACAAAACATGGAAAGCCCTCTAACTGACATATATACAAGTATCAAGTGGAATGTCCGTTAAACGAATTCGCTTTACATTTCCAATTTTTGAAGGGATAATTCCAGCTTTTATAAAATAAACATTTTCAACTAATTCCATCTCAAAAGAGAATTTTCATTAAAACTTTGCAAAAAAAAAAAATAAAAACATATACAAAAAGTATGATTTTTAAATATAATATGAAAACAGCGATTAATGTAATATGAAATGACGACTGTTTGAAATTTTACAGCGGAGATAAATTTTTTAATTCTTACAAATATTTATTCAGGATTTCATCATCGAATAATTTATCAATTCGAAAAAAAAATTTTTTATTGAGTAAAATCTGTCGAAGTGTAATATTAAAAATTTTTTTTTTTAAATTCAAAACATTAAGTTGCATTCTAACAGATTTTACGGCAGAGAATTCAACAATAAATTTAGAAAAATTTTGAAACTATGTCTGAATAAAAATTCCGTTTTATGTCTAATACATTAAAGAACTTAAAAAAATTTAAATTATTATGTTTCTAAAGTTTTGAATGTTCAAAAAAAAATTTCTTTAAATATTTATTGCAGTAAAAATTAAAAACTTAAATTACTAAATTTAAAATGTTTTAAACATTTTAAACATTTTTAAGAAAATTTATTGTGCACGATATTTTATTACTTCTTTTAATTTATGTTCCTGAAATTGAGACATCGACACTCAGCGTCGAAAAACATTTTTTTCACCAAATCAAAAAGAATTAAGGAACTTTTCTTATTTTAATTAAAATTTTTAGATTTTAATGTTAGATTTTAATTAAAAAATTGCCATGCAATTCTTGTCCTATATATCAATTATTTTATCGATTTTTTTAATTTCAATGATTTTCCATATCTACTATTTTAATAAAATTCACTAAAAAGAATTCAATTATTTAAAATATAATTTTAAGAAATTTGTATGCAAACATTTAATTATTTTCATAAAAAATAATTTAAAATTCAAGAAAATAATAATTGAATTAAAATGATAAAAATAATTAAGATTAAAAATAAGAATTGTGCTAATATTTTTCTTTATTTTCTAAAACCAAATAATAATTTTGTTAAAAAAATTGTGATTCATAAATAAAAATAATCCAAAATAAATAAATTTTCTATTTCTGAATCACAGTTGTTTAACAATTTTCTAATTTTGTTTAGAAGTGAAGAACAAAAATCTGCATAATTTCAATTTGACAAAATATAATATTTAACAAAATTTAAGTCTTTTAATGAAAAGAATTTCAAAAAATTCTGATGATTTCTATATGTCATTACAATTTTGAATTAATTAGAAAATAAAAATAATTATGACTTAATAAAATAATATAATATTACAATCTATCTAAAGATAACAAAAAACAAATGTATAAACAAAAGACAACTTCAGAGTGTGAGGGACAGAAAAAGTTAATGAATGAAAGAACATTAAAATTATTATAAGTAATTAATTTTTAGATTTTAATTTTAGATTTTAATTACAAAATTTCCATGCAAATATTTTTAATTTTTTAAAATAGCAAAATAAGTGAAATTTTCTTCTTATTTTTTTTACTAATTTCGAAATAAAATTTTAAGGAAAATTAATAAAATAATAATTAATTAATAAAATATCCGAAGAATTTCTTTTTTAATTCAAAATCTCACTGTCTGACTAAAACTCTGCTTTTACTACTGATAATAAGAGAACAGCTACGTCTGACTGCAATTCGACTCTACTACTGATTCTATAATTACAAGCTAATTTGAAACCTCGTCTGACTAAAAATCCCTTTCACTACTTACATTAAACTCTTTAGAAAGCTTATTGCTAATGGGATTTTATACTTTCGAACGTTCAAATACGCGAAATTAATTTTTTTCTTCATTAAATTTTTTTTTTGTTACAATAAAAATTTATCACAATAAAAATTTGAGTCACTATAAAAAAAATTAATTGTGAAGTTTCTAAATATAAATTTCTAATTTTTATTGCTAAGCAGTAATTTCTGAAAATATTTTTACTAAAAAATAATTCGTTCATTCGAACATTTAAAACTTGTGGATTATTTGTGTTGCTTTGATTTTTAATTAGAAAAAAAAAAATTCTAAGACTAAAAAAACTTGCACAAAATCCAAATAGCATTCAATATTCCCCAATATTGAGACAATATTGACATTATATTGAACAGTGATATTAATTTGTGTCAATATCGTCCTCCAATATTGAGGTAATATTACATTGTAATATTCGGACCATATTGCATTGTAATATTGTGTTAATATTATCTCAAAATCCACCAATTAGATTAATCAATATTTAAAAAGTTCAAAATTCGTCAGAAAACGGAAGTTTCTTGAAAAGATCAATACGAACCCTATGTCTCCAAATTCTAACTCAATGCCTCAAGATATTTTCAATACTTTGAAACTTTGACTTATAAAAAAAATTATATAATTCAAATAAACGATAATTTGCCTGTTGAATAAAAATTTATTTGTATTAAATAATTTTCAAATAAATTACAATCTCTAATTTTTAATTAGTAAAAATGTTTACTAATTTGAATTAGTGATTGATCTTCTGTTTTTGAATTGGTAAATTTGACTAATAAATAATAATTTCTATTAATTAATTAGTAGAATTTACTAATTCAAAAGCAAACATTTTTCCAAATGCTTTCGAATTTGTAAATTTTACTAATAAATAGTAATTTCTACTAATTCATCAGTAAAATCAGTCACTAATTCAAATTAACAAAAACTTTCACTAATTCAAATTTAAAGAGGTCCCTGAAGTTGCCATCGATGCTTAGCATTGAAAAATATTTTTTGCACCAAACCGAAAAAAATTACTTGACTTTTCCCAAGGTTCAAAGTCAAAAAAGTATTTTCAAAATTGTTTTTTCTTCCTACGTGAATGAAAGTAGTGAAATTAGTTAAAGTTTTATCAATAAAAATAAGAAAAAATATATTTCGATGCTGAGCTGAAATTTACTAATTTTTTCGAAAACAACTAAATTTCTTAAAAGAGTTTTTGTTTTATTTAAAAGTTAAAACACTAATTAATTTTTTAATAAATTTTAATTAAATATTTTGAACATGATTTTTTTCTCCAAAACGTTAAAAAAAATTCTAAAATGACATTATTTTTTGTATGTATTTAAATTTTCAGAAATATGTAATTGAAAGTACTGAAAATACTGAATTTTACCAAATTCGACGCTAATTTTCATTTTTTAATTTACATTTGAAGATTTTTCATTAAAATTTTTGATAATTCAATTATTTTGAAAATTTGCAATTAAAATTCTTCAAAAGTTGAAATTCGAAGATTTTAACAAAAATATTTGAAAAAAATTAATTATTTTCAATTAAATTTTACAAAATTCCAATTATGCAAAATCTTTTAAAATATATATTTCGAAAATTTAAGTTGAAAAATGATTCGAATATAATTTTTTAAAGATTTGTTTATAATTATTTTTCGCACTATAAAAGTCGAAGTGAGTTGCATTTTGTACTAAAAAATGTAGTATTTTAATGCAATATTTGGAAAAAAAGTCAAAAAAGTCGCAATTTATGAAAAAAAAAATCGAAAAAGTTTTCAGTTTTTCTTAATTTCCCTGGCAAACAATTTTTTTTCCTGACATTTCCCTGACTTTACTGACATGTGGACACACTGAAAAAACCTAGTCATTTTTGTTGAGTTGCAACAAAAATGAGACTCTTAGGTGGCGCCACGTTCTATGGCGTTTAACATAGTCTCATTTTGAGATGCAACAAAGATGAGACTGGGTTTTTTGTGTGCATCCTGGATAAATAATCGCTTATTTAAAGGAAATAAATTATTTTCCATTGTAATAAACAAAAAGACTTACACTTGATTATACCGATTTTTCCATGAAATATAAATTAAATTTTCCTAAAACTTTCCAGAACTACTCAACTTTACTTCACCGGATTACTTAACGGATTATACACATCACATATGGAGTAAAATCTAGCAAAATGTTCACTTTCGGCAAAATTTCGCAGATATCTTTTTTTGCCTCTACACATTCTCTCTTTTTTTTTAAATTTTCGAAATGAGAGAGAGAGAGAGAGAGGTACTAATGGCACAAGATAACAAATATTGGTACAAATATATAACAAGGAGCATGAGCTTGTTTGAATCAACTGTGCATACCAGAACACTTGTGCATGAGTCCAACCTAATTTGCAATGAGGGTGCGTGTGTACCTACACAGATATAGTGGACTACGTTATACTGCGCTGTCGGTATTATGTACTTGGACTAAAGTGAAGTAGACTCGTGGGATTTATGTCCGCAAGACCGACCACTGGAATCCTAGCATGCAGTCAACTGTTTGCCAGCCACGCTTTACCGAAACCAATTGAATATTAATTGTATTAAATAGTTCGAACTGATCATACACATTCATTTTTTTTTTGTCAATTAGCAAATAAAAAAAAAATAATTATACACCATTTTGTTTACTGAAACCACATCGTCTCATCTACTGACCCACTCTCTGAATCTGAATTTCAGTTGAAAATAACTTATTTTCTGTTAAATTTTTGCTGAATTTTCGCTTCATTCGTAAGTTAGAAAAAAATTAATAAATTACTAAACTTCTACCCACTAAAAATAAACTTTTTGTTTATTAGTAAAATTTTTACAAATCAAGGATTGCAGTAACTTTTTTTCTTAACAGTTTTTCAAATTCCTCAAATAATTAAATTATTGTAAAAAATTGTAGTAACATTCTTGGCAAGAATTCAATTCTCTTTATAAACAATAAATTTAATTACAGAAATTCAATTGTCTTCAAAAAATTTTAATAAAATTCTTGTCAAAAATTCAATTATTGTGATAAATAACAAAACTTGTAGCAGAAATTTAATTATTTTCAAAAAATTTTAATAAAATTCTTGTCAAGAATTCAGTTGTCTTGATAAATAACAAAACTTGTAGCAGAAATTCAATTATTTTCAAAAATTCAATTTCAATTAAATTTCTCAAAAGAATTAAATTAATGGAAAAAATTTTACTAAAATTCTTGGCAAGAATTCAATTCTCTTTATAAACAATAAATTTCATTACAAAACTTCAATTATCTTCAAAAAATTTTAATAAAATTATTGTCAAAAATTTAATTATCTTTTTAAATAATAAAATTCATCACAGAAATTCAATTATTTTCAAAAAATTCTTGTCAAGAATTCAATTATCTTGATAAATAACAAAACTTGTAGCAGAAATTCAATTAATTTCAAAAAATTCAATAAAATTCATTTTTAATTAAATTCCTCAAAAGAATTGAATTATTATAAAAAATGTTAATAACATTCTTGACAATTATCCAATTCTCTATATAAACAATAAATTTCAACACAGAAATTATATTACTTTTAAAAAATAAAAAAAAATTTTCTCGTAAATGCAAATGCTTACAAAAGTATTAAAATTTTTCGCAGAAGTTCAATTATTTTCCAAAATTTTAATAAAATTCTTGGCAAGAATTCAATTCTCTTTTTAAACAATAAATTTCATCACAGAAATTCAATTATTTTTATAAAATTTTAATAAAATTCTTGTAAAAAATTCAATTATCTTGATAAATAATAAAACTTGTATCAGAAATTAAATTATTTTAAAAAATTTAATAAAATTCAGTTTTAATGAATGTAAAGAAATTAATTAATGTCAAAAATTTTAGTAACATTCTTGACAAGAATTCAATTCTCTTTATGTACAATAAATTTCATCACAGAAATTCAATTACTTTCGAAAAATTTTAATAAAACTCTTCTCAAAAATTCAATTATTGTAAAAAAACTAAATTTTTAGCCTAAGTTCAATTGAGGAGCTGGATCGAAGAACCGGCTCTTCGCTCGAACTCACGCAGAAGATAGTCCCTTCGTCAGTTATGTCATGAAAATTTAAAACTCAAAAAAAAAATATTTAAAAATTATGACGTTGTAGAGGAGAAAAAAATACATCTTTTTTCTATTTACAATTTTTTTCTAAAATGCAATTTATTAACACTAAAAAATAAAAACTAAAAATTTTCTCTCTTAAAAATTAATTACCTTTTGATAAATATATCGTCATTTCTCAGTCAAATATTAATGAAATGAACCGATTTTTTTTAAGGCATGCACAATATACCTTACCGAAGCCTACAAACAAATAAAAAGTCCAAAAAATCAAATTGTTTATTAGTTATTAATTTTGAAAGTTGTTATTTACAATAACAGGAATTTTAATCTTCAAGAAGAAAAAGTATGCGACGAATTTTCGAATTATGAAAACTTCTCGCGAGAAAGTTTTTTCTTTATTAATCAGGAAGTTTTTCCAAAAAAAATTAAACCGATTCGATGAGAAATAAAGAAAATAAAAGAAAAATAGCGAAACAGTATTTTCGTTCGCAGCGAAAATGCGGTTCGGCAGCCATGTTTGTCATGTGGCTCGTAGCGTACGCACGCACACATACACGCTGATGTGTGAAATAGAAATGTGTGCGTGCGTATACGCTACGAGCCATATGACAAACATGGCTGCCGAACCGCATTTTCGCTGCGAACGAAAATACTGTTTTGCTTTTTTCCTTTTATATTCTTTATTTCTCATCGAATCGGTTTAATTTTTTTTTGAAAAACTTCCTGAATAATAAAGGAAAAACTTTCTCGCGAGAAGTTTTCATAATGTGAAATTTCGTCGCATACTTTTTCTCGTTGAAAATTGAAATTCCTGTTGTTGTAAATAACAACTTTCAAAATTAATAATTAATAAACAATTTGTTTTTTTGGACTTTACTTTGGCTTGTGGGCTTCGGTAAGGTATATTGTGCAAGCCTAAAAAAAATCGGTTCATTTCATTAATATTTGACTGAGAAATGACGATATATTTATCAAAAGGTAATTAATTTTTAAGAGAGAAAATTTTTAGTTTTTATTTTTTAGTGTTAATAAATTGCATTTTAGAAAAAAATTGTAAATAGAAAAAAGATGTATTTTTTTCTCCTCTACAACGTCATAATTTTTAAATATTTTTTTTTTTGAGTTTTAAATTTTCATGACATAACTGACGAAGGGACTATCTTCTGCGTGAGTTCGAGCGAAGAGCCGGTTCTTCGATCCAGCTCCTCAATTATTTAAAAAAATTCAATAACTTTGTTATCATAAATTGTTGTATTATCTTCATAAAAAATAAAATTTTTCACTAATATACAATTATTTAAAAAAATTCGAATAAAATTCTTGTCAAGAAATCAATTATTTTTATAAATTAGAAAATTCTTCCCAGAAATTCAATTATTTTCATAACATTTAATAACTGTCTAGGCAAGAATTTCATTATCTTCATGAAGAAAAAATTTCTTCAAAGAAATCCAATTATTTTAAAAAATTTGAATAAAATTCTTGGCAAGAAATCAATTAACTTCATAAATTACAAAATTCTTCCCAGAAATTCAATTATTTTCATAAAATTTGATAAAATACTTTAAAAGAACTCAATTCTTTTTAAAAACTCTAAGAAAAGTTTTCATAAATAATTATTTTTTTTAATTTTAAGAAAATTCTTCATAAATAATAATATTCTTTGCAGAACTTCAACTTTTTTCAAAAATGATTATAAAATTCTTCTCTAAAATTCAATTATTTTCATAAATAATTAAATTCTTCGCAGAAATCCAATTATTTTTAATAAAAAAATTGGAAATACCAGCTTTTGATTGAAAACATTATAAAAAAAATTAACTAAAAAGGTGAAATAGGTAAAAATTAACGAAACTTTTTAAATTTAAATTAGTAGAGATAATTATTGTAATTTTTTTTTTTGTTATTCAAACTTTAATTCTTTATTAGAATGTTGAAAATTAAATTCTTAACGCTTTCATCAAAACGAATGTAAAATTTAATTTATCTTTTTCTTTTAAAATATAGGAAATGATGAATTTTTACTAACTTTTTTTCGGATTCTTCCTTTTAAGAATAAATTTATTAAACTTTAACATCTAGATAATTATTAATGTTGAAGTACCGTTTTTCTCCGTCCAATAAATAAAATATACACTGACCTTAAAAATTGTCAACGTCTCAGAAAACCAAGTAGTGAAAAGGACACTCACCTGAAACAAAAAGATATTTTCTCTTAAGTACAAAATGTTTTAAAAGTACAAAATGTATAAAAAGGACAAAAAGTATGAAATATACAAAATGTGTAAAAAGTACAAATTGCATAAAATGTAAAAATAAAAATGTCACAAAAATAAAAAATGTACTCTATTCCTTTCCTAAAACTTAATTTTCCAGAACAAAAAAAAAATTCGCAAAAAGCAGTAAAATTCAATTTTCAAAAAAAATGTCACAAAAGAAACGCATACGAACACCATTGTTAAAAATTAAGATAATAGAATAAGTTTCGGGAAAAATAAAAAAAAGTAAAAAAAAAATTGTCCCGTATCTTCCTTAAATCGAATTAGGAGTTCATTGATCAAGAGCCATTCACTTGACAACTCTGAAATCGAGAAGCTTTGAGCATACGAGTAGAGCTTGCGTCGTCGCTAATCGGACTATATACTGACGTCCACCGTTCATCACACTGCAATTGAAGTGGATCCATGTCCAATTGACTTACGTTAAATTAAGTACAGTTGAGTCGGGAACATGAGCCGACTTACAAATCGTCACACACTACCACTGTACGAACACGTAGCGAGCTTTTGAAATGGAATCCGCAAACTTCGTTACTCTCGACGATACTGCCGGAATCTGAGAGTGCCGCACATTCTCTTGAGAGCGAGTCGGCGGTCGGCAGTCGGGTCGTTTCAGTCGACCTTACCCAGTTCACATGTGCGTTAATCATTCCATGTAAAATCATAACACGAATGGTACCTGGGCGCTTATAACCATTTCAAGAGGATCGCATCCTCTCTCCTTCATTTATTTAGATTAAAAGTAAAAAGGCGAATTTCAAAATTATACTTTGTGCGACAATAAATTTTAAAACTTCTTTAAAATTAAAGATATTCAATTTTATGTTCTTAAAATAATAATTTATATTTCATGCCCCTGAATATAGAAAACAATTATAATTCACGCGTGGCTGACTTCTCACTCACTTTTTTTTAAATAAAATTAGCAATTTAAAAAAATAGAACGTAAAAAATATATATAGTTTTAATATTATTATAATCACAATTATAATCAACTATCGTAAAATAAATAAATTATTTAATAAATAAGTTTACCTAAATATTTCAAAATTAATTCAATTTTAAAAGAGTTGTGTTTACAATTTACATAAATAAATAAACTTCAAACGGTTTCAAAACTTGAACTTTTATAAAATTTCAATGTTGAATGAATTTAAATAAAAATTTGAATAATTCTAGATTTTTAAAAAAATTTAATAACGAAAATTCTTCTGAAATTAGTTAAATTCGTCAATATATAATAATTTATTATTAAAAATAATAGATTTATAGAAGAATTTTAGATAAAAACACTAAAAAAAATTGAATTTTGAAGAAGTTACAAATGATTGCAAAAATTCAATTGTTTTTAAAAGTAATAAAATTCTTATCATAAAATTAAATTATGTTCCAAATTTACATAAAAATCTCAACAAATTTTCAATTATTATCTTTATGAATAAAAAAATTCTTCATAATTCAACTATATTTTCACAAATTTTAATAAAATTCTTGTTAAAATCTCAATTTTTTTCAAAAATATTCCTCATTTTAAAGATTTTCAATATCTACTATTTTAATAAAATTACTCAAAAAAATTCAATTATTTAAAAACAATTTTAATAAAATTGTACGCAAACATTTACTTATTTTCATAAATAATTAGTGTTGCCGCGATACGAGACGAGGCGATAATTTTAACTGTCTCGTCTTGTCTCGTTATTATAGGGCAATTTATCGTCTCGTCTCGTGTTTCGAAAATATTACATATTATCGTCTCGTCTCGTCTCGTCTCGAGCGTCGAGAATGCTACACATTCTAGTTTTCTCTCGTCTTTTTCAGCTTTCTTTATAGAAGTATAGTATTGTAATAGTATATTGTGCAACAAGTACAGAAAGAAGCTGTTTTCCGACGAGTGCAAAGTTTGCTGCTCCGAGCGAAGCGAGGGCAGTAATTTGCACGAAGTTGGAAAATCTTCTTTCGTACGTGTTGCACACAGTACTTTGTGCAACACCTGTTTACCGAAAAAAGTTCTTTTTGTACATTTCTAATCAATAAATATAGTTTTATGTTGATTATAGCGTATATTATACTGTTTACAAAAAAGTGTGCAGGAAAGTATACTTTCCTGCACACTTTATCAAAAGTGTGCGGGAAAGTACACTTTCCTGCACACTTCATCAAAAGAGTGCGGGAAAGTACACTTTCCTGCACACTTTTAAATGTGCAGAAATTGATCACTTTCTGCTGCATTTATGTTAAAGGAAAGTAGCTCTTTTCCAGCAGGGGTTGCACAAAAAATTTGACGTGTTAATTTTTTTTAATGTTAATATTTATCTTAGATATACATATATGTCTGTAAAATTTTGTTCGCACATTACGAAAAAATGACTTGACGATTAAGGTGAGACTTGGTAGTCTCTCAGGTATTAGTCTGGTTTAAAATTTTAGCTATATTGGAATAAAAAATGTTAAGCTGAATAATAGTTACAATTTATTTTCAAATAATCAAAAATGCAAATTTTTTTATTTTTTGCATTAAAAAAATGTTTTTGTCTCCAATAACTGATAACTTGTTTTGTTTATTATCAAATAAATTTTATTTGCTTCAAATTCTGAATTCATTGGTTCAAAAATAATTTATTTCAGTAAAATAAAAATTATTTCATTCAAGTTCAAGTGAATACTTTCTTATTTGATTCAAATCAAATAATTTTTAAAAAGATAAATATAAAAGTTGCTAACTTTTTTAGCTAAATATAGAACCCATTTTCACAATAATATTTAAAAATAAGCAAAGAAACTGAATTTATGATCCAAACCCAAATTTTTTTTCACAATTTTTTTAAATTTATTTTTCCGTTAAATATTGCTCATTAAAAAAAAACACTGAAAAATGAATTAAATTTCAACTTTTAGTTAAGAAAGAATTTATTTACTAAATATTATGTATAAAAAAAATATAATTTATAGAAAATATTTATAATTTCTTATATTTTGTTTAAAAAGACTATTAAATGCAACGTAAACAATAAAAGATTTTAGTATACATATATCTATCATATTTTATATATATATGTTAACCGTAACTATATATTTTCAGAATAAAACTTTGCAATTTAAAAAAAATTCTCATCGAGAATTCTCGTAATTCTCGTCGAGAATTCTCGTCTCTCGTGACACCTCTCTCGTCTTGTATCGTTTTAGCGATAATTAAAAAAATACTGTCTCGTCTCGTCTCGAGTCAAAGTTCTCTCGTCTCGTCTCGCCTCTCGCCATTATCGCGGCAACACTATAAATAATAATCACAGGACTTCAAATATTACAATTTTAATCGAATTCCTTGAGAAATGTAATGATCCCCAAGTTTTGAACGTTCAAATGAACGAAATATTTTTTAATAAAGATATTTTAATAAATTACTAATCACAAACAAATTTAAAAACTGAAATATTTACGTTTAGAAATTCGGTAATTAATTTTTTGGATAGTAACGCAAAATAATTGCAAAAAAATTTAATTTGGAAAAGAAATAATTAAATTTCGTTCATTTGAACGTTCAGAACTTTAGGATTTTGAAATGTAACTATTCTAAAAAGTTTTATTAAAATTTGTCAAAAGAATTCAATTATTTCAAAATTTGTTAATAAAATTCTTTATAAGAATTCAATTATTCTTAATACAATTTCAGTTAAATTTTTCGAAAAGATTTCTTTTTAAATATTTTGATACAATTTCTTTATATAAATTCATTTATTTTTAATTCAATTTCAATTAAAATTTTCAAAAAGATTTTATTATATTCAAAATTTTTTGGAAAATTTTAATTATAAATAATTTTAATTAAAAAAATTCACCTGAAAAAGTTAATATCGTAAACAAAAATTGAAGAATTTCAATTATTTTTAACACAATTTTAATCAAATTCCTTGAAAAATTCCTTGAAAATGTAATTATTCTAAAAAATTTTATTAAAATTCGTCAAATAAATCAATTATTTAAAAATTTGTTAATAAAATTCTTTATAAGAATTAAATTTTAAGAAACATCCAATTATTCAATAAATAATTTACTTTTGTATTTAAATAATTGAATTCTCGTAGAATTTTCTTAAAAAAATTGATTCGAAAATGAATTTTAGTTTAAATTTTAGATAATAATAGAATATGAAAATAATTTTTAGGAAGTTTACAGTTGTTACTGTATATTCTCATAGTATAAAATAATGATTTTAACACTCGATCCTCTTTTATTATTATAAAACTTAAAGATAATGATTAATTTTTAATACAATTTCAATTAAATTTTTTTAAAAGATTTTATTATATTCCAAATTTTTTGGAAAATTTCAATTCGAAACAATTTTAATTAAAAAAATTCACCTGAAAAAGTTAGTATCGTAAAAAAAAATTTATGAATTTCAATTATTTTTATAAATAATAAAACTCATCGCAGAATTTCAATTATTTTTAACACAATTTTAATCGAATTCCTTGCAAATTTTAACTATTCTAAAAATTTTACTAAAATTCGTCAAAAGAATTCAATTTGTTTAAAACTTTGTTAATATAATTCTTTTAAGGAATTCAATTATTTTTAATACAATTTCAATTAAATTTTTCGAAAAGATTTAATTATTTTCAAAATTTTTGGAAAATTTGAATTCTAAACAATTTTAATTAAACAAATTCACCTGAAAAAGTTTGTATCGTAATACAAAAAATTTTATTAAAATTCGTCAAAAAAGTTCAATTTGTTTAAAACTTTGTTAATATAATTCTTTTTAAGAATTAAATTTTCAGAAACATTCAATTATTCAATAAACAATTTACTTTTGTATTTAAATAATTGAATTCTCGTAGGATTTCCTAATAAAAATTGATTTGAAAATTAATTTTAGTTTAAATTTTAGATAATAATAGAATATGAAAATAATTTTGAAGAAGTTACAATAACAATATTCTTATAATATAAAATAATGATTTTAACACTCAATCCTCTTTTATTATTATAAAACTTAAAGATAACGATTACTCCGAGTCGAAGACTCGGAGTAATCCTTATCTTTATGTTTTATAAGAAGATTTTTAAAGTCAATTAATTTTTAAAAAGGTTTGAATTGGAACTTTTTGAAAATCTTCATTCCTATGAAAAAATAATAATAATTTAATATTTAAAATATTTAAAAAAAGAAATTATTGTTTTCGAATAATTTTACAATTAAAGATATTCGTAAATAAATTTAAGAGAACATTTACTTCAATAACATTTTTTCCTTTATTTTCTAAAAATTCAAAAATTTTTTTTAAATCAATTATTTTTACACTGAAAAAAATTTATTTGATTCAAATAACCAATTACTTGATTATTAGCAATTAAATATTTACTTGAATCAAATAATTTCTATTTGCGTCAATTAAATGGTATTTGAACCAATTTTAGTATTTGAAGCAAATATAAACTACACCATTTAATTGACTCAAATAAAAATGATTTGATTCAAGTAAATATTTAATTGATAATAATCATGTAATCGGTTATTTGAATCAAATAAATTTCTTTTTCAGTGTAATAATTTTTGGAAAAAGTTTTTTGACAATTTTTAAATCTATTTATTTACAATTCAATTTTACGAAATTACGATTTATTCGGAAATTCTTCAGTTAAACGAAAATAAATCACCAAAATTAATAATTTTTTTATGAATTCGAAAAATTTAATTTTTTCAATGAAAAAAACAATTATTTTTGTATTCATTAAAATGAATGTTCACTAATAATCCAAATACATTTAATTAATATTATAAACAAACCTAATTTCGTCCTAATTAACTAAATACATTAAGTTTAGATTTTCCCTTTCTTAGGGATAATTTTTCTCCTTCTAATTCTCTATAGGTACATAAAAAATGATAAGCGACATACACAGGAGGGGAGATTGTAGATTAAAACAAGGTCAAAATGTACAATAGTCATAAATTACTCGATTTAAAAAATGCTTCCCATTATGTATTTATTTTATATCAAAGAATGATCTAAATACGAAACTCGAAAGAATATTTAAATGTTATATTTTCCTTCGCTCACAGTTTAAAAACTATAAATCAACAACTAATTTCCATGTGAGTATATGTATAAAATACAATGCGGAAAAATTAACTTTTTTAATCCATCAAAAATAATGTCCCTAAAGTTTTAAAAGTTTAAGGATACAACATTTTTTTCACTTTATTTTCAAATTTTATTATTATAATTTTCATTTCACGCATCAAAAACGAAAATAAAAACAAATTGAACAAGTTTCAAAATTAATTTTGTTTTTTCCTTTTTATTACAGGCAGTAATTTTTTTTCTTTGTCTTCTTTCAATTTGAATTTTATTAAAAAAATATTTTTTTACTGTAACTTCATCAAAATTATTTTCATCATTTTAATTCAATTATTATTATCAAGAATTTTAAATTACTTTTTATGAAAATAATTGAATTTCTTAAAAAAAAATTTAATTATTTATGAAAATAATTGAATTCCTGGGAAATTTTTATTATTTATGAAAATAATTAAATGTTTCCATACAATTTGATTAAAATTTTTTTTAAATAATTGAATTCTTTTTGGGAAATTTTTTATAATAGTAGATATTGAAAATCATTGAAATTAGAAAAATGCATTTTATTTTTGAAAATTATTTGAAATTAGGACAAGAATTTTTTTGACATTTATGCGCATTTATGAAAATAATTGAACTTTGGAGAAGAATTTTGTTTATTTATAAAGATAATTGGGATTTTTACAGAATTTTTTTCAAATTTTGAACATAGTTGAATTTTATAAGAATTTTATTATTTCTTTTTAAAATAATTGAATATCTGCAATTATTTGTAATTTCTCCAAAATTGAATTTTTTTAGTGTTTTCAACAAAAATTTAAAATTAAAATTAATTGAATTCTTATAAAGATATTATTAACAAATTTTTAAACAATTGAATTCCTTGGCCGAATTTTAATAAAATTTTTTGGAATAGTTACTTTCTTCAAGGAATTCGATTAAAATTGTTTTAAAAAATAATTGAAATTCTGCCAAGAATTTTATTATTTCTGAAAATAATTGAATTATTGAGGAGAAAGTTATAAAAAAAATTGTAAAGATTTGAATTCCTGTGACTATTATTTATGAAAATAATTAAATGTTTGATTAGAATTTTGTAAACAATTCTTTTAAATAATTGAATTCTTTTGGGTAATTTTATTAAAATAGTAAATATTGAAAATCATTGAAATGAGGAAAACATTTGAAAATAATTAAATTTTGAAGAATTTTTTTATTTATAAAGATAATAATTGGGATTTTGTCGAGATTTTTTTGTAAATTTTGAAGCATAATTGAATTTTTGCGAAGAATTTTATTTGTTTTAAAAATAATTGAATTTCTGCAATTATTTGTAACTTCTCCAAAATTATTCATATATTTCATTTTTATGAAAAAAAATTAAAAATTAAAAATTTTTTAATTCTATTATTTTTAAAATTGCTAATTTTATTTAAAAAAAAGACAGTAAGAAGTATTATTATTGCTAGTTTTATTATAATAAGATTTAAATTTGAAAGGAAAAATAAATAAATTTCGTTTATTTGAAAGTTCAAAATTTTTTGAACATTTAATATCTTTGTAATTTTAATTCTGTTTTATTTTTATTTATTTATTTTATTATTTCATTTTTGTTTTATTTTTTTATTTATTTATTTATTTTTTTATTTTAATTTATTTTAATTTATTTTTGTTTTTTTTTTATTTTTATCTGTTTTTTGTAATTTTTGTTCGCTATAGTTTACTATTAGTCGTGATATTACTATACAAAAAAGAGGTGCATAGTTGAAAAGGGAATTTCTTTTTTTGATAAAAATTCTATTTGAGTAATACTCTTGACATTGATTAAGCTGAAAGCAAACTTTAGAAATTAATTTTCATTTATTTAAAACGACTTTTGTTGTATATACAGTGGAAGTTTGAGAGAAACATTTTTACCACGATAGCATAAAAATCCTCTCGCTGCTGTTTCAGTTTCTATTTCAATCACTGTCAAACCAGTGTAATTGATTTCTGATGCCTCTTACCCAATCAAAAATATCGCTCAGATTCGCACAAATGCGAATTTATCGCTGTGAGCAAACTAAGAGTATGGAGTTACTGTCGATTTATCGATTCGCTTACTCACACGTTCAAAAACAGAAAAAAAAGTAGAAAAGAAAAAAAATGAGTTATATAATGACAAAGACTTATTGTTCCTTCTGCGAAATTACATTAGGTATTTATATTTGTATCTTTCATTTATTACTCAATGACAGGTAAATGACAGTATGGGTATAAAAAAATAAATAAGGTGAATAAAAATTAAAAATTATATTTTCCTTTGTATTTAATATTTGAATTGTAGCGAGATGTGTAGAATTTTTCTCTCCCTTAATTTTCAGCTGTATATAGTTGCCTTTTGTAATATATCGTTGCTTAAATATTATTTTCCTTTTCTGTTTTTCTTTAAAGTCTTTGTGTATACATTTCTGGAATTTTTTTCATTATTTTTGCATGCCAGCAATGTTTCTATTTTTTTCCTCCACTTTTCGTGTATTTTCTTGTTTTGCGTATATATAACATTGAAGCTTTGTGTTTCGAGAAAGTCTTGTCTGCCTATTTTCACTTCTTCCAATTTCTTCTGCTTGTATATATATAGAGTACACTTTTTTTTAACCGTTGTTTGCTTAACGACTACTGCATTAAATATATTTTTTTCGTAAATTTCCATCTCGTTGAGAAAAAGTGATTTTTGACAATTGACAAATATAGTCAATAATGAAATATGAATTATATTTATTTATTCATTTAAAATCCATATTTATTGATTTCTTTACCTTAAAGTTTGAATTTCAGGGAAAAGTCAGAAATTTTTATTAAAAGTAATGAAGAAAATTAAATTTTTAGAATTCATAAGAATTAAATTGTAATTTTTGGAACAAAATATTTGTAACAATATTAAAAATTGTAAATGATTTTTGAAAAATGTTAGTTGTACATTGAACATTAAATAATGTAGAGAATATTTCAATGAGTAAAATTCTTTTTCTTTTAAATCATTAATTATAAACTTTGTGAAACTTCACCAACGTATATTATCCTTATAATTCAATATCAACACTAATTTATTATTTTTTGTAATAATTACAAAATGCAAAGTCAACATCGAGTACAAATCACGTAACTGAATCTGAAATTTCGCATCTGTCATAAAAGTTATTTGCGGCTATAATTGTCTGTATGATTCATACTTTGCTTTTTTTGTTAAAAAAAATCGTTGCGTCATTAAGCAACAACTCCTTGCATCAGTCAATGTCACATGTCCCCACAAGAAAATAATTATATATATAAACATAGTCTCGACAGTCGTAATTTTTAGTGATAAATATTTCCTTTGATATTATCAAAAAAAAAAAACGAAAAAGAAAAAAAAATTCGTCAAGAGGAGGAGGAGAAGAAGAAGAAGATAAAAGCAATTTTTGTTTAAAACGATGAGAAGAGATTTAGGATCGTAAATGTGTCTTATATCCTGATATAAGGAAGAGAAAGTTCCGGACTATGGATTTAAGATGCAATTTCCGCAAGGATTCTAAGCGTCATCCGTCATCCGACACATAACCAAAAGCCATATATAGAACAATGCCTGGTTAAAATTACGCATTCCAATTAGAGGTTTCCAAGAGAACCGCCCCGCGCACGTGACACTCTTCACCTTTCATGTTCCACACATGCAATATGAATTCAAGATTTATCCCGCTTTGGAATATTCCAAATAGTGTTTCAAATATCCCCGTTCCATAAAACATAATAGAATTTAGTAAAATAATTTATTATTATTTTTTTATTCTATTACTAGCAACAATTAGCGCGCGACTTACTTCTTAGTTACTTTTTTTTAAAATAAAATTAGCAATTTTAAAAATAATAGAATGTAAAAAATTTTTAATTTAAAAATTTTTTTTCATAAAAAAAGATCCTAAAGTTCTGAACGTTCAAATGAACGAAATTTATTTATTTCTTCTACAAATTAAATTTTTATTGCAATTATTTTGCGTCACTATCCAAAAATTAATAACTGAGTTTCTAACCGTAAATATTTCAGTTTTTAAATTTTTTGTGATTAGTAATTTATAAAAACATCTTCAATAAAAAATCTTTCGTTCATTTGAACGTTTAAAACTTGGGGATCATCATAAAAATGAAATATATGAATAATTTTGGAAAAGTTACAAATAATTGCAGAAATTCAATTATTTTCAAAACAAATAAAATTCTTCGCAAAAATTCAATTTTGTTTCAAATTTACCAAAAAATCTCGACAAAATCCCAATTATTATCTTTATAAATAAAAAAATTCTTCAAAATTTAATTATTTTCAAATGTTTTCCTCATTTCAATGATATTCAATATTTACTATTTTAATAAAATTATTACCCAAAAGAATTCAATTATTTAAAAGAATTGTTTACAAAATTCTAAGCAAACATTTAATTATTTTCATAAATAATAGTCACAGGAATTCAAACATTTACAATTTTTTTTTATAAGTTTCTCCTCAATAATTCAATTATTTTTAGAAATAATAAAATTCTTGGCAGAATTTTAATTATTTTTAATACAATTTTAATCGAATTTCTTGAAAAAAGTAAATATTCCAAAAAATTTTATTAAAATTCGGCCAAGGAATTCAATTGTTTAAAAATTTGTTAATCAAATTCTTTATAAGAATTCAATTAATTTTAGTACAATTTCAGTTAAATTTTTCGAAAAGATTTTTTTTTAAATATTTTGATAAAATTTCTTTATATAAATTCAATTGTTTTTAATACAATTTCAATTAAAGTTTTCGAAAAGATTTAATTATTTTCAAAATTTTTTGGAAAATTTCAATTCTAAACAATTTTAATTAAAAAAATTTACCTGAAAAAGTTAGTATCGTAAAAAAAACTATAGAAATTTCAATTATATTCAGAAATAATAAAAAAATTCAAAAATTTCAAGACATTCTTGGCAAAATTTCAATTATTTTCAAAAATTGTCTTCAATTCAATGATATTCAATACATAGCTATTATTTTAATAAAATTCTCCAAAAGAAATTTTCAATTATTTAAAAACACTTTTGATAGCATTTTTCGCAAAAGTACAATTATTTCTAAAAATGAGAAAAATTCCACACAAATTCAATGATGTTCAAAAATTAAAAAAAATTCTCGACAAAATCTTAATTATCTTTATAAATAAAAATAAATAAAAAAAAAAAAATTTTTTTAATAAAAATCTTTTCCGATATTCAATTATTTCCAAAAATTTAAATAAAATTCTTGGCAAAATTTCAAATATTTTCAAAAATTACCCTCAATTCAATGATTTTCAATATCTACTAGGTATTTTAATAAAACTTTTCAAAAGAATTCAATTATTTAAAAAAAAAAACTTTTGATAAAAATTTTTCTCAAAAATACAATTATTTTTAAAAATAAGAAAAATTCCACAGGGATTAAATTATTTACAATTGTTTTTCTAAATTTTTTCACAATAATTTAATTATTTTCTTAAATAATAAATTTTTTTAGGAATTTTATTATTTTTACAAATAATAAAACTCATCGCAGAATTTAAATTATTTTAAATACAATTTTAAATGAATTTACCAAAAAATGCAATTATTCTCAAATATTACATTAAAATTCTTTTAATGAATTCAAATATTTAAAAAAATTTGTTGATAAAATTCTTTATGAAAATTCAATTTTAAAAAAACCTTGAATAAACTTAAAAAATTATTTATTTTTGAATTTAAATGAATTTTAGTTAAAATTTCAGATAATAATTGACTATTAAAAGCATTAAGCGTGAATTTTTAGAAATAATTGAATTGAAATGATGGAATTAATTTTTAAGAAGTTCACTTGGTCATCTTTAATTATTATAAAACATGAAGAGATCGATCCAGTTATTCATGTTTTGTAATAATATTCTTATAAATTGTTGAATTTCAAAAAGTTTGATTTTGAATTCTTAAATATTAAAAATTCTTCTAATGAATTCAATTACTTTAAGAAATTTTGATAAAATTCTTTATAAGAATTAAAATATTAAGAATTATTCAATTATTGAATAATTTTTTTGTATATTTAATAATTGAATTCTCTTAGAACTTTCAAATATTAATGAATTTAAAAAGTAAATTTCAGCTAAAATTTTAGATAATAATTGAATATTAGAAGCTTTATATTCACAGTTTTTTTTTTACGAAAAGTGTTGCAAAGCATGTTATGAATTTTTAGAAATAATTAAATTTCAAAAGATTTTTCAATTGAAATTTTTCAAAATTTTACTTGTAAAAATTTAAAAAATATTTTCCACACTGATTTAAAAGCAGAATAATTTTTTCTCTCTCAATCGTTGATCATAAACGTTGTAAACTTCACTGAAGTTCAAATGAATAAGAATAAATTTACATTTCTCCCTCGAAAAGATTTGTAAAGAAAAAATGTTGTTAAAAACTGACATTTTTTTAAATTACAAAAGACTATTTCATTTCATATATCAAGTTTTTTGTAAATCATTAACAAAAAAAAATCCCATAGAATTTTTTTTCTATGCGCAAAAAAAGTATTCATCATTCTTTTTTATTAGAATTTGCGAAAATTAATTCGTTTTATTCACTGCGAGAAAAGTATGAATGCGAAATTACAGGATTGTGTAGATGGATTTATATTTCCGAAATAATGTTTTTATAGAATCATAAATGTTCCATTGTGTTGGGGAAAATTACAAAAAAAAAAAAGATTCAATTATATTTACGGAAAATTTTTTTTTCTCTTTTTCCCCCAACATATAAAATCATACACTACTCGATTGTAGTGGAAAATTTAAATAATCCTTTTATTCTCTTTGATTCAACGCGCATATACATATAATATTCTAGGGTTCATGATTCTTTTACAAAAAAAAAAAAAAATAATGAATGAAATTTCCTGGATAATCTCCCACGAAAATTCCACTCTTTCTCTATATATACTTTCAACTTGTCTAGATTCTTCTATTAGTTCTCGAAAATGAACTTTTAGTTGGGTTGGAAGGTAAAATTATCGCTTCACTTTGCGTGACTTTTCCCGTATGCGCGCAGTTATCTATTGCCGTTCGAGACCAATATCTATTGGTATGGATCTTGAAAATTCAGTTGGAATGAAATATCGCGTGTCCTTGATTATGAATTGTCCTAAAGGGTTTATATGTAAGGATGAGATGTAAAATAAGAGCCAATTTTCAAAGTCTGTAAAGTTTTTGATATTTTTAGGTCAAAAATTACAGACTTTTTTTCTTACTCGCCTCTATGTGTCACTTTAAAGAATTCTATATATGTGGCGAAAAAAGAAATGAAAAATTTAAGTGTGACATGTGATAAGTTAAGTGAAATCTGTTGTAAACTTTGTTTCGATGGAAAATTCGATTCGAAATTTATACCAGAATGCAGAATCGAGAAAGGTATTGAAAAGAAAAGACAAAAATTCCTATCGTGAGTCTCGGGAGAGATACGACGACGACCGACCAAGAGAGAGAGAGAGAGAGAGAGAGAGAGAGAGAGAGAGAGAGAGAGTTCTTTTCGCATATTTTTCCTAGATTTGAGAGAATTTAGTTCTTTTATTAATATTGACTCGAATCAATATCACGTTTATTAATATTAAAATTCTTTTTTAGAGTAAATAAATATTTCTATTCGTTTTTATTTACTTTAGAGAAGGCGGTGATTCTAATGTCACGTCAAAACTAAAAAAAATCGATCATGAACATTTTGCTCTAAATTATTATGCAAATTATTCTCCTTTTTATTTATAAAAAATACTAGAAAATTGTTAACTGTTACAAAATTTTGATTAAGAAGTACGAAATAATTTGCATCAATTCTACTTCTTAATTTCAATTGTTTTAATAAAATAGAAAATTTTTTAAAAATAAAGGAAAAAAAAGTTTATAAATTATGTTTGTCAATTAGAAAATTTAATTAAAAATAAAACTGAAAATTTTTGAATTTTTAGAAAATAAAGGAAAAAATTTTATTGAAAAAAATGTTCTGTTAAATTTATTTACGAATATCTTTAATTGTAAAATTATTCGAAAACAATAATTTCTTTTTTAAATATTTTAAATATTTACCTAATTATTATTATTTTTCCACAGGAATTAAGATTTTCAAAAATTTCAAATTCAAACCTTTTTAAAATTAATCAACTTTAAAAATATTGTTATAAAACATAAATAAACATAAAAACATAAATTACTCGGAGTAATCGTTATCTTTATGTTTTATAATAATAAAAGAGGATCGAGTGTTAAAATCATTATTTTATATTATAAGAATATTGATACTGTAACTTCTTCAAAATTATTTTCATATTCTATTATTATCTAAAATTTAAACTAAAATTAATTTTCAAATCAATTTTTATTAGAAAATCCTACGAGAATTCAATTATTTAAATACAAAAGTAAATTGTTTATTAAATAATTGAATTTTTCTGAAAATTTAATTCTTATAAAGAATTTTATTAACAAATTTATAAATAATTGAATTCTTTTCACGAATTTTAATAACATTTTTTAGAATAGTTACATTTTTCAAGGAAAGCAATTAAAATTGTATTAAAAATAATTGAAATTACGTAATGAGTTTTATTATTTCTGAATATAATTGAATTTCTAAATTTTTTTTACAATACTATTTTTTTCAGGTGAATTTTTTTAATTAAAATTGTTTAGAATTAAAAGTTTCCAAAAAATTTTGAAAATAATTAAATCTTTTCGAAAAATTTAATTGAAATTGTATTAAAAACAACTGAATTCAAAGAAATTGTATCAAAATATTTAAAAAGAAATCTTTTCGAAAAATTTAACTGAAATTGTATTAAAAATAATTGAATTCTTATAAAGAATTTTATTAACAGATTTTTAAATAATTGAATTTTTTTGACGAAGTTTAATAAATTTTTTTAGAATAGTAACATTTTTCAAGGAATTCGATTCAAAATGTACTAAAAATAATTGAAATTCTGCGATGAGTTTTATTATTTCTAAAAATAATTGAATTTCCTAAATTTTTGTTTTACGATACTAACTTCTTCAGTTGCATTGTTTTAATTAAAATTTTCCAGCAGGGTTCCTACAGAAATCCGTATTTAAAATTCCATACCTTTTCCATGATTTCCAGGTCAAATTTTTACGAAATTCCAGTGGAATTTTAAATCTAATTTCAATATTTTTGGGCTCTTTAAAAAAACTCTACTTATTTAATAGTCTCCACCCTTTGGTAAAAATTCTAAAATTATCAAAATTTATCAAAAATTCGAAAAACCGATTTTTTAAAATTCAACAGTTTTTCTTCTCTTTTATGGGATTTAGCTTCATTATTTTTGTGCTTTTGGAAAATACTTTACTTATTAAATAGTCTCCACCTTTTGGTAAAAAATCTAAAATTATCAAAAATTCGAAAAACCGAATTTCTTAAAATTCAACATTTTTTTCTCTCTTTTATGGGATTTAGCTTCATTATTTTTGTGCTCTTGGAAAATACTTTACTTATTTAATAGTCTCGACTCTTTGGTAAAAAATCTAAAATTGTTGAAAATTATCAAAAATTCAAAAATCCGAATTTCTTAAAATTCAACATTTTTTCCTCTCTTTTATGGGATTTAGCTTCATTATTTTTGGGCTCTTGGAAAATACTTTACTTTTATTTAATAGTCTTAAATTTTTGGTAAAAAATCTAAAATGATCGAAAATTATCAAAAGTTCAAAAATCCGAATTTCTTAAAATTCAACAATTTTTCTTCTCTTTTATATGCCTTTTAGCTTTATTATTATTTGAATTTTTATTCAAGAGAAAAAATGGAAAACAGAAAAATTTAGAAACTTTTAAAAATTCCAGGCCTTTTCCATGATTTCCCTGATTTCCAGAAGCCTTTTAAAAATTCCATACCATTTCCATGATTTCCATGATTTCCAGATTCTGTAGGAACCCTGTTTCCAAAATATTTTGAAAATAATTAAATCTTTTCAAAAAATTTAATTGAAATTGTATTAAAAATAATTGAATTCTTATAGAGAATTTTATTAACAAATTTTTAAATAATTGAATTCTTTTGACGAATTTTAATAACACTTTTTAGAATAGTTACATTTTTGAAGGAATTTGATTGAAATTGTATTAAAAATAATTGAAATTCTGCGATGAGTTTTATTATTTCTGAATATAATTGAATTATTTAGAAAAAACTTTTAAAAAATTTGTAAATATTTAAATTCCTGTGAACTTATTATTTATGAAAATAATGAAATGTTTGCGTACAATTTTAATATAATTGTTTTTAAATAATTGAATTCTTTTTGGGTAATTTTATTAAAAGTTTTAAAATATTTGAATTTTAAAGAAGAATTTTTTATTTATAAAGATAATTATTGGGATTTTGTCGAGATTTTCTTGTTAATTTTGAACATAATTGAATTTTGTGATAAGAATTTTATTACTTTTAAAAATGATTGGAGTTTCTGCAATCATTCGTAATTTCTTCAAAATTCAATTTTTTTAGTGTTTTTAACTAAAATTCTTCCATAAATCTATTATTTTTAATAATTAATTAAATATATATTGACAAATAGAACTAATTTTAGAAGATTTTGAATTATTAAAATTTTTCAAAAATCCAAGTTTTTTAAAATTTCTAATTAAATTCATTTAACATTAAAATTTTATAAAATTTGAAATTGAAGCCGTTTAACAGCATGTGACTGTTACAGAAATCAATGGTAATTTTTTCGACCACTTTTCTCTTAAAATATTAAAAAAATTAAGCTTGTTTTTTGTGAATAACTCTAAAATATAATAAAGAAGAGCAGTGATGTGCAAAAGTTTTAATAATTCTAAAATAAATTATAAAAAATACTTTGAAATCGGAAAAGACGAGAAATTGATTAAAAGTGATTTTGAGAACTAATAATTTTAAAGTTATTTTTTAAAAAATAATTTTAAAAATATTAAAACTTTTTCACATCACTGCCCTTCTTTATGATATTTTAGAGTTATTCACAAAAAACTAGCTTAATTTATTTAATATTTTAAGAGAAAAGTAGTCGAAAAAATTAACATTGAATTCTGTAACAATCACATGCTGTTAAAGTTCATTTATTTATGAAAATTGCAAACGCAACTCTTTTAAAATTGAATTAATTTTGAAATATTGAAGTAAAATTATTCCATTAAATAATTTATTTATTTTATGATAGTTGTTCAAGATTTAAGTTATTTAAAAAGAAATTTTTGTCAGAAATTGAAAAAATTGAAGGTTTTGTATTAGAATTCGTGGTTATTTTATAGTTTATGAGTCAAACAAAAAAGACACAAAAATTCAGAACTTTCTTATGAATTCTAAAAATTTATTTTTTTTTCAGTTCTTTCAATAAAGGTTCCTGACCTTTCCCTGAATTTCCTTTGTCAGAATATATGATTATTATAATTATAATAATATTAAAAGTATATATTCCAATTCACATTTTATTTTTATGAAAAAAAATTTGAATTAAAAATTTTTACGTTCTATTATTTTTAAAATTGCTAATTTTCCTTTCTTAAAAAAGTGAGTGAGAAGTGAGCCGCGTGCAGATTGTTGCTAGTGTTAATAAATTATCAATTTTGTTTCAGTAACTAATAGTTTCATTTGCTGGCAGTCGTATATCGAGAAAAGTATAGGATTGAGGGACATATTTTCCCCCGCACGCACACACAGATACACACGAATAAAAAGATTATGAAATGGCAGAAAATATAAGGGGAGGACGAAATAGCAGAAGAGCTATTCGACTTTCTACACTTCCTGGAGCAGCTTTACGAGTTTTCCGTCCAACTCGTAACAGGTAACGCGGTCTTTTCGCCAGTCGAGCACCATAACCCATGAAACCGGAAGTTCCAAGAAGAATCAAGCTTTAACTTTAACCGAAATGAGGTCGGTGAATGTAAGTGTAAAAAGAAAAAGGACGACGGTCCAGCGTAGATTCCATGAAGAAGAAGAGGACGAAGAGAAAGAAGCGAGAGGGATAAGAAGGTCCGAGAATCTCGATGAAAATCTTTAAGTAATCTATTACATCCCCGGAGCTGACATTGCTGACTGTGATATACATACATTAAAGTATTTTCCACTTGAGTTCCCTCTTTCTGCCATAGCCATAAAAATGCAGAATCGAATTTTACAAAAAAAAAATAGAAGCGTGAATGCAATTTTCCAAGTAAATTTACCTATGGGAAAAATGTTCTCGAAAAATTCTAAAAGTATTTGCGTAGTTATGAAATTTACCGCGGAAAATCGTTCATAAAATTGAAAATTCAACTTAATATCAAATTTTTAACTCTGAAAAAAACAATTCGAAGCCTAAGTTTTCTGTCAAAAATAAAAAAAAAACCTTCCATACTTCCGAAGGATTTTAGAAAAAGTCTAGCGGCAAAACTTACGAGATTATGAAAAAACGGTTAAAAAAGATTCTTGCCGTCTTTCGAACATTTTCGAGAAAAAAAAAACTTTTCCACTTCGAATGTCTTTAAGAGAACATTACGAAGATTACACAAAATATACTAAAGAGATTTTCCATTTTCTAAAAAAGGAAATACTATGCTCTTTAAAAAAATAACTCAAAAGAAGGAGAAATTTATTCATTCGACAAATATCGATTTGTCAACTGAATCAGATTATGCAGAGTTGACACAGGTCAGGGAAACGTCGGGGAAAATGAAATTAGTCAGGGAATTCAATTATTCAGGGAAATATGTCGGAGAATTTTATAAAAAGTACTGAAAAAATATCAAATTTTGATAATTAATTCAAAAATCAAGGTTTTTTGAGTTAATTCATTTTTTGAATCACCATGAATTTAAATTCAGGACTTTGATTTCTTTTTAATTAATATAAATACATTCGATTGTTACTCTTTGAAAAATTCAATTATTTACCAAATTACAACATTATAATTGTTTGAAAAATCGATTTTTTTTAATTTCTAGTAAAATTCTTTAACAAATTTAAATATTTTTCAGTTCAATTTCATAAAATTTAGTAATTCTTTAATAAAATGTTTCTAAAAATTCAAGTAAGTTTGAAAAATTAAGTTAAAATTTCTCAAAAACCTAATTTTTCAGAATTTAAAATATTATTATGTAAAACTTTAATGTTTTCTTAAAAACAATTAAAATTTTTAAAAACTTTTGGTTTAAAACCTTCTGAATTGCAATTAATTGCGAAAACAGCAAATGTTATCTACTAAAAAATTAATTATTCCAAGTAAATTATAAATATTAACTCGAGATTATAGAAATAATTTAATCCAAGAAAGATTTCGGAGTATTTTAGTTAAAAATTCTGGAAATAATTGAATATTTTAAATAACTCTACTAAAACTACAATAAATAATTGAATTTTCCACAAAATTTAGTTAAAAATTCGAAACCTATAAATTTTCCTTTAAATTATATATTAAAATTGTTGTAAATAATTGAATTTTCTAAGAATTTTAATTAAAAATTTTTAAACTAAATAAATAGTTTTACAAATTATATGAAAATTCCATTTATTATTATTATTTTCCAATTTAAAAAATTTTTTATTTCCAAATATGAACATCAATTTTTGAATAATTTCGGATTCAAAATTTATAAAAATTCACTTATAAGTACATAATTAATTATTCCTGTTTTTTACTTTTAAAAATTTTATTAAATTACTATTCTCATAAATAATAGAATTGTTTGGAAGAATTCATTCATTTTTATAAATAGTAAAATTCTTAATTATGTGCAACAATTTTCAATAAAATTTTACGAGAGAATTCAATTATTCATATAAATAGTAAAATTCTCCGCAGGAATTCAATTATTTTTTATACAGTTTTACTAAAATTTAACAAAAGGATTCAATTATTTTCAAAAATTTTTATTAAAATTTTAAGAGAGAATTCAATTATTATTTTTACAACTAGTAAAATTCGTCGCAGGAATTCAATTATTTTTGAAACAGTTTTACTAAAATTTCACAAAAGGATTCAATTATTTTCAATAAAAATATTTATTATTTATTTATTTCAATATTTATTTATTTATTTTTAATAAAATTTTACGAGAGAATTCAATTATTTTTATAACTATTAAAATTCTCAGCAGGAATTCAATTATTTTTTATACAGTTTTACTAAAATTTCACAAAAGGATTCAATTATTTTCAAAAATTTCTATTAAAATTTTAAGAGAGAATTCAATTATTTTTTATACAGTTTTACTAAAATTTCACGGAAGAATTCGAATATTTTCAAAATTTTTTAATAAAATTCTACGAGAGAATTCAATTATTCTTATAAAGATTTTTTATGTGTACTTTTGAAACAGTTTTACTAAAATTTCACAAAAAGATTCAATTATTTTCAATAAAAATATTTATTATTTATTTATTTAAATATTTATTTATTTATTTTCAATAAAATTTTACGAGAGAATTCAATTATTTTTATAACTATTAAAATTCTCCGCAGGAATTCAATTATTTTTTATACAGTTTTACTAAAATTTTACAAAAGGATTCAATTATTTTCAAAAAATTTCAATAAAATTTTATGAGAGAATTCAATTATTTTTATAACTATTAAAATTCTCCGCAGGAATTCAATTATTTTTTATACAGTTTTACTAAAATTTCACAAAAGTATTCAATTATTTTCAAAAAATTTTAATAAAATTTTTCGAGAGAATTCAATTATTTCCTAAAATTGAATAGAATTCTTCGACACAATTCAATTATTTTTATAAATTGGCAAATTCTTAGCAAAAATAAAATTATTTTAATAAATAATAAAATTATTAGCAAAAATAAAATTCTTTTTATAAATAATAAAATTTTTATCAGGAATCCAGTTATTTTCAATATAATTTTAAAAAATTTCTCCAATGGGTTCAATTATTCTTTAAATTTATAATCATTTTTTTTTAAATTCAATTATTCTCAGAAGTTTCGATAAAATTCTTTGTAAATTTCAATTATTGTCAAAATTTTCAAATAAAATTATTTAAAAAAATATTATTTTTAAGAAATTTAACGAAATTCTTCAAAAAAATTTAATTATTTGCAAAAAAAAAAACAAAAATTGTTTAAAAGAATTTAATTACATAGAGTAAAAGTCTCAAATTCTACAGAAAGTAAAACATTTGTTAAAGTTGAAGTACTTTTTTGTGTTTTGCTTCTAAAAATTGATTTATATTATAATTGAACTCCCCTTGAATTTTTTATATCATTATTAACTTGCAAGTATCGAATTGCAACGAATTGATACCAAAAATATGGATTAAATAATAAATTGATCCAAATTTTTGTTATTAATTTGATCCACTTTGATATCAATTTGATACTTATTTCAAAAAAACTGTGATAGTAATCAGGCAAAAAGATAAAATTCCGACTCGAAATCAAGGAAAAGAGTATTAAAATTTTTGTCGCAACCCTTTTATGACAAATTTTTTTATAAATCGCAATGACATAATTTGATAATTCGAAATTAAAAATGATAAGTTTATAACTAATATTTACACAAATTATTGCAAAAGGATTGATATTTGGTGGAATGGCTTTTAAACCTAAAACGTACACTATGTATACCAGACTCTTCTCCTCAATAGCTCTTCGCTTTTCAAGAAGTCAGCCTCGAGCGGGGTCAACCAGTAATCGACTCAGCACTTACTCTCTCGTCGTCTCTCTTCCTCTCTTCTCTCAAACTGTATGTCACAGAACGCCTACGCCTATATACACTTTTGAATTTTATCTACCTTACGAATTCATACTTCAAAATTTAAGGCACGAAACTCCTTCCACTTAAATGAAAAAGTAAATTCTATCAAAATGATTACATAAACTCTCTGCGAGAGAGAATATTTGCTTCCATCAAAAAAAAAAAAAAAAGAAAGAAAGAAAGAAAACTTAATATTTCTCATATTATTCCTTTTTTCTCTCCAGCTTCACAAACAGTAGCGAAAAGATTTAAATAGAAAGAATTTTCTCTACAGCTTGAAATTTCTACTTGAAATTTTCAAGTGCCGACCTTATTTTAGAAAAGTAATCAGCATTTGCAACACTTTCAGGTGAATCTATTCTTGAAGTATGATGTATACGAATCTCAAACATTTCAATTGCGAAGAATATGCCAAAATGCTCGCGAAAGAACAAAAAAAGAAAAAGGCATAAAAAAACATAGAAAAAGGCATAGAAAAAATAGAGAAAGGTACAGAAAAAATAGAGAAAGGCACAGAAAAAATAAAAAAGGTATATAGAAAAATAGAAGAAGAAAAAAATGCTAGAATTGTCAAATGTACATATGAGAATCGTTTTACACACAAGCTTATAGCAAACCTGAGAGATTTCATGCGAAAAACAATAAACGAGAAGACACACAAAGGAATCTGAAGAGCAAAAGAGCTTTGAAGCGAGATATTCATAAGAACTAAAAAGAAGCAAAGTTGAAAGCTACGCCTTTTAAAGTACACTAAAAAGAAACAGTTTTCTCCTCACTATCGATGCAAACTTTTCGACCTGATTTCCAGGGACTCCTTTTAATATAATTTTATCTCGAGTTGAAATCACTACGGGAATCGAACGCATACAAATCGAAGGCAAAAAAGTAAAAGAAGAATCGAAACACTATAAGGTCTTTCAACCTGTCCTCCATCTCTCTTTCTATCTATACAATATTTATTGTACGTAAACAAAAAAGAAATTCGAGGCAATTATTACGAAATACGATCCTTGATTTGAAATTCAATCATCTATTTTTAATTTAAATTCAAATGATTCATAAATTTTTAATTATCGTGTGAAGTAGGTTGAAAATTGAAATTTCCATAAGGTTAGAGGGAAAAAAAGTAGTGACGCCGGGGAAAAAAGGCTCGCGCAGTCGCTACGCGTCTGCGCACCCCTTTTTTCCCCTACGTCACTTAACCTAAAAACAATTTTCAGTCAATTTTGAAAAATATCCAAACAATTAAAATTTGGTAAAATTTCTTTAAATAATTGAATTTTTGAAAAATATAAATAAAAATTATCAAATTTCTGAAGAATTTTAATTATAAACAGGACCATGATTTCTCACAAATTTCAATAAGTCTAAAAAGTAAATTTTTATAAATTTTTGTTTACATTGTTCGAAGATAATTGAA
The DNA here is from genome assembly GCA_032872505.1 of Leptopilina syphax. NCBI lineage: Eukaryota > Metazoa > Arthropoda > Insecta > Hymenoptera > Figitidae > Leptopilina > Leptopilina syphax. The sequence continues at coordinate 10,992,802 of CM065470.1, forward strand.
TATTAAAAAATTATTGTAAAACAATATTCTAATAATTAGTTTTTAAAAATATTTTAAAGGAGGTTAAAGTTTTGAACGTTCAAATGAACGAAATTTATTTATTTCTTCTTCAAATTAAATTTTTATTACTATAATTTTGCGTCACTATTAAGCAAATTAATTATAATGTTTCTAAATGTAAAATTTGAGTTTTTAATTTGAATTGTAATCAATAATCTATGAAAATATTTTTAACAAAAAATATTTCGTTCATTTGAACGTTCAAAACTTTTTGTTCATTATTTTAATGTGATTTGTATAATTAATTTTTGTATAATTGAGGGGCTGGATGCTATAATGTGTTACGCGTCATGCTAATTAAGTGGCGCGTAATACATTATAGCATCCAGCCCCTCAATTTAAAAAAACTGATTAATTTTTTGATGAATTTTAATTAAAAATTTTGAACATTATTGTTTTCTCCAAAATGTTAAAAATAATTCTAAAATATATTTTTTTTTGTATTTATTTGAATTTTTGGAAATATAATGTAATTGAAAATACTGAAAATATTAAATTTTTAAAAAATTAGAAACTAATTTTCATTAATTTACATTTTTAAATTTACCTTTCAAGATTTTTCATCAAAATTTTTGATAAATTTCAATTATTTTCAACAATTAAAATTCTTCAAAAATTGATTTTTAAAAATTGTAAATAAATTGTATTTTGTTGCAATGTTTGGAAGAAAAGTCGAAAAAGTCGCAATTTTTAAAAATAAATCGAAAAAATTCTCAATTTTCTTAATTTCCCTGACAAAAATTTTTTTCTTGACATTTCCCTGACTTTACTGACAAAAAATTAGTTTCCCTGACATTTCTCTGACTTAAATTACAGTTAAAAACAGAATAATTTTGTTCAAATAAATATTTCAATTAAATCTTTTTTTTTGTGAAATATAATTATTTACTAATTCAAAAACAAAAAATCAGTCATTCAAATAAGTTAACATTTTTACATTTTGAATTTCTATAAAGAGCTTTATCAATATTTTTTAAAAATAATTAAATTGTTATGAAGAATCTTATTCAAATTTTTAAAAATAATTAAAAACTTTCTAGAAATTTAATTAAACATTTATTGAAAATAATTATTAAAGTATTTTAATTAAATTAAATTTAAATTTTTGTTTCGTGTTTTTAATTAAAATTCTTCTATAAATGTATTATTTTTAAAAATTGTTGATAAAATTTTTTGAGAATTTTCAAATTCATTTGTTTACAATTTAATTTTTCAAAATTTTAATTATTCGCAAATTCTTCAATTAAATATACATTAGAAATTAGAAACTTCAAATAAATTTAACAAAAAACATCCGCAATGAAACTTTCTCAAAAAAATTAATTCCACAGAATTGTTAATTAAAAATATGAAAAATTCCGATTTTCAAAGATTCAAATTTGAAACCTTTTCAAAATTCAATTATTTCTAAAAATTCACGCTATTATACTTTCAACATTCAATTATAATCTAAAATTTTAACTGAAATTAATTTTTAAATCAATTTTTATTAGAAAATTCTACTAGAATTCAATAAAAAAATTTTAAGAATATTATATTTTTAGAGGAAGTCGATTAAAATTGCATTAAAAATAATTCAAATTCTACAATGAATTTTACTTTTTTATTTAAGAAAATAATTGCATTTCTAAAAAGAATTTTATTATTTACGAAAATAATTGAATCCCTAGGATAAGTTTTATTGTTTATGAAAATAATTTAATCCTTGCGAAGAAATTAAAAAAAAAAATTTTAATAATTGAATTTCTGAGAAGAATTTTATTATTTATAAAAATAATTGAATTCTTGTGAAAAACATTATTAAAATTTAGTTAAATAATTGAATTCTTTGAATAATTTTCTAAAACTCTTTTTAAGTAATTGTTTTTTTCGAAAATTTTAATGAAAATTGTTTTTTAAATAATTGAATTCCTGTGAAAATTTATTCTTTATGAAAATAATTGAATGTTTACAAAGAATTTTATAAAAAAAATTGGTAAATAATTGAATTCTATTGGGAATTTTTTTTTTAATAGTAGGTATTGAAAATAATTGAATTTCAAAAAAATTTTGAAAATAATTGAATCATATCAGATTTTGTTAAATTGTTCCTAAAATATAAATAAATAAATACATAAATCCCAGTTTAAAAGTAAATCTGAAGTCCGCAACGTTTTTAAAAATGAAAAACCAAACAAAATTTTCTTTTAAGTTTTTCTTTAAAAAGTTGAAAAAAATAATTGTTACTCAAAGGTTAATTGCTCAAAGCAAAGAGAACATGAACTTAAAGCAAAAATAAAAAAAAATTGTCGCATTATTTTTTCGTTTTTAAAAACGTTGCGGACTTCGGCCTCATATTTAAAATAAGTAATTTTGAGATTAATTATTATCAGATTAAAATTTGAATTTGTTTAAAAATTTGGATAAATCAAAATTTTCATGAACTGAATTTGATAGCTTAATTAAAAATAACATGAGAATTGGAATTCCAAACATTAAAAATTTGTCCGAATTAAATTAGAAGTATTAAATTAAATATTATTTTAAAACTTTTGCTTATAGAAATATTTAAAAAACTTTATAAAATTGATAAAAATAGGTGACAAAGTTTTAAAAAAAGGTGAAAAGGCTGACACCATTGAAATTATTTTAATAAGCTTAACATTTCAATTAACTGAAGGAATTTAATTTACCTATGGAATTTTTACGCGAAACTTTTTTTTCCCCCAAGTTACTCCTAAAACTTTTGATAGAAAAAAAAGCAAGCCCCTCTCTTTTTTCTTCAACTTTGCGAACTAAATACCTTGAAAGTTCCTAGAACCCGAAAATTTCGTACTTCAATTGAAGCAAAAAAGAGACGAAGAAACTATTCCGAACAAGATACCTGGGTTGTATTAATCCAACTAAAAGTTTTTTACGACCAGAGCAGGATACTCAAATCTTATTCAGATCTATATAAGAAAGAACGAACCCATAAGGTGAATGACGGAAATAAAAGGATTCGTTTTTTTCTTCTTCCTTTTCTTTTAAAGGAAAATTAAGAATTCTTTGCATTTAACGCCCTTTTACTTAAAACCAAGGAGAATTAAGAGCCTTGTTAATGTTTCGAGCACTTTTCTTACTCGTTCTCTATATATATACTTTTTTTTCCACTCATTTATTCTTTATTCAAACAGCACGGGTAGAAATCCGGAAATAAAAGGGAATTGATTCTTGTGCAAGTTTCCCATTCCCTGGGCGATTTTCACGATCGAAATTCACAGGATCTTTGATGCCCTGTTCTTTCTCTTTAATTAAAACCAAACTTACTAAGTTAAAACAAACTTTTCACTTTCCGCGCCGTGGGTAATAAGAAATTTTTTTCCATACGCCTCAATGAAAAAAACTAGAGGACCTTCGGAGGAAACGACCTCTTTTTCTAAGTTTTCTTAAATCCATCATTCAATATTTTCATTGGAAAAGAAAAGGTCTTCAAACTTCCGTCTATATCAAATGAGCTCTAGAGATAATATTTCTTTCAATGAAATAAGTTATCAAGGAATCAGCTTTTCAATTCAGTCATACTTTTTATTCATACCTCAGGGTGACTTCGGACTTTTACATCAGTCTCAATAAAAGAAGATAGAGAGAGAAAAAAATTTTATAACAAGCTGAATTGGATCTAAAAATAAAAAGGCAAAAGTCACGCGCTGATAATTAAAGAAAACTCTACAAATTAGTTGAGAAATAAAAATAATATTAATGCAAGAAAAAATAATAATTTAAAGAAAAATATTTTTGTTTTGTAAAATATTTTTCTTAAATCTTATTACAATACCAAAAGAAAATGCTTATGGGATAATTTAAACCGATAATTTCTTGAAATTAATTATTGCAGAGATATTTAAAAATAAAGTGACAATTTCTCTGAAAACTGATAAATCTGTTTCATCGACTTCGTATAAAGTGGAAATACCTGCACAAAAATAGAAAGAAACTTAAGATCTGTCACAGGCCTTGGATCTACTTTAAGGCGAAAAAAAATCCGCAGAGTCGATTAATGATACAAGAAAAGTCCTTTATTTTATTCATGATCCCCAAGTTTTGAACGTTCAAATGAACGAAATATTTTTTATTGAAGATACTTTAATAAATTAATTAATTATCTTGATAATAATTTAATAAAAAAATGACACTAACCTTCAAGTTCGACGACCTTGCCAGCCCGCTTCAACGCCTTGACAGCCTCATCATGTGTTGCGTCCTGTAAATTTTCTCCATTCACTGCCAAAATGGCATCGCCAACGTAGAGTTGTTCCGTGGCGTCCGCTGCCATTCCCTTGAATATCTTCGATATGAGAATGGGCATTTTGTTTTCCTTTCCACCCTTAATGGATATTCCAAGACCATTATTATCACTTTTCATAACGCGCACTATTCTTGTTTGATTGGCCACCGAGTCCGGTACATCGGGATCGTTTAGACTGTCAATATTGTTATTATTTATATTGCCATTCATTCCAGTTGGATTGTCACAGCTATCGTCGAGGGAAATCGTTAAATAATCATCCTCGAGAGAGACAAATACACGATACCATTGTCCCCTGACTTGAGTCTCGAGAATGCCCGCACGACCCGATGTCGACGATGAGGCGACAGTTGTTGTCGTCGACGATGAGGACGACGATGTCGCTGCTGATATCACCGATCCAACTCCCATTACGCCTACAGCTGTTTGCTGACCACTGCTACTTAGCTCCACCATTTCGATTTCTTCGCAAACTGCACGCTGAAAAATAAAAAATGTTTATCTTTATATTCAACTGATGAGCTTATTTTGATTTAAAGTGAAAACAATCGAGGAACTTCAAAAAAATTGTTTTGTTTTATCATTAACCACCAAAGAATAAAAAAATTCTACATTCAAGTAGAATACTTTTGTTCTGAGAGGATATTAGAAGAGGATTTTTCCTCTAATTATGAGATCACTTTTTGTAGGGTGCATTAGATCAAAAATATAGTTTTGTTTTAATTTTTAATTACAAAGAAAACAAGGAAGAATGCGGAAATATAATTAATAATTACACAACAGAAATTCAATGTTAAAACAATATTTTGTCAAATAAAAAAAGAAACATGAAAGTTATGCCTCGATATTAGAAACCGATCTGATATTCGAAACGAAACTTCAATTGTCCATTCTCCTGCTTATAATGTTACGCAAATAGAAGTCGTGAGAGACGCGTGGGTAAAATATGCAAAATGAATATGTATGTATTGATTCCAGTAAAGGTTCAAGCCTGCACAGACGAGAACAAATTAATTGCTATCGAGATATTTGACACAAGTATGTCGCTCCTTTATTCAAGAATTACGTCACTGTACGCGCATTTGCGAAAAAAATGAAAAAAAAATCCACGGAAAATATTAGATTACTTTATAACTACCCTATGCTTCCTATTCAGAACATTCGATTCAATAATCGTAATTAATAATTTAATACGTGACGTTTCACGGTAAAAGTTACCTAACGCGACAAGAAATTTAAAGTTGTTTAGGATAGTATTTCCTCTTGACTAATAAGTATTTTTTATGACCCCGAACTTAACGTCGACTCTCAACGTCAAAAAATCCTTCAGAAATCTTAATGCTATTTATTCATCATTAGATATAATACTCTTTTGAAAATCAAATTACTCCATCACATATTTTTACCTGCAACAAATAAAAATAATAAATAATAATAATAAATAACGAAATAAAATTCTTTTAAAAATTATTAAAAATACAAATTCTTTTCAGGTTATGTGCCACACATATGGGAATAAGCTGAAAGCTCTTTTCGTTAATCCACTTTGAAAATGCATTAGAGTAATAATCATCCCTTGTAAAAATCATTTCATGGGGATAAGAAAAAAAAATTAATAACCAGAACTTAATATAAAATAGATAATAAATCAATGTTCTTTTTTTATTATATATCCCGCGCATTCTCTCCATTGATAAGACTTTATTCAATAATGGAAATCGAATAATTCTATATCCCTTGTAAAACCCATTTCGCTTTTGAAAATTGAAATTCTGTCGAGTACTCTCCAGATAAAATTAACATTGGAAAAAAAGTGTAGGCAAAAAGTTTGAAAAATAAGACGGCTTTTCCCAAGCACATTATTGCGAAAATACGCGATGAAAAAAATTACTTCACACCTGGTGCTATAGAGGTTAGGAACGCACATGGAGCTCCATACCGATGAACTCGCATAAATTCTCGATTTAATATGAATGCATAATGGGTAACCGCGTGCACTGGTCTCCATATCATAATTTACGTTCGAAACGATAATAGTACTATAGTTCCAATATCAGAATACAAAAAAAAATATACTATATTATACACAAAACGAATCTTACTTTTTTCCTATTTTGTAAAATATCATTGTAGAATGGGGAGTAAAAACTGAATTAATTTACAATGAAAGATTTAATATTTTGTTTAAATATGAAACGAAGCTCATTGTCATAATAATACTGAAAGGAGGCAGGATTCTCATATAGATTTCATATATTCGTCAAGCGATGAGTGAAATTCAGTGAAAAAGGATGGGACATTGACCTTTGGATTAACGAGGATTATGAAGTTTAACGAGAGAATTTCGCACATTTGAACAATTCCGCAAATTAAGCAACGAGGTGTAATTTTCCGCCATGCTTCGATACATTAATTTCTATCCGTGTATAGGGAACACCAAGAGGAGGAAAATTATCATTCGTGATTATTTCTACTTGCGATGACTAATTTTACTCATTTTGAATTTATCATTAATACTTGGAATAAATTACTTTTATGGACCATATATTTTATCGCAATTATATTCAATATAACTTCATATCATCCTTTACATATTGCCGCGTATCATTTAATTTATTTATACGTTTATGATCGCCAATGCAATTTTCTATATTTCAAGCTCTGCGCAGTTTTACGCGCGCACATGAAAAAGCTATATTTTTACTGAAACTATTGAAAAAATAAAAGTTCTGAACCTTTTGAACATTCATAACGTTGTTTATAAAAATTATTAATTTCAAAAGTTCTTTTTTAACCTAAAATCTTAGAAAAAATGGTTTTGCGAAAAAAAACATTGTTAAAAACTTAAAAATATTAAAAACATAAATTAAAACTTAATAGAGAGCATTTAAGTATTTGTGTACAAATGTACTTACGATGTTAGATTCAGTTTATATAGAAATATATTTTACATACAGAAAACAGTCACACACGGAGAAAAGGAAAACGAGAAAAACCAGTGATATTTATATTGTCATAGAAAGCTACTCACAGCGCTCGTAACACCGTTTTCGAATGTGCATCACTTTTATAAATGTGTATATATAGGAAAGAAATTTCATGCATCCCCGTCTCAAAAAGACACATGTATACCATATATCTACAAATGTTTTCTCATAAGTGCACTTTCAGAAAGAAAATACAGTTATAAAAGTGAAATTTACACCATATAATAATAATATAATTATAATAATATAAAATTCAATTTTTTTCTGATATTCAGATTTTAGACGAAATTTTGCCTTTTTCCCTGACACTAAACAATATTCTGATTAACTCTAAAAATGATTAGATACTCTAAAATATTCTATTACTTTTTCAAAATTATTTTGATCATTTCAATTCAATTATTATTTTCTAGAATTTTCAAGTAAAATTCTTCTTTAAATCAATTATTTTTAATAATTTTTGAAAAACTTCTTTGAGAGTTTTCAAATCCATTTGTTTGCAATTCAATTTTACGAAATTTCGATTATTCGGATATTCTCCAATTAAATGATAAAAAATAAAAATTTCACATAATTTATAAAAAAAGTTTAATTAGACTTTTAAAAAAAAATTAATTGTACAGAATTGTTATTTGAAAGTATGAAAACTTCAGTTTTTGATTGATTTTAATCTAAAACCTTTTCAAAATTCAATTATTTCTAAAAATTTACGTTATAATGCTTTTAATATTCAATTATTATCTAAAATTTTAACTGAAATTAATTTTTAAATCAATTTTTGTTAGAAAATTCTAGGAAAATTCAATTATTTAAATGCAAAAATAGAAAATATTTATTGCACAATCAAATGTTTCTGAAAATTAAATTCCCATAAAGAATTTTATCAAAAAAATTTTTAAATAATTGAATTCACTTGACGAATTTTAATAAAATTTTTAAGAATAATTACATTTTTCGAAAAATTTGATTAAAATTGTATGACAAATAATTGAAATTCTGCAATGAACGAAAATAATTTAATTCATTAAAAGAATTTTATTAATAAAAATAATTGAATTATTGCCAAGAAATTTATAAAAAATTTGTAAATAATTGAATTCATGTGGATTTTTTATTATTAATTAATTTTATTAACAATTTTTTTTAATAATTGAATTCTTTTGGAAAATTTTATTAAAATAGTAGATGTTGAAAATCATTGAAGTGAGGAAAAATTTGTGAAAATGATTGAAATTTTGTCAAGAATTTTATTAAAATTTTTTAATATAATTGAATTTCTTTAAAGAATTTTATTATTTTTGAAAATAATTGAAATTTTGCAAAGAGTTTTAATGTTTTTGAAAATAATTGAAATTTTACCAAGAGCAATTCCATGTGAAGTGATCGACGATTTTTGGACATTGTTAGCAATTTTCTTGAAACTTTTTTTCCTTGTAGCTATAAGGATAAGATATGATAAAGTGAAGGCGATTTTGAAAATTTCGAAAAAAATTTGAAAATATTCAAATTTGAAAATTTATGTACTAATTTTTTAAAATTAAGATAACTCCGGTTGTTTTCAATATTTTTTCAAAATTTTTTTTTTCAATTTCTCAGTATAACTAGTACTTTTTAAATAAATTTTTTAGAAAAAAATTTTTTTAGAAATTATTAAAAATTTTTCAAAAAAAATTTTTCTTTTTAATTTTTTGAAAAACACCCCCCCTCCGATTCTTTTTATTTTTTTTATAGTGATAGCCAAAAGTAATAAGAAAATTTTCGTAAAATTTTTATAATGGGATCGCAATAACTTTTCGAGAAATCAACGAAAAAGTCTATGGCGCCCCGTTGAGACTGACGCGCTCACGTACGTATGTCCAAGAAGTTGGCAACGCCATTTCATTTTTTCTCAACAAAATTTTGATAAAACTAAAAAACGATAATTGTGCTACACTTAGAAAACGATAACAAATATTGTGCTGGAAAAAAATTAAAATATTTTTTAAAAATTAAAAAAAATTTCTTATTATACTTCAATTTTTTTGAACATTTTTCAAAAATCAAAATTTTGAAAAAATAAAATTTGTGCTGAATTGTTCTCAGCGAGGACAATAAAAAAAGTGTATAACAGTTTTTGAAAAAGTTAATAATTATTCAAAAAAATCACACTTTTTGAACCTTTTTGAAAAATCAAAAGTTTGGAAAAATAAAATTTGTCCCGAATTGTGCTCGTGAGCACAATAATACAGTCTCAAAACAATGTTTCAAAAAGTTAAAGAATTATTTGAGAATAATCATAGAGGAAATTGGGGAATTGTGGGTCACCTCCATTATTTAACAATTTTTAAAAATTTTTATCATCCAATTTTTTTATTTTCTTTTGTTTGTCAAAAGTAAATTTTTTATTAACATTTCATTACTTTACAGTATTTCCCAATTACCTATAAGTCATAAACAACAACCAACTGAAAATTGCAATAAAATATTTATTTTGGGCGTTCAAGTTTTTACAAGAATTTTGAAGAATTGCCTAGTTAAAAAAATTTTAATATATTGTTTCTTTTTTCTTTACTTCGACTCCAAAAAAAATTTGCATGAAATTTAAATAAAAAAATAATACAAAGCTTTTTATAAAATGAAGCATTCAGGGAATTGTGGGCCACTATTTTTTTAGAAGTATGCAGGCACATAATATTAAAATCACATATAGCTAAAATAGTAATTTAATTAAAACAATTCTATTCATTGCAATGTATGAGATAGAGCTGTTGTAAAATTGTTTTTTAGACTTTTTTATTGTGCTCGGCGAGCACAATTCAGCACAAATTTTATTTTTTCAAAATTTTGATTTTTGAAAAATATTCAAAAAATTTTAGACTCAAAAAATATGATTTTTTTGAATAATTATTAACTTTTTCAAAAACTGTTATACACTTTTTTTATTGTCCTCGCTGAGAACAATTCAGCACAAATTTTATTTTTTCAAAATTTTGATTTTTGAAAAATGTTCAAAAAAATTGAAGTATAATAAGAAATTTTTTTTAATTTTTAAAAAATATTTTAATTTTTTTCCAGCACAATATTTGTTATCGTTTTCTAAGTGTAGCACAATTATCGTTTTTTAGTTTTATCAAAATTTTGTTGAGAAAAAATGAAATGGCGTTGCCAACTTCTTGGACATACGTACGTGAGCGCGTCAGTCTCAACGGGGCGCCATAGACTTTTTCGTTGATTTCTCGAAAAGTTATTGCGATCCCATTATAAAAATTTTACGAAAATTTTCTTATTACTTTTGGCTATCACTATAAAAAAAATAAAAAGAATCGGAGGGGGGGTGTTTTTCAAAAAATTAAAAAGAAAAATTTTTTTTGAAAAATTTTTAATAATTTCTAAAAAAATTTTTTTCTAAAAAATTTATTTAAAAAGTACTAGTTATACTGAGAAATTGAAAAAAAAAATTTTGAAAAAATATTGAAAACAACCGGAGTTATCTTAATTTTAAAAAATTAGTACATAAATTTTCAAATTTGAATATTTTCAAATTTTTTTCGAAATTTTCAAAATTGCCTTCACTTTATCATATCTTATCCTTATAGCTACAAGGAAAAAAAGTTTCAAGAAAATTGCTAACAATGTCCAAAAATCGTCGATCACTTCACATGGAATTGCTCCCAAGAATTTTATTAAAATTTTTGAACATAGTTGAATTTCTACAAAGAATTTTATTATTTTTGAAAATAATTGAAATTTTGCAAAGAGTTTTATTGGTTTTGAATATAATTGAAATTGGGAGAAGAATTTTATTATATATAAAGATAATTGAAATTTTGACGAGAATTTTTTTAAAATTTTGAACATAATTGAATTTCTACATGAAGAATTTTATTATTTTTGAATATAATTGAAATTTTGTTAAGAATTTTATTAAAATTTTTTAAAATAATTGAATTTCGGAGAAGATTTTTATTATTTTTGGTAATAATTAAAAAATGTTACGAGAATTTTTAAAAAGTTTTAAACATAATTGAATTTTTGAGAAAAATTTTATCAAAATTTTTGCAAATAATTGAATTTTGGAGACAAATTTTATTATTTATAAAGATAATTGAAATTTTGACGAGAGTTTTTAAAAAATTTTCAACATAATTGAAATTCTAAGAAGAATTTTATTATTTTTGAATATAATTGAAATTTTGTTAAGAATTTTATTAAGATTTTTAATAATAATTGAATTTCGGAAAAGATTTTTATTATTTTTGGTAATAATTAAAAAATTTTACGAGAATTTTTAAAAAGTTTTAAACATAATTGAATTTTTGAGAAAAATTTTATCAAAATTTTTGCAAATAATTGAATTTTGGAGACAAATTTTATTATTTATAAAGATAATTGAAATTTTGACGAGAGTTTTTAAAAAATTTTCAACATAATTGAAATTCTAAGAAGAATTTTATTATTTTTGAATATAATTGAAATTTTGTTAAGAATTTTATTAAGATTTTTTAATAATAATTGAATTTCGGAAAAGATTTTTATTATTTTTGGTAATAATTAAAAAATTTTACGAGAATTTTTAAAAAGTTTTAAACATAATTGAATTTTTGAGAAAAATTTTATCAAAATTTTTGCAAATAATTGAATTTTGGAGACAAATTTTATTATTTATAAAGATAATTTAAATTTTGACGAGAGTTTTTAAAAAATTTTCAACATAATTGAATTTCTAAGAAGAATTTTATTATTTTTGAATATAATTGAAATTTTGTTAAGAATTTTATTAAAAATTTTTTTAAATAATTGAATTTCGGAGAAGATTTTTATTATTTTTGGTAATAATTAAAAAATTTTACAAGAATTTTTAAAAAGTTTTGAACATAATTGAATTTTTGAGAAAAATTTTATTACTTTTGAAAATAATTGAATTTCGACAATTTGCAACTTCTCCAGAAATGAATTTTTGTGGTGTTTTTAACTAAAATTCTTCTATAAATTCATGATTTTTAATAATTAAGTAAATATACATTAAAGAATGTAACTAATTTTAGAAGAATTTGAATTATTAAAATTGTTCAAAAATCTAAGTTCTAAAACTTTTTTGATTAAATTCATACAAAAAATCGAAATTTAAAATTTAAAAATTACAAATAAAAACCTTTTGAAGTTCATCTATTTATGAAAATTGTAATCGCAATTCTTTTACGATTTAGTTAATTTTGAAATATTTAACTAAAATTATTCATTAAATAATTTATAAGTAATAATTTTATGATATAGTTCTTCAAGAATTGAGTTATTTAAAAATAAATTTTTGTCAGAAATAGAAACAATTGATGATCCTCAAGTTTTGAACGTTCAAATGAACGAAATATTTTTTATTGAAGATATTTTTATGCATTACTAATCACAAAAAAATTTACAAACTGAAATTTTACGTTTAGAAACTCAGTAATTAATTTTTGGTTAGAGACGCAAAATAATTGCAATAAAAATTTAATTTGTTGAAGAAATAAATAAATTTCGTTCATTTGAACGTTCAGAACTTTAGGATCTTAACAATTGAAGGTTTTGTATTAGAATTGTTTTTAATTGATGGAAATTAGATTCTTTGTCCTTCTACTAGTATAACTCTTGTTTAAAGTTTTACATTCGAAATATAGAAAACTTAGAAGACCACTAATATATTTTAGTAAATGAAAAGACTGGTAATTAAACAGAAGGTAGTCATTTATTTTTTCAACACTTGATTAAATATTTTTTAATATAAAAAAACACTTAAAAAATTTTTTTTTTATTTTAAACATGTTTAAAAATTATTGGTTACGTTTTGCCCCTTTAACCGAAGACGAACACAAATAATACAAAATTCAAAAAGGGTCACACATCTCTAATGAAAAAAGGGACATGAAATTAATCTCATTCTAATAGGGATATTCTTATAATTAAAAGGAAAATTCACAATCACAAAATGGAAGTAAAGTGTACAGAGTGTCAATTGAGTACCGCGTTGTTAAATTATACGAAGTACGTATATTGTATCAACATGTACCTATTTATGTTATGTCAACCATCTATATCAAGAGTTCATACATACAGAGCATAGTGATATAATTATAATACCTTTCTTAATCAAAGTATCGATCGGTGGAGTTGAACATATTGCACATTCGAGGCTTGAGGACGTTATAATTAAAGTATTTGTTCTCGGGAATTAGTCTCTCTGCGCAAGAGAAGTTGAATCACCCAGGGGAAAAGGACATATAGTGGAAGCAATTCGTGGATTATTGTTACAAAATAGGGTGGGGCTTCATGAGAAACGACTGAAGAAATTATTACCACGTCCTTATATGGTCCCTTAACTCCTCCTGATTACATAATAATAAAATATGTTTCACATTTATTAATAGAGTCCTTTTTTCAATTAGAAGAAATAATTATAAATCAAATATTATCACGCGGAGGGAAAAAATCTTTAGTTGTACTGATAAAGCAATATTAATAGAAAGAATTTTTCAAAAATTGGAACATGATTTCAAGAAATGAAAATAAAGAGTATGATGGAAATAAAAGGAGCTTTTAGAATTTTTGTAAATTTACCTGCGTATAAAATATTTCTCTATTAATGAATTACCACGTGCCTATATAGTTGAGAACTGATAGAGACTAGATGCACTAATGGCTGATTCAATAGCATAGCAAACTTGTGAAGTACTATACCTATCGCATAAAACAGTCGTCGCTCAATTAGTATCAATCAAACATACCATGTAGAAGCTTCAATCTAAAATTAGTCCACAGTCACGTAGTAAATTGTAAACAATGGAATGTCAATTGGTTACAAACTTGATATCCGGATTCAACCAAATCATCAATATATTGTTTTTATCTAAGAGGATTATTTTGATGAATGATGCGTTACCTTGTTAATGTTTATATATATATATATATATATATATAAATATGTGTACACCGTTATAACAGTAACACTAATTAATAAATAAATAGTGTGAATATTTCTTTTTAATTTTCGCAACACTAAAATTCCATTCAAAATTTACTATTTCATTCTTCAAATATCATTTGGTGAAAAAAAGGAAATTTTTTTTCTATTGTAACTTCTATTAATCAAGCCTGGCAAACAAGTTTCTGTCTCTCTCCCCTGCACAAATGTCCAAATAGAAGATAAATTTGTTTTCCCCTCTTTTGTTTATCAAAAAAAAGGAAGAAAAAAAATATGCAATCTTTTTTTAATTGCATTTTCAAATTATTCTTTTGGATTTCAAATATTTAGTGTTTAAGTTATTTAGTATTTGAGTTATTTAGCATTTTAATTGTTTAATTGTTTAATATTTTAATTATTTAGTATTTCAATTATTTATTTTTTTACGAATTTCTTTAATTGTAAAATTATTCGAAAACATCGATAACTTCTTTTTACATTCTCATCACATGAAAAAGTATTTTTTCAATAAATATTTAATCATTATTATTGTTCCATAAAAATTGAGATTTTTAAAAATTTCAAATTCAATTAAAAATTTTTGAAATTCAATAACTTATAAGAATATTGTTATAAAAGATGAAGAAAACAATCACTCCGAGTATTCGACTCGAAGCAATAGATATCTTCATGTTTTATATAATAATTAAAGATGAACGAGTCATAAAATTATTTTATATTACAACAATATTTTTATGCTGGAACTTCTTTAAAATTATTTTCAGCAATTTAATTCAATCATTATTTTCTAGAATTTTTAACTAAAATTCTTCGTTAAATCAATTATTTTTCATAATTTTTGAAAAAATTCTTTCAGAATTTTCAAATCCATTTGCGTACAATTCAATTTTATGAAATTTCGATTATTCGCAAATTCTAGAATTGAAAATTTGAAAACAAATACTTCAAATAATTTCAAAAATCATTCAATTAGACTTTTTCAAAAAAAAAAAAAATTAATTCAACAGAATTGTTACTTAAAAGTATGAAGAATTCATATTTTCATAGATTTTAATTTGAAAAATTCTCAAAATTCAATTATTTCTGAAAATTCACAGTAAAATGCTTCTAATATTAAATTATTATCCAAAATTTTAACTAAAATTCATTTTTAAATCAATATTTACTAAAAAATTCTACGAGAATTCAATTATTTAAATGTAAAAATAAATAAAAATTTATTAAATAATTGAATGTTAAAATTTTTTGAGAATAATTACATTTTTCGAGGATCTTGAATGATCCACAAGTTTTAACAGTTCAAATGAACGAAATATTTTGTATTAAAAATATTTTCATAAATTACTGATTTGAATAAAAATTTAAAACTCAGATTCTACGTTTAAAAACTTTAAAAATTAATTTTTTTTTTCGTGACTCAAAAGTATTGTTATAAAAATTGAATTTGAAGAAGAAATAAATAAATTACGTTCATTTGAACGTTCAATATTTTAGGATCATGAATTCGATTAAAATTGTATGAAAAATAATTCAAATTGTGCGATGAGTATTTATGAAAATAATTAAATTTATAAAAAAAATATTATTTATGAAAATAATTGAATTATTACGAAGAAATTTTTAAAAAAATGTGTAAATAATTGATATGTAAATGTAAATAATTGAAAATAATTAAATATGTTTACGTAGAATTTTAATAAATTTAAGTAATTGAATTATTTTGGAAAATTTTTGAAAGTAATTGAAATTTTGCCAAGAATTTTATTAAAACTTTTTAAAATAATTGAATTTTGAGCAAGAATTTTATTATTTATAAAGATAATTAAAATTTTGACGAGAAAAAAAGTTCTTTAAAAATTTTCAAATCCTTTTGTTTATAATTCAATTTTATGAAATTTATCAACAAATTTTTAAATAATTGAATTCTTTCGACGAATTTTAATAACATTTTTAAGAATAATTACAATTTTCGAGGAATACTATTAAAATTTTATTAAAAATAATTGAAATTCAGGGATTAGATTTATTATGTGTGAAAATAATTGAATTTATAAAATAAATGAATTATTTAGGAAAATAATTGAGTTTCTAAAAAGAATTTTATTATTTATGAAAATAATTGAATTATTAAGAAAAAATTTATAAAAAAATTTGTAAATAATTGAAAATAATTAAATATATTTACGTAGCATTTTAATAAATTTTTTAAGTAATTGAATTATTTTGGAAAATTATTTAAAATAATTGAATTTCGAGCAAGAATTTTATTATTTATAAAGATAATTATCCGAAATTTTAACGAGAAGAAAAAGTTCTTTGAGAATTTTTAAATCCATTTGTTTACAATTCAATTTTATGAAATTTATTAGTAAAATATATTAAGTAATTGATTTTTCCGAGGAATTGAAATTAGATTTTTAAAAATAATTACATTTTTTGAGCAATTCCTGTAAAATTTTATTAAAAATAATTGAAATTCAGGGATAACATTTGTATGAAAATAATTGAATTTATGAAAAAAGTATTATTTATGAAAATAATTGAATTATTGTGAAGAAATTTATAAAAAATAAACGTTCAAATCCTTTGGATAATTATTTAGTATTTCAGTGATCAATAAATTGTTTATAAATAAGTTATTTTTATAATTTTTTAATGCGTCACGTGTATACTTTTGTATATGGAAAAATACAATTATTAACACAACAGAGAGAACGAAATTAACTTTAATTATCTTTATATCAGACTAAAGTAATTATCTACTTATGAAGTTATTTAATTAACTAAATGTCATTATAAGCGGAAAGAGAAAATACATTTACACAAATACAATTTATTTAAACTAATGACACTTTAATAGAATTTAAAAATCGTCAATTATTATACTATACTTTTTATACTTCTTGACCTAAATTAAATAACTTTTTTACAAAATTTATTATATAATACCGAAATATGAATTAAAAATTCAAAGCAAATTACATAACGGTAATATGTTTATGAAAAAAGATTTTTTTGTTTTCAAATAAAATTAATGCTATATTCAATAAAAAAATAATTGCTGATGAGACAAATTCAATTTCGATTGCACTGTCATCATTTTTTTTCTCTCTCTTAGTTTTAATGAATCGATTTTCAGATATAAATTTTTTGTGTATATGTTTTTTATGTACGTAAATTAATTTCATTCATAATAAATACTTTATCGAATATATTCGAATGACCGTTATTTAAAATAACTTTAAACTAAAATTTTCTCGCTGTATTGAAATTCCAATTATAATCTGAACAGCGCGACGTCAGTTGAAGGCTGTCGTCGGCAACAAAGAATTTTTCCTAGCAGGAATAATTTGAATAACAAATGAGTATATAAGGAAAAGAAATTGCTAGGGAAAATAAACTTTTTACAGCAATGTATTGCATTTGCAATATATTAAAATGTACCTCTCGAGATAGAAATAAAAAGAAATTTGTATAATAACTAATTGTTTATAGTTATACTTAAAATTTCTCCTCCAACAAATAAAATTCGTATTGTTAATTAACTGACTCTATAAATATTACGCTTATCGACGCTAACTTTAGGGACCTGATTTTTTCCACAATTTTCCAGTTTTTCACAAAAATATAAAAACATTTTTTCTTAGATTTTAAATTAAAAAAAGGGCCTTAAAATTAATTTAGCTTCTTGTTTGAATAAAAGAAGTGACCCCGAAAGTTTTCGACGCTAACTTCAAGGATTTAAATCACTAAACGTTACCAAGTATTTATAAATAAACAAACCTAACAAAAATACAATAAAAACAAAAATGAAATAAAAAAATAAATTCAGACTACAATTTTTAATTAAAAAAAATTTTTGTACATTTAAAAAGAAAGACTTTCAATGTAGGTATACACTGGCTTGAAATTCATTTTTCGAGTTTCTCGTTATTAAAATTCGTCTTGATAAAAAGTTATATATATACAGTGGAAAGAAGTAAATCTACGCAAATGGAAATTTTTTTTTCCTCTCTTTGTCTTTTTCTTAATCTCGCATAATTTAATAATTTGCATTCCTTAATTCTTTGTCGGCACAGTACTTAAAAAGAATGAAACTTGGCGTACATTTATCACCTCGTTATCCACCCGGCTATACGTGTATGTTTTTAACGAAGGCATCTCATGCGGAACCAAGGCACGACCTACCTCAAGTAATGGAAGTAAATAAGAAGAGAAGGAGGGGCCTTAACGGGGTCGCAAACTAGAATGAAAAACCACTATTTTGTTGAGGGATTATTTAAAAGTATTAAGTCATGCAACCAATTCCAAACTTCTCCCATTATAAACAACAAACTAAACAATAATCTCTACATCACTTTTTTCTTAACACACATTTTATACTATTATATTCCGTATTTATAGTTTTATACAAAAAAAATTTCATAAATTATCAGAAAAAGCACAAGAGTTAATTTTAATAATAAATAAAAATCGTCTCGGATCGACTTTATGGCGTAACAAAAATCGCTTTAGTCGATTAGAAATAGAAAAAAATCGAAAAAGTCGTGTATTTAATTAATTTAATTTATTTAATAAATTTAATTAACTTAATTTATTTTAATTTATTTAATAAACATTTAAATTCTATTTAATTCAGTGTTGTCAAAATAATTGTATATTTCGAGTACGTTGGTGAAATTTACAACGTTTATAATCAACGATGTAATAGAAAAAATATTCACATTTTTTTAATTGTTTGGCTCAAAAAAAAATTATTTTTAACAATATTTTATCATCAAACATTCAAAAAATAAAAATTTGTAAACAAAAATATTATTTTCTGTATAAAAAAATATTTTTCTCCCAATCATTGGATTGTCAACTTCACCCGCACGTATTTTTTAATTCCTTGATCTTTTCACTGATTTCCAAATTCAATTATTCAAAACTTCAATAACTTTGTTAAATAAAATAATTCTTATTTGTTTCTCCACAGGGAGTAAAATTTAAATTTTTAGAACCTCCTGAAATTTAATAATATCTAAAAATTATAACAATAACTCTTCTAAAATTCAATTATTTTCTACAATTTTTATCTAAACTTCATTTCTAAATCAATTATTATTTTTAATAATTTTCCGAAAGCTCTTCGAGAATTCAATTATTTAAATACAAAAATGCAATGTTTTATAACAATTGTAACTGTCCATGTTTTTTTTTTAATTATTAAGGCGTAATATTTTTTAAAAATTATGAGTAAAGAAATTCATGAAATTGATTTTTTAAAAATATATGATCCACAATTTTTGAACGTTCAAATAAACGAAATATTTTCTATTTAAAAAAATGTTTATAAATCACAAGTTATGCAATAAAAAAAACTTAAAAAATTAAATTTTACATTTACAAACTTTAGAATTAATTTTTTCTTATAGAAACGCAAAATTATTGTAAAAAAAATTTAATTTGAACAAGAAGTAAATAAATTTCGTTCATTTAAACTTTCAGAAATTTAGGAAATCAAAATATTTTTAAATAGTTTTTGAAAGATAAGCGTTTTTTAATTATATAAAAAATACAAAATTTCCAAACAATTGGGTAAAATCTTTTAAAAATAATTTAAATTTGCTAAAACCTTTTAAAAATATAACTAAACTTTTGAAAAATATAAAAAAAATTATCAAATTTTTGAAGAATTTTAATTATAAATGATTTCTCCGAAATTATATAAAATATAATAAATCTAAAGAAGAAATTTTAGAAAATTTTAATTTACATTGTTTAAGGATAATTGAATCTTAACAAATTTAGGATAAAAAAATTCAAAGACTTAGTTTTTTAAAAATATTGTATTTCTCGAAAATAATTGAATTTCTTTAAAAAAATTTTTTATAATTATAAAAAAGTTATTCATTTCTTAATTAATTTTCATTAAAAATTTTGAATATGATTGTTTTCTGCAAAATGTTAAAGATAATTCTAAAAAAATTTTCATGTTAATACTTTTTGATTAAGTTAAAGTCCACAACGTTGATCAACGAAAAAAAATTGTTCTCTTAGTAAATTAATTCAAAATGACGCAGCAATATTGATACAAAAATATTTCGAAATAAAAGATTGATATTTATATTTTGATAATAATTATTTTATAATTTAATATTAAATTAAAAATAATACTTTTGAATGCAATAAATAAATTTATTTCGTTGATAAACGTTGTAGACTTCAACTTCGTTACTTTTTGTATGTATTTGAATTTTTTTAAATATGTAATTAAAAATATTGAAAATAACTGAATTTTAAAAAAATATAATTCTTGAAAAGTTGATTTTAAAAAATTATAATAAAATATTTTGAAATAAATCAATTATTTCCAATTAAATTTTATAAAATTTCAATTATTCCAAAATTTTGTTAATTGTATATTTCGATGATTTTATTAAAAAAAGGATTCAAAAATCATTTTTGAAAGAAATGTCTGTTATTATTTTTCACACTATAAAAATCGCAATAAGTTGCATTTTATATAAAAAATTTGGTATTTTGTTGCAACATTAGGGAAAAAAAAGTCGAAAAAGTCGCAAATTTTGAAAAGAATATTTAAAAAATCGCATTTTTTGAAAATAGTCGAAAGAGATCGAAAAAGTCATAATATACATGCAAGGAATGTTAATGAAAATCTGAATATTTATTCTAAATCTTATTTTCGAAATTAGAATAAAAAAGATTTAATTTAAAAACTTTAACTCCTAAAATCCACTTTTCAGAATAATACTTTGTCTTTCAGGGAAGTAGTAATACGGATTTGAAATTAATATAGAATTTATGAGATTTCCGTATGATCTACCGAATAGATTAAATGTTATTTTATTATTATTATTATTATTATTATTATTATTATTATTATTATTATCATAGAAGATTTTAATAATCCATAGAACCAAAGATAATGATAATAATCACATTCTGTCCTAAAATTAGAGTTCATTATATACTTTGATATATTCCGCGCATATATCCACATATCGCATTAAATTGCCAATTTCGATATTACGAAATTCAATAAATGAAAATTCTCTATTTAAATTATATTAGAATATCATAAAAAATTAATATAATAAATTTATATTTAACGCACACTTTGCCGCACATATAAATACAGCAAAAAAATATCAACAAAAATCTTTGCGTAGAAAAAAAATTCACCATAAAATGTACTCAAAGTATTAAACGTTTTAAAGCTACACGGTAAATCCTACTATTCAATAGACTGGAAATGATAAAACGCACAATTTACTTTTGCCTTTAAAATATATAAAACATTTTCATATACTATATAATGTAAGAGTTTCATCTGTTTTAAGTGAACATTTATGAGTGCATTCAACCTGGATTTATGTTGATTTTAATATTTAAACAGTTCTCTTTCATCCATTTAGATTTAAAGTTTAAATATTCATTTAAAGTATATTGAAACGTGAAGAATATATATAGGCATAACGATTATAAAATTTTTTAAAAATCCCGTATTGGAAAAAAATCACGAAAGTGATATCAAAATACTTCTATCCTATACAGTTTTTATTTAAACCTTTGAGACTCATTTCTTTAATAATTTTGCCACTTCTTTTTTTAATGAGAACTAAAAAACGGATTTTTACCATTTTTCCCTAAATAAATTAAAAATTATCTTATAAAAATTGCCTTTCTGAATTTTATTGTTTAAAAATGAATTTCACCAGCTGACGATACTTATTTGAATTGCCAATAATTCTGTAGTTTTAATAAAAAATTACCATTAATTGAGTGACGACTCGACTTACGAAACATCGTTAAAAATTTACAGATTATGAATATATCAATTGAATTTTAAATTAAAAAATCGAACTGAAAATGTAGAGTAATTGTAAGAAAGAAATAGAAAGAAGAATATAGAAATTTTATTCTATTAATTATTTCGAAATAAGTATATTAACAGAGTATATTAAAGAAAACGTAAATATTTTACCTATACAAACTTCAAGGACACTGAATGAATGAATTGACATGAATTCTATGAATTAAATATGAAACTTATCATGTATTCATATCAAAATCAAAATATTTGTGTATGAAATATTAATACGAGCATTTTGAGAACCTATATAATAAACGAGCGGAAAAAGGAAGTTGTGGGACATAAATTTCTAAATTCAACAAAAGAAAGAGATATATTTCTCTGTGGGGTAAATGCCTTTTATAACTTACCGTTTTACGTGCGTGTATGAGCATATGACTTCCGCTTAGCAGTGGAGATGAAAGAGAGAGGTTATCCTTCTTCCTCTCTCGGGTTCGACACGTTTCCTAAAAATTTCTCTCAGATGTTGACACACGTCATCTGTGTGTTATTGAACAAAAAAAATCAACAAGCTCCACGGTCCAGTTTCCAGCCAATGACATAACCCGTCACCGTTTCTTCCTTCAATTTTCGTGACATTTCCCTTAAATCCCACTTGTTTCTTTTTTCTCGCAAAAAAAAAATCACTTTTTTTCTTTTAATCCTGATAGAAGACGAATAAATCTCCACTTGGAATAATTTTTAATCACTCCCCCACACTTATTTCCTGTTGGCACCCCTTCGTTATACTAAATCACTAAACTTCATCACACTCAGTCATAACATTACCCGTGTGTTATCGCGCCAAAAGAAAAACATTTCACGTACTCCGAATTTTTGAGGTTAGAACGATTATTGTTATCTTTTGGCGGCAAAGAATGATTAAATCCACCTTCCATTTAAATTGTCACAAAGACTTTCATTGCAAATACGAGAAAAATGTTTTCTCCCACTTTCTTATTTCAGAAGTAGAACTTTTTTTTCTTTTTTGTCAAAAAAACCATTGAATTTCACTCCACCGGTGAATGAGTGGTTTTTTTAAATTTTAAATCTCCTCGCAGAAGTTTCACTTTTCACATAAGAAAGAAACTCGTGTGTGCCTTTGACACTGCGAAGGTAAAGTTGTGCACCTGTCTTTAAAAACTTGTTTCACATGCAAAAAAGAATGAGAGAAATTCTGCTGACTTGAATCAATGGACAGTTGTGTCCAAAAATTTTACAATACGCGACACTTTTTAATGCCGGTCACATCGCCGGCTTATAATATGACACGACGAAATGGGGTTATAAACGTTTTTGAAAAAAAAAATGATAATATTCAGCACAAACAACGAACACGAGAGCACGAGATACACTGAACTAAACTGGCGGCTCGAGACTTAAACTTTAAGAACTGGAGGGGGATGCGCGCCACACTAACGCTCCAAGCGGCAAAATACGCAACTTTTATTTACCACCTCTATCATATCGATTTAAAAAAGAGGGATGAAATTTTTGTCATTTTTGTTATTATTTACAAATATTTTCACTATTTCTCTCTTCATTTCTCAAAGCCACATTAATTTTGAATATAGAGAAATAATATTTCGCTCAATTTCCCAGCGAAATTATCGATAAAATTTGAAATTGACAGATTAGAAATTTTGTGAACTGGTTCCATCTTGTTTCTTTATTTTCAAATTTGAAATTTTTTCTTATTATCATTTTTTTTTAATAAATTTGTCTTTCTAAATTGTCTTTCCTACTCAAGAAGTCTAATTGGGAATTTTTTTTTATTATTTATTCAGCATACTAATAATAATTTCTGTTTATTGAAATATTCAATTTAAATCTCTGTGTGCATTAGGCAACCCGATATACATCACTGCCTTTTGTGAGAGAGAAGAAACGTTTTACAGGATAGGTGTTTGTTGAAAATTTAATTTTAAAATTACTTTTGAAAATTTAATTTTAAAATTACTTTTGAAAATTTCAATAAAAACGTGTTAGGAAATTTTTTTAAATAAATAAAAATTAAATTCCTTTGAAATTGAAAATTTCTTCTCTTCGCAAAGGAGATAATAAATTTAATATTTATGAATGACTTCAATATTTAAATTAAATAATTAAAAAATAATAATGAATGATAATAATATATTAATATATTAATAATAATAATAATAATAATAATAATAATAATAATAATAATAATAATAATAATAATATATTATTATTAATAACAATATTAAATAATTTCTAATAATTAAAAATATTAATTATTTATAAATAATTTAAGTAATTAATTTTATAAACAATTGCAAAATTCTTTTTCTTTGAAAATGGTTACAAAATTTATTAATTTATTGGCACTATTTATTTTTATTTATTTTATTAATTATTTAAAAAAGTGAAAAACATTTGTTTATTCAGTGGAAAACAAATTTTTTAATCTTTGTAAACAATTAAAATTATTAAATGTATTCCTAAATAATTACTAGGAAATGCTTTTTATACAAATATTTACAAAATTTAATAATTTTTCTATTAATCTTATTATTGTTATTAATAAATTAATAAATTAATAATTTCATACATAGTATAAATAAATAGATTATATAAATACTAATAAATGACTGATAAATAAATAAATTTCAATAAAATAAATAAAAAAAATAAATAATAAATAAATTAAAAATTAATCAATATTGTAATTTTTATAAACAAATTTTTTAACGTGAACCTATCGACTTTTGTTTTTGCACAAAAAATTTTAAAGCAAAATAAGTCGAGTATAGTCAACAGAAAAAAAAATGAATAAAATTAAAAAATAACTATTGAAAAAGTAATTATTTTAATATTTCCATGAAATTTAATTAACAAATGGGTGTTTAAATGCAACAGAAAATACAGAAAATGAAGCTGGAAAAAGGAAAAATGAAAAAGATGAAAGATTAACTCTGGGTGAAAAATTTACCTCATAATTATGTTTATTATTAAGTATTTTCTTTTGTTCACTTTTATTTAAATTATAAATGTCTAAATTATTTTTTTATAATTAATAACAATAAATATTAACAATTATTAAATTTTATTTCTGATGATTTCTGCTTTTATAGTTTTTATTCAAAAGACAGGTTTTTAGCAAAATATAAATAAATAAATAAGTTATAAATTAATAAACAATTATTATTAATAAAAATATAGACTCAATGTAGTCTAAAATATTTTTAATTTTATCTTTTTTGAAAACCGTTTTTTCTTTATGCAAAATATAAAAAAATAATCCAATTAAACAAAATATCGTCTAAAATTTTTCGACATTTATGTTTTTTTGAAACGTTCTTTTTTTTGCAAAATATAAATAAATGAATAGTAAGTTATTAAAACATTATTGTATTAATTAACAAAAGAGACATTTTGACAAAATGTCGTCTAAAAATTTTCTATTTTTATCTAAAGAAAATATATTTTAAAAAATGTCTTCTTTTGTTTAAAAAAATAATTTTATTTTGCAAAATATAAATAAGAAAGTAAATAATAAATTAAAACAAAATAGAGTCTACAAAATTCGACTTTTTTTTGCAAGATATAAATAAATGAATAATAAATAGCTAAAAAAATTATAATTAATTAACAATTTAATAGAAATTTAATAGAATTCTTCAAAACAATTCAAATATTTTCAAACAATTTTATAAAATTCTGCTCAAGAATTCAATTATTTTTGACAAATAATAAAATTTTTCGGAAGAATTCAATTATTTTCTTAAATAATAAAATTCTTCGCTACATTTTTAAATTTGAATTTAAAATTTTTTGAAAGAATTCAATTATTTTTGGAAATATTAATAAAATTCTTCCATGGAATTAAAATATTTTTGAAAATATTTAATGAAATTCTTCTCTGGATTTCATTTATATTTTTTAATCAATATTGTAATAAAATTTTTGGAAAGTTTTCAATTATTTTCGAAAATTTAAATATAATAATAAAATTCTGTAATAGAATTCAATTATTTTTAAATAAATTTTGAATAAAATTCCTGTAAAGAAGTCAATTATTTTTTAAAATTTTAATTATAATTTCATTGAAGAAATTGAATTAAATTCAGAAATTTTAATAAAATTCTTTCATAGAATTCAATTATTTTTAACTAAACTGTAAAAAAAATGTATTGAAAGTTTCTAATTATTTTTAAAATTGTTGATAAAACTCTTCATAAAAATTCAATTATTATTTTCAATTCAGTTTCACTTTTATTAATTCTCAAAAGAAATAAATAATTTTACTTTAATTTTAAGAAAATTCATGAAAACAATTCAATTACTTTTCTAAATAATAAATAAGAACAAAATACAGTAAAAAATCTAGTGAAAAAAGAAAAATAAAGAAAACTCATGAAAGAATATTTTAAAAACATTCTTTCTCTCCTCACCTTTTTTGTTAATTTTTTTTTCCCCTCTTATTTTGCGGCAGTATATAGTTTGCGTGCAAAGAGAAACAAAGAGGCCATTCTTCAGCGTCTAAACCTTTGCAATAGCACTTCCGGCGATAGGACAAAACGATTATTTCCTCTTTTTCACAACCATTCCTAATGAGACGATTTCCTGAAAATCTCCAAGTGGATCTTCTCTCATTTTATTCTCTTTGTCGTCGGCGTTGAAGCCAAGTTTTCTACCTGTCAAATCATAATTTAATTCACGAGGGTAATAACGGGGGTGGGGGTGGGGAGAATGGTTTAAAGGAGGAAAAGTGGAGAGAAGACTACGGAATCGGCCGTATGG
Source organism: Leptopilina syphax (assembly GCA_032872505.1). Taxonomy (NCBI): domain Eukaryota; kingdom Metazoa; phylum Arthropoda; class Insecta; order Hymenoptera; family Figitidae; genus Leptopilina; species Leptopilina syphax. The sequence goes on from CM065470.1 coordinate 11,019,675, forward strand.
TTCCTCCTCGGGGCTGCTGGGGGGATTTATCGAAGGCGAAGGTCGATGCATTAACGATGGAAAAGCGCGGAAACGAGATGAAAGTAACGAAGCGAAAGGAGCGAAATTGAAGCTGGAATGAGGAGCATGGAATAACCCTCCCGCAGTTACGAGGCTTCGATATCCTTCCATGAAAAAAAACCTGTGACAAATCAATTCAGATCACTATGAAAAGCAAAGAGAGCGAGAAGAAAAAAAATCGCTTTTTCAATTTAAGAAAAAATTAATTCAAAAATTTTTCATTAAATTTTAAATTAATTTTCTATACACTTGCTTATTTATATTTTATGAATAAATTTGTTTTTATAAAGAAACAAAATTCCATCACCTTTAAAAAATAACAATTACTTTTGTGTAATAAATAATTCACTTCGGAAAACTGAAAATTAAATTATCAATTGCCAGCAAATATTTGAGCGAAAAATAATATTCAAAAATTATTACAAAATTTACAGAATATTTTATTTTCAAATATCAACTTCAATTTTTAAATAAATTCAGATTTAAAAATTCAAAATTATTAAGTAGGTACGCACACTTTATTATTTTCAAAAATTTCAATAAAATTCTGGGCAAGAATTCAATATTCTTTTCATAAATAAGGCTTCGTCCATAAATTACGTCACACGTTTCTAGCCCATTTTTGACCCCCTCCCCCCCTTTGTCACACTACGTAACATCTGAAGGAACCCCCTCCCTCTAAATTACGTCACAATTCGTAAACCCCCCTTTAAAAAATTCGACTTTTTTTGAAAATTTGGGGGGGTAGAGGGGGGCCAATTTTACCAATTTTGCTAACACCGCCTACTTTGTGAATTTTTTCTGAACATACTTGCAATAATTTATTTTTAAATAAAACGGACCGATTTTTGGGAAATTGAAAATTAAATATTAATTGTCAAAAATTAGGGTAAATTTTTTAAATATTAAAAAATAAAATTCACCATTGGAAAAGGGACGAAAAAACCTTTCAGAAACATATTCTAAAAAAATTTTTCCATTACAAGTATGTTCAGAAAAAATTCACAAAGTAGCCGGTGTTATCAAAATTCGTAAAATTGGCTCCAAATTTTCGAAAAAGTCAAAAATATTTTTTGGGTCATTTCTACTTGATAGAGCAATAAATTCCCCGAGTTTCAATTTTTTTCAAGAAGTTGAAATTTCAACTTAGGACATTTCACGTAAAATGCCTCATAATAATTAGTACACTTTTTAATATTTTAGAAACAAGAAATATATTTGATATTTTTATTTATTACAATTTTCTCATTATAATAAATAGAGTATAAAGTATGACATAACAAAATAAAAAATCCCCACCCCCCTTTTGTCACAATTAGTCACATTTTCATAGACCCCCTTCCCCCCTAAAAAGTGTGACGTAATTTATGGACGAAGCCTAATAACATTCTTTGCAAGAATTCAATTATTTATAGAAATAGTAAAATTCTTCGCCGAAATTCAATTATTTTCAATACAATTTTAATAAAATTTCTGGAAAGAATTCAATTATTTTCTAAAATTTTATTAAATCTTTCGAAACAATTCAATTATTTACAAAATTTTATTAAATTTCTTCGCAAGAATTCAATTATTGTTTAAAAAATTCAGTTATTTTAAAAAATTGTAGGTTTAATAAAATGTGAAAAATTCAATTATTGCCGAAAAGGAATTTGAAAATTTTTTTCAAAATCAATTATTTTCAGTAATTTATTCATAGAAAAAATTCAAATACTTTTAAAAGTTTTAATAAACTTCTTCGAAACAATTCAAAAATTGAAAATTTTATTAAAATTCTTAGGAAGAATTCAATTATTTTCAAAAATTGTAATTGATTTCTTCGTAATAATTCAATTATTTTGAAAAATAAGAAAATTCTTTACTGGATTTTAATTACTTCAATGCAATTTTAATTAAAATTTAAGGAAAGAATTCAATTATTTTCACTACAATTTTAGTAAAATTTCTGGAAAGAAGTCAATTATTTTTTTAAATTTTCATTCAAATTCTTTGAAACAAATTCATTTATTTCAAAAATTTTACTAAATTTCTTTGTAAGAAAAGAAATTCTTTGAAAAATTCAATTACATTTAATATTTTTTTATCAAAATTATTAGAAAAACTATGTTATTTTCAAAAAACTTAAAAAATGTTTTAAAAAAAATAAGATTTCCATTATTTTCTTAAAAAATAAGAAAATTTTTCTCTAGAACTCAATTATTTTCAAATAATCTAATAAAATTTTTTTCAAGAATTCAATTATTATTTTTTTAAGTAATAAAATTCTTCAGAAGAATTCAATAAATTAGTTTTAAAGATAATAAAATTCTTTTCTAGAATTCTATTATTTTTGAAACTTTTAATAAAATTCTTCATGACAATTCAACTATTTTCAAGGAATTTAATAAAATTGTCCACAAGAATTCCATTATTTTTAATTTAATTTTAAATAAAATTTCTGTAAGGAATTGAATTATTTTTAAAAATTTTTAGTTCGTTTCTTCAAAACAATATTGAATTATTTTTAAAAATTTTAATAAAATTCTTCGTAAGAGTTCAATAATTTTTAAAAATAATAAAATGCTTCAATAGAATTCAAATTATTTTTAATTTAATTTTTAATAAAAAATTTGTAAAGAATTTAATTATTTTCAAAAATTTTGATAAAAATCTTCATAAAAATTCAATTATTTTCAATTCAGTTTCAATTTTATTAATTTCTAAGAAAAATTCAATTATTTTTAATACAATTTAAAAAAAATGTATAGAAAAAATTTAATTACTTTTATAAATATTAATATTCTTCGTGAGAATTCAATTATTTTTAAAGATAAAAAAATTCTTTGCCAGAATTTAATTATTTTAAAAACAATTAATTAAATTCTTTAAAACAATTCAATTGTTTCCAAACAATTTAATAAAGTTCTTCAATAGAATTCAATTATTTTTAATTTAATTTTTGTATAAAATTCAATTATTTTCAAAAATTTTGCTAAAAATCTTCAAAAAAATTCAATTATTTTCAATTTAACTTTTATTAATTTCTCATCGCAGAAGAATTAAATTATTTTGATTACAATTTTACGAAAATTTATGGAAAGAGTTCAATTACTTTTATAAATAATAAAATTCTCCGCGAGAACTCAATTAATTTCATAAAATTTTTTTAAAGAATTTAATTATTTTTAAAAAATTTTAATAATAGCCTTCGAAGTAATTGAATTATTTTTAAAAATTTTGATAAAACTCTTCTCAATATTTCAATTGGTTTTATTATTAATTATTAATATTAATATCTTTAGAATAATTTTGCACTTTTCCGATATTTCTTATAATTAATTTTTTATAAGAAAAAAATGAAATGAAATTTTTAATTATTAATTATTAATATTTAAATAATAATTCTTTTTAAAGTCTATTTATACGTAAAACTTGTTAACAAAAATGACATCTAATTAATCGTAATTATTAATTTAAATCACTTTCCCCCTCTTCACTAATTCACCCACTTTAATTAATTTCCCCTTTTCTGTCTCATTTTTTCTTCATCAAATCATATAATTAAATTGCAATTCTCTGGATTTAAATATTTTATAAATTACGGAAAATAACTTTCTATGACGAGGAAAATTGAATAAAAAAAAAAATAAATTGCGTTGAGTGCAACTTTATTTTATGAAACTTAGACTTTATCAAAAATACAATAGACGTAGATTTTTCAAGTCTAACATAAAAGACAAGACCTAAGTAAAAAGTTGAGTAAAATAACTGTGTTATAAATATTATATTTTGCTATTTATTATAATACTTAGATTTATTTTTGAGTGCAATAGTGTTCTTTGAAATTTATAAATAATTGTTTCAGTACTTTCTTAAGGTACATTTTATTTATTTATTTATTTTTTGGTGCATTTTGTCAAGAAATGTAGATTCAAAAAAATAGACATTCATATTATATATACTTTGTCAGTTGTTAATGTATTGGGAAATATTGTTTGAGTGACTGAAAAATTTCTTTGCACTCGAAAGTTGAGAACAGTGTTCGTTTTCAACACTCTGAAACGTCAGACGTTTCAGAAAGGAACACATAAAAGTCTGAGCCTTTTGCAAGTACGTGTCACGACTTGGAATTATTTCCCCATATACGAGCACCTCTTCCCTTTTACTTCATTACTTTTTAACTGCTCTTAAACTTTTTTTTTCTTCTTTTCCTAAACTTTTCTTTTCTCCCTTGTAATTTTTCAAATATGTTAGACTTTACATTACATTTCAAACTTTGCGCTTCATTTTTCTTTCGCAAATCTAATCCAAATCAAACTGTTTTCTTTAAGTTGAGAGGAAAAATTATTTTTTTTTTTTTTGTAAATTTTTCGAAGTGTTTTTTTCTACACAAACAATACATTATTTGTAAAATTGTTTACTTTTCTCAATATAATATTTATATATCTAATATAATATTTCTATTTTTATATTATATTCATAATTTTTTACTAAATTTTATTTTTATTTTTCCTCTTTTAGTAGACGAATATTTCAGTGATCAAATTTTCTTTAAATTATTCAGATTTTTTGTTTAATTTTTTTCTGTGAATTATTATTTATTTATTCTTTTTGTAATTTGCAATTTTTCGGAATTTGGAATCGCTACTTTTGTCTTCAAATTCCAGAAAATTTACTACCGCCAAAGTAAAATACAATAAAAATTAGTAAAATTTATTATTATAAATTTTGAATTAAAATTTTTGTTACAAAAATATTTTTTCAAAAATTCTATAAATTTTACTATACCTGAAGTAAATTGCAGGAAAAATTAATAAAATTTGCTATTACAAATTTTAAACAATAAAATTTTTGTCATTACACTACTTTTTTCAAAATTCCACGAATTTCACTAAATTTGAAGTAAATTGTAGTAAAAAATAATAAAATTTACTTCGAAAATAGTAATATTTACTATTACAAATTTTAAATCAAACTTATTAATTACTACATTATTTTTTCCAATATTTAATGAATTTTACTATATTTGAAATAAATTGCAAGAAAAATTAGTAAAATTTACTTTAAAAGTTGTAAAATTTGCTTTTAAAAATTGTTATTTCGAGAAAATCTTTTATAATTACCGAAGAACATTTTTTTATATCAATTGAAAAAATTTCTTTGCAATTATTATTTATAATTCAATTCTTTTCGAGAATTTTAATCAATTTCTTCACTAGAATTCAATTATTTTTAAAAATAGAAAAAGTTTTTGCTGGGTTTTAATTATTTTAATACAATTTTAATAAAACTTAACGAAAGAATTAAATTATTTTTACTACAATTTTGATAACATTTCGAGAAAGAATTCAATTATTTAAAATTTTTTTTTTTAAATTCTTTGAAACAATTCAATTATTTCAACAATTGTTTTAATTTCTTCGCAAGAATTCAATTATTTTTTTAAATAATAAAATTCTTTGCAGGATATCAATTTTTTTTAATCCAATTTTTAGAAAAATTGTCGAAAATATTCAGTTGTTTTCAAAAATTGTAATAAAATTCGGTGAAGAATTCAATTATTTCTAAAAAAATTTTTAAAACTTCAATAATCTAAATTTTAATTAGTAGCAGCATTTCCTCTAAAAATAACAATTTTTAATAGTTAATTAAGTTCGAAGGAAATTTTTATTATTTGTACACAAAAATAAAATTTTGCAAATGGTAACATTTCATATTAAAAATCGTTATTTCCAGAGTAAATTTTTTAATATCCAAAGCTAATTAAACAAAATATAAAAAATTGTAAAAAAATAAATTAAATTACATTTGATTTAAGATTAAATATTAATTATAATAAGACTTAGTAAAATCTATACTTTTAGTTTAGTAAAATTTATTTTGGAAATAGACAGAAACTCCAAGTAATATTAAAATATTTCTAATTTTCAAAAAGTTCAAATTTTTCCAAAGTTTTCAAAAAGAATAGTGAAGTTTACAAGGCGTATGATCAACGATTCAGAAAAATATTTTTTCTTTTCACCATTTCTTAAAGAAATATTTTTAAACAAAAATGATTTTATTTTTCTTGTGAAAAATATAAATTTTATTTAATCGTAAATTTCATAAATTTCATAAATTGTAAATTTCATCGAGGTATAAAAAGAAAAAAATTCTTTCAACGTAATTAATATTTAAATATTTGTCTACTAATTAATAACGAAATAAAAGTCGGCAAAGTTTTCGAAAAACGAATCTTTTTTCAAGTTAAATTTATTTCTAATCTTCGTAGCTTTTTAACAAATTATTACTCAAAAGACAAAAAAAATAAATCATCGCCTTTTTCATTTTGGTTTTCAAAAACTTTACAAACTTCAATCTCGTAATTAATAAAAATATTTGCAAAAATTGTTTGTCATAATCTAAAACGGCTTACTCCTTTTTTTCTCACAATTAAATTAAATTGAAGATCAATTATTCACTCGAATTATTTTACTTTCATCTTAATAAACAAGATTATTATAAATTATTTTCTTTCTTAATTGCTCTCGAAACATTTAAGACACTTTGATAATAATCAATTTGATTACTTGTTATTAACTCGAGAGGATAGATTCTTTTAAACGAAAGAAATCAGAGAATAAATACCTATTATGCAGAAATCGACATGATTTAAAATGAGCTAAAGTTGTTTCATTCACGATGAAAGGTTTTCAAAGACCTTTTGATTTCGATTTGCAGCAATTTTTCTTTCTTTCTTCTTTTTTTGGGCGGAAAAAAGCGAAGATTCGAGAAAAGCATGAAAATTGACACTAATGACGGAGATTCTTTATCTATTATATAAAATCCTACTTCGAACTGCTATTTATAATGTCCTCCAAACGAAGAACCATTTGTCGAACGAAATCTTGAAGAACGGGTTGACTGCTTTTGCCAACGTCTATAACTTCCTCGTGATTTGCCTCACTATGATCGTCGTAATCCGTCACGCAGATATTTGTTATGAGACTAAAAGTGAAAACGGTCAGGTCACAATGTCTGGCGGTGATGACTTCGTGAACAGTTGACATTCCTGAAAATAACAAATGAATTTTATTTTTCTGTCAAATTTTTATAAATTAAAAATTAAATTATTAGTCGATCAACATTTTTTTCAAATTAACTTAAAAATTGTCAGTAAAATTTAATAAATCAAAAATTAATCACTGGATTTATACTATTTGAAAATATTTCTTCTTGGGTTATGTAGTGGAAATTTCTAACCTTTTTGATTTTTCTTCTAAAACATTTTAATTGAAATAAAAATAAATAAATAAAAATAAAATAGAAATAAAATTTCTGTAAAGAATTCAATCATTTAAAAAAATATGGGTTCAATGATTTTCAAAAATAATAAAATTTCTTCATGGAATTCAATTATTTTTAAGTCAACTGTAATAAAATTATTTCCGAAAAGAAATTAAATTTTTTTTTAAAATAAATTATTTTTAGTATTTTATTTATCGAAAAAATTCAAATACCTACTTGTAAAAGTTTTAATAAACTTCATCGAAACATTTCAAATATTGTCGAAAATTTAAACAAAATTTGTTAATAAAAATACAATTATTTATAATATAATTTTAATTATATTCCTTAAAAGAATATTTAAGTTATTTATGAAAATTTTATTAAAATTCTTAGAAAGAATTCAATTATTTTACAAAAAATATTAATAGATTTCTTCGCAAAAATTCAATTATTTTCAAAAATAGGTAAATTCTTTACTGGATTTTAATTACTTCAATGCAATTTTAATAGAATTTAAGGAAAGAATACAATTATTTTCACTACAATTTTAGTAAAATTTCTGGAAAGAATTCAATTATTTTCTAAAATTTTACGAAATCCTTCGAAACAATTCAATTATTTCAAAAATTTTGCTAAATTTCTTTGCAAGAATTCAATTATTGTTAGAAAAAATTCAGTTATTTTTAAAAATTGTAATAAAAATTTTTGTAAGAAATTCAATTATTTACAAAAAATTATGATATGTTATGTTATTTTCAAAAAACTTAAAAATTGTTTCAAATAAGATTTCAATTATTTTCTTAAAAAATAATTGAAATAATAATCTCTAAAATTTTTTTAAGTAATAAAATTCTTCGCTAAAATACAGTTATTTTTGAAACTTTTAATAAAATTCTTCATAACAATTCAACTATTTTCAAAGAATTTAATAAAATTGTCCATATAAGAATTCAATTATTTTTAATTTCGTTTTAAATAAAATTTCTGTCAGGAATTGAATTATTTTTAAAAATTTTAGTTCATTTCTTCGAAGCAATATTTAATTAATTTCAAAAATTTTGATAAAAATCTTCATAAAAATTCAATTATTTTCAATTCAGTTTCACTTTTATTAATTTCTAGGAAAAAATTAATTATTTTGACTACAATAATTTTAATAAAATTTATGAAGAGAATTCAATTACTTTTATAAATAAAAAATTTTTCAAAAAAATAAGTTTTCAATTATTTTCTTATAAAATAAATAAATTCTTCTCGATAGAATACACAATTATTTTCAATACAGTTTTAATAAAATTTCTCAAAAAAGTCAATTATTTTTTAAAATTTTAGAAATAAAATTCTTTAAAATAATTCAATTATTTTCAAACAATTTAAAATTGTAATCGAAATAATTTATTTCTTCTGAGAAATTAATAAAAGTGAAACTAAATTGAGAATAATTGAATTTTTTTGAAAATTTTTATTAAAATTTTTGAAAATAATTAAATTCTTTACAAATATTTTATTAAAAATTAAATTAAAAATAATTGGAATTGTATCGAAGAATTTTATTATTTTTCAAAATCATTGAACCCTTACAAAGAATTTTATTAAAAGTTTCAAAAATAAATGAATTCTTTCAAGAAAATTTATTAATTTTGTTTCAAAAATAATTGAATTCTGGTAAAGAATTTAATTATCTTTAAAAATATTTTAATTTTTACAAAGAATTTTATTTTTTATAAACATAATTAAATTCTTGCGAAGAATTTTATTAAAATGTTTGAAAATAGCTGAATTCTTTTGAAGAAATTTATTAAATTTTAAAAAATAATTTACTTTTTTGAGCAATTTTATTAAAACTATATTAAAATATTTGAATTCTAGAGAAGAATTTAACTATTTTTTAAGAAAATAATTGAATGTTTGCTAAGAAAATTAAAATTTTATAAAATAATTGAATCGTTTCTAAGAATTTTAATAAAAAATTTTATAAATAATTTAAATATTTTTTTGAAGAAAAATAATTGTATTATTCGCAGTTTTTATTTTCTAATATATATATTTAACTGAAAAATTTCCTAATAATCTAAATTTCGTAAAATTGAATTGTCAACAAATGGATTTGAAAATTCTTAAAGAACTTTTTCAAAAATTATTAAACAATATTCTTATAATATAAAATAATAAAATAACAAAATGATTATAAAACATGAAGATATCGATCACTCCGAGTCTTCGACTCGGAGCAATCAATATCTTCATGTTTTATAGCAATATTCTTATGAGTTATTAAATTTCAAAAAGGTTTGAATAGAAATTTTCGAAAACTTTAATTTTGATTGAAAAATAATAATGATTAAATGTTTATTTAAAAAAGAAATTATTGATGTTTTCGAATAAATTTAAAATTAAAGAAATTTGTAAATAAATGAAATAGAACATTTTCTTGTGTATCTAATAATTATTTTTAGAGTGAATAAAAATATTCTTTAGATTCAGGGAAAAAGTCAAAATTTTTTTTTGAAGTCAGGAAAAACAAAATTAAATTTTTGTACAAAAATTGAAAATTCTGTCTGGAAATGCGAGAAAAATAAAAGTAAATTTCACGTGGAACTACTAAATTTTATTAAACATAAATAGCTTTTGATGGAGACTGTAACAAGACAAGAATCTTTAAACAAAAACCTTTGATCTCCATTGTAAAATTACAACTAGTGTATGTATATTTAACAGATATAGTAACTAATGAAGCAATTAATTATTCTGATCTGAAAATAACAAACAAAGCAATTTCCCGTTTATCAGCGCGATAAATGAGTTTATACATGTTTCAGTTTCATCAAATGAAAATCTTTTAAAATATTTAATAGATATGAAATATTCATGTGCATATTTAATGGATATATGTTCAATATCTATATCGAGTTTTGATATACAATACACACATTTATCCAGAAATAAGTGTATCTCATTTTTTTTAAATAATAACTATCTGTACAAATATTTAATTCATCGTCTCATTTATTTCTGGTTATATCTAGTTGATATTCATTAAATCCCAGATTTAGATTTTTTCTTGAATTAATCATGTTTACGATTAAATAATTCCTCTCAACACTTTAATAATTAAGATACAATATCCGCTTGAATGATAATAATACGTGCAGAAAATAATTTTTAATTCTAAATTAGTAAATTTACCTTTAGTATATATACTTCTGGAAATATTTCAATATTTTTATATAGAATTTGTTATTTTTAGACTTTATAATTTTATATGTAGAGTCTAAGAATAGTATTTTATTTATTTTGTGTTCCAGTTTCAAGTAATTTAATAAATTTATATAAGGTAAAAGCTCAGTTTGATATTATTGAATTAAAATTTTTTTATTACGACAAATGGAAGTTTTCTTAAAAAATAGTGAAAAAATAGTTTCATATAGAGAAAAATAAATGATCGAAATTTTTTTTTTCAAAAACAGAAAATAAAATTATGAAACAAAAATGATTCAATTGCATAATTTTTTGCATAATTCGATCTGTCAAGCAAAATGTTCTAGAAAAAAAAATTAAAAATATTAAAAACTTGCACTACATAGTTCAAGAAGAAATATTTTCAAATACAGTAATTTTTGAAAAGTTACAAATATAATTGCAGAAATTCAATTATTTCCAAAAGTAATAAAATCCTTCATAGAAATTCAATTATTTTCAAAAATTTAAAAAAAATTCTCGTCAAAATTTCAAATATCTTTGTAAATAACATAACATTCCAAAATTCAATTATTTCCAAAAATCTTAATAAAATTCCACGTAAACATTTAATTACATAAATAATGAAAATTTCACAGGAATTCAATTATTTTTATAAACAATAAAAATTATCGCAGAATTTCAATTATTTTTAATACAATTTTAATCGTATTCCTCGAAAAATGTAATTATTCTTAAAAATTTTATTAAAACTCGTCGAAAGAATTTAATTTTAAAAATCATACAATTATTTAATAAATTAATATTTTTTTATTTAAATAATTGAATTAGTACTGAATTTTCTAACAAAAATTGATTTAAAAGTGAATTTCAGTTAAAATTTTAGTAAAATTTATTTAAATTTTACTAGTTTATTTACTAGTTTTTTTGAGAAATTTTATTAAAACTGTATTGAAAATAATTGTGTATTCTATAGAGAAGAATTTAATTATTTTATAAGAAAAAAATTGAAATCTTATTCTTTTGAAGAATTTTTTATTCATAAAAGTTATTGAATTCTCCATATAAATTTTATTAAAATTGTAATCAAAATAATTGATTTCTTCTGAGAAATTAATAAAAGTAGAACTGAATTGAAAATAATTGAATTTTTATGAAGAGTTTTATCAACATTTTTGAAATTAATTAAATTCTTTACAAACATTTTATTAAAAATTAAATTAAAAATAATCGAATTCTATTGAAAAATTTGATTATTTTTGAAAATTATTAAACTCTTACAAAGAATTTTATTAAAATTTTTGAAAATAATTCAATATTGTTTCGAAAAAATGAACTAAAATTTTTAAAAATAATTCAATTCTTGACAGAAATTTTATTTAAAATGAAATTAAAAAATAATTGAATTCTTAGGGACAATTTTATTAAATTCCTTGAAAATAGTTGAATTGTAATGAAGAATTTTGTTAAAAGTTTCAAAAATAAAGAGAATATAATTATGTTTTTCGAGGAATTCGATTAAAATTTGTATTATAATTGAAATTCGGCTTCGAATTTTATTGTTTATAGAAATAATTAAATTCCAGTAAAATTTTTATTATTTATGAAAATAATTATATGTTTACGTGGAATTTTATTAAAATTTTTTGAAAATAATTAAATTTTTGAGAAGAATTTTATTTTTTATAAAAATAATTAAATCCTTGAGAAGAATTTTATTAGATTATTTGAAAATAATTGAATTTCGGAGAAGAATTTTTTTATAACTGTTAATAATAATTGAATTTCTGAAATAATTTTTGTAACTTCTCTCTAAAATTTAATTTTTTAGTGCTTTTAACTAAAATTCTTCTATAAATCCATTATTTTTAATAATTTATTAAATATCTATTATAAAATGTAACTATTTTCCGAAGAATTAGAATTATTAAATTTTTTCAAAAATCAAATTCATAAAAATCTAATTTTATGATAATTCTTTAAGAATTTAGTTATTTAAAAAGAAATTATTGTCAGAAATAGAAATAATTGAAGGTTTTGTATCCCTAATTAAAAATCTTTTTTTATTTTTAAATTTTATTCCATTTTTTCGTAAAATACAAACAAAAAAAGTAAAACTCACCAACTGCATCGACTCCCATCATTCGAAGCATCTTCAATTCGGCAACGGTTTCAAAACTAGGACCACCTAGACACGTGTAGACACCTTTGTGAACGATATCGGCAATTCCCATCTCCTCCGCGACCTGACTACCAATTTCCAAAAGTGATGTGCTGTAAGCTTTATTCATGGGTGGAAATCTGGGACCAAATCTGAAGCGAAAAAATAAAAATCGAGTGAGAATCACTTTTGAAAATTGGAAAGAAAGTATACGCGAGAAAAAATCTCGCAATTTTCCCGCATTCACCGAAATTAAAAATAGAATTAAATTAAATTTAAATTTGCCCCAGAGAAACTAACTTTTACTTCTTCTCACTATAACAGTGCGACAAATTTATTTTTCCCTCCCGAATAAAAAATTTTTTTTCCCCTAAACCTTTTGAGTTCACTATATATATAAATTTAAGAGAGAATTCTTATTTTCAGAAAATTTTTTCCTTTCCTCAAATAAAGACTAACTGCAAATAAAGATTAACTGCAAATAAATCAGTTAAAAAGGGAGGAAAAATATAAAAAGAAAGAAAGAAAAAGAAAATTATTCTCTCCAGTGAAAAATAATTTCAACTCACAAGTATTATATTTTCACTTATAGCTCTCGACAAAAATTCTACAAATATTTAAGAGCAACCAACATCTCCTTACTTTTATAATCAATTACAATTTACGAATGATACTGTGAAATTAATTCCAAGGAGAAAAAGAATAAAATAATACTTGGTGAGAGTAAATGCAGCCTATTTCTTGAAAGTAAAAAAGCTGGTAAACCCACCCCTTAGGTTTCATAAGAGTAATTCCCGGTGGAAGAGGAAAAACGTGAAATAAACTGAAAAGAGAGCGAGAGAGAGAAAGAGAGAGAACATGGGAGATGGTAAAGTCCATTAATATTGGGCCAAGTGACAACAGAAAACGGATAAAGAAGAAGAAAAAGAAGGAGAAGAAGAAGAAGCAGCAGCAACTCTGCGAAAAGCTCCAAAGCTCGAGCTCGCAAGTTAAGTCAGGGTTTGGAAAATTGCGAAAAGGTGAAAACGAGGTGGTAACGTGGGTACGTCACCTTGTCAGAAATGTAAAAGAAACGGGAGTACGCGAGAGAGTTTCTCTTAAGTAAATACGCCAATCAGCTTCTTTATGTCGTGCAAACAGTTCATCAATCCGATTCAAGAAGTTATTCTAATGAAATAAATTAATTATTTTTCTTTAATTTTTGCCTTATTTCTTCCTCTTCTTATTTCATCTTTTTCTATCTTTCAATTGAGTGATTCTCAATTCGAAAGTTGAGATAAAATTTCCCCTTTAATGGAAAATTTCTTCTTAAATACAAATTTCCAATTTTCAATCTTCCACGCACTGAAATTAATTAATTAACTATAATAATTTAAATGTTCTTTCATTCTTTCACTAGCAACAATTCGCGCGACTAACTTCTTACTGCCTTTTTTAAATAAAATTGGCAATTATAAAAATAATACAATTTAAAAATTTTCTAATTGAAATTTTTGTTGAAAACACTAAAAAAAAATTCAATTTTGGAGAAATTAGAAATAATTGCAGAAATTCAAATATTTAAAAAAAAAAAATTCTTCTCATAAAATTCAATTATCTTTCAAATTTAAAAAAAAATTCTCGTCAAAATCCCAATTTTCTTTATAAATAATAAAATTCTTCCCCAAAGTTCAATTATTTTCGAATCAATTTCAAATTCCCAAAAATAATACGCAAACATTTAATTATTTTAATAAATAATAAAAATTTCTCAGGAATTCAAATACTTTTAAAAGTTTTAATAAACTTCTTCGAAACAATTCAAAAATTGAAAATTTTATTAAAATTCTTAGGAAGAATTCAATTATTTTCAAAAATTGTAATTGATTTCTTCGTAATAATTCAATTATTTTCAAAAATAAGAAAATTCTTTACTGGATTTTAATTACTTCAATGCAATTTTAATAAAATTTAAGGAAAGAATTCAATTATTTTCACTACAATTTTAGTAAAATTTCTGGAAAGAAGTCAATTATTTTTTTAAATTTTCATTCAAATTCTTTGAAACAAATTCAATTATTTCAAAAATTTTACTAAATTTCTTTGTAAGAAAAGAAATTCTTTGAAAAATTCAATTACATTCAATATTTTTTTTAGCAAAATTATTAGAAAAACTATGTTATTTTCAAAAAACTTAAAAAATGTTTAAAAAAAATAACATTTCCATTATTTTCTTAAAAAATAAGAAAATTTTTCTCTAAAACTCAATTATTTTCCAAAAATCTAATAAAATTTTTTTCAAGAATTTAATTATTATTTTTTTAAGTAATAAAATTCTTCAGAAGAATTCAATTAGTTTTAAAAGATAATAAAATTCTTCCCCAAAGTTCAATTATTTTCGAATCAATTTCAAATTCCCAAAAATAATACGCAAACATTTAATTATTTTAATAAATAATAAAAATTTCTCAGGAATTCAATTATTTACAATTTTTTTTTTATAAATTCCTTCGCAATAATTCAATTATTTTTATAAATAATTAAAATTTCTCGCAGGAATTAAATTATTTACAAATTTTTTTATAAATTCTTTCATAATAATTCAATTATTTTTATAAATAATAATTTTTTTTTAAGGAACTCAATTATTTTAATAAAAAATAATTAAAAATTGTAGATAATAATAATTGATTTGAAATGATAGAAATAATTTTCGAAAAAGTTACTGTAATAATATTCTTATAATATAAAACAATGACTTTATCACTCGGTCATCTTTAATTATTAGGAAACATGAAGAAATCGATCACTTCGACTCGGAGTAATCGCTATCTTCATGTTTTAAAAAAATATTCTTATAAGTTATTGAATTTCAAAAGATTTGAATTTGAATTTTTTGAAAAATTTTAATTCCTACGGAAAAATAATATTTAAATGTATTTAAAAAAATGTTATTGATGTTTTCGAATAATTTTACAATTAAAGAAATTCGTAAATAAATGATAACAGAACATTTTTTTTTTTTTGAGTAAAATTTTTTCCTTTAATTTCAAAAAATTTAAAAAGTTTCAATTTAATTTCAATAAAAATTTGTAATTAACAAATAGAATAGAATATGTAATGTTTCTTTTCCAAAAGAAAGGAATGAGTAATTTCTTCAAAATTATTTTCATCATTTTAATTCTATTATTTTCTAGAATTTTAAATTATTTTTTATAAAAATAATTGGATTTCTGCGAAGTTTTTATTACTTATGAAAATAATTGAATTCCTATGAAATTTTTATTATTTATGAAAATAATTGAATTCCTGTGAAATTTTTATTATTTATGAAAATAATTGAATTATTGCGAAGAAATTTATCAAAATTTGCAAATAATTGAATTCCTGTAAAAATGTTTATTATTTATAAAAATAATTAAATGTTTGCATACAATTTTATTAAAAAAATTTTTTAAATAATTGAATTCTTTTTGGGAAATTTTATTAAAATAGTAGATATTGAAAATCAGTGAAATTAGAAAAATGCATTTTATTTTTAAAAATAATTGAAATTAGGACAAGAATTTTTTTGTCATTTATGAAAATAATTGAACTTTGGAGAAGAATTTTGTTATTTATAAAGATAATTAGAATTTTTACGAGAATTTTTTTTAAATTTGGAACATTGTTGAATTTTATAAGAAATTTTTTTTTTAAATAATTGATTTTCTGCAAATATTTGTAATTTCTCAAAAATTGAATTTTTTAGTGTTTTCAACAAATATTTAAATTAGAAAATTTTTAAATTGTATTATTTTTATAATCGATAATTTTATTTTAAAAAGGCAGGAAGAAGTTAGCGGAATTGTTGCTAGTTTTATGAATAAAATTATAAATAAAGAGAAGACATTAAAATTTTTGGTTGACAAATTTTTGCTTTTTTTGTTTAAATTAGTAAAGCGTACTAATAAATAGTAATTTCTAGTAATTTATTAGTAAAATTTATTAATTCTAAAGCAAAAAGTCAGTCACTAATTCAAATTATTAAACATTTTTAAATTCAAATTTAGAGAGCGAAATTTTTTAATAAAATTCTACTGAAAATAATTAAAAAATTTAACCAATTTTAGTCATTTTTCAGTAAAAAATTAGAAAATGAATTGTTAATTCTAAAAATAGTTTTGATTTCACATAGAAGACGTTTTAGTTATTAAGTAGAAAAAGCGATCTGTAGTCAGACAGAATCCATTGATGATTTTTATATCTTCTTTTGACGATAAGTTTCCTAAATTTTTGAATATATATTTTTTCTTGTTCAAATTTTTCTAAAAATTATTATATTGAAATGAAAAATGACAAAAATTAAATATTTACTTAGTTAAGAATTCGCTTTTTAGTAGTTGAAAATAAAAAAAAATTATTTTAGACATACATAAGTAAAATTTGTAAAATTTTTTTCTATTTTTCAGTAAAATTAATTTATTAAAATTAAAAATTATTAAACTAAAAAATTATTTACAAGTTCAAAATTCGTTTACTAAAATTTTATTTAAAAAAAATAACAAGAATTAGTAAAAATTAGTTTACTTTAAATTTTTTTTAATCTCTTCATTTTATTCGATCCAAAATGTTTAATCAAACTGTGTCTTTGATTCTAAAAAATTAAAAAGAACTTTTTAATCAGAATAAAATTATCATGAACATAATCTGTAATTTTTTACCACTTAGATTATTCCTTTTGTTCAGAGAGCGACACAATGAACCATTTTTCCCATCCGAAGACAAATGTAAACACTATTTTAATATTAAATTTTTTTCTACATGTGTAAACAATGAAAAGGGGAAAAATCTTTGAATGTATATTTTATGTCTATGTATTTCCTTTTAAATGCGAAAATTGCAAGAATGAATTCTATTTGTAAAGCTCTTGCTTTGAAATATCACTTGACCTGATTTAGAAATAAAACTCAAATTACACTTTAAATTAATGAAAGTCGAAATAAATAATTCAACGACAATAAGGTAACACAATTCAATTTATAGAGAAAAATACAGTTGAAAAATGTAATATAGAGAAATAAATAAAATAATGCAATTGAAAAATGTAGTAGAAATAAATAAATAAATGCCGCATTAAAAAAAGTAATGGAACAAAATACAATTAAAAAATCTAAAAGAAATAAATAAATAAATGCAATTAAAAAATGTAATAGAAATAAATAAATAAATAAATTCCATTGAAAAACGTAATAGAAAAGAAACACAAATAAAAAATGTAATATCTAGAAGAAAATATACATTTGTATAGAAAAGAAAAAAACATTAATTAAAAATGTAATTTCTAATTGATAAATGAGTAAATGACTGGCTTACCTATCGTCATTTGGTCCTTGGAGTGGATTGTTGCCAGCAAATCCCATCATGTTTACATGATCCTTCACCAACATGATATCTCCGATCTTGTAATTGGGATTCAAACCCCCGGCCGCATTCGTTGCAATTAAATGAGTCACACCAACAAGCTTCATTACTCTCACGGGCATAGCACACTGCATAAGCAAATTATACAAACTTTTTACAATATTTTCATTCATAGAAAATCATTTTTTCAATGTAAATTTTTCCTCTCTAAAAAATAATAATTATTCCTAACATAGAGAGAGAGAGAGAAAAAGACTTTATTTTAATCCTCTAAAAACAAAATTCAAAAGTCAATTCAACTTTTTTTATTCCTATGAATTTTTCAAAAAACAAAAATATAACTGTCACTAATTTTTAATTCATGTTATTCTAATTCTACGGCAATTTAAGTTTTTAAGTAGAACAAGCTGTCTATAGTCAGACAGAATTCACTGATAATTTTGATTTTTTTTATCGACAGTTTCTCCAAATTTTTCAATTTTTAAATAAACAAAATACTTATTTCTGTCTTAATATATCCAAAAATTGTAAAAATCTATTACAATTTCTAAAACTTATTGTATTGAAAATTCAGTGCATTTAAAAAATATTGTTAATTAAATATTTAGTAAGAATCATTTTTATCAATAAAAGCAATATTTTACAAAACAAATTTCCAATTTAGATTATTTAAAGTGAAAATTAATCAGAATTGGAATAATTTGAATTTCTGATTCATTAAAATGTAAATTAAATAAAATTTATATTAAATTCAGTTTCAAACTTAATAGAATTTGAATTAAATTGAAATTTAAATGAATTTTATTTTGAATAGATTATAAAATTTGGATAAATAGAATTTTAGATTAATTAAATTAAAGAAAAATCAAAATTAGAATAAAAATTTTAATTTCTATTAATTCAAAAATTTTAATAAAATTCTTCGAAATAATTCAATTATTATTTTCAAAAAGTGTAATAATAAAATTCTACGCAAGAATACAATTATTTTTCTAAATAATAAAATTCTTCAGAGGAATTCAATTTTTTTCAATACAATTTAAATGAAATTCCTTGAAAGAAATTCATTATTTTTAAAAATTGTTATAAAATTCCGGAAAGAATTGAATTATTTTTCAAATGTTTTTAGAAAATGCTTTATAAGAATTCAATTATTTTCATAAATAATAAATTTCCTTGCATGAATTCATTTATTTTCACTGCAATTTTTATTAAATTTATTGAACAAATTCAATTATTTTCATAATACTTCAAGATATTCTTCAGTAGCATTTAATAATTTACGAAAAAAATATTTAATAGCCTATTCTTCGAAAGAATTCAAGTTCTAATACAATATTAATAAAATTTGTTTACCTATAGAATTCAATGATTTTAAAAAACTTTAATAAAATTCATAGACACAATTCAATTTTTTTTTTAAATTTAATAAGATTGTTAACAAGAATTTTATTATTTTTGTAAATAATGAAATTTATCGCAAGAATTCAATTATTTAAAAAAAATTGTAATAAAATTCTGAGAAGAGTTTAATTATTTCCTAAATAAATAACAAAATTCTTGTCAAATATTCAATTATTTTCGTAACTATTGAAATTTTTCGCAACAATTCAATTATTTTCAATACAATATTAATAAAAGTTCCTATAGAATTCAATTATTTAAAAAATTTGTAATAAAATTAATGGAAACAATTTAATTTTATTTAAATTTAATAACATTTTTTGCAAGAATTCTATTATTTTTGTAAATATTAATGTTTTTTGCAAGAATTCAATTATTTTTGAATATGTTAATAAAATTTCTTGAATATGAATTAAATTATTTTAAAAAAATTGTAATAAAAGTCTGAGAAAAATTTAATTATTTCCTAAAAATTTAAATAAAATTCAATAATTAAATTTTTAAATACAATTGTTAACAAACGTGATCATTTTTAAAACTTGAAAAACGTTGTTCATATAAAATTCAATTACTCTCCGAATTTTTAATTAAAATTTCGAGTTTTATTAAATTTATTTATAAAAAGTCTATTATTTTCAGAAAATTTAAAGAAATTCTTCAAAACAATTTAATTATCTTTAAAAATTTTGACAATATTCTTAGCAAGAATTCAATGATTCTCAATATAAATTAATTTTAAAATTAAAAAGGTTTATAACAAAATATATTCCACTCAGAGCCAAATAGACTTTTTATTTGTTTTAAATAAAATTTTATGAGACAAATATACTTTTATTTAACTCAAATAAATTACAAATTTTTCTCTGGAAATTCTATTTTTTTCATTAAAAATTTGAAATTTTGTAATTAAATTTAAAAATTTTGTGAAATTAATTTTTTTAAAGTCAATTTTCATTCGATTGAATCTTTTGGTACGTTGTCGTTATAAATATTTTTAAAAAATATACTAACAACACCAAAAAGTAAAAACGTAAACAGAACATTTTTAAAAATAATTTTTTTTTTAATCATGACTATAAGAATTCATTATTTATTATATATAATAAAATTCAAATTTGAAAAGTTGAAAGGAACAAATTTCGTATTAAATTACGAACTTTTGGTTTAGAGAATATAAAAGAATTTCTTTATTCAGTAGTTAAATCTTCTTTTGAACAGACAAAATTTTCCTTCAAAGGTGAAAAAAGGATACGCCAACAAATTTCTACATAAAAACAAAAATTGTTTTCAAAATAAAAATTTTTACGAACGAAAAAGAATTCCAAGAGAAACAAATCTCAAATATCATAATTATACTCGAGCAACTAAAAACCCGACGAAAAGGATTAACAATTAATTAATTCACCAAAAATTTCTATATTAATTCTCCAATGCACGGAGAAAAATATAAAGTTTTATACTTTTATTTTATACTTTTATTTTTATACTTTTTTATACTTTTACTACTTTTATATTGTCAGGGTTGCCACTAATATTTAATTTTATTTTTCCCTGACTTTTCCCTGATTTCCAGACAAAGTTTTCACTTTTTCCCTGACAATAAAGAATCTTCTGATTCACTCTAAAAATTATTAGATACTCAAAAAAAACATTCTATTACATTTACTTACGAATTTCTTAAATTGTAAAATTATTCGCAAACATCAATAACTAAATTTTTAAATAAGTATTTAATTATTATTTTTCCTAACTTTGTTTTAGCTTTTTTTTAGGAATTAAAATTCTTCAAAACATTCAAATTCAAACTTTTTTAAAATTAAACATCTTATAAAAATTTTAATTTCCATAAAATTTTTCAAAAAAAAATTAAATTATTTACAAAAATTTTAATAAAATTCGTTGCAAGAATTCAATTATTTTCATAAATAATAAAATTCTTCACATGGTTTCAATTATATTTAATACAATTATTCTAAATAAATTTCTCGAAAAATAAAATTATCTTCAAAAATTTTTTGCAAGAATTAAATTAGGTACATTTTACGAATAATGAAATTCTTCGCTGAAATTCAAAAATTTTCAAAATTTACATTTTTAATACAAGTTTTCAAAAGAATATAATTATTTAAATAAAATGTAAAAAAATTCGTTGCTGAAATTCAATTATTTTTACAAGTAATAAAATTTTTCACATGAATTCAATTATTTAAAAAAATTGATAAAATTCGTTGTAAGAATTCCATTATTTTCATAAGTTATAAAATTTCCTTGAGGATTTATAATACAATTTAAAGTAAATTACAAGAAAAATGAAATTATTCTCTTAAATTTTTTGTAAGAATTTAATTACATTTCACGAATATAGTGAAATTCTTCGTTGAAATTCAAATATTTTCACAATCTACTTTTTTAATAAAAGTTCTCAAAAGAATTCAATTATTTAAAAAAAAATGTAATAAAATTCGATGCAGGAATTCAATTATTTTCATAAATAATAAAATTACTCAAAAGAATTCAATTATTTAAAAAAAAATTTGAAAAAATTCAATTACTTTCATAAGTTAATAAAATTCTTCACAGGATTTCAATTATTTTTAATACAATTTTAAGTAAATTCTTCGAAAAATGTAACTATTTTCAAAAATTTTGTTAAAATTCTTGGAAAGAATTCAATTATGTATTTTATTTATTATGTATTTTTAAAAATTCATGCTATAATGCTTTTAATATTCAATTATTATCAAAAATTTTAACTAATATTCATTTTTAAATCAATTTTTATTGGAAAATTCTCCGCGAATTCAATTATTTAAATACAAAAATAAATAATTTCTTGAATAAATGAATGTTTTCAAAACTAAATTATCATAAAAAATTTTATCAACAAATTTGAATTTTTTCGAGAAATTTTAATAAAATTTTCAAGAATAATTAAATTTTTCGAGGAATTCAATTATTAAAATTGTATTAAAAATAATTGAAATTCTGTGATGAATTTTATTATTCATGAAAATAATTGAAATTTTGAAAAAAATGTTATTATTTATGAAAATAATTGAATTATTGCGAAGTTTGCTTAGAATTTTATCAAAAAAAATTTTTTTTTTAAATAATTGAATTCTTTTGAAATATTTTATTAAAACCGTAGATATTGAAAATCATTGAATTGAGAAAAATTTTTTGATAATAATTGAAATTTTGCAAAGAATTTTATTAAAATTTTTGAAAATAATTGAAATTTGGAGAAGAATTTTATTATTTTTAAAGATAATTGAATTTTTAAAATTTTTGAACATATAATTGAATTTTTGCGAAGAATTTTATTACTTTTGAAAATAATTGAATTTCTGCAATTCATTTGTAACTTCTCCAAAATTCAATTTTTCTCAGTTACTTAAATAAAAATCCCTGACTTTTCCCTGACTTCCTTGACAAATTTTACTTTCCCTGACTTTTCCCTGAATTCCCCGATTTCCCTGACCTGTGGCAACCCTGATTGTAAAACATTTCTGGTATCGCATTTTTGCTAACTTTTACTGCTTTCGGTCCTAAATTTTGCAACGTTCGAAGTAAATTTTACAAATTTTTTACAAATATGTTTTTCGAATGTAGTAAAATTATAACTTTGAACGTAGCAAAATTGACTCCAAAAGTAGTAAAAAGTACCAGAAACGTTTTACTAGAAATTTTTTTATTATAAAAGTAGTAAAAGTTCCTTTATATTTTTCACCGTGTGGCAATTAAAGTCTAATTAGTGCAACATAACGTATTCGTCACGTGTAACTATTGTATTTTTTGTTTTGCCAGCAAATGTAATAACTGGGACAAAAATCGCGTCGATGAATTGAATGAATCAGAGGCAGAAGGGCAAATAATCCAATTAGGTAGATTGGAGAGGTGATATTTTGTTAACAATTGTTCTCGGGTTTTCGAGTACAGCGTAAATACTCGCAAATTAGTAAAGTTTCTGGTCGAATGGTTTAAGTCAGACAGAGAAACCTTATATATGTATAGAAGGAAATTTCTCAGAGGTAAAGTAGCTTTGTTATCCGCGCAAGAGTTTTGGGACGATATTGTTAACGTGAAACATACCTTCCAAAGTGGATAGCCCTCGTAGTAGTGGAATCTCCCCTGCATACACATGACTGGGACATTCTCGAGATAACCAAAGACCAGCTGTCCAACGTGACCCTTCACCGTTGAAACTGGAAAGTGCGGGATCTCCTCGTAGGGAAAGCATTGCTTCTCCGTGAGCGAGTCTGCTATTGAACCTGGACACAACTCACTTTGTTCAGATTCTCCGGCTGTTTAAGACAATCAAATAAAAACACAACTATCTAGAGAAGCGTTCAATCAAAAATCCCTTTTGTCTATTAATATTAACTCTATTATTATGTATACTACGATCGTTTATTGGCATTTTTTACATTCACAGACTTTTTTAAGGATATCAAATTGAGATAAAAAGACGAATTAAAATGTTGCTTCGCAACACTTTTGATTCGTTTTTTTTTATCTTAATTTGATATCCTTAGAAAAAATTGGGCTATTTGTAAAAATTTACCACCATCATTATCGTATTACTTTATATTATAACTCTCAAGTAACCGATCTAAGTAGCAAGAAGTATGGATTAAACTGAAACAAAATTTATTTGATTTTATTTTATTTATATTTATTTATTTATTTATATTTTATTTGATTCAAATAATTTTTAATTAAATCAAATAAATTGTATTTGATCCAACAAATTCAACAGATTTGTCACAATTATTTTATTTTATTTCTCCCTGCTCTCCAGATAGAATTTTGCCTTTTTCTTTGACACTAAAGAATATTCTGATTGGGACAATCCCGAAGTTTTATTTGACATTTAAAAATCATTTAACAGAAATTTCATTTGGTTTAACATTCATTCGACAAAATTTTAACTTTTCTCAGACCCTAAGGAATATTTTTATTCTCACTAAAAATGATTAGATACTCAAGAAAATGTTCTCTCAAATTTATTTAATTTGTAAAATTATTCAAAAACATCAATTCCTTCATTTTTAAATAATATTATTATTATTTTTCCAGAGGAATGAAAGATTTTCAAAAATTTCAGAATATTGATACAATATAACTATTCTTCTTTAAATTAATTATTTTTAATAATTTTTGAAAAAGTTCATTGAAAGAATTTTACAACAATTCTACAAGAATTCAATTATTTAAATACAAAAATAAATAATTTATTGAATAGTTGAATGTTTCTTAAAATTGAATTTTTATAAAGAATCTCGTTATTTATAGAGATAATTGAAATCTTGACTAGAATTATTTTTTAAATAATTAAAAATAATTGAATTCCTGCGAAGAATTTTATTACTTTTGAAAATTATTTAATTCTTGTGATGAATATTGTTATTTATATGTCAAGAGCTCACTACTTTTCAGGGAAAAATCAGAGAAGTAAAATTAATCAGGGAAATTTAAAAAAGTTCATTTCATTACTAATAAATTATTATTTATTAACTATTATTTTCACAAATGTTAATAAAATTCTTTGCACGAATTTGATTATTTTCATAAATAATAAAATCCTTCTCAGTAATTCAATTTTCTTCAATACATAAATTTAATAAAATTTCTCGAAAGAATTCAATTATTTTAAAAATTTTTAACAAAATTCTTCAAATTCAATTAGGTACTTAACTAAATAATAAAATTTTTCTTTAGTATTTAATTATTTCCAATTTAATTTTAATAACATTTCTTCGAAAATTGAATTATTTTTAATAATTTTATAAAAATCTTTTTTAAATTCAATTGTTTTTCTAAATAATAAAATTTTTTTAAAAAATCAAATAAATTTTAAAAGTTTTATCAAAATTCTTAAAATTTAATTATTTTTAAAAATTTTAATAAAATTCTTCAAATTCAATTATTTTTCTAAATAATAACATTTTTTGATGGAATTCAATTATCTTCAATATACAAATTTAATAAAATTTCTGGAACAAATTCTATTATTCTCAAAAATTTTGATAAAATTTCTCTGAAAAATTAAATTATTTTTAATACAATTTTAAATAAATATCTCGAAAGAATTCAATTATTTTGTCTGAATAATAAAATTTCTTGAGAGTATCCTTGAAAAGAATTTATTTAATTTCATAAATACTAAAATTTCTCAAAAAATTCATTTTTAAAACAATTATATAATTTTATAATACTACAAGAATTCAATTATTTAAACACAAAAATAAATAATTTATAGAATAGTTAAATGTTTCTTAAAATTAAATTCTTATAAAGAATTTCGTTATTTATTTAGAGATAATTGAAATCTTAACGAGAATTTTTTTTTTAAATAATTGAAAATAATTGAATTCTTGTGAATAATTTTATTCAAATTTTTGAAAATAATTAATTTGGTTTGAAGAATTTTTTTGAATTTTTTGAAAATAATGGACTTTTTATAAATAAATTTAATAAAATTCTAAATTTTAATTAAAAATTCGGAAAATAATTGAATTTATATAAAGAACGTCTTTCAAGTTTTAAAAATTATCATGTTTGCTAACAATTGTAATTAAAAATTTGATTATTAAATTTTATTCAAATTTTTAGGATATAATTCTCAGAATTTGGTTATAATTTGTTTTTAATAATTGAATTTATTTAATAAAAATATTCCAAAATAATTGATTTCTTGTGAAAAATTACATTATTTACAAAAATACTAGAACTCTAGTAAATAATTTTATTAAGTTTAAAAAAATTCAATTATTTCCATGAATTTCATTAAAATTTTTTAAATATAATTGAATTCTATAGAGAAATTTTATTAATATTGTATTAAAAATAATTGAATTCTTGCGAAAAATTTCAATAGTTACGAAAATAATTTAATTTTTGAGATATTATATATTGAAACATTCAATTAATTTCAACAAAATAGAAATTAAATTTTTTTCAAAAATATTAGTTCTACAGAATTATTAATTAAAGATATGAAAAATTCAGATTAAAATCGAATTAAAACTAATTGAAAATCTGCAATGAGTGTTATTATTTATGAAAATAATTGAATTCCTAAAAAAATTGTATTGTTTACAGAAATAGTGGAATCCCTGTAAAAAATTTTATTATTTATGAAAATAATGGAATTATTGCGAAGTAATTTATAAAAAATTTGTAAATAATTGAATTCCTGTGAAATGTTTATTATTTATGAAAATAATTAAATGTTTTCGTAGACTTTTATCAAATTTTTTTTTTAAATAATTGAATTCTTTTGGAAAATTTTATTAAAATAGTAGATATTGAAAATCATTGAATTGAGGAGAATATTTAGAAATAATTGAAATCATGCGAAGAATTTTATTAAAATTTTTGAAAATAATTGAATTTCGGATTAGAATTTTGTTATTTATAGACATAATTGACATCTTGACGAGATTGTGATTTAAAAATTATTATTGAACTTGTCATTATTTATAATAAATTCAATTCTTAATTCTCTAAAACTCAATTATTTTTTAGATAAATAGAAAAAATTTAAGGTTTAGAAGGTAAACAAAAAAAAATTGAAAAAAATTTAAATGTTTAGGAACCAGAATTTTTTCATCAATTCTAGAATTTTAGTGTTAACTTTAATTTCCCTAAGTTTGCCTTAATTCCCCTAATTTGTGGCAACTCTGTTTTGAAACGAAGACAATTTTATGAAAAAATTATTTGAAAAAAAAAAAAATTATTTGATACGAATAAATATTTATTTTATAATAAATCGTTTTGGATCAAATACATTTTTTACAGTATGTTTATGATACACTTTTATCTTGATTAAGAAAAAAGTAATTTAATTATATAAAAATATGCATTGAAATTAGCGGATCAACTAAAATGATGAGGATTACGTTTTTAGGAAATTTTTTTTAAATCTACTTTTTCTGTTTTGTATATTTCAAAATGTACATTTTGAAAAATCTTGATTTTAAGTAATTAAAAAGGATTGTTTAATCCAGCTAAAACTATCATAAACATAATGAATAATTTTTTGCTACTTATATCCCTTTCTTCAAAGCTTGTAACGTATGAATTTTTTTATATTAAAATAATCATGCAATGCCATAAAGTAATGAAAAATCACGTCTTCTCTATCAGTTAGTTTTTTCTCTGACAAAAATTGCAACAAAAAAAAAAATGTTGATAAATGGAGAAAAATTATTAATACAGAATAACAAAATTTATTTGCTACAATATTTTTGCTCCTTTCGTTCGAAATTTTTGGAACATAAAATCAAATCAATTTTCTTCTTGCTTTCAAGTGAATTAAAATTTATTTTAAAAAATATAGATTTAAATAAAATCTACTAATTTAACAGAATAGAAAAATCTTTTTGCTTTTAAATCAGTAAATTCTAACTGATTTAAAAGCAAAAAATTAGTTACGAACTTAAATATAATTTCAAAATTTTTAACTGATTCAAATTCAGAGAGTAGGATAACAAGATAAATTCGTAAATTCTATATTAACAATCCGATTGTCCTTTGCCAATGTAACAATCATTTCTCTCCATGTACCAAATAAAATGAGTGATATCAAAGAGGACGAATATAATTCATTTTCGTCACTCGCGCAATAAGCCCAAAAGTAGCAAATGGAATTTTTGCATTTAAAGCTCTTCTCTTTTATCGTTACAAAAATGAAAATGAAAAATGTGAAAAAAAACTTTTCTAAATTGACACTCACCCATTCCGGATCCACATATTATTCCAATTTTCGGAATGAATGGTACCCGGTCCAAAAGATATTGTGCGCTCTCTTGTAGCGCTTCAAATGTATATCTGAAACAAAAAGTACAAAGTTTTAATCACTAATATTCAAATTCTGCAATTTAATCATATAATTAATTATGTAAATCTATTTATTTATTTAGTTACATTTATTCTTAAATAAGAAACATTTTTTGACAAAAAATCTGTTTTTAATCTCCAGTTTTCGACAAAAAAAAACATTTAAATAGTTCGTGGCACTTTTCATGATTTTATGATACATTGAAAAAATCCTAAAAGCCACTATCTAGTGACATTAAACTTTCTGCTCAGGTTTTATTATCAAGATTATAAAAAAAAACTGTCAAGAGCTCACTACTTTTCAGGGAAAAGTCATGGAAGTAAAATTAATCAGGAAAATTTAAAAAAGTTAATTTCTTTACTAATAAATTATTATTAAATATTATTTTCAAAAATGTTCAAAAAAATCTTTGCACGAATTCGATTATTTTCTTAAATAATAAAATTCTTCGCAGAAATTCAATTTTCTTCAATATACAAATTTCATAAAATTTCTCGAAAGAAATCAATTATTTAAAAAAATTTTAATAAAATTTTTCAAATTCAATTAGGTACTTAACTAAATGATAACATTTTTCTTTAGTATTCAATTATTTTCAATTCAATTCTTATAACATTTCTTCGAAAATTCAATTATTTTTATTGATTTCATAAAAATATTTTTCAAATTCAGTTGTTTTCTTAAATAATAAAATTTTTCAAAAAAATCAAATAATTTTAAAAATTTTATCAAAATTTTTTAAATTTAATTGTTTTTTAAAATTTTAATAAAGTTTTTCAAATTTAATTATTTTTTCTAAATAATAACATTTTTTGCTGGCATTTAATTATCTTCAAGAAAATTTAATAAAATTTCTGGAAAAAATTATATTATTCTTAAAAATTTTGTTAAAATTTCTCTGAAGAATTAAATTATATTTAATACAATTTTAAATAAATATCTCGAAAGAATTCAATTATTTTTTTGAATAATAAAATTTCCTAAAAGAATTCTTGACAAGAATTTTTTTTTTATAAATACCTAGGTACTAAAATTTCTCAAAAAATTCAATTATTTTTTAAAAATTTAAATAAAATTCTTTTTCAAATTGAATTATTTTCCTAAATAATAACATTTTTTTGCAGGGATTTAATTATTTTGAATACAATTTTAATGAAATATCTCGAAAGAAGTCAATTATTATTAATAAATTTTAATAGAATTTTACATATAAGAATTGAATTATTTGCAATACAATTTTAATTAAATTTGTAGAAAACGTTTACAAGAAGTAAATTATTTTTATAAATAATAATAATAAAAAATTGGTATTTTAAAAATATTGAAATGTAATTTTTAAGTAAAAATAACAGATTTTATTAAAATTTTCAAAAATATAAATTGAATTCTTACGAAGATCTATTAATTTTTTTTTAATAATTGAATTCTAGCGAAAAATTTTATAAAAACAATTTTAAATAATTGATTTTTTTTGAAAAATTTTATGAAAATCGTGTTTGCAAATAATTAAATTCCAGCGAAAATTTTATTATTTATGAAAATAATTGAATTCATAAAAGGAATTTTGTTATTGAAAGAATTCATTTTTTTTTAATTTTAATAAATTTTTTGCAAAAATTCAATTATTTTTATAAATAATAAAATTCTTTAGATGAATTCAATTATTTTAATTATAATTTTAATAAAATTTTTCGCCGGAATTCAATGATTTTCATATAAATAAAAGAATTCTTCACAAGAATTCAATTATTGGCAATATACAATTGTAATTCAATTCCTGGACAGAATTTAATTATTATTCTCAAAAATTTTCATAAAATTCTTCAAAACAATTCAATTTTTTAAAAAATTTAATAAAATTCTTTGCAAGAATATTAGATTAGTGACCGGTCAGATTAGTACAAATTCAAAAAATTATAAAAAATTACAAAAATTGCAAAAAGTAATACAAAAAATTCCAAAGGTTTCAAATTGAGAATTTTAGAAAATTTTAATTTTAGTAAATTTTAATAAAAAATTTCATGAAATTTAATTGTAAACAAGTGAATTTCAGAAATAATTTAGGTGAACTTTTTTTCATTGACTAAATAATTGTATTTTCAAGAAACTTTCTCAAAAATAATTAAAAATAATTGACTTAGAGAAGCATAGATATTATTTTTAGAGTGAAAGAAAATATTCTTTAGGGTTTGGAAAAAGACAAAATTCCGTCTGGAAATCAGAAAAAAATAAAATCAAATTTTTCTGTCAACCCTGATAAAATATTTAATTTATATTTTTAATTTCTACTTTTGAACTTTGTTTTTGAATTTTATTTCTAATTGAATTTTATTTTCGAAAATACTTACAATAAGAAAATATTTCGTTCATTTAACGATTCATAATATGTGGATCATAAAACTGAATTGTAATAGATAATAAAATACAATAATAAGTAAATTGTCGTTATTTAGATTTTCAATTTCCGTTATTTGGGAAATAATAGAAAAAGAAAATAAGAGAATTGGAGAATATTGTGAGGGAGATTTGCATATTATTGTGAAAAACGGTTTGAAATATAAAATCTCCCACGGCTTGGCATTTATTTTTGATAAATAAATTTTGAGCAGCGCATTTCATTAAATGTCGGATTTGGAGAAATAGTTGTGGGAAATCGATGATATATAATTTGTTCGTGATACGTGCTAACGAGCACAAATATAGCAATAGTTTAAGCCGAACAAGGGAAGCGACCATCGTACATATAGGTATTACAAATCATGCTTCGAAACAGAACGCACTCGGCAGACTTGCATACAAACGGATTGTAACACGTGCACTTGCTGATACATGCATTAGTCCTAACGTACATTATGAATAAACTCTCAGATCAGCTCAAAAGCAAATTAATCATCTTATTTAAAAATATTATCACCAACTGTCTCTTTTTTCTTCTTTTCTTTTTCTTTCATTCTTTATTCGACTAAAAATTTATTAATTTTAATGTACGCATTTATTTTTTCTCTTCTCTTCTGTTTATTTTCTAATTTCTATTAATCTTTCAAAAAACTCACTAAAATTATCTAATTAATTATTATATTTATTATTATCAAAAATTTTAATAAAATTCTTCTCATGAATTCAATTATTTTCAATAGAATTTTAATACAATTATTTTCATAAATAATGAAATTCGTCTCAAAAAATTAATTACTTTTGTAAATATAGTCAGATTTTTCGGAAGATTTTAATTATTCTCATAAATAGTAAAATTTTTCAATTATTTTCATAAATATAGTCAAATTTTTCGACAGAATTCAATTACTTTGATGAAAAGTAAAATTTCTCTAAAGTATTCAATCATATTTATAAATATTGTAATTTTTCGCAGAAATTAATTTATTTTTTTTACAATTTACAAAAATTCTTCTCGAAAATTCAATTATTTTCGTAAATAATGAAATTCTTCTCAAAAATTTGAATTATTCTCGTAAATAATGAAACTTTTCTCCTGAATTCAATTACTTTCGCAAATAGTGAAATTTTTTGCAAGAATTCAATTACACTGAGAAAACTGGAGTATTGGACTAAACATCTGGAGGGACAAATCGTTGATATTTGAGAGTTAGCTATTGGATAACAATCAAAATGTTCAAATACACCATTGACAGATATTCGTGCCATTTCTCTAACAGAGGGACAAATTAACCATCTTGAGAAATCCCTTCCTTATCCGGCGCG
Organism: Leptopilina syphax; assembly: GCA_032872505.1. Taxonomy (NCBI): domain Eukaryota; kingdom Metazoa; phylum Arthropoda; class Insecta; order Hymenoptera; family Figitidae; genus Leptopilina; species Leptopilina syphax. The sequence continues at coordinate 11,051,693 of CM065470.1, forward strand.
AAATGAATAAATATGGCAACCTAACCCCTAAATTAAATACATAAAATGTCAGAAAAATAATTTCGCGCGCATCAGATCGTACACATTTTCTGCGCAACTTTTAACCCTCAGATATAATGGGAGAGAATATACAAGTAGATTTCCATTATCAATTCAAAATTTATTTTAGAAGGACTATTTAACTCTCTTCATAAGCAAAGGAAACATACACTTTTTGAACCTCTGAATTTGACTCTCCAGTTTTCTCAGTGTACTTTCAATCAAATTTTTATAAAATTTCTCTAAAGGATTCAATTATTTTCATGAATAATGAAATTTTTCTCCAAAATAAAATTATTTAAAAAATTTAACTAAACTTATAAAAAATTCAATTATTTTCGTAAATAATAAAACTTTTCGTACAAATTCAATTATTTTTAAAAGTTTTAATGAAATTTTTGGAAAAAATTCAATTATTTTTAAAAAGTTTAATAAAATTCATCTAAAAAATTCAAATATTTTTATAAATAATGGAATTTTTCGCAGGAATTAAATTATTTAAAAAATTGAACTAAAATTATTCACAAAAATTCAATTATTTTCGTCAATATAGTCAAAGTTTTCGGAAGAATTCTATTATTTTTATAAAGAATGGAATTTTTCACAGAAATTAAATTATTTAAAAAATTTAACTAAAAAAATTATTCTAAAAATTTTTATTATTTTCGAAAATGAAGAAACTTTTCGCAAAAAATCAATTATTTTTAAAAGTTTTAATGAAATTCTTGGAAACAATTGAATTATTTTTTCAAAATTTAATAAAATTCTTTTCGAAAATTCAATTATTTTCGTAACTAATGAAACTCTTCCCAAAAATTGAATTGTTCTCGTAGATAATTATTCAATTTTTATCAAATTTCTCTAAAGAATTCAATTATTTTCGTTAATAATAAAATTTTTCGCAAAAATTAAATTATTTTAAAAATTTAACTAAAAAAATTATTCTAAAAAATTCAATTATTTTTGTAAATAATGGAATTTTTCACAGAAATTCAATTATTTTTAAAAAATTTAATAAAATTCTTCTCAAAAATACAATTATTTTCATAAATAATGAAAATTTTTGAAGACATTTAATTTCAAAAATTTAAAGATAATTCCTCGAAACAATTCAATTTCTTTTTAAATATTTAATCAAATTCAATGAACAAATTTAATTATTTTTAACAAATTTAATAAAATTCAATGAAAAAATTCAATTATTTTTAACAAATTTAATAAAATTCGTCTCAAAATTTTTATTATTTTCATAAATAATGAAATTTTCGTAAGAATTCAATTATATTCAATACAATTTTAATTTTTCTGAAAAAAATTTAATTACTTAAAAAACCAATATATTAAATGTGAAATCTGCTTTTTATTTTTTTAATTTAAAGCAGATTCATGTGCTTTCTCACGGAGCAAGTATTTTCTCAACTTTTCTGTTCTTTTTTCTTTTAATCTCCATTTCCATGAAAATTTTTATAAAAATCTTTATGCTAAAAAAATAATTGTGGAATCTATCCTTTATTTCTTTCATTTCTAGATAGAATTTTCAAAAATTTTAAGAGTCGATGAATTCATTTTACTTAAAATCCACTAAAATTAAAATAAGTTGAGATATAAACAATTTAAGATTTAAAGAAACTAAATTTAAAATTGGTTAAAATTTGTTTTGAAAAATTTTTTTTTGTCCAATAAAAATTATTAGGATTAATTAAAAATTTCATGTCACTAAAAATACGAATTAAAATTGAGCAAAATTAAAATTTTGATAAATAAATCGAAGAAAATTTGATTAAATGAAATTCTAGTAGAATTGAAAATATGTATAGAAACCAGGGACCGTCACGGACACGAAAAAAAGCGAAAATTCGTGTCGTGCCCGTGCCGTGCCTTGGCACGACACGAATTGCAATTTGTAATTCGTGCCGTGCCTAGGCACGACACGCAGTTCGCTTGGTAATTCGTGCCGTGCCTTGGCACGACACGAATTGCAATTTGTAATTCGTGCCGTGCCTAGGCACGAAACGAAGTTCGCTTGGTAATTCGTGTCGTGCCTTGGCACGATACGACACATTCTGACACGATAATAACGTATCTTGTCCAGTAAAACAGATGTCATTAATTTTAGCTTATTCAGCCATATTTATTATTTATTATTATAATTGCGCATCAATCAACAATTGCGCAGTAGTATGTTTTGATATATATATACATGCGCAGAAATGCAATTTAGTAATAACGCTTGCGCAGTAGTATAGTATGATATATATACATGCGCAGTAGTATAGTATGATATATATACATGCGCAGTAGTATGTTTTGATATATATACATGCGCAGAAATGCAATTTAGTAATAACGCATGGGCAGTAGTATATTATTATATATATATACATGCGCAGTAGTATAGTATGATATATATACATGCGCAGTAGTATATTATTATATATATATATGCATGCACAGTAGTATAGTATGATACATATGCATGCGCAGTAGTATACTATGATACATATACATGCGCAGTAGTATATTATTATATTTATACATGCGCAGTAGTATGTTTTGATATATATACATGCGCAGAAATGCAATTTAGTAATAACGCATGGGCAGTAGTATATTATTATATATATATACATGCGCAGTAGTATAGTATGATATATATACATGCGCAGTAGTATATTATTATATATATATATGCATGCACAGTAGTATAGTATGATACATATGCATGCGCAGTAGTATACTATGATACATATACATGCGCAGTAGTATATTATTATATTTATACATGCGCAGTAGTATACTATGCTATATATACATGCACAGTAGTATAGTATGATATATATACATGCGCAGTAGTATATTATATATATATATATATATATATATATATATATATATATATATATATATATATATATATAATATATATATATATATATATATACATGCGCAGTAGTATACTATGATACATATACATGCGCAGTAGTATATTATTATATATATACATGCGCAGTAGTATAGTATGATATATATACATGCGCAGTAGTATATTATTATATATATATACATGCGCAGTAGTATGTTTTGATATATGTACATGCGCAGAAATGCAATTTAGTAATAACGCATGGGCAGTAGTATATTATTATATATATACATGCGCAGTAGTATACTATGATATATATACATGCGCAGAAATGCAATTTAGTAATAACGCATGCGCAGTAGTATACTATGATATATATACATGCGCAGAAATGCAATTTAGTAATAACGCATGGGCAGTAGTATATTATTATATATATATACATGCGCAGTAGTATAGTATGATATATATACATGCGCAGTAGTATATTATTATATATATATATGCATGCACAGTAGTATAGTATGATACATATGCATGCGCAGTAGTATACTATGATACATATACATGCGCAGTAGTATATTATTATATTTATACATGCGCAGTAGTATACTATGCTATATATACATGCACAGTAGTATAGTATGATATATATACATGCGCAGTAGTATATTATATATATATATATATATATATATATATATATATATATATATATATATATATATATATACATGCGCAGTAGTATACTATGATACATATACATGCGCAGTAGTATATTATTATTATATATACATGCGCAGTAGTATAGTATGATATATATACATGCGCAGTAGTATATTATTATATATATATACATGCGCAGTAGTATGTTTTGATATATGTACATGCGCAGAAATGCAATTTAGTAATAACGCATGGGCAGTAGTATATTATTATATATATACATGCGCAGTAGTATACTATGATATATATACATGCGCAGAAATGCAATTTAGTAATAACGCATGCGCAGTAGTATACTATGATATATATACATGCGCAGAAATGCAATTTAGTAATAACGCATGGGCAGTAGTATATTATTATATATATATACATGCGCAGTAGTATAGTATGATATATATACATGCGCAGTAGTATATTATTATATATATATATGCATGCACAGTAGTATAGTATGATACATATGCATGCGCAGTAGTATACTATGATACATATACATGCGCAGTAGTATATTATTATATTTATACATGCGCAGTAGTATACTATGCTATATATACATGCACAGTAGTATAGTATGATATATATACATGCGCAGTAGTATATTATATATATATATATATATATATATATATATATAATATATATATATATATATATATATATATATATATATATATATATATATATATATATATATATATATATATATATATACATGCGCAGTAGTATACTATGATACATATACATGCGCAGTAGTATATTATTATATATATACATGCGCAGTAGTATAGTATGATATATATACATGCGCAGTAGTATATTATTATATATATATATACATGCGCAGTAGTATGTTTTGATATATGTACATGCGCAGAAATGCAATTTAGTAATAACGCATGGGCAGTAGTATATTATTATATATATACATGCGCAGTAGTATACTATGATATATATATACATGCGCAGAAATGCAATTTAGTAATAACGCATGCGCAGTAGTATACTATGATATATATACATGCGCAGAAATGCAATTTAGTAATAACGCATGGGCAGTAGTATATTATATATATATATATATATATATATATTATATATATATATATATATATATATATATATATATATACATGCGCAGTAGTTTTATTTAAATGTCTAAAAATCATCAAAATTTTATTTAAATCTTATCTTTAATCGACTGTAACTCTCTCAATTTTTGTTCAATTTCATTCTACGATCTAGGGATCGATGGGTAAATTAATTACCTTTCCAATGGTACCTCATGCATTATATTTTTATACCTATTAAAAAATGAAAAAACACTAAATTTTTAGCGATTTTATGGTTCAAAGGCCCTGAACTACGTGTTAATATTAGTAATTTATCAGAGAAAACTGGGTGTTGTTTTAACATTGAATTCGATGTGAAAAGTGTCTGCATCAAATTTTAACCAGATAGTGTTTTTTCAACACTGAAAATGAGCGAAATTTTGTTTTTTATCCATTTTCAAGATAAAAATTTTTATCCTACATTTGGTAGAAAGAATATAGAAATTTTATTTTTGTCGACTTTCAAGATAAAAATTTTTATCCTACATTTGGTAGAAAAAATATAGAAATTTTATTTTTGTCGACTTTCAAGATACAAATTTTTATCCTACATTTGGTAGAAAAAATAAAGAAATTTTATTTTTATCGACTTTCAAGATAAAAATTTTTTATCGACTACATTTGGTGGAAAAAATATTATAGAAATTTTATTTTTATCCATTTCCGAGGTAAAAATTTTTATCCTGCGTTTGGTAGAAAAAATATTATAGAAATTTTGTTTTTATCCACTTCCGAGATAAAATTTTTTTGTACGTAATGCTTAATTATGTTCTTAAAGATTAAATTTTTATTATGTATACAAATAATATAATTATGTTATGCGTCAATTCTAGTTGCTGGTACTATTTTTATATCATGCAGAGGTAAATTTGAAAATTTACACTTATTTTAAAATTACCCTATCAAAAACAACACTCACTTTTCTCTGTGATTGAATAATCTTTAATTATTAAAATTCAATGTCTCTCAGTACTGCAAATTTTTAGTTTGAGTTCGTTTACTTTAAATTACATTTAGAAAAGAATGCGAATATCAGAAAATAATTCATTTCTATTTTCTGGGGAAATATTTTTTTCTATGAATTACTATTAAATTAAAAATAATTAGCATATTCAAGTAATTTATTAGATAATCTTTAGTGGTTAAATTTCATTGTCTCTCAGTCCTTTAACTTTTATTTTGAAGTTAGTTTACTTAAAATTTCAGTTAGAAAAGAATGCGAATATCAGAAAATACTTTATTTCTATTTTCTAGGGAATCATTTTTTTAAGTAATATTAAATTAAAAATATTTAACTCATTCAAATAATTTAATGTATATTATTTTAATTATTAAATTGCAGTATTTATTAGTACTGAAAACATTTAATTTGAAGTTTGTTTATTTAAAATTTCATTCAGAAAAGAATGCTACACTGTAAAAAATTTAGGGAGTTAACGGACTCGGGAGTTGGGAGTGAAATTTTTCGAGTTAAATATCAACTCCAAAAGAGAGTTAATTTCTAACCCCCTTCATTCAACACCCGCGCGAGTTATTTTTTCCTTGGGGAGTTAGCATTTGGGTGTGAAGTTTTAACTCTCTTTATTTAACTCCCCTGGCATTAACTCTCCATCAATGGGTGCAACTTTTATAGACTCCCCTGGGGAGTTAAAATTTAACTCCCTTTTTTTACAGTGTAATATTATAAAATATTTTGTTTGTATTTTCTCTTAGGAAAGCATTTCTTGTTAATTACGATTAAATTAAAAATAATTAACTCATTCATATAAAGAATAATATCTTAATATTATAGAAAATACCGAACGACTGAACAATGAAGTAGGGGAGACCGGGGCGTAATGGCTGACTTTTCACTTTTTGTTGTTTAACTTCGTCATTCCTGCATTAATTAAAATTTTATCATGTGGAAAACTTGGTCCAACATCTCAGCTTTCAATTAAAAAAAAATACGTCCCAATATCACTCATACATTTTTTCTAGAACAATTTTTTTGGAGAAATTTTTCTTTCTACTGTCAATTTGTAATAAAAAATATTGAAAATAGAACATATTTAACTTAATCTTTAAACAATTTTCGTGAAATTATTACATTTTAAAAAGTTGTAGCGAAGTGCAAATTACATTTATTTAAAAAAAAAACCTGATATACACCCATTTTTTACAACTATTTTTGAAAAAGATATAACAAAAAAACAAAGACTTTAAAAATTTACTTTCAAATGTCACAAAGTCACAATCACGTTTTCTATCATTGTTTCTACAATAATGAATGAATAACAATGAAACTTGGTACAAACTTACAGTAAACCAAGTACATTATTTTGATCGGAGACCGAAATTACTCTGACTTATCACTTTTGAATAAATTCAAGTGATTCATTACGCCCCTGAGCCATTACGCCCCGGTCTTCCCTACTACTGCGCATGATTAACTAATAAATTGTACTACTGCGCATGTTTAACTACTAAATTGCAGTACTGTGCATGATTAAGTAATAAATTATACCTCTGCGCATGATTAACTAATAAATTATACTACTGCGCACATATTAATATCATACTATACTACTGCGCATGTTTAACTACAAAATTGAAGTCCTGCGCATGATTTACTAGTAAATTATACTACTGCGCACATATAAATATCATACTACATTACTGCGCATGTTTAACTACTAAATTGCAGTACTGCGCACATATAAATCTCATACTGCATTGCTGCGCATGTTTAACTACTAAATTGCAGTACTGCGCATGATTAACTAATAAATTATACTACTGCGCACATATAAATATCATACTATACTACTGCGCATGTTTAACTACAAAATTGAAGTCCTGTGCATGATTTACTAGTAAATTATACTACTGCGCACATATAAATATCATACTGCATTACTGCGCATGTTTAACTACTAAATTGCAGTACTGCGCATGATTAACTAATAAATTATACCTCTGCGCATGTTTAACTACTAAATTGCAGTACTGCGCACATATAAATATCATACTATACTACTGCGCATGTTTAACTACAAAATTGAAGTACTGCGCATGATTTACTAGTAAATTATACTACTGCGCACATATAAATATCATACTATACTACTGCGCATGTTTAACTACAAAATTGAATTACTGCGCATATGTCAATATTATTGTACACTACTGCGCATGTGTAAATATCTTAGTAGTGTAGTGCGCATATATAACTACGTAATTTACAGTACTGCGCATATGTAACTATTATTTTACAGAACTGCGCATAGATATTTATAACACTTTTCACCATATTAGATTTCATATTAAAATATTTTTTTACAATATATTTATTCTTTAAAAACCATCTATATATAACACATTTTCTATGTCACTATTTTTTGTCTCCCACCCTATTTCACACACTTTTACATACATTAGCGCCATTTCAGTCATAGAAGACAGATTACTATTATTTTTCTGTTCGACACGCAAAAACACGAAAATCCGGACCGTGCCCGTGCCGTGCCTGGGCACGGCACGAATTACCAAGCGAACTTCGTTTCGTGCCTAGGCACGGCACGAATTACAAATTGCAATTCGTGTCGTGCCAAGGCACGGCACGAATTACCAAGCGAACTTCGTGTCGTGCCTAGGCACGGCACGAATTACAAATTGCAATTCGTGTCGTGCCAAGGCACGGCACGGGCACGACACGAATTTTCGTGACAGTCCCTGATAGAAACAGAATTGGAATTCAGAAATAGAATTAAAATACGAATAGAATTGAAATTTGGATAAATTAAAATTTGAATAAAATTGAAATATAGTTACATTAAAATTCGAATACAATTGAAATTTTGATAAATTAAAATTCGAATAAAATTGAAATTTGGATAAATTAAAATTCGAAAAGAATTGAAATTTGGATAAATTAAAATATCAATAGAAATAAAATTTCTATTGAATTTCAACTGAAATTTCAATAATTGAAATTTAATTATATAAATTTACAGAAACGTTGAAATATGTAATTGGAAAATACTTTTAAAAAAATATGTTAGATTTTAAAACAAAGAATAATTTTAAAAATTTATAAAAATTTTTTAAGAACTTATGATAAGAAAATATTTTGTTCATTTAAAGATTCACAATAATTTCTGTGAATCATGAAACTGTATTATAATAAATAATAAAATACAATATTAAGTAAGTTTTCGTTATTTAGATTTTAAATCTAAATAAAAGTTGAAATATATCTAATCGTAAAATTTCCCTAAAAAAATATGTTAGCTTTTGAAACAAAGAATAAAAACAAATTCACAAACTTATTAGATTTCATTAGAAGGAATTAAACTAAACTCTTTGATCGTTGAAGCGAATAATTTGAAATTAAATATCTCTTTAAACGCATTTCAATTAGATCTCATCTAGTTATATTGCGTCAAATGGGTATGAGATTTGTTCCATAATAATATTCGCAATGGTATACCTAAGGAAATCTACCCAGTTATACTGTACAAGATGCATACCAGACGTCATTAGATATTAACTCCATCCATGAATTCTCCTCCCCTTTCAACCCTTATTCTGCATCTCAAATGAAGAGAGCGAGAGAGGGGGAGAGAAACAGAGCTACAAGGAATTAATAAGGAAATACCAAGTAAACATATATATTAAACAAAATTCGCAACACATATATGAAAATTCATACTCGCACATAACGCGGTATTATTTTTTTCATAAAATGTCACGCAACTAAAGGAAAAAAAGTGTCTTTGAAAAAAAAGAAAGTTTCATTGTGCGCGAGAAAAATTCCCCAATGTGAACTAAAAATGCAAATATAGAATTTAATTTTCATAAAACTTGTAACTTTACGAGTGTAATATATTAAAGTTTCTCATATATAATATACGTACGTATGTATAGAGCAATACTTTTGGATTTACATTTTTTTTTTTTGAATTTTCACTTGAAAAATTTACTGATTCTCACTGATGATGAAATAAAACTGGTGATATGTATATTTTTCAAATTTCTAGTGTGGTCCTATTTTTCTTTTTCGTCCATTTTTATTTTTTATATGATTAAAACAGATTGAAATTTCCTATTCGAAATTTCTCTTATCGTTAAATGCACATTATAACTTAGATGATTGACACACAATACAGAATCTATCCTCAAAATGCAAACGTAGTGGATTTGTGGAATATTCATGTCATTCCAACCCCTACACTATCTGCTTCAAATCACAAGTGGTGACATGAAAAGAACCATTTCATTACTCAAACAATAACAATTATTAAATATAACTCAAATTGTAAACGGAAAATATTTAATTATTATTTTTTAGTTTTTACTATTATATTATTTATATACTTTTTTTTAATATATTTTTTCACCCTAAAGAATTAGTAAAAAAAAACTAATTTGATACAATAAAAAGTTAATCACTGATTCAAAAGTAATATTTTACTTAAGAAATAGTTAATAATTAATTAATATTTAATTCACTTTAAAAATTAATAAATACTCAAAATAATGTTTTCTATTACATTTATTTACGAATTATTATTCTTCTTCTTCTTATATTCTCATAAAAAATGAAAAGGTCTAGTTTAAATAAATATTTAATTATTATTTATTTATTTGAACGTAAACGGGTTTTAGATAAAAATTATGATTTTAAAAATTTCAAATTCAAATCTTTTTGAAATTTAACAAGATTTCAATTATTTTTAATATAATTTTAAATAAATTCGTCAAAAAATGTAATTATTTTCAGAAATGTTTAAAAATTTTTTTACAAGAATTCAATTACTTTTTACAAATAATGAAATTCTTGATTGAAATTCAAATATTTTCAAAATCTGCTATTTCATCAAATTTCACAAAAGAATTCAATTATTTAAAAAAAAATTTAATAAAATTCGCTGCCAGAATTCAAATATTTTCATAAATAATAAAAATTCTTCACAAGATTTCAATTATTTTTAATACAATTTTAAATAAATTCTTCGAAAAATGTAAATATTTTCAAAAATATTATTAAAATTCATCGAAAGAAGTTAGTTATCAATTATTTTAAATAATTTTTGCAAAAATTGAATTATTTTCAAAAATTAAAAAAAAATTCTACTCAAGATTTCAATTATCTTTACAAATAGCAAAAATCTATCCAGAAATTTAATTATTTTCAGAAATTTTAATTAAATTTCTTTGAAAAATTCAATTATTTTCATAACTATTAACAATAATTTTTCTCCATTCAATAATAATAATTATTGAATGGAGAAAACTTCATGAAAATAATTTACATTTTTTTAAGAATTTTCATTCATAGACAATAAAAATTTCACACGAATTTAATGATTTAAAATAGAATTTGCGTAAATTTTTTCAAAAACAAATTATTTAAATACTCTTAATACAATTGTTCGCAATAATTTAATTATTTTCATAAATATTAAAATTTTTTCAGGGATTCAATTACTTTTCACAAATAATGAAATTCTTGACTGAAATTCAAATATTTTCAAAATCTACTATTTAATAAAATTTCTAAAAAGAATTCAATTATTTTAAAAAAAATGTAATAAAATTCGCTGCCAGAATTCAATTATTTTCATAAATAATAAAATTTTTCACAAGATTTTAATTATTTTTAATACAATTTAAAATAAATTCCTCGAAAAATGTAATTATTATTTAAGTACAAAAATATATAATTTATTAAATAATTGAATATGTATTTCTTAAAATTAAATATGAAAATCATTCAATTAAGAAAAATTTTTGAAAATAATTGAAATTTTGACAAGAATTTAAATAGAAGTTTTGAAAATAATTAAATTTCGGCGAAGAATTTTGTTATTTATAGAAATAATTGAAATCTTGACGAGAATTTTTTTTTCAATAATTAAAAAAAATGATTTGATTCCTGCGAAGAATTTTATTATTGTTGAAAATTATTGAATTTTTGTGATGAATTTTGTTATTTATGAAAGTAATTGAATTTTTCAAAAAATTTTATTTAAATTCCTGAAAATAATTGAATTTCTGTGAAGAATTATAATAATAATAAATAATAATTGAATTATTTTGCGAAGAAATTTATAAAAAAAATTTGTAAATAATTCAATTCCTGGGAAATTTTTATTATTTATAAAAATAATGAAAATGTTTTCGTAGAATAAATATTGAAAATCATTGAACTGAGGAAAATGTTTGAAAATTTATTGAAATTTTTCCAAGACTTTTATCAAAACTTTTCTAAAATAATTGAATTTCGCGAGAAGAATTTTTATTATTTATAAAAATAATTGTAGAGTAATATTATTATGACTATTTTTATTTTTGTCGTTAATAATTTTTGATAAAAACAAACAAAATTCTATACTAAACTAAATATTAAAAGCACAATATAAAAAAGCACTGTGATTGTAATGCGCATTATATACAAAATTACTATAAATTATGCATTATATTAAAAGATAATTTATGTAGCAATTACTCTTCGCCCTTAAAAATTTGACTTCGGGTTATAAAGTGCAACGAATAAAAAATACTTTAATATTAGAGATCATTTACATAAAATATAAACTAGTTAGGGTTGAATGAACAAGAAGTAAAAAAAATGACTATAACAAAATAAAGATATGAATAATAAAAAAGAATATTTTTCGTTAGTGGAAAAAAGGGAAATTCATATCATAATAAATTATATTCTTTAGTGCGCGTCGCTTATATACGAAAGTTACTTTTTTTCATATATACTGTATATTATTCCATAAACTTTATTTTACTTGGTTAAACAATGATTTAACACTTCTTTCATAAAAATGTGTGTTAAATGAAAGCGTCTATATATAAAATAGAAGGAAAAAATTTTTAAATAAATAAAATAAATAAAATAAATTAAATAAATAAAATAAATAAAGTTTCTATTAGTTAATTAATTTCAATCTAAATTATTTTTTATTTAAATTTTTTTCAAACTATTATTATTATTATACTTACAGTAATTATAAAAAATATATAATTAACAGATATAGATAATGACAAAATATGTTATTTAATAAATATATAATTAGAAAACTTTAAAAATAAAAAAATAAAAAACTGCTTATAAATTTCAAAGATAGAAAAAAATTTTTTCACGAACAATTGAAAAAACCGGTAAACTTCTATTTTTTTTAAAAAAAATGACTACAAAAACTACAAAGAACAAGAATGGAACTTTCAACTTTTTCAAATTTCGTCGAAAGGGGGATTTGGAGGGAAAAAGAATTTCGCTGAGAAAAATCTTTTATTTGAGTTATATTTGAGAAAAAGTTAAAATGAGTCGGCTTGAAATAAATACTCAGATCAAAAGAAAGAAAGGAAAAAAAACGAAAGAAAAGCAGGAAACTTTTGGTTAATTCAATATAAAATACCTGCGCAATTAATTAACTTCCATTTAAACTAAATCGCGTGAATAACTCTTCTCTTTTAAATGAGCCAATAATTACACAGTTACTTTTAATTTGCTCCCAAACAGGAATTTTAATTACTCACAGTACTTTTTTTTCACCTTGAGGAAAAAAAAAATTGATCATTACTTGATAAAATAGAAAAAAGAAAAATTAAAACTTACGAAGTGTGAGGTACATGTTTCACGAGTGTATGCAAAAACTCGTTTTCATTGGGACGTTTAAGATGTCCATGTCCATTCACCGATTCATTTGTCAAAAACGGCATTTTTTCTTAGATATTTCAAGGAAGAAGAGAAATTTTAAACTTTTTTCAAAAAGAAAACTTTACAAAAAATTCACGAATTCAAAACACAATCACGTAAATATTATTCAATTGTATGAAGAGAAACGAAGAAGAAGAAGAAGAACAAGAATTTCGTAAGTATGCACTGACGATGAAGTTTATGTAGAAATTGAAAGATAAATTTGTTGATCGGTGACGTTACGCACTTTGAACTGACGTCTTCGAACTGTTTGTGGTTTATAGGAGAATCCAGTGCTTTATAGTATAACCAAGAGTCGAAGATAAAAAAAAATGGTCGCGTTACAGCTGACAAATAGTTGGAATTGCTTATATATACGGCACCCAATGAACGTCAAGATAAAAAAAACCAGTCTCGAACTCGCAGGGGCATATAATGATAACCCATTATAAACGTAGTTATGGAGTATGTGCTTCAATTGCCTTAAGATATTCAGAAACTTGTCTTAAAGATCATTTAAATACATCTCCGTCTCTCAATATATATAATATAACTTATGGTTTCATCCACATATTATATTATTTCATCTAAATTAAACGTTCTTGCACCATTTTTTCACAATTATAATAATTTTCCGAAAATATAATTATACTATACAATTGTACTCTGCATTATAATTTTACTTTGTCATTTTGAAAAATTTTACTTCAACAATTTACTTATTTTTAATTTTTTTTTCTTCTTTCATACTTTTTATACTATAAAGAATTATTTCCTCAATTTTCAAATGTTCTTGAAGTTACAAATGTTTAACTAGATATTTTTCTTTCATTTCCGCCTCATTTTTTTAAAGAAAAATTTACACCCACGTTTTTGTAAATTATTTCTCTAAATTTGAATTTGTAAAAATGTTTACTAGTTTGAATTTATAAAAATGTTTACAAATTTGAATTTATAAAAATGTTTACAAGTTTGAATTACACTGAGAAAATAATATATTTGAATCAAACATAATTATCAGGCAAAAATTATTTTTAAAATAAAAAATTCACGAGTATATTTAAATTTTTTGAAAATAATATTTTTTTAATAATTTTATTTAAAAATTTGGAAAATAATTGAATTAAACAAAGAATTTTTTCTATTTTTTAAAATAATCTTGTCTGTTCATAATTATAATTGAAAATTTGATTAATTCAATTTTATTAAAATGTATTGATACTACAATTATTGTGTTTCTGCAAAGAATTTTACTATTTATAAAAGTAATTAAATCCTTCCAAAGAATGTTATTATTTATGAAAAAAATTGAACTTTTGCGAAGAATTTTATTAACATTTTTGAAAATAATAAGCAGTAATAATTAATTGTGTACTTAATAATAAGTAATAAAAATTTAATTTGCTCAAGAAATAAATAAATAGCAATTATTTGAACATTCAGAAATTTGAAATTATAAAAATTTAAGAGAAGTTCAATAATTATAATTATTGAATAATAATATAATAATATAACTTTTAGAAGCAAAAAATTTATTTAAAACTTTAAGAGGAACTTTATATTTTAAAAATAAAATTGTAATTACTGTGACTAACTTCCATTGCTTATTTTCGAAAAATTTAAATAAAATTCTTTAAAAGAATTTAATTATTTGGGTTTTTAATAGAATGTAAAGCAATTTCAATAAAAATTTTAATTATTAATGTTCGCACTAAGAAACTTGAATACAGAATGCGACTCTTTATAAAATTAAATTATTTATCAATTATTAAATTCAAATACTTTGATAATTCGATTTGTTAAAAAGTTTTCAATGAAATTCTTTAACAAATTTAATTATTTCCAGTTGAATTTTATAAAATAAAAAGCAATTTTTTAAAAACAAATTAAAATAATAAAACTTTTTTTAATTTGGTGAAAAAGTTCCCGGTTTTTTTAAATTAAAAAAATTTTTTTCTTAGTGTAGTGACTGACCGTTTGTTTTTGAATCAGTGAAGTTTACTAATAAATTAGTAAAAATTACTATTTATTAGTAAAATTTACTTATTCAAAAAACAAAAAGTCAGTCACTAATTTAAATTAGTAAAACTTTTTACTAATTTAAATTTTGAGAACATTTGTTGAATATAACACAGGCACACAAAAAAAAAAAAGTGTCGTGGCCGAGACACTACAGTAGTATATTCCCATGTATTTTTGGCCGCTGAATCCGAATCTGAAGTCCGAATGCTCAAATTGGTTCTTTTTTTTGAGTTATACTCAAAAAAACGACTCAAAACACGAATTTGAACCAAAAAAAATTAAAAATTTTTTTGTGACATGACAATAGCATATTTCCATGTATTTTTTCCCGCTGAATCCGGATTCAAAGTCAGAATTGACAGATATGCTCAAAATTTTGAGCTAAACTCAAAAAACTACTCAAAAAACCGAATTAAAATGACGAAAATGAAAAATTTTTTCTGTGACACTGCAAAAGTATATTCCTATGTATTTTTTCATGCTGAATCCGAATTCGAAGTCAAAATTGACAGATTTGCTCAAAATTTTGAGATAAACTCAAAAAACCACTCAAAAAAAGACTCAAAAATCCAAATTAAGATGAAAAAATTTTTTATGACACTACACTACTATATTCCCATGTACTTTTTCCCGCTGAATCCGAATTCGCAGTCAGAATTGACAGATTTGCTCAAAATTTCGAGATAAGCTCAAAGAACTGATAAAAAAAGCGATTTAAAATAAAGAAATGGAAATTTTTTGCTATGACACTACATTACAGTATTTCCATATATTTTTACACTCGGATCTCGCATTTGAAGTCAGAATTATTCTAATGGCTCAAAATTTTGAGACACACAAGAAAATCTGTTAAGTTACAAAAATTAAAGTCAAGAAACTCTACTTTTCTTGCTAGTACACTACATTAGTATATTCTCATGTTTTTACATCTGCTTCTAAATTCAAAGTTAAAATTATTAAATTGGCTTAAAATTTTAAGTTAAATCCAAAAATGCTCAAAATTTAATTTAATGCAAAAGAGTTCATTTTTTTGGTATTCGGTAGTGTATTCTCATGGGGCGCATGATTATTCCCCAAATGTCATTTTTCCGAAATGTCATTTTACCGAACTGCACTTTTGCGAATTGTCATTTTTGCGAAAAGCCATTTTTGCGAAATGTCATTTTTACGAATAGTCATTTTTGCGAAAAGCCATTTTTGCGAATAGTAATTTTTGCGAAAAGTCATTTTTACGAATTTTCATTTTTGCGAATTGTCATTTTTGCGAATCGACATTTTTACGAATTGTCACTTTTGCGAATCGACATTTTTACGAATCGCCATTTTTACGAATTGTCACTTTTGCGAATCGACATTTTTACGAAATGTCATTTTTGCGAATAGCCATTTTTGCGAAAAGTAATTTTTACGAATTGTCGTTTTTGCGAATTGTCATTTTTGCGAAAAGCTATTTTTGCGAATTGTCATTTTTGCGAAATTTCATTTTTGAGAAATGTCATTCATGCGAATTGTCACTTTTGCGAATCGCCATTTTTACGAATTGTCACTTTTCCGAAAAGTCATTTTTGCGAATTGACATTTTTGCGAAAAATACAATAGTGAATCTATATATACTACAAGTTTACTATTGTATTTTTCGCAAAAATGACAATTCGCAAAAATGACTTTTCGGAAAAGTGACAATTCGTAAAAATGGCGATTCGCAAAAGTGACAATTCGCATAAATGACATTTCTCAAAAATGAAATTTCGCAAAAATGACAATTCGCAAAAACGACAATTCGTAAAAATTACTTTTCGCAAAAATGGCGATTCTCAAAAATGACATTTCGTAAAAATGTCGATTCGCAAAAGTGACAATTCGTAAAAATGGCGATTCGTAAAAATGTCGATTCGCAAAAGTGACAATTCGTAAAAATGGCGATTCGCAAAAGTGACAATTCGTAAAAATGACTTTTCGCAAAAATTACTATTCGCAAAAATGGCTTTTCGCAAAAATGACTATTCGCAAAAATTACTATTCGCAAAAATGGCTTTTCGCAAAAATGACTATTCGTAAAAATGACATTTCGCAAAAATGGCTTTTCGCAAAAATGACAATTCGCAAAAGTGCAGTTCGGTAAAATGACATTTCGGAAAAATGACATTTGGGGAATAATCATGCGCCCCATTCTCATGAATTTTATATACGCTGAATACAAATTCGAAGTTAGAATTATCAGAATGACATAAAATTTTTTAGAACTCAAACCCTGGTTACAGGTACAAGCATGCATGTTTTTGAGCACTTTTAATGAAATCCAAAATTTTAAGCCACTTTGAAAATTCTGACTTTGGAATCACAGTGAAAAAATACATGGGAATACACTAGTGTAGTGTCATAGCAAAAAATTTCCTTTATTCATATTAAATTACATTTTTATCAGTTTTTTGAGTATATCTCAAAATTTTAAGCAAATCAGTCAGAAATCTGTCAATTCTGACTTTAAATGCGAGATCCGATATGGAAATACTGTAATGTAGTGTCATAGCAAAAAATTTCCATTTCTTTATTTTAAATCGCTTTTTTTATCAGTTCTTTGAGCTTATCTCAAAATTTTAAGCAAATCCGTAAATTCTGACTGCGAATTCGGATTCAGCGGAAAAAAGTACATGGGAAGTAGTGTAGTGTCATAAAAAAATTTTTTCATCTTAATTCGGTTTTTTGAGTCTTTTTTTGAGTGGTTTTTTGAGTTTATCTCAAAATTTTGAGCAAATCTGTCTATTTTGACTTCGAATTCGGATTCAGCGTGAAAAAATACATAGGAATATACTTTTGCAGTGTCACAGAAAAAATTTTTCATTTTCGTCATTTTTATTCGGTTTTTTGAGTCGTTTTTTGAGTTTAGCTCATAATTTTGAGCACATCTGTCAATTCTGACTTCGAATCCGGATTTAGCGGGAAAAAATACATGGAAATATGCTATTGTCATGTCACAAAAAATTTTTTTTAATTTTTTTGGTTCAAATTCGTGTTTTGAGTCGTTTTTTGAGTATAACTCAAAAAAAAGAACCAATTTGAGCATTCGGACTTCAGATTCGGATTCAGCGGCCAAAAATACATGGGAATATACTACTGTAGTGTCTCGGCCACGACACTTTTTTTTTTTTGTGTGCCTGTGTAATTAGATGACACTTTTAATCTTATTTTATTAATTTAAACAAGAAAAAAATTCGTTTTGAAAAATCAAAATTTATAGTAATAATATTGCGTCAAGAAATGAAAAATATTCAAACTTTCAAAAATTAAAAATCAAAAACGTAGTTTAAACAAATTTTCCAATTTGTTTAAATTACGTTTTTGATTTTTAATTCAGTCAGTTCAGAATGTTAGTCATTTAGAAAATTTGTTTTTCATTTAAAAAAGTTTCGAGGATATACAAAAAATATTTAAATTTCAAGTAGAGAGTAAATTTTCCTTGTAAATAAGAGAAAATAATTATTTTTTGATTTTCCTGATTAAATTATAAGCACACTGCGGATGCTTATATAAATCAAAAACATTTTTATAAGAGACGAGAATACAAAAAACTCAATGACCTTCTTTCAAATATTTTTCATTCATTCACTTTTTTTATAACTCAATTCTTTCTACTTTTTTGGCATTAGAATTATATAAATGAAAAAAAAATTTTAAGAAACAATTTAATCCCTTTTTTGTCTTCTTTTTCCTTTTTATCTAAATGCCACAGAATTTTTAGTCAACAAAAATAGAATACGTAATAGAAATTTTTTTTATCTACAATTTCCTTATTTTTTAAACCACATAGTTAATAAATAATAATTATTTCGACTTTCTACAATCGGTATATTATTAATTTTTAAAATAAAAACTGCAGTTAATAACAATAGCAATAAAAACAATACTAGAAACAAAATTAAAAACAATTATAAAAACAATAAAAACAATAATAATAACAAAAATAATATAATAAAAATAATATAATAATAATAATAACAATAATAGAAATTACTGCATTATTTAAACAGAGCACATTTGAGAAATTGTATGACACAATTTATAAATAATAATACTCGATGATAACAAATTGCATCATAGAATAGTTGGCTAATATTATGATAATTAGAAGCAACAAATATTACTAAATAGTGTGAATAAAAAAATATTTTTAATAATTAATTTCCCTGATATGAAGCATTCGAATTAAATTCAGTTCTAATTTATACAAAAACGATATTTTTCATCCTCAGGAGAAAATTGCTATTTAATTAACAAATAAATAAAAATAATAAAAATAAAATAAATAATAATAAACATAAATAACTTTTATTTTGTATAAACAAAATAAAAGTTAATTAAAATAAATGATTTAATAAAATATATTTACTTAATAATTTCTTCTAATTTTTAAATATTTTTCTTTCAAAGACAAGAATATTTTTTAAAAAATTGTAATTAATTTCTATAAAATATAAAAACTTTATAAAATTTGACTAAATTTCCAATTATTTAAGAATTTTTCGCAATTAATTATTTTCGGGAATTGAATTATACCTTGGAGAAAGCTTATCAATCTTTCAGAAATCTAATTTTTATAGAATTTCTAAATTAACTTATAAGCTTCAGTAATTTTGTTGAATAATTTTAAATAATTATATTGTTTCTCATTACCTACTCGACAATAATTAAATTTTTGTATTATCACAATTTCAATTTTTTCGAAATTCCATTATTTCTAAAAATTACAAATGTAATTTTTTCTTTAATGTCGACTTTATATTCAAAAAATACAAGAAATAAATTAAAAACTAAAATAAAAAAAATATTAAATTAACCTTATTTTTTATTATTTTTTATTATTTTTACGAAAATATAATGAATAAAATTAAAATTTTAGTTAATTTTAATTTTTAATATGAATTTAAAAGTTTTAATTTTCCTTGTTCATAAAAAATTACTCATAGAAATTAAAAATAATTACAGAGTATTTATTGTGAATTAAGAAAGAATGGAATTGATAATTAAAATTAAATAGTTATATTTTAATAAATTCCTAACCGTTATAAAATAAATTATTCAATAAAATATAAATTTTGATAAAAAAAACTTAAGTTTAGATAAATGTATTTATTTAGTCAGATTCAAAGAATTTTTCATCATCTCTCGTCACTATTTCACATCCAAAATATTTGTGTGGGAAAACTAGATCATTTTGATATGTAAATAAGAATGTAAGATTAAGCTCAAAACTTAAAAAGTGTTTGATATTCTTTTCTTTAAAAAAAATTGTTACGATTGTGAAATGAACTCTACATGTCCGATAAGTGTAATAATATAACGCACTATATATTGATACGGTATGAACTCTGAATTGTTACCTTGTTGACAAAATCCATCATCATCATCCCCTTATTCAAGTATCAATATAAGATTATTATAATAATTTACGAAATTATATGTAAACACAGATAATAATTGGCATCTAGCACATAAAATATCTAAATTGACGTAATTAAGATAATATTCTTTTTTTCCTCATTATTATTCATTATACACTTCTTTAAGACTACAATATCAGTAAGTGCGAGCAATAAAACTTATTCATTCTATGCTTTTTCGAAAATTAACGTCCAATTTTTTTTTGACCTCCAACAACAACAATTACAAATTGACGAACTTGAAAAATATAAACAGAAATAAAGGCTTAAAGTGAAAGATTTTATTTTTTTTTAGTTTCAAAATTTGCAATGTTGAAATTACTTTTCTCCAATTCTTATTAAAAATTAAGAAATTAATGCGTCATAATATTGTAATTCCATATTATTTTAATTATAGTAATTTTGACATGAATCATTCAAGGTTGTTTGGTAAATGGAAAAAACCAATTGAAAAATTAATTGATAATATGATAAGATTATTTAACAACAAAACGAAACTAAATTTTAGAAACAATGAAATAATGCCGAAAAAAATGTTTTTGTATTTTAATATATTTAATTTTAAAAATTAAAATTATGGTTAAAATTAATTTAATTTAATTATAATTGCAATTAATTAAAATTAATTAAAATTAATTGAAACTAAAAATAATTCCGAAAAAATTCGAAAATATATTTCTTTTACTTTGCATTATATTTATTAGTTATTTTTATTTATTTATTTATTTATTACAATCTATATTATATTTACTTTAAATATTTTATTATATTTAATAAATATTTACTAAAAAATATATAAAATACAGCTCATAATAAATTAATAATTTATTGTTTAGAAAAAATTATTGTAAACAAAAAAAGTTTATTAAAAACAATAAAAATAAGAAAATATTTCGAACACAAAAAATAATAAATGGAATGTATTATCAATTGAAAGTAAAAATGAAATATTATGAACATATAAAAGAATTTTAAACGAAACTTTATTGTATTCAGTGTATAGTTGGCCTATAATAAGTCAATGTCCGAGTAACAGTGCAAAATAAATGGCCTACATTCATTATTAATCTGAGCAGTCATAAAAGAAGAATTCACTTTCGATTTATCTAATTTCAATTGATTTCCGTTTAAAGTTTAATCAATCAAATTTCAATTAAATCGATAATTTCTATATATATATATATAATTATATTTAGTTTTGTAAACTAATCTTAAGAATGTTTATTTAATGGTAAAAATTGTTGCAGTGTCATACATTATCAGACTAATGTGTTATTTACAAAAAGAATTTATAGTTATTAATTTTCAATTATATAGTATTTAATAAAATAAAATTAAAAATTAAAATGTAATTAAAAATTTGGAAAATCAGTACCAAAAAAAATAAACAAAAATTCCATTTATGAGACAGTAATAATTACTGGGGGGAATCACCGAAAAGGAAACTTGTAATGCACAATCATTGAAAAATAATCATGTGTTTGACAGCTGGTACACATGTATTTCAATTAATCCCGCGAAATTAATCTGTCATTACTTTATTTTTAATTATTGTAGCAAATTGTTATTGCAAATATGGAGTCGTTACAATTTTGTACTGTAACAAGGTTATGTATAAAATTGCCACTAAAACCTTATTCTTAACGTTCTTAATTAATGTTTACTACTGTAAATAAACTTACTTTTCAAGACATCCTTTGCATAAACATTCGTGTTTTAACGTTTCTTTCAGATGTTCTGTCATTTTGTCCGATCTTTATTTTATTTACCGCGCACAGTAGAAAGTAATCAATAAATTCAATCACACGTTGCCTACAAATATTGTTGCTAAAATGTAATACTGACGGTACTGACGTAAAACGATTAGAACACGTAAATTATTTCAAAAAATCTAACTGTGTCAAAAATGATAAGATATACAAGTGAAAAAAGCAGAGACTAGAACTATTACTCATTAAAGGAAGTGACGTATTACAAATACGATTTACTGTTATTTACTATTTGGTCTTTAAATTCCAGTGGAATCGTTATTCGCATTCCATTTAATTGCCTAATCTGAAGTTGGCTGTCAGTCAACATCGATCATATGAGAATATAGATGGCGTTTCTATGGCGGGAATAATGTAGTTTTTCGAAACTACTTTTTTTTATTTAATTATCAATTCAATTTCAATTTTTCAATTGTTATTTCAACTGTAATTCTCAATTAAAAATTCGATAAGATTCCTTTTTTTCTTGAGCGATAGTATTTTAATAATAAAAAATAATAAATTTCTCAAATAAACAGTTCAATTGTTTTCAATTGTCCTGCAATGTTGAGACAATATTGTCTGAGAAACCTGAAGTTAGCGTCAAAAAATGTTTTCACAAATGTCACAAATCCAAAAGGAAAACAAGTTTTTTGACAGTTTTAGGTTAAAAAAAGGAGAACATTTTTCAACTCTCCAAATAAATGAGATAAATTAAAAAGGTTAGTGACTAAAAGTAGTTTTCGACTTTGCATGTCGACGTCAATTTCAAAGTCAAGTTGGATTATATTATTTTATCTAAAGTTTAAAAACATTTCGTATACTGCAATAAGAAATAAAAATAAAAATTCTATTTCTTGAAGAAGAAATTACTCCATTTCCAGTTCTTTATCATAATATAACAAGTTTTTTTTTCAATTGTTCTAAGATTGTTAGAAAAATGCTTTAAAACAATGCTATATGTAAGTATGTTTATAACTTTGAAAACTAAATAAAAACTTACATTCTTTTTCTTTGTCGACGCGAGAATTCCAACATAATTGCTTCACTCTTTGGCCATTTTTTTTATTAGAAAAATTATGTACCGTCACGTTTATCAATTTGGCCTTGAAATTTTCTTCTTCTCCATTTCTGCAAAAATCAATCGATTATGTCAATTCTTACATTGAATTTTTTTATGACTTTATGATTTTTTTCAAACAAAACAAAAATGGTACAAATATTTGTGACTTCCGAGGAAGGGAAAGAATTTTAAGGTTATGTTTGTACTATTTTTACCTGAAGTGGGTTTCTGTGTTTAATATTTCAAACTAAAAATCAATTTTTATAGCTTATTTTAGCTGTAGTAAATAGTAAAACAGGTAATTTCTATTCAAAGCGGATCCACTTTTGCGTATTTTAATAATGAAAAATATAAACATAACCTCAATTTTTTTGTCACATTTCTAAACAAGCAAAAGGAGCAAAAGTGTTAAAAATACTTATAAATTTCGTAAAAAGGAAACAATTTCTTTTATAGTAACAATTATTGCTCCCTAATTAATAAATATCAATTATTCCCTAATTAAAGAATGCAACTCTTGTCAAAAGTTTAAAATAAAATGAAATATAAGAATTATCACTTTCACCATTCGATTTGATATGAAGATATTTTAATTGAAAAAAATATGTGACTTTTTCCTATCGCGTTGAAAAGTTGCTTTTCGAGAGTAAACATTTAGGAGATAAGTAAAATATTACGAAACCAAGGGATCTCTGTAAGGCAGTTAACCATCGAGAGTATAAAGTGATCTGCAGGGGGTTCTGTTTTTATCTTCGACCTTTGACTGAATATCATTCGAAAACTTTACTTACACAAACAAAGCTATTATTCTCAATCGTATTTTGCGAATATTCTCTTTTTTATGTGTAATTAAAAATTTTCAAAGTATATAATGCTAGAGAAAATATACAAAATACCTGTATTTTACTCTACATTATAAAATTAAATAAATGTTAATGTTAAACTATTAACATTAACTAAAAAGTATAATCGCAAATTCTAAACTATAATTACAGCTTATCTAAATTTTTTAATCATAAATTTTTACAAGCCAATATGCACTTACAAATTTCATAAATAAAAAATTCAATAAAATGAGGGAAATAATATTTCCCTGCAATTAAGAATTTTTTTTAATTTCAGGAATATTTATTCCTGAAATTAAAAAAAATTCTTGATTGCAGGGAAATATTTATTATTATTATTTATTAATTTATTATTCCCGATTTTTTCTATTATTTTTCAAATCGAATTTATTGAATGTAGATAATAATCAATCACCTTCTCTTTTATTATCATCATTTCTTGAATGTCACATTAGAATTTTTCCACTTGTTGTATTGTCCCCCTCGCGGTATCCAATAAGAGAAAATTGATAATATGTAGTCTAAAATAATCTCAAAATGAAATGTAAATATTTCTTTTCTTTATTTTCTTTAGTGACTTCATATATATAATGGTTTTTCTGTAAACTCCAAGTCATTTATTATTATTATTATTATTATTATTATTATTATTATTATTATTATTATTATTATTATTATTATTATTATTATTATTATTATTACAATATAACACATATTTTCTTCAAATAAATTTGCAATTGTTTCAAGCAAATTGACGTTGATAAATATCTGTTTAAATAAATATTACGTTACTCATATTTTTACTACAATATTTCTCGATCCAGAAATAATATTATAATCTATCGACTTTATTCAAGTTCATTTTCATCATTGCTCAATAACGATTGATTCGTTGATACTTATCTTCTCAATTGATTTGCAACGTTGCATTCTATTGCTTGCAATCCTAATATTATAATCTGACCCCCAAGTACCATTAATGTCCAGGAAGTTGTCTACACTTTTAATAAGTTTTAATTTTTCATATTTTACCCGCAGTGAAAAATAGAAAAAATATTAAAAGTTGAAAATTTCGAAAAATGAAATATTTTAATATTTAATTTTATTCATTTCTATCTTACTACAGCTGCTGAAGTTACTAAAGTTACTAAATTACTAAATTTACAAAATTTACAAAATTTACTGAATTTACTAAATTTACTAAATTTTATTCATTACTAATTTTTTTCCGAATGTTCAAATGAACGAAATGTATTTATTTCTCCTTGAAATTCAAATTTTATTACAATAATATTTCGTGGGGTAAAAAAAAATTATAGTTTTTTAATATTTAGTTTCGTTTTTGATTTTTACTAGTTATTAATTTTTAAAAATATTTATATCGAGGAAAAATTGCCTTCATTTGAACGTTCGGAATTTGCAGATCATTAATCTGAATGAAAATATAATTTCTCCTTTGAGAAAAGAAAATATAACTCTCTTTCAGTCTTATTTAATTTATTCTATATCAAAAATACTATTTTGTAACAAAACATCAACAACAATTGACAACAGACAAATTTTTTTCTAATATTCTCACGGTAACAGACGATATTTAAAAAATAAGGTAAAACTTTTTTTTGTAAATAATAGAATTTTAAATATTTAAAAAACCAAGTATTTTTTTTTTTTTCGTTAAAAAAGAAAGTAAAAATCATGAAAACGCTTTAAAAAGTTAATTTTCGACATAAATTGAATAAAAAAAGCAATTTTTTAAAAATCGTATTAACTAGAAAAATAAAGTCCTTATAGATTAAGAACTTTAATATAAAAAATCTTCTCTGACTGGAAAAATCTAAATTACATCAAAAGCGTTGTAAATTTATATCATTTCCTTGAACGTAATTCTCGGCATATTCAGAGAACGTTTCCAAATTGTTCTAAATTCTGTAATCTGTAAATTAAAATTAATAAAACATTTATTTTCTTTAAACGTCAATGAAGTCACAACGTTTATATTCAACGTATTCAACGATTGAAAGAAAAAAGATAATTTTCAAGTATAAAAGAATGAAAATTTTTTTGTTTACAAATTTTTCTTTCTAATTTCTTTCTTTAGTTTCTTTTTCCTTTTTTTCTCAAAAAAAAAATTATTTTTTTTTATAGATCAAGAAAGTTTGTCAAACATTTTCAATTAAAAATTTGTGTAGAGAAATATTTTTTCTTCTAAATTGTTGATCCTAAACGTTGTGAAGTAAACTGGACTTCTTTAATTATTTTTCTTATATTTACAGCCATTGATTAATAAATATTTCACTTTTTGTGTAGTTTACAACATTTATAATAAAATAGACAATTTAGAAGAAAAAATATTTTTATATTCAAATTTTTGTATAGAAAAATTTTTTTAACAGTCTTTCTTGGTCAACAATTTAAGAAAGAAAAAGTTACAATTTTACGTTCTTGTAAATAAAAAATATCCTTTTCTTGGATAAAAAGTACTTTTTTCTCTCAATCGTTGACAATAAACGTTGTTAATTTCACGCACGTAATATTTTTGATAAATTATGTCATTACCTCTACAGTTGATAAAATTTTAACTAGAAATCAACTTGTACTGATCGTTTCATCTACACTCTGCCAAAACTGTAAATTTCTGCCTTGTCTTCGGTAATTGTTAATAGTGAAAAAGGACATAATCATAAAAATTAATCCAAGAGCGACGAAATATCCACTGTAGACGAGAAACTGAAAGAAAAAAATTGGTTTTTCAGAGTTTTATTAAATTACTTTCTGCTAATCGATATCGAAACAATTTTTACTCGATTATTAGTTCAATAATTTTCAGTTATTTAACGTAAATATATTAAATTTTACAGAAGTTTAAATTTCGTTAAAAATTTTCCTAGAATTTTTAACGTTCAAATGAATAAAATTCTTTTTCTTCAATATGTTCGAAAAATACTAAAAAGAGAAAAATAATATGAAAATTAAATACTAAATGTAAGCATTTAAGTAAAAATTAAGTTTTTAATATACAAAATAACTTTTTTGAATTAAAACACAAATTAAAAGAAGTAACAAAAATTTCATTTGAACCACAAAATTTTTAACGTTCAAAGAACAAAATATTTCTTATCAAAAATATTTTTAAATTACTAATATTGTATTAAAAATAAAAAAACTTAAATTTTACATTCAGAAATTTTATAATTAATCTATTTTACATTGACGAAAAATATTTTGTAATAAAAATTTTATTTGAAGAGGAAATAAACAAATTTCCTTCATTCGAACGTTCAGAACTTTAGGATCAGAAAATAAAATTAAAAAAATGGATTTTTATCAAGAATAAGAAAAATTGGCTAATAATAAAAAAATAATTGTAACCGAGTTACTAAATTTTTTTACCTGTTGTCTGATGTTGAGAATGAGAACATTTCCACCTGCCACAATAAAAGTTAGCAGACTTTGAAGAACCAGTGCCAGGAAAGTGTTTATTCCAAAAACCAAACTGTAACTGTCTTCGGACAAGTGTTTCGCAACTTCGAAACTGCAAAAAAGAAAATACTTTCATTATTAAACGTTAAATTAATAAATTTAATTTAATTCTTACTAATTATTAATACTAATTTTGCTAATATTAGAAATTTTTTATTATTAAATCTTATTGAATTAATAGAATACTAGTGTTGCAGTAAAATCACTTTTTAAGATTTCTAATTCTTTCCAAATTTCTAAACTAAATTTACAAATTCTGAAGGAAATTCTAGATTGGCAAATTGAGAGTCGACCTAATTGAATTTAAAATTTTCATACCTGGCCACAGTTATCACAGTATGATAAATAACACCAAAAGCAATATAGACCCCATATAATAACCAGATATCATAACTTTTAAAAGACACAAATAGTAAGATACCTTCTATAATAGAAAATATCGATAGAATTATTTCTCCAAATAGATGCCAATTAATTCGTAATGTTCCAACTCCAAACACTGCTACTGCACCTAAAATATATTTATTTGTACAACAATTTATAAAATTTACATTTTTTATTGTCTTTTATTTCAATTTTTGTCAAAGTTTATAAAATAACAGAAGGTTATTTCTTTCTTTTTTCAAAAAAAAAAACTGTTTTCTTTAAGACTGTTGTTCATTGAATTTTAAATAAAAATAAAATTCTAATAATGTTCCCATAAGTTTTCAACATTCAAATAAACGAAAATATTTTTGTTACTTCTTTCAATTTAAATTTTATTAGTAATTTATTAGTATAAAAAATCGTCCTAAAGTTTTGAACGTTCAAATAAATGAAATTTATTTATTTCTTGCTCAAATTAAATTTTCGTCAATGTTAATATTTTGGAAAATTACTGAAAATTATAAAAAACAAAAACAAAAATTTTTTTTTAATTTTAGAAATTAATTTCAAAAAATTAAGGACTTTATTTGAACCGTGAAAAATTTGGAGACTCGATAAAGTATAAAAATACTCACCAATTATTGTATATAAAGCCTCAACTGCACCATTAAATATTTTCTTTTGATCTTTTCCATAAGCAGTCTCCCATACTAACTGTACATAATTGAGAACTTGCACATATCCGCAAGTTGCAAAAGCCCACCACAAGGACCACTTAACAACGTGACTATTTGTAAAAGCCTTTAGAAAATCCTTCCATAAATAAGCATACGCTTCTTTTAATTTTAGTAAAATATTTTTCGATTTCCTCGTTATCGTTTGAGATTCACTTTCCTGTTCTAATTTCATATTAGCATTAGACAGTGTTAAGTCTTCATTATTATTGACTCGATGAAAATAAATCGAGCCCTTAACCCCCGGTAATAGAAAAGCCCAGGCGGTTGAGAGACCAAGTGCTGAAAAAAAAAAATAATTGCTTATTTACTCTAATTATTCAAACCAAGAATCAACTAAAAAAAAAAAATCTAAAAAAATCTAAAAAAATTTACTAACAATTTAATATAAAAAAAAATTCAAAACTAGTAATTTTAGATGACTAACAAATTTCGTTAATAAAACAGCAAAGAAATAAATGCAAATTTAAATTTTAGTTTACTGAAAATCTTCGTTAATAAAATAGAAAAAAATAAATGCAAATTTAAATTTTAGTTTACTAACAATTTTCATTAATAAAATAGCAAAAAATTGAAACTAATAATTTTAAAAATAGCAATTAAAAAATTTAAAAATAGCAACAAAAAAAAATAAATCCAAATTTAAATTGCCGTTTACTAACAATTTTCGTTAATAAAATAGCAAAAAATTAAAACTAATAATTTTAGTTTACTGCTAATTTTTGTTAAAAAAAAAAAAAAAATATTCCAAATTAAAATTTTAGTTTACTAAAAATTTTTGATAATAAAATAGCGAAACAATAATTTCAAATTTAAATTTTAGTTGACTAACAATTTTCGTTAAAAAAATAGAAAAAAAATAAATCCAAATTTAAATTGCAGTTTACTAACAATTTTCGTTAATAAAATAGCAAAAAATTGAAACTTAATAATTTTAGTTTATTGACAATTTGCGTTAAAAAAAATAGCAAAAAAAAAAAAATCCAAATTAAAATTTTAGTTTACTAATAATTTTCGATAGTAAAATAGCAAAACAATAATTTCAAATTTAAATTTTAGTTGACTAACAATTTTTGTTAATAAAATAACAAGAAACATAAATTAATACAAATTTAAATTTTAGTTAACTAACAATTTTCGTTAAAAAAATATAAAAAAAAAAATAAATCCAAATTTAAATTGCAGTTTACTAACAATTTTCGTTAATAAAATAGCAAAAAACTGAAACTAATAATTTTAGTTAACTAACAATTTTCGTTAAAAAAATATCAAAAAAAAAAATCCAAATTTAAATTGCAGTTTACTAACAATTTTCGTTAATAAAATAGCAAAAAATTGAAACTAATAATTTTAGTTTACTGACAATTTTCGTTAAAAAAATAGCAAAAAAAGTAAATCCAAATTAAAATTTTAATTTACTGACAATTTTCGTTAATAAAATAACAAAAAATAAACGCAAATTTAAATTTATATTTAAAACAGTAAAATTGTAAATTTAAATAGTAAAATTATCTCATTTAAATTTAAAAAAGTTTAAGCAACTAAAAAAATAAAATTTGACACATTTCTCATTGAATAGATTATTCAAAGCGAAAAATAGAATTGAATTTAGATAAAAGCAAATGATAAAATGTTAATACCGGTTATTGTCAAATACAATAATTGCTCATAATCCAAGAGTCCATAAGATACAGTTAATTGTGCTACAAGGCCAGACAAAAATCTCCCGAATAAAAAGGCGGCTCTCGTAAATCCTGTGACTTTTTGATAATGTGTTTTATCCACCGCCGCATACATATACGTATAATAAGCAACTTCAGTCGAAATAAATAATCCATATAAAATTTCCACTATTTGCATTTCAAGTAATGATTTTCCAAGCAATAGCGTTAAAAATGTTGCCATTCCAGATAATCCACATAGAATAATAACAAGTTTATATCGTAAAAAATCAGTCATCAAGAATATAAAAATTAAGAATGCCAAATTGCTGTACGTTCCATAAGGATAAATGTCCTGATTGACCTGAAAATTAAAGAAATTAAAATTTTTTTTATTTTTAATTTGTAATTTGTTCAAAAAACTGTTTTTACGATTGGAAAATCAATTCCTAACTAATTTAACTACTTAATGTTTTAGAATATTTTTCATTTCAATTTAGTGATTTTTAAAAATGAGCACAAAAAATATTTCGTTTAGTTCAAAATGTTTTAAAAAGTGTTTTACGTTGACATAGTTTCTTGATTGATACTTAATTTAAAAAAGAAAAATTTATAAACAAAAAATTCTAATCATTATTGTTTTGTCGACAACTTCTATTAATGAAAAAAAATTCCATTGCGGTTTCAAAGTGAAAAATATTTTTTTCTTCTGAGCGATGATTATAAACGTTGTAAACTTTATTGTCAATAAATTTAGATCTTTGTGAATAAAATTTAATTTAAAAAGAATTTAACTAAAATTTAATTTTTACTTTATCGATTCTCATTTTATTTATATATTTTTTCGATAAAATTGAATTCTTTAATTGTAAATTACAATGATTATGAGTGTATTTTTAATTATAGCAAAACAAATTTTTTAAATTTCTTTTTTACAATCGTCAATCAGAAAAACTTAACTGATGCCCTAATTGATCATGATTACTCTACGTCTGATTATATTCAATTCAAGATCATTTTTTTCAACACGAATAAAAATTAATAAAAATTTAAAAATATTTCTATTTAGTTTCATTCTTACTTAGAACTATTATTTCTAAATATTCAAATTAACTTGGAAATGTAAATTTCTACCTGTTCGGTTGTGAAGTTTTTCCACGATCCTGTGAAGTAACTTGTTACAAAAGGTTCCGAGGGTCGAAATTCTTTCAAAAATCCAAATAAACAAAGAATAACTGACGTCTTCTTCCAATCCATTTTTCTTCAGCACTTGTACTTCTCTCTGAATAATTATCACAAATAGATTGACATTTAATTATCCCAGTGTATCATCAACTCTCCAAATGTTTCTCATTTGTGTAGATTGTGGATTTAACTCTTCTTAAAAGTCCAAATTAAATTCTGTTTCTTCGTTGTTTGTTTGGAGATTGGAGAGATTATGTCCGGAGAAGGTGGTGGAGTTGATATATTTTATCAAAAGAGTTAATTTCTCTTATGATTATAAACTTATAGTTGATTTAATAAAATTTCAGTACCTAGTGCCTTTGAGCTTTGACTAAACAGACTTTGCTGACGACTTATCCCCATCAGAAAGCAGCACATGCTAATCATTAAAATTGATGATAAAAACGAAACTCTCGTTTTCTACTCTTATCATCGTCAGAAGTAATCGTGTTCTTCCTTGCTAACTTTTCTACAAAAAAAAGCATTATTAGTTATTTCAAAATACATTTTTTTGTCTATAAATAATAAATATAAAAACATAAAAAATATTTAACGTACTCCTAAGAAAGGTACAGAAAGCAAAAAATTTGTGTAAATTCTTCTTACGTTCAAAAACTTAATTTTTTACCCACGACAAAATTTTTCACGTAATTTTCAATTTTCTTAGATAAAAATTATAAATCCTATGCAACTTTGAATTTAAAAAAAGAAACAATAAATTTTATCCCACAAAAAAAAAATTTTTAGTAATAAATTTTATCATGCTTAAAAAAAACGAAAAAGGCTTAGTTTTTCCATATTTTATTAAGTTATTATTACTACATTCATAATACGAGAATACACAATTTTTTACATATATAATATATTATTTATATATATATATATATTTTTCATTGTTAACTATTTCATTTTTTTTATACACGTTTAATATACGCCTCGTCACTTACTTTTTATTACACCTAGTAATTTATTTTTTTGAAAATTTCGTACAAACAAGGACTCAATTTGTTTTAAAAAAGATTATTTAACGATAGTTCTCAGTATTTTTTTTTAAATGCAATTTACACTGAGTACTAAATATATATATATATAGATTATAAATAATTTTCAGTGAATTCTGTTGAATGTTCCTTTTTTCATTCATTCAACAACTAATATCTCTGAATTCTTGTCAATTATTTTTTTCGTAAAATTATTCACTTTATATATACGACTTATTTTCATAATGAAACAATTATTCACA
Source organism: Leptopilina syphax (assembly GCA_032872505.1). Taxonomy (NCBI): domain Eukaryota; kingdom Metazoa; phylum Arthropoda; class Insecta; order Hymenoptera; family Figitidae; genus Leptopilina; species Leptopilina syphax. The sequence goes on from CM065470.1 coordinate 11,084,952, forward strand.
ATCATTATAATATTATATATAAACATACTCGATTCCAGTCACACTTTTAAATCTCTCCAAACAGTCTTTAATCTTTATAAAAGATTACAATATAAAGTACAGAAGAGGTGGAAAAATTCGATTTTTAAATTCATTCGAAAAAAAACTTTTTTAAAAAAGTCTTATTGAAGTAATACAGAATTTAAAAAATAGTCATAACAGTCCTTTTTTTTGAAAGTCAATCCAAAGTCAATTCAAGAACATTATATAGAAAAAATGTGTTCTTGATATAGTTTTTTTCTTTTGGGGAAATTTTTGTTTGAAAAAAAAGGATTTACGGACCAAAGGCAAATTTAAATTATTCCTAATTAAAAAGTAATACTTTCGTTTGATTCGGATTGAAGAACTTTAATATTGAAAGAATTGACAATTTGCCTGTAATCCAGAAATCTAGAATCTCTTTCATTTTTAATTATAAGAGATATAAGAAAAATTTTCTATATTTTTCGATTGATTGATAAAAAATTCGATATCTAGAAAATTGACAATTAATAAGCGTGACTGTAATTCACACTTTCATTCGTTTCCTTCTCTCACATACATTGTTACATTCTCATTTTTTTTTATTTTATTCTTTTTCTTTTGTTAGACTTGTGTTTTCTCTATTTGATATTATTGACATAAATAATAAATTGGACATTTACTAGACAACATTTCGTACCTATTAAAGCAAAAGTTTTCCTTTGGAATTGCAATATGTTCGTAGATAAAGTAGATCTATTAAAAATACAAGTAATTAAAACCCTTTTTTAATTTTATCTTCCTTGGAATGTTTCGAACGATCAATTTTTATTTACCTTAGCGAAATGTAATCGTATTTTTGTGTTTTATTTATAATTTTCGTTCACTTTCGAAAGAAATGTTTATTTTTATGTAATATTATTATTAGGTTTAATTTCATATTTAAATATTATAATATTAAATAATTTCGCATTGTTAAAACTATATAAATGCAAATAAATAAACTATCGTGAGGTTTACAATGTTTACAATCAGCAAAATAGAAAAAAAATAATTTTCTACTCAAAATTCTTTTTTGAGTTTCATTTTTTTATTTATTTTTATTATTATTATTATTATTATTATTATTATTATATAATAATAATATAATAATAATTTATAATTTATGATCAACGAATTAGAAGAAAATATATTTTTCTATTCAATTTCTGCTAAAAAAATATTTTTTACAATATTTTTTGGCCAACAACTTAGGAAACAAAAGTTTTTTGTGTAAAAAGAATTATTTTTTCCCTAAATTGTTGATCATAGTTGTGAATTTCACCCACGTGTAAATAAAACACATCAATCACAATTTGTACAAAGGAAAAAATTTACAAACAAAGAAAAGAAATTTCGAAAGAGTTGGAACTCAATTTATAAACGAAATAAATTAAATATTTCGATTTTCATTTCTGAAAATTTTTCTAACAACATTTTACTTGTATTGATAAAGAAGTACTTTATATTTCTGCCTAAGTATACTCCATAGGTACTAAAACGATTTAAAAAATACTACTTTTGACCATCTATGTCTCATATGCGTGCTTTTACAAAGTTTTCTTTTTTTTTCTCTTTTGTAATTTTTGTTCGATTTTTAACGAAACACTTTCGAAAAATTGATATCGCAATTACGTCAAAAGCCACTGATATTATTATTAATATGAAAATGTAGCGTATACATTTCTTTCTTAATTAGCTTAAAGAGATAAATAGACATTTACACTTGAAATGGTTCTATTTTTCTACAATTTCTATTAATCAAGAACCATCGTAGATATTCATTTTTGATAATAAATCGACTGTTGTCCAAAGTTTTGAACGATGAATTGTGCAAACTTACCGAAAAGAAAAATGGTGTTTTGTTTTAATTTAATTTCTAAATAATTAATTCAAAATGTTAGAAATTATATCTTCTTTAAATATTTTTTATTTGTATCTTGACATAAAGCACATTTTTTAATTTAATTTTCACTTTTATTTTATTGATTTTTTTAAAATTTATTTATTCACCTAATAAACAGTGAAAAATAAATAAAAAAAAATAAAAGAAAAAAAATTTGCTCATACAAACGTTCAAAACTTCAGGGAATATAAACCAAAGTACATGATTTTTTTTAAAATTACAATTAACCACAAATTGGACGTATACATATCAACGTTTATCAATGTGGTTTTTTGAAACTCTTTTTTTTATCCCTGTTCTCAAGTTAATCCTCTATACTTTCACGACTTTCGTATAATATTGAATTAATTCTTTTTCTAAACGTTATTTTATCTTATATTGTAAAAAATTAAATTTTAAAATTAGGTTCAAGAATAAGAGAAACATTTTATTTTTATCGACACGTTCGAGTTTGATTTTTCATCGTTTAAGCGTAAAAAAATACAGTTAACTTTAGTATTAATTTAAAAATCAGACTGCAAGTTTACGTATTCGTAATAAAATTGACCAATTACACGAGACTTAAATCGATGAGCATATATTTGTATTCAAATAACTTAATTTTTTTTGTTGCTAATATTTGTAAATCAAGTTTTTTTTCTTGAAAAAATTCGTTCATTTTACAAATAATGTAAACAGATTACAAAGAATGTAGTAGACAAATTACAAATTTGTAAAATAAATTAAAAAATTGAACAATTACAAATTGTGGACAAATTTCGAATTGAAAAATTACAAATGAATAAATTATGAATTGAATAATTACGAATGAACAAATTACAAATACAAACAATGTAAACAAATTACAAATACAAATATAATGTAAATATAATATATTAAATATAAATGTAATAAGCGTTAACTTTCAATTAATTAATTTTCAACTGCGATGAAAAAGCAATGTACAAAAAAAGTACTTTATTTGTGCGAGCGCTCGGCATGATATAACATTCAGCGAAAATTATTAAATTAACATGAAAAAAAAGAAAAAAAAAACACTTTGCTAGTTACATTTTGTACATTAAAGCGTTGTGTTCACTCAACTTAGCTTCTTATTTCGTTAATATCGGATACTGAACGTTTCAATCAGAAATGCATTTTCATTGAAAACTTTATACTCAGGTAACTTTAACTTTAACAAGAAAGTTGAAGTTTATAAATATTAATTGCATTTCAAAGCGTACATTAAGGGGAAATCGTAGAAAAATTTTCTAAAACAATTTTAAAAATCAAAATCAAAAAAAGGATCACAACTTTTAAATTGCAAAACATTTTCAAAATGTATTTTGTTAAAAAAAGCTATTTTATTAATATTCTAAACAAAAAAAAGGTTCCACAAGTTCTGAACATTAAAATGAACTAAATTTTTCTACCTATAAATATTTTTAAAAAATTACAGATTGTCAGAAGTAAAAATAAAATAAAACTCTTGTCAAGAATTCTTTTGAGAAATTTTATCAAAATTTACGAGAATACTTGAATTCATTTAAAAAAAATATTTTTAAATTTGCAAATTGAATATAATTAAAATATAATTGAAAAAATGTTACTATTTAGGAAAATAATTGAATTTGAAGAAGAATTTCCTTAAATTTTTTTTAAATAATTGATTTTTTTTGAGAAATTTTATTATTCATGAAAATAATTCAATTTTTTTGAGATATTTTATTAAAATTGAATTGAAAATAATTGAATTAATTCGATAAATGTCATTAAAATTGAATTAAAAATTATTAGATACTACAGAAGAATGTTATTATTTAATAAAGTAATTAAATTTGAAGAAGAATTTTATTAAAATATTTAAAATTCTTTGCACTTTTTGAGAAATTTTCTTATTTAAGAAAATAAATTCTTGTGAAAAATCCTGGCAAGAAATTTTATAATTTTTGAAAATAATTGAATTCTTTGGACAAATTAGATTAAAATTGAATTAAAATTTGAATTTTTTTATTTAAAAAAAATAAATATAATCTTGTGAAGAATTCTTTCAAGTAATTTTCTTATTTATTAAAATAATTGAATTCGAATGAAAATTTTTACTAAAACTTTTGAAAATAATTCAATTCTTATGAAAAATTTTATAAAAATTTCTAAAAATATTTTGTTTTATTTTATTATTTAGATAATAATAGAATTCCAGTAAAAGATTTTAGTTATTTACGACAATAATTGATTTTGAAGAAAAATTTTATTACAATTTTCAAAAATATGTAAAACTGAATTTTTTTAGACAGTTTATTCATAAAAACAAATAAATTCTTCTGAAGAATTCTTTCAAGAAATTTGATTATTTATAAAAATAATCGAATTCTTTAGAAGAATTATATTAAAATTTTTAACAATAATTAAATTCTTTTGAGAATTTTTAATAAATTGAAAAATTCAGTTTCAAAAAGAATTTTATAAGAAATATGAAAAAATAAAACAATATAAAAAAGACTGTTTGTTATAAAAAGCAGAAACAAAATTAAACATTTAGAATCTTTGTTATTTATTTTTTTAATACGTGACGCAATAAAATCTACAAGAAAGTTAATTAAAATTTAAATTTTTATTATTATTTTTTCTTTCAATTCATTAAAATTTATAGAATTTTTTATTGCAATAAAATTTTAATTTCATGGAGAAAAACATTAATTTCATTCATTTGAACACGTTCAGAACTTTAAGGACATAAAAAATCTTGTAAATTAATGAAAGCAAAGCTGAAAATTATCAGTAGAGAAAGAACGAATTAAAACAATATTTATTTTCTTCAAAATTGTAAATAAAGTAGAAAAGCTCTAATAAAAAAACTATTATATCAAAAAACTGTGCAATCCTTTAATTGAGCGATTAATAGCAAATTCAGAGAGACATTTTTATCTATTGTGTGAAACTTTGATTATTTTCATTTTCTTCCCCGATTTTATTTCCCTGACTTGTGAAATTTTCTTCTTTTAACGAAATGAAATCTAAGTCTTAAGCAAGTTTCATTTTAATCTCCAGTCGTGTCTCATATTGTGACCGTAGACAATAAATTGTAGAACTATTACATTATACAGACGAGAACAAATCGTTGAAACATTATTACAAGTTGTCATACTTATTTCATAAAATTGTCAAATATTAAAAATTCATTTCTTATTTGTAAAACAATTCTTTTTTTTTGTTCGTTTTGAAAAAAATACTTAAGCCTTGAGACTTGGCCGATCTCCAATTTGAGATTTTCGAGTTCTGAATCACAAGTAAACTGGTATAAGTTCGAACGGCAAAGCATGCAAGCACTTTCAAAATTTAGACTCTAATCCGATTCGAACGTGAAAGGATTTCCACTTGTACTTTGAACAAAGTTGGCTTGAGTAAAATCCCCGATTTTCCGGTGGGATTAAAAACTTCATATTCGAAACACAACCGGGAGCCAATCGATGAACAACAAGTCGAGAAATGAAAATTACATTTTCAATTATTTACTCGACATTTTACAATATACATTTTAAAATTCGTCCTTTTGTGTGGCAATATATTCTCTGCCATGTTTATAGTCTTACGAGACTGCAAAAAATATTTTTCAGTTTTTTTTGTGCCGTTACTTTTTGTAAAAAGAAAAATTCGTTTAAAAGTTTTTTTTTGTGCCACTTTTGGTCTGTTGCGTAAAACATTACTTATTATAAATAATATTAAGAATACTGAAATAAAATTCTTTTAAACACACAGACCTTGCGTGCTAGTCAATAATCTTCTTTATGTACAAAAAAAATATCGTTTCACTCAATTAATTAAAAACACGAGAGGCAAACTTCTCATTAAATAATTTAGTAATAAACAAATTTTCCCCAAATAAAAATAAAGTCCAATTGCCCTTAAAATTTTTAACTTTACTCTCCGAGTTGATATTTTTGTTCTATTTTTAGAACTATTTTCAGAACTATTTTTAGAACTATTTTTAGAACTATTTTTTTTATATTTAGGTACTATTTTTCAAGTTCAAAAAACAGAGAGTTTGTCTCAATTTTTAAAAAGCGATTTAAAGTCTAGTTCAAGAATCCTTCATAACGTTGAATGCAATATTACTTTGGATTTTTTTTTTCTTTTAAATTGTAAGGTTGTAATTAAAAGTCTTTTTTCTAATTGTCAACCTCTCCTGAATGGATCTGATTACCTGAATTGTGGCGAACCCTGAGTTTTTCAGACCAGTTTTCTCCACAGTCGTTGAATTCGAATATTGAGATGTTGATATTAATGAAAAAAAAACGAGAGAAAACTAATACAATTTATCGTGCCGTACAGGTACAACCGTTCTGTTCGTTTGGTCAAGCATCACCTTCTCCTTTCAACCTCAGACGTGCGAAATCCTCGAATATTATATCGTCGTCTCCTGCCTCTTCACTGTAAAAAATATACAAAATTTTAGTCTTTATTTTTTTTCGATTTTTTCTAATTATTCAAAAATCGATGATTTTTTAAAATAAATTTAAGAATTAATTTTATGTTCCTAAAGATTCGAAAGGTTAAAAAGAACGTCGATTTTTTTTTGTTTAGTTAGAATTTGAATTTTGTTATAAAAAATATTATTTGATAATTTAGAAAATTATTTTCTTTCTAGAAGTGTTGAATTTTATTTTTTAATTTCATTCCAATATTTTTCAAATGATTCAAAAATCAATATTTTTCTGAAAATTCCAGCAAAAAATGTTATTCTTTAAAAAACTAATTAAATTTGAAGAATTTTATTAAAATTGTTAAAACCAATTAAATTTGAATAATTCTATTAAAATTTTTAAAAATCAAAATTTTTTGAAAAATTTTATATATTTAGGAAAATAATTAAATTTTTGAAGAAACTTTATTATTTATGAAATCAATTGAATTCTTTTGGGATATTTAATGAAAATTGCATTGAAAATAATTTTATTCTTTCTAGAAATTTTATTAGAATTGAATTAAAATTAATTGAATACTAAAAAAGAATATTATTATTTAATTAAGTAATTAAATTTGAAGAATTTTATTAAAACTTTTAAAAATAATTTAATTTTTTGAGAAATTTTCTTATTTAAGAAAAGAAATAAATTCATGTGAAAAATTGTTTCAAAAAATTTTATTATTCATACAAATAATCGAATTCTATAGAAATATTTAATTAGATTAAGAAAAACAATTGAATTTGAAAAAAATTCTTATAAAATTTTTAAAAATAATTGAATTTTTGAAGAAATTTGATTAGAATTTAATGAAAAATAATTAAATACTAAAGTATTTTGTTAATTAATTGAATTTGAAGAATTTCATTAAAATATTTAAATATAATTGAATTTTTTGAGAAATTCTCTTATTTAAAAAAAGAAATGAATTCTTGTGAAGAATTCTTTCAAGAAATTTTATCAAAATTTTTGAGAATAATTGAATTTTTTGGAGAAATTCTATTAAATTTTTATGTTGAAAAAAATTGATTTCTAGCAAAAAAAATCTTATTATTTAGTTAAATAATTAAATTTGAAAAAGAATTTTTCAAAAAATTTTATTTGTAAAAATAGATAAATTCTTGTGAAGAATTTTTTAAATAAATTTTATTATTCATGAAAACAATTGAATTCTTTTGTGAGAAATTTAATTAAAAATTGAAAATAATTGAATTCATTCTAAAAATTTTTGCAAATAATTAAATTCTTTCGAAAAAGAAAATTTTTTGAGAATAATTGAATTCTTTCGAGAAATTTTATTATATTTGTATATTGAAGATAATAATTGATTTCCAGAAAAAAATTTTATTCAAATTTTTAGAAAAAATTGAATTTTATTGAGAAATTTTAGTATTTATGAAAATAATTGTATTCTTTTAAAGAATTGTATTATAATTTTTAGAAGTAATTGAATTTTTTTAGAGACTTCTAGTTTAAATTGTATTGAAAATAATTGAATTCTTTCGAGTAATTGAATTCTTTAGAGATTTCTAATTTAAATTGTATTGAAAATAATTGAATTCTTTCCAGTAATTGAATTCTGTAGTGATTTCTAATTTAAATTGTATTTAAATTAATTGAATTCTTTACAGTAATTGAATTCTTTCGAGCTTCGAATCCTCTTGAAGAGTTTTATGAAAATTAATTATTTCCTATAAACCTTGAATTTATTTTATTTTTAATTTAATTCTGTAGTATTTTTGCATTTTGAAAATATTTTTAAAAAAAATTCGTTCATTTGTACATTGCAAACACTTGGAAAATTGTAACTATTTGTTCGAATAAAATAAAAATATAAAATCGAAAACTAAAATACTTATCTGCGGTAAAAATAAATGTTTCTTTAAATTCGAGAATATAGTCTTGGCAAAAGTTTCTGAAGAAATTCGCCTCGAAAGAGATGAATAATTAACGCACTTCATGAAAAGTTTGAGATTAATTAAATTTCTTTTGAAAATAAAAAAAAATAACAGTAAATTTATCTTACGCGTCCAACTGAATCAGGTTCTCATCTTTATTATTTGCATTGTTGTTATGTACAGGACTCGGAGGTTCCACAACTATCCTCTCTGGTTCTTCCTCTTCCGGTTTTGGATGCATTAGAGTGAATGGCAATTCAGCAACCAGCTCCCTGAGACAATTTCAAATTAAATCAATGTAATTCAAACTACCGAAGTGTGTTCTCGTTTCAAGATGACAAACAATGAAGAAAACAAATGTTATAATTAGAAAGATTAATTATAATAAATAATAAAAAAGGTATTTTAAATGAAAAATCAATTTTTAATTTTTAATTTTAATAATTAGTAATTAATAATAATAATAATAATAATTTACAGAAAACGATTATAAATTTTCTTATCTCAAAATTTTTACTACCTTCTCTTTTCTAATCTTCAATAACACAAGATTTATCAATTTAATTTTTTTCCATAATATTATTTTTATTTTTTTATTTATAGATTACAATCGGCGTGAAAGAAATAAATAAGAGAGAAAAAGAATGTACTACACTTACCCTCCTAATGCTCCAAGACAAAGTTTCACTTTGACTTTATATTGAACGATAATTCCAAGGTTCTCGCGTTGCGACGAATCTGTCAAACTGTTAGAAAACAGCGATGTCAGTAATTTATCATGTCGACTATTCACACAAAAGCAAACACTTCTATAACTACAAATATAATGGAAGCCACACAATTCCCATAAAAGCGCATTCAACATGAAATGATTATTACACTCACACTTTTCAATAAAAAAAAAAAAGAGTAAAAAGTGAAATGTCACACTTTTATTGCAACTACAAAAGTCAGCATTGGCAATATAATTGTTAAATGCTTCATAAATGGGTGCAAAAGCAAAAGCAACGATTCCAATCAATTGTCTCATTTATCTCACGGGAAACAATCGTTTTTGTTCAATAATTTCTGTCAATTAATATATTTTCTTCATCAAATTTCAAAGTGAAAATTCCAATTTATTTTATTGCTTATTAAATTATTTATTCGAATATTTATTAAAAAAAATTATTTTTCGCTTACAAATAACAAATTTTTTTGGTTCAGAAAAAAAATTTTTAATATTTTTTGTTAACAAAATATTTTTCTTTAAGTTTACGATGAACACTAAAAATTAAAAAAATGTTTTTAAGGTAAAAAAATTAAATTTTGTGTTTACAAAGATCATTTGATTCAATTAACCGATTACCTGACTATTATCAATTAAATATTTACTAGAATCAAATAATTTTTATTGGAGTCAAATTAAATGGTTCAATTCAAATTTTCTTCAAATACTGAAATTTTTGGTTCAACAAAAATTTATTTGATTTAAATAAATATTATTGGATCCAAGTAAATATTAAATTGATAATAGTCAAGTAGTTGATATTGTCAAGTAATTGGTTCTTTGAATCAAATAATTTTTTTTTATTTAAAAACTTTATTATTTTCATTGAGAAAAATATAAATTTTATTCAATTGTTGATCATAAACGATAGTCAAGTAATTGATTGTTTGAATCAAATAAATTTTTTTCCAGTGTAAAAAAAATTCATTTTTACTCAAAACTGAAAAAGTAAAAATAGACACGAAAGTTGAATTTTCCGGAATAAAATTCAACTCACAGAAAAAAAAATTTTTACTCTAACCTACTTATTTTTAAATTACATTTTCGATTCGATTTTTTTTTTACTCTATTAAGATAATGTCTCGAGTGTAGTACATTATCCTAATGAATCCGTTATAATTCTGAAAAACTTCAGAGCAAAACGGAAAGAAAAAGAAAAAAAAAGCGGAAGCAGTGCAATATGAGAATCATGCAAAGTTCTGGTAGCTAAACAGATACAAGACTAAAAAAGTATCATGCATATGAAAAGAGATGGAGATTATGGACACGGTCACGTATATGGTACATATTGCTTCTCATGCTTTCAGCTTTATATTAGAATGATCGCTTCAACGATCTTTTTTCAACACAATGAAACAATATTTTTGTGTTTCCTTTATTTTCCTCAGAGGAATGTATTATAAAAAAAAGAGGACGTCAAAAAATATAAAAATAAAACCGAAATAAATGAGGTGAAACCTACAGCAATATTACGTATATGGTTGACCCTTTTAAAAATTTATGAACAGGGTGTGGAAAAATTTATTTCGTATAAATTTCTGAAAAGGGCTGTGTGCGTGTATTTCATAAAAGTAAATTGATTGTTGAAAGTTTTATATCAAGTAGACAATAATCACCAGATTTCACGGAATTGCGAGAAAAATAAATCACCTTTATTATTAGGTATAAATATTTCTATATTTGAAAAACTAAAATCAATAAACTTTTGATTTATTAAATTATCGAGAAAAATATTACACGATAAATATAAATATCTTCTCCAATAGAGAAGATAATTTTTTTCGAAAAATTCAAAATTATACTCTCTAAATTTAAGTAGAAACTATTATTTTAATAAATAATAAATAATTAAAATTATTTATTATTATTATTATTATTATTATTATTATTATTATTATTATTATTATTATTAATACTATTAGGTATTATTATTATTATTATTATTATTATTATTATTATTATTATTATTTTTAGTAGACTTTTTACTAATTCAATCGGTACTTTTAGTTTTACACCCAGAGAAAAATTTTATTTAAACCAAATAATTATTTGAGTTAAATAAAATATCTATTTCAGAGCCACTCTCTAAATCTGAATTAGAAAAAAATAACTAATTAATAGTAAAATCGAATTTTTAGCAATTAGTAAAAAATAACTAACTAAATTAGGAGAAAGTTATTAATTATTAATAAAAAATAACGAACAGTCAAATTAAATTAGTTACCAAAACTGTCAGTTATTTTTCCATAAACTAAAAATGAATTTAACTATTAATTAGTCATCATTAACTATTTTATTAGTAAAATTCTTTATTTGAATCAGTGATTGAATTTTTACTATCAAATTAGTTATTTTTAACCAATGCAGATTTAAAAAACAAATAGGTTATTTATTTGTTTTAAATAAAAGTTTCATTCGACACAAATAAAATGTTTATTTGAATTTTGAACCAAATAAAAATTTTTATTATTATTTTTATTTGGTTCAAATTCAAATAAAAATTTTATTTTCTGAACCAAATAAAATTTATTGAAGCAAATAAAAATTTTACTTTATAAATTTAAATTAGTAAAACTGTTTACTAATTAAAATTCAGAGAGAATTTAAAAAAAAAATTTTTTCTCGCCGAAAACAATAGAATTTTTTCTTTACTTTTTTTTAAAATTATTGATCAAAAAACTATATGTAAAGTATTTTTTTAGAAAAAAATTTATAAAAAATTTTTCCTTGAATCGTTGATTATAGACTTTTGTGAAGTTTACAACGTTTATTATCAACGATTTAGAGAAAAAAATATTTTTCTGAACTTTTTAATAATTTTTAGACAACAGAATTTTTTACAAAGTTGTTTCTTGATGCAACAATTTTTAAAAGAAAAATTTTTAATCAAAAAACAGAGATCACAGTAATTTTTTCATTAAAATTGGAGAAAGAAAGGGATTTTAATTTTTAAAAAGAAGATTCAGTTTAAAAAGGTGGATTTTTTAATTAAGTAAAAAAATTATTTTACTATAGGGAATACAGTTTATTTTAAAGTTTTTTTTTACTTTTTTTTTTTTTTAATATTTCTAACTTTTTCAATTCAGACTTTTTATTATTGAAAGATATTTTTTATTCTCTTTTAAAATAGTCTGCAATTTTTTTAAATTTTGAATTAAAATTTTTGTTACAATTCTACTTTTTCTATATAAAATTTAATGAATTTTTCTACATCCGAAGTAAATTATTTCAGAAAAACTCAATAAAATTTTTTACAGAAATTGTTAAATTTGTTACTCAAAATTATTATTTCCAGAATAACTTTTATTATTTCCGAAGAAAATTTCTGTCAAAAAAATTAAGAAAACTCTAGAAATAACAATTTTTAATAACGAATAGTTTTTTACTTGTTTTAATATTTTTTATACAAAATTTAATTTTCAAAATTTAATATTAAATTAATTCTGTCAAAAAAATTAGGTAAATTTACTCTGGAAATAATAATTTTTAATAAAAAATAGTTTTTTACTTGTTTTTTTTATACAAAATATAATTTTCAAAATTTAATAAAATTTCCTGTTAAAAATCATTATTTTCAGTGTAAATTTTACAATATTCAAAGTAAATTTAAATAAAAATTAGTAAAGCATATAGGTTTATTTATTCATTTACTTATTTAATTTAAATTTATTTATTTTAGTAAAATTTATTCTAAAAATAGTTCAAGTTGCCATAATAAATTCTAAAAAGTTTGAGTTTTAACTTTATCATTAATAAAAGTTATTTTATATTTCTTATACCCTCGTATAAAAAAGTTTACGAATTTAAAAGCTCGGAGAAAATAAATTTTTTATAAAAAAAGAATATTAAATCTCGAGAAACTAAAATTTTCCCAAAGTTTACAAAAAATAAAAATCTTTTTCTTCTTGGTACTTAAATAGAAGAGAATATGCATAATTTTATGTGGTTTTAGAAGATTTTATTAATTTAAGAGAAGAAAAAAGTGAAAAAGAGAAAAAAGGGGATTAACTGTGATCCTGAAAAGTGTAAAAACTACGTGAAACTGAGAAAAAGTTTATTATTTTCATTGAGAAAAAGAAATTTTATTCAATATTGTTGATCATAAATGTTTTTGGTTTTACTTCTTTCGTATTTATCAAATTCGAAATATTCGAAAAAAATTGTTTTTTATTTCACAAAATTAAAAAAAAATCAAATTATTATAAATACCTACGAAGTATAATTTTTCACTTACAGAAAAAAAATTTATTTGATTCTTAAATTAAACGTTTGAATATTAAATAAATAATTTAAATATTAAATATTTAGGTACTTGAAGTGCAAATAATTTTTATTCAAATCAATTAAATCGTATTTGTTTCAATTGAGCTGAAATTATTGGTTTAAATCTTTAAATACAATTTAATTTTACTTAAATAAAAATAACATTTGATTCAAGTAAATATTTATTCGATAATAGACACAATCGGTTAATTGAAATTTGAAACAAATTTATTTTCAGCGTATCCTTTTTTTAGAGCGCGTCACAATTCCATTTTGCAGAGATCCATAAAATATAAATAAAATTCCCAATTAAATCCACGTGATTGTAAATCAAGTTTTTTGTGTTTCAATTTAAATTTAAAATGACAAAATGCAAAGCCAAACATTTTTTTCTTGCTTACTAAATTTTCATGCGTGAATGACAAATAATGAAGAATGTAATTTGTGTAAAAAAAAAAGAAGTTTCAAACGATTGACTTTGAGAGAGAGAGAGAGCTTTCAATATTTTTCAAGTATTCTATATCATTCATGACAGGTGAATAAGTAGAATATGAGATATGTAAATAGAAATCTGAAAGATTTACGTGAAAAGTTTTTCAATTTTTTTTTTCCTTCTCATTTTATTTTATTATAACTTTTTACATCTTATTACTATATACTTCAATTTTTATTCACTTTTTATTCATTATTAAAGTTTAGAAATTAAAAATGTTTTTTCTACATTTTTTCCTTTAAATCTAATTTTACAAAAATAATAAATACTAAAGTGCGGTCAATTCTGATTCAAGAGAAAATGAAAGAAAATTTTTTTAATTTCACGGAAAAGATTAAAGTGAATTTTCTGAAAATGAAACTTTTCACTGGAATCTTTATATAATTCAGATTCTTAAATGAGAGTAGATGCAAAATGTGGATTTCCGATTCCTTCATCTCTCTGCTTTACTGCATTACACTTTAAATGCGCTTAAATTTTTTGTTGAATATCACGAGGTGAATTTAAAACCCTCCGCACTACATTAATGTCTGTGCTCTTTTTCAGACATGCAATCTTCCTATTTTATTCATAGGTGCAAATCATATTTTATTTGTTGAATAGCAAATTCATTTGATAATGTCAGCATTACGTGTCAGTGATTTTATTTAAGACTAATAAAAATAAAGTATATAGATATGCGAGTCCACAAGATAATTAAATGTTTTCAGAGCACTCTCATCGAATTACTCTGAAAGTTGGTAATATTTTATTTATTATTCGTTAAAAGTTTTAGAAAATCAACTTTTTGAGACAAACTAATTGTTTATTTATATAGGATGCATTTACTTTTGGGAAAAAATAATTATTTATTTATAAGATACAATATTGATCAAAATTGTTTAAATGCTCATATCTTTTGAACGGGTAAAGATAAACAAGTTTTGTTTTTTTCATTCAACTCAGGAAATGAAACTCTTCAAATAAGTAATAAACATGTTTACAATATTTTGTTGATTGACAATGTTATTTAACTAAAATAAATTTATATTCAGCGTGGTGAATCAACACGATGATTTTCTTCATTTTAAGTAAAATTTGTGTCAAATAAAATTTCTGACAAGTGAATTTAATGTAAAATAAGAATTATGTCAAAATAACTTTATTTAAATTGAAATTTATGTCAAAAAAAATTTATCTGAAATGAATTTTATGTCAAAATGAAATTTAAATCAATTGAATTTTATGTCAAATGATATTTATTTTAAATGAATTTTACGTCCAATAGACTTCATATAAAATGAATTTTATGTCAAATAAAATTTATACCAAAAGAATTTAATGTCAAATGAATTTTAAGTCAAATGCTATTTATATTCAACGAATTTTTTGTCCAATGAATTTCTATCAAATAAAACTTACGTAAATTGAAATTTATTTGTAATTTTTAAGTTAAATGAAAATAATACCAAGAAATTCTTAAGTCAAATGGGTATTATGCTAATTGAATTTTATGTTAAATACAGTTTATGTTAAATGAATTTTATGTCAAATAAAATTGCTGTCAAGTGAATTTAATGTGAAATTAACTTCATTTTCAATTGAAATTTATATCAAATAAAATTTGTCTACAATTAAATTTATGTCAAATTAATTGAATTTGACATCAAATGACGAATGAATTTTATGTTAAAATGAATTGAATTTTATATAAAATGACCAATGAATTTTATGTCAAAATGAAATTTATGTCAAGTAAATTTTATATCAAATAAAATTTTTGTTAAATGACTTTAATGTCAAAAGAACTTTTATGTCAAATAATATTTATTTAAAATGAATTTTACGTCAAATAAAGTTTATGTTAAATTAATTTTATGTCAAATAAAATTGCGGTCAAGTGAATTTAATGTGAAATTAACTTCACTTCAATTGAAATTTCTGTCAAATGTAATTTGTCTGAAATGACAATTATGTAAAATAAAATTTTTCTGAAATGAATTTTATGTCAAATTAATTAAATTTGACATGAAATAACGAATGAATTTTATGTTAAAATGAATTGAATTTTATATCAAATGACCAATGGTTTTTATGTCAAAATGAAATTTGAATCAATTGAATTTTATGTCAAATGACATTTATTTGAAACGAATTTTACGTCAAATAGACTTCATATAAAATAAATCTTATGCCAAATGATATTTATGTCAAGTAATTTTTATATCAAATGAAATTTATGTCAAGTGAATTTTATGTTAAATAAAATTTATGTTAAATGACTTTTATGTCAAAAGAACTTTATGTCAAATGAATTTTATGTTAAATAAAATTTATGTTAAATGACTTTTATGTCAAAAGAACTTTATGTCAAATGAATTTTATGTTAAAATAATTTTATGTCAAAAATTATATCAAAAGAATTTTATATCAAATAAATTTTATGTCGAATAAATTTTAAGTCAAATTCACTTTATGTCAAATTAATTTCATGTTAAAATTAAATGTATATCACGTTATTTTAATGTCAAATGACATTTATGTTCAACAAATATTTTGTCCAGTGAATTTTGTATCAAATGAAAATTGAAATTAAATTTTTTGTTTAGTGATTATTATGTTAAATAAAAACTATTTCAAGTGATTCTCATGTCAAATAAAATTTATGTCAAATGAATTTTAAGTCAAATTAACTTTATGCCAATTGAATTTTGTGCCAAAGAAAATTTACGTTAATTGAAATTAATTTTAAGCGATTTTTATGTTAAATGAAAGTTATGTCAAGTGATTCTTATGTCAAATGGGTATTATGCTAATCGAATTTTATGTCAAATAAGAAATAAAGTTTATATTAAATGAATTTTAATGTCAAATGACATTTGCGTCATATTAATCTTATGAGAATTAATGTCAAATGTACTTCATATTCAATGAATTTTATGTCAAAAGAAATAAAAACAATTGTTCCAGCAAATAAACAATTGTTTTCCCTGAAAAAAGTTGATTTTTTGAAACTTTGTACGAATAAATTATATAATATTACAAATTTTCAAGTAATTCAATGAGAGTGAACCCAAAAACATTTAATAGTCTGCTAGACTGTCACGTGGGGAAAATAACTTATGCATAAACTAAAGCCATTTTTTAAATCTTAATATTATGCGAAATTAAACATTCACACAGTTTTATAGAAGAAGGAAAATTTGGAAACATGGAAAAAATTTGCATTAAGCGAGAGAGCTAATGAGATGAAGAATCCAGAATAAGTAAATAATTTTTTAATTTGTGTATCATGGCACATTTAACTGATTATGATAATTTTATGGAGTATTCGTCAGGGTTACGATTCTAAACATTGTCTCTACAATTCTCCTAAATTTTTCTATCAAAAAAAAAAAAAAAAAATTCCCTAAATACATTATTTCAATTTCTATTTATTATTGTGACTTCTGCATTACTCTTTTTTAATTTATTTTATACCATAATTCTAAAACAGAAGTGAAACTAAACTTTCTGTTTTAAACCTATTTTTTAGTTAAAAATTAAAACCGAACCAGAATGTATTTTTTAATTAAATATATTAGTTAAACAAATAATATTCGAAATAATAGTTTAAAATCAAAGATATTTTTTATATGGATTAAGTTTATAAACAAATTTATTGAAAATTATTTTCTTCTTCGGAATAATGTTTTTTCAGTAAACTGTTAAAATTTTTTCAAGTCACTTATTTTGTATTCCGGTACATTTATAAATAAATTTTTAACCGTAACCCTACTTGAATATTCTATTCCTACTATTCTACATTCGAAGGTTATATCATGCATCTTCCATTTTCGTATTATCGAGAGCAAATTGTTTATTTTAATATTAAAATGATTTCAAATTATGTGTCGATTTACATAGAATTTAAAAATAGAATACATTCTTTTCTTTCAAAAGAAATGAATTGCTTTATATATATATATATATCTGGTACAAATTGGGGTGGAAATGCAAAATAGAGATTTGGAAAGGAATTTTTGATATGCTAATATAAGAAAACTAAGAACCCATGAAAACCAACAGATATAATATTTAAAGCTTTATAAAGAGAGTGGTAATGTATTCCATGCATTTTACAACCCCAACGACTTTACATAATCATTTCAATCATTCTAATATACAAACGCTCGTTTAGATTAATATTTTCGAAAATTCTTGTTACGAATAAAGCAGATAAATCTCTACTCTATTTTTATATCAAGTTCATTAATTTTTCATCTTAATTCTTGGATCACAGCATATTGAAAAAGTTTATTTATTTTTAATGTTTTGGTCCAAGTAAATATTTGTCTATTCAATTTGATTAATTATCTTTTCAGTATGCAGTAAATATTTAATAAAGAAACCGAAATATAAATTTAAAACAAAATTCAAATTTAGAACAAATTTAAATTTAATTAATTTAAATATAGAAAATTTCTACGAATGTTAAATAAAAATTTATAAATTATCAAATATAAAACTGGATGTACGAATAGAAATTTAAAAATAGTTATAAATTTTTTTTTTAAATTTGAAACACAAAATTGTTGATGCAGATTTTTTTTTACAAATGTAGAATAATAATTCCCATGAAACGGAAGCTGAGAAAATTAGAAATTCATATTGAATTCTGGCATTTAGATATTTTAGATGTTTAACTGATATAGATTTGAATCGAATGATCAATCTTACAGCGTGCTGGACGCCAAATTGGTGTCTTCGTGCTTGAGCTGGCCGTCGAGGGCAAGCCCAAATTTGTTTTTGTTGTTGGCAAGAAGAGGTCTCAGGGAAAACACTTTGCTCAGCGTGAATCCTGGACCAACTGGGCAACCCTCCCTGACAAACATCAAAGTCAAAATAGGATTTTTAAAAAAAAATTACTTTCCATTAGATTATTGACACTTTCAGTAATTCTCAAACTGCAATCCTTTCAAAATTTTATTTTATTTTCTAAAATTTATTTTTTTTTAATAAATTTCTTCTCTAAATCAACTACTTTTAATAATTTTCTTTGAGAATATAATTATTCAAAAAACAAAAATTAAATTTTTTAAAAATAATTGCACACTTCCGAAATTCAATTATTTAAACACAAAAATTCAATTTTTTAAAAATAATTGTAACTCTTCCAAAATTCAATTCTTTAAACACACAAATTAAAAAAAAAAAAATTCTTTGAAAATTCAATTATTTAAACACAAACATTCAATTTTTTTCAATAATTGTAACTTTTTTACTCTTTGAAAATTAAAAAAAAAATTAAGGTAAATTATTCAAAAATTATATCCAAAAATGTTGAAAATAATTCATTTTTCAAAAATTATGAATAAAAATTTTTAAAATTAGTTTTTTTACAAATATTTTAAAATAATTTTAGAAAGCCTAATAGATTTTTCAATTTATAATATTATAATTAAATTTTTTGATATAATTGTATAATATTAAAATCGTGTAATATAATCGAAAAATTTTCAAATAATTGAAATTTAGTAAAGAATTTTGAAAATAATCAAATCTTAAAAATGTTCAAAAATAATCCAAATTTTAAAGAATTTTAAATACAATTATGTGAAAATACACGATTTTTACAAAAATTTTAATAAGTCTTAAAAAAAGGATTTTTTTTTTTAAATTTTAATTTACTTTTTTAAAGATAATGGATATTTAAAAATTTATAAGAATTATAATAATTGTATTATATTAATATTATAATAATTAAATATCTTAAAAGAATTTTTAAACTAATTAAAAAGTTATTCAATGTTTTGAGAATTTTTTATGTAAAATTTTGAAAATGATTGATTTCTCTAAAATTTTAATATAATAATTCTAAAAAATTCGTATGTAGTTATTTTAAGTAATGTAATTGAAAATATTGAAAATAATTGAAGTTTAAAAAGCATAATGAAAAAAATTCTAAGAATTAATTTTTCAAAAAATATTTTAATACAATTTTTTGAAGCTAATTTTTATTAATGTTCATTTAAAAATTTTTGTCATTACAATTTTTGAGACTTTAATTATTCTCTAAATTTGCAATTAAAATTCTTGGAAATTTCAATTATTTAAAAAAGTTTTAATAAAGTATTTCGTCGAAAATTGTTTTTTAAATCTATTTCCACTATTTTATTGCATACATATTATTTTCGAATAATTTAAAAATCTTAAAAATTATCTTTCTTGAAGATAATGGATTTTTGAATGATATATACCAACATAATTCAAAAATTTTCAAATAATTGAATTTTAGTGTAATTTTTTTGTAGTTAATTGAATTTTTGTGTAATTTTTTAAAAATAATTGAATTTAATAAAAGAATTTTTGGAAAATTAATCGTTTTTAAAAGAATTTTAATTAAAAATATAAAAGAAAAATATTTCTTCATAATTTTAATGGAAAATCTAAAATATGAAAGTATGTAATTGAAAATATTAAGAATAATTGAATTTCAAAAAATTATAATAAAAAATGTCTAATAATTACTTTATTGAGAAATATTAAAAATTTATAATATAATTTTTCGAAGCTTTTCATTAACTTTTATTTTTAAATTCTTATTTTAAAAGCATAATTTTTTAAAAATCTCTTTCCCTTATATTATTACCACTTTTAGTAATCATTCTCAACTGATTAATAAAAAATCATCCGATGACCAAGTTTTTTCTTCTCCATCGCACATTATTTCATAAAATCCTATTATTTATATATAATCCATAACTCCTTTCATTTAATCTCTTTCATTAAAAATATAAAATTTGCATTCTCACTAAATATAGAAACTGCAATATTGTATTTCGATATCAGAAAAAATGAAAGAAAAAAAATAATATTTTCTGCGAAAAAACTTTTTCCCCGTTTAATCAACGATATTTTCCCAAATGAGATTTTTCTGGTGATATAAAGTTACTTTCATTAGGATAAGAAATACGATTCGGAATAATAAATATCGGCTTTTGCCGAATGATTATTTAAATAGTAAGGTTTCACCCCAGAGAAATAAATCGTAGGGGGATTTTATTTTCGAGCAATGAGAGCTAAGAAAATTATTACCAACTTCCATTTTATTGCTTTCACTTCGATAAAACTTTTTGGATCAACGACATTCGTTAACTCTCTGAGACGTTGATAGAGAAAAAAGGAAAAAAAAATAAGAAAACAAAAGTTCTCTGATTGTCTAAATCCGCTCATTTTTTCTCCAACACAAATCCTAATTAAAACTGTATCCAAAACTTAAATTAAAAGATAAGAAAAGAAGAAAGAAGTACCAATGATAAAAGAAAAAAAGAAACATGATTAAAATAATGAAAGATCAGTTTCAACCAATGTCATCAAATTTCAATTTAGTGTAATAAAAAACATTTAAATAAAATTACTAATTTTTATAATAATAAATTACTAAGGATAAAAAAAATATAAAATTTACTATTTACAAATTATTTGCTATTTTCAACGACGGTGAAGTTCACAACATTCATTATCAACAATGAACGAAGAAAAATACTTTTCCCACTGAAAATAATAAAATTGTTCTTTCAAAAATGAATTTAAAAATAAAAAATGAGTAAAAAAATAAATTGTATTATAATTAATATATTATTATAAAACTTATAGGTAATATTTAAATTATAAATCAAATTATGAAATTTATAAAATTATAAATATTACAAACAATAAATTTTACTATTTTTGAACATAATTAAATTTCTGCGAAGAATTTTATTACTTGTGGAATATTTTTTAACTTCTCCAAAATTAAATTTTTTTAGTGTCAACTAAAATTTTTCTATAAATCCATTATTTTTAATAATTTTTAAAATAGTTTTTTAAGAATTGCCAAATTCATTTGCTTTTAACTGAAATTCATTTTTAAATAAATTTTTATTAGAAAATTCTACTAGAATTCAATTATTTAAATACAAAAAAATAATTTATTGAATATTTGAATGTTTCTGAAAATTGAATTCTCATAAAGAATTTTGTCAACAAATTTTTAAATAAATGAATTCGTTTGACGAATTTTAATAAAATTTTTAATAATAATTACATTTATCGAGGAATTTGATTAAAATTTTATTAAAAATAATTGAAATTCTGCGATTCGTATTACTTTTATTACATTTATGAAAATAATTTAATTCCTACAAAGAATTTTATTATTTAGAAAAATAATTGAATTATATTGCGAAGAAATTTATAAAAAATTTGTAAATAATTGGATTTTTGTGAAATTTTTATTATTTTATGAAAATAATTAAATGTTGGGGTAGAATTTTATTAAAATTTTTGAAAATAATTGAATTTCGGAGAAGAATTTTATAATTTTTAAAGATAATTGAAATTTTAACGACAATTTTAAAAAATTTTTGAACATAATTGAACTTCTGCGAAGAATTTTATTACTTTTGAAAATAATTGAATTTTGCAATCATTTGTAATTTCTCTAAAATTCTTCAAATTTTATCGTACAATTAACGAATTAATAACGAATTGTTGCGAAAAAATTTATAAAAAATTTGTAAATAATTGAATTCCCGTGAAATTTTTATTGTTTATGAAAATAATTAAATGTTGGCCAAGAATTTTATTATTTATAAAAATAATTGAAATTTTGAAGAAAATTTAAAAAAATTTTTGAACATAATTAAATTTTTGTAATGAATATTGTTACTTAAAATTATTCTATAAATCCATGATTTCAATAATAAATAATTATTGTCTAAAACTTAAACTAAATTTTATTTTTAAAGCTTATGCTTTAAAAATAAAGAATTCAGATTTTCAGAGATTTTAATTTGAAAGCTTGACGAAATTCAATTATTAGTAATAATTTCTCCAAAATTCAATTATTATCTAAAACTGAAATTAATTTTTAAATCAATTTTTATTAGAAAACTCTACAAGAATTCAATTATTTAAATACAAAAATAAATAATTTATTGAATAATTTCTTAAAATTAAATTTTCATTAAAAATTCTATCAATAAATTTTTAAATATTGGAATTCTTTCGACGAATTTTAATAGAAAATTTAAGAATAATTACGCATTTCGAGGAATTCGATTAAAATTGTATTAAAAATAATTGAAATTATGCGATGAATTTTATTATTTATGAAAATAATTGAATAATTGCGAAGGAAATAAAAAAATGCAAATAATTAAATTCCTGAGGAATTATTATTATTTATGCAAATAATTATTAAATGTTTATGTAGAATTTTATTAAAATTTTTTGAAAATAATTGAATTTCGGAAAAGAATTTTATTATTTCTAAAAATAAATGAAATTTTGACGAGAATTTAAAAATTTTTTTTTAATTTGACAATTAAATAATTAATATAAACGGTTTTCAATTTTAAATTTACTTTAATCTGCTATTTTTAAGATCTATTTTGTTTTTATGTCTAACTTCAGTCTTAGAATTAATTCTTTTACTAAATAAATCGATACTTCAAATCTCAGTTAAAATAATTAAAATTTTACTTAAAAAAACATTTCTTCTCCTAATTCAAATTATTAATGATAAACGTTGTGAACTTCACCAAAGTTATTAACAAAATTCCCACTAATTTTTTACAAGAATATTTATACAAAATATTCTCCAATATTTACACAAAAATAATATTTATTCAAAAAATATTCCCAAAATAAATTCACAACTATAATATACATTCAGAAAAAAAGTGACTTCTTATTCGAGAAACTTTTTCCATTAGTAAATTGAATTCTTTTTTCCTTTCATGTTATAATAGTAAAAGTTTATTTTAAGTAAGAGAAAAAAAAATAATATCAGTGAAGAGACAATACACACGCGATATTATCTAGAATGGAGAATACAATAGGTAAACATTGTTAGCTACACACTGATAACTACGGAAAATACTTCTGGGTTTGGCGAATATGTCTTCAGTGCTGTAATATACATTGTGCATCTTATCGTAGAAAGACAGAGAGAGGAGACAGAAAGAGAGACGCGAGTAAAACAAAAGGTGATAATAGTATAATATATATATACATATAACGTAGGAAATTCGCGAATGGACAAGTGAAGAGCAAATAGAAAATGTCGACAAAAAGGGCGGGGGTAGGGGGGTAGTAGTAGGTATGAGGGAAAAACCATCACCGACCGAGTTCCATATATCTAAATATATTTACAGACCACCGTTTGTTAAAGACTCCAAAAAAAAAAAAAAAAAAAAAAATTACAAAAACCACAAAAAACATTCCAACCACCAATGTTTACATTGTTACTTTTCTTTTCATTTATTTAGAGCGGATACTGGAAAAGGATCGATGAACTTTCCAATTCATATAAACATTTCATTCAATTGCCCAATAAAGTTCTCGTTCCTCTATATATTGGAATTCTCAATAAAATTGAAATTTCTTTAACAAATCCTTTCAAAGTTCTTTTCTCTTAAGTTTATTTTATTTATGCTTTCTAAAACTTCTTATATGTGCTTTTTTGCTTTTTTACTTTTTTCGAGAAACTCTTACTTTTTCTCACAAGTTTCCTGAGGTCTCTAAATTTATTATTTCTCTTTTCTGTTTAACTTTTTATATTTTTCTATTTTTATTTTTTGCTGTATTTTTTATATTTACTTTATTTTTTTATTTTTAGTATTTTTATTTTTACTATTTTTATTTTTATTTTTATATTTACTCGATTTTTTATTTTTTTCATTTACTGTATTTTTTATTTTTATATTTACTATTTTCACCTTTTACATTTAACAAATAATTTAATTATTATTTTCAAGAATTTTTAACTAAAATTCTTCTTTAAATCAATTATTTTGAACAATTTTTGACAAAGTCTTTTTTGAGGATTTTTAAATTCACTCGTTTACAATTCAATTTTATGTAATTTAGATTATTGGGAAATTTTCCAAACAAAAATTTATTAAAAAATAAAAACTTCAAATAAATTCATTTTTAAATCAATTTTTACTAGAAAATTCTGCGAGAAATCAATTATTTAAATAAAAAAATTAATAACTTATTGAATTATTATTGAAAGTTTCTTAAAAATTGAATTCCTATAAAGAATTTGATAAACAAATTTTTAAATAACTGAATTCTTATTATTATAAAAATTATAATTGAATTTTTTGAAGAATTTAATTGAAGTTGTTTTAAAAATTTTAATTTTAATGGTTTATTTTACATTTTCTGTTTATTTATAAATTTATAAAATTTATTTTAAATAATAGAATTTGTGAGGAAAATTTTTTAAAAATAGTAGTTATTGAAAATCATTGAATTGAGAAAAATTTTTGAAAATAATTGAAATTTTGACAAGAATTTGAATAAATATTTGAAAATAATCGAATTTCGGCGAATAATTTCATTATTTATAGAGATAATTGATATTTTGACTAGATTTTTTTTTTAATTTTTGAAAATATTCTTTTTTTTACTATTTTTATTTTTGTATTTACTTTTTTTATGTTTACTATATTTTTAATAAAGTAAATAAAAAATAAATGATACAGTAATAAAAAAATAAGAACTTAAATATAAATAATAAAAAATCAAGTAAATGTAATCAATAAAAAATAAAGTAAGAATACAAAATAAACATAGTTAATGTAAAATTATTCCTTATTTTTGTTTTGTTTACTTCTTTTATTTTTTCATTTACTGTATTTTTTATTGTTATATTTACTATTTTAAAAAATTGTTAACTGAAATTCTTCTTTAAATAAATTATTTGGAACTAATTTATGACAAAATCTTTTGAGAATTTTTAAAACTCACTTGCATACAATTCAAATTTATGCAATTTCCATTATTCGGAAATTTTTCAATCAATAATATGTTAAAAAATAAAAACTTGAAATAAATTCATTTTTAAATCAATTTCTATTAGAAAATTCTGCGAGAAATCAAATATTTAAATACAAAAATAAATAACTTATTGAATATATGATCGTTTCTTAAAATTGAATTCCTATAAAGAATTTGATCAACATTTTTTAAATAAAATTGAATTCTTATTATTGTAATTGAATTTTTAAGAACAATTGCATTTTTTAAGGAATCCAATTGAAATTGTTTTAAAAATTTTATTTTTAACGATTTACTTTAAATTTTCTATTTATTTATAAATTTATAAATTTCATTTTAAATAATTGAATTTGTGAGGAAAATTTTTTAAAAGTAGTAGTTATTGAAAATCATTGAATTGAGAAAAAATTTTTGAAAATAATTGAAATTTTGACAAGAATTTTAATAAATATCTGAATTTCGGCGAAAAATTTTGTTATTTATAAAGATAATTGAAATCTTGATTAATTTTTTTTTTAATTTTTGAAAATATTTTTTATTTTTACTATTTTTATTTTTGTATTTTCTTGATTTTTTATTTCTTATGTTAACTATATTTTTAAGAAAGTAAATGACGAATAAAAGTTGCAGTAGGTAATATAAAAAATTGAATACAATTAAGAAAAAATAAAGTAAATGTAAACAATAAAAAATAAAGTAAGAATAAAAAATGAAAATAATGAAAGTAAAATTATTCTTTATTTTTTGTTTTCTTCTTTTATTCTTTACATTTACTGTATTTAATTTTTATATCTATTTTCACCTTTTACATTTAGGTACTTTATTTATTCCTTAAAAAAATATTTTTTTCGATAAAAAATCTCCTTTGAAGTAAACAAAAAATTTTTTCCACATAATTAAAGTTCATTATTGAAATAGAATTCGCTTTCAATTGACAATCAATTAATAAACGTCTACGGAGACTTGATAATTGCGAGAGATAATTAATACATTTGAATAATTTAAATCGATTTTTTTTCAAAGTTTGATAAAATAAAAAATGCAAAAAATAAAAAAGTAAAATAAAAATAAATAAAAATATAAATACATATAGGTAAATAAAAGAAATATTAAAACGAAATCATTAAAAATTGCAAAGAGAAATTAATTCTTTCTTTTTTTTTGTCAAAAATTGATGATAACTAAAAATAAAAAGTACTCGGAACAATTTTACTTTTGAATTCTTTTATAAAGAAATGTTGGCAAGAGGAATTTCTGGTATCGACTTTTCGTCGGACAGCTTTAGTGTTCGTTGAAATCCACATTTCTTGTGGCAATAATCCGACGGGATAGCGTGCTAAACCTATTGCGGAGAGCGCTCGACCCGTTTCCAATTTCCACTCTTAGAACCCAACAATTTGTGCCTAATGTTGGAGCACTCACATGGTGCTAGAGGCGAGATTGGTGTCTTCGTGTTTAAGTTGCCCGTCTAGGGCAAGACCCCGTTTGTCCTTGTTGTCGGCAAGAGTCGGCTTTAGAAAAAAGACCTTGCTCAAGGTGAATCCTGGCGCTACCCCTATACTGCCAATCAATTATTTTATTTTCTCCTCGCTGTATCACTACTTTCTTTTTTTTATACGTTTTTTACCTCGTAACAGTGGCGATACTCTTAAACAATGTTTAATCTTTTTTCTTTTTTTTTCTTTTTTTCTTTTTTTCTTTTTTTCTTTTTTACTTTTTCCTATTACTCTTTTATTTTCTTTTTTATTATTATTTTTATTAATGAAACCCTTCGATAAAAGAGCAGAGCGTGACTTATTTTTATTGTGTATTTTAAGGCACACTTTACCTGTATAGCTGCCGAGAATTTGTAATGAAAGAAATTTTTAATTTTCCATATTAAATAAAATTTTACAGCTAAATTTTTATTCTCAATACGTTGTTAATAAAGTTTTGAACGTGCAAATGAACGACGATACTTTTATTTCTTTTAATTCCCATTTTTGTCAAAATGTTATTTTGTTTAATTAATTTAATCAATTAATTCTGAAGAAAATAATTGTTCAAACTTTGCAAATTTACGGAAAATAAATTCAAATTTAACGAATTAAAAAAGTATTAAAAAATCTTTACAACAATAAAAATAGCGTTCATTCCAACATTCAAAATTTTTGTAAAATACCTCAATTAAATTTTTAAAATTCTGAATTAAATAATTCTAAAGTAAAATTTTTTAATCTTAATAAAAAATTCGAAATTAAAGAATATAAAAGCAAAGTTTTTATAATACCAATAAAAAATTCCAAATTAAACAATTTTTAATTAAAAACATTTTCGCCTATGTTTTTATTAAATATTTTCCACCCAGTGATTCTGTACTGTCGAGAAATGTTGATTTTTCCGTCAAAAAAAAAAAAAAAATAAAATAAAATAAAAAACAAACTTCCATATACGAAATATTTGTATTTCCTACAATAGTTGTTTTTAGATTCCATTATGACAAATTTTTACGCATTTAAAATAAATAAAGAAGAGAATATTAATTTAATAAATTGTTAATGTTAATATAAATTTAAATGAATAATTAAGTAATTAATTAAACCTCTGACTAAGTCACCCCCTCTGTATATGAACACACTGAGCAGTAATATAAACTAAGAATACAATTTTAATGAAGTCTAAAAACAATCTTGAAACAATTATAAACCAACTTTGAGAAATGCAACTATTTTCATTAAGTTTCCTCATAGAATTTTCTTTTATAAACTCTTTATTTCTTTTGAGAAATTTTATTTTGTCCTTAATTATTTTCTTTGTGCAAACTTGGTTTACTCGTTATTATTTTCAATCTTGTTAATTGCAATTTAAAAGTTTCCAAGTTTCGTCAGTAGCTTCAGTTTTTGTATAATAATAATTTATTAAACAGTAGCATTTCCTCATTAGAGATGAAATATTATTATTATCCATTCACTTTAAAACCTTGAAATGTATTTAGTTTTGATATCCGATTTCACGACATTATATTCCGATCTATTCCCTTGATATTTTTTTTCTTTAAACTTTTATTGTGCCTGAACGTGTAATAAAAGTAATATTTGCGAAAAAAATTCTGCTTGACCCCGCAGTGATTCTTTTTTATTTCCCGAGTTATATTTTTTATTATTATATTTCCCAGTGTGCGATAAAAATTAATTAAATTCCATTAACAGGGTTGCCACAAATATTTGATTTGTTTTCTCTGACTTTTCCAGGGTTGACACGATAATTTTATTTTGCTTTTCCTGCCTTTTTCCTGATTTCGAGATAAATTTTTGACTTTTTTCCTGAGCCTAAAGAATATTCTGATTCACTCTACAAATTATTAGATACTCAAAAAAAGTTCTATTGCATTTATTCAAGAATTTCTTGAATTGTAAATATTAATAATCATTATTATTTTCATCATTAAAATTCAATTATTTTTTTCTAGAATTTTTAACTAAAATTCTTATTTAAATCGATGAATTTTAATATTATTTTTGAAAAAGTTCTTTGAGAATTTTCAAATTATTTTAATTTGAAAAGTTTTCAAAATTAAATTATTTCTAAAAATGCTTGCTACAGGTAATACTTTTAATATTCAATTATTATCTACAATTTTCACTAACATTCATTTTTAACTCAATTTTTATTAGAAAATTCTACGAAAATTCAATTATTTAAATACAAAAATAAATAATTTCTTAAATAATAGAATTTTTTAGACGAATTTTAATAAAATTTTTATGAACAATTACATTTTTCGAGCAATTCAATTAAAATTATATTAAAAAGAATTCTGTTTTAAATAACTCAGTTCTGATGAATTTTCCATTATTTATGAAAATAATTGAATGTTTGCGTAGAATTTTATTAAAAATTTTTTCAAACAATTGAATTCGTTTTGGAAAATTTGTATTATTAAAAGTAGTACCTAGATATTGAAAATTATTGAATAGAGAAAACTTTATGGAAATAATTTAAATTTTTTTAAGAATTTTAATGACATTTTTGAAAATAATTTAATTTTTCAAAGGAATTTTATTAAAATTCCTGAGTAAATTGAATTTCTGGGAAGATTTTTGCTATTTATAAAGATAATTGAAATCTATAGTAGATTTTTTTTTATTTTGAAAATAATTAAATTTTTGCGATGAATTTTATTAATTTTGAGAATAATTGAATTCTTGTGATAAATATTATTGTTTATAAAAATAATTGAATTTTGCAAAGAATTTTATTAAAATTCCTGAAAATATTTGAATTTCTAGGAAGAATTCTGATATTTATCAAGATAATTGAATTTTTTCCAAAAATTGCGTTAAAATTTGAGAAGTAATATTAAAAATATATTAAAAAATTCAATTAATTTCAACAGAATAGAGATTAAATTTTTTTCAAAAATATTAGTTCTACAGAATTATTAATTAAAAGTATAAAAAATTCAGATTAAAACTGAAATAAACATAATTGAAATTCAATTGTCATTAGAAAGTTCTACAAGAATTCAATTCAATTTAGTTTCAAGAATTTTATCGACATTTTTGTAAATAATTACATTTTTCGAGGAATTAATTAAAAATTGCATTGAAAATAATTGAAATCCTGTGAAGAATTTTATTATTTATGGAAATAATTGAATTCTTGAAACGAATTTTATTACATTTCTTTTTAAATAATTGCATTCTTTTCAGAAATTTTATTAAAACAATAGATTTTTAAAATATTTGAATTTCAGCGAAAAATTTCATTATTTGTCGAAAATAATTTAATTCCTGCAAACAAATTTTCCAAACATTTTTGAAAATAATTACATTTTTCGATTATTTGTGGAAATAATTGAATTTGCAACGAAGTTTCTTCCTTTTTTTTTAAATAATTGAATTCTTTTGGAAAATTTTATAAAATAGTAGACTTTCAAAATATTTAAATTTCAGCGAAAAATTTCATTATTTGTGAAAAATAATTGAATTCTTGCAAAGCAATTTTCCAAAAATTTTTGAAAATAATTACATTTTTCGATTATTTGTGAAAATAATTGAATTTGCAACGAAGTTTCTTTCCTTTTTTTTTAAATAATTGAATTCTTTTGGAAAATTTTCTTAAAATAGTAGATATTGAATATCATTGAATTTATTAAAAATAATTGAAATTTTGCTAAAAATTAAAAAAAAATTTAAATTAATTGAATTTTGAAAAGAATTTTATTTTTTAGAAAGATAATTGAAATTTTGACGATAATTTTTTTAAATTTGTGAACATAATTGAAATTCCATGATGAGTTTTGTTATTTTATGAAAATAATTGAATTCCTTAAAAGAATTTTATTACTTATGAAAATAATTGAATTATTACGATAAAAATTGTAAATAATTGAATTCTTGTGAAATTTTTCTTATTTATGAAAATAATTAAATATTTGCGTAGAATTTTATAAAAATTCTTTTTAAATAATGGAATTCTTTTGGAAAATTTTATTAAAATAGTAGTTATTTAAAATCATTGAATTGAGGAAAATTTTTGAAAATAATTGAAATTGTACAAGAATTTTATTCAAGTTTTTAAAAATATTTGAATTTCTGCGATGAATGTTATTACTTTTGAAAATAATTGAATTTCTGCAATCATTTATAAATATCTTCTGTAAGTCTATTATTTTTAATAATTAATTAAATATATATTCAGAATTTTCTTATGGACTCTAAAAATTAATTTTTTTCTAGTAAAAATCCCTGATTTCCCTAACCAGTTCTACTTTCCCTGACCTTTCTCTAAATTTCCTGTCTTTCATGACCTATGTCAACCCTGTTTCCCCTCTCCTGTGGCAAACCTAACTAAATTCATTGATATCGAGATTGATAATTCAATTAATCCTTAACTAATAATAATTAAAAAAATTACCTCTTAAAAATTTGTTAATGCAAAAATAATAATTTCCGAATATTATCAGTTTCTAGTTTGAGTGTATAATTGTATCGCCTTGATGTTGGATTTATTGGAGGTATAAAAAGAATAAAAGATACTCACTCGCTTTCAACTTCCGCAACAGTACATTTGTAGGTCGCCGTGGAAAAAAGGCAGATGTCGGCGATTTGTCTCACTGACACCTTGATTTTTTTCACAGTTCGATTGCTGTTATTAGCTATGTAAACATTAACAGAAATTGTTTCACCATGATGATAGAGCTCCTTATCGAGAGATACCTCCATATGTAACCTGCTTGGCGACATTAAAAATTCTCTGCTAACTTCGGTCGATGGCTGTTCACCTTGTCTGGACGGAGCGTACATTATTTTTCGTATTGCAAGTTTTACCGAGTTGCTGAAAAAAAAACAAAAAAAATATTTCACTCATTATTACAAATTTCTTATTATGACAGTGAAACAAGTAATTTTAAAAACTGGTTTAAAAAAAAACATTTCATACTCGATCTCTTTGAAAATTATATGCGCGTGTTGAAAAGATAAAATTGAAGTTGAAAATTTATCATCTTTTTGTGTTATTAAAAAAAAGGAATTAAAGAAAATTATTTGAATTCACGAACGCGATTAGTGAATAAATTATTGTAATAACTGAAAAATGCTTTTGATTCTAGGAATAATTTCATATCTTCAAACGTCATCGCGAGTTCCCTTCATTGAAGTTTGTGTGCCACTCATGAAATCAAGCGTAATTTAACACGGCAAGGCAGTAGAATGATAACAGAGTAAGGCCTTTGGGGTTTTGATGCATATTAATATGCTTCAATTTTCAAATAAGTTGTGAGGAACAAGACCCAGTGAATATAAAAAATACTTATTTTTATCAACTCAACTTTTAATGCCCTTAAAATTTTGAATATTCGAAAAAACAAAAATTATTTATTTCTTTTTCTTAAAAAAAAAAAAAAAAAAAAATGTTCAAATACGTTTATTTGCAAATGTTTTTAATTGCAAAATTATTCGAAAACATGAATAGTTTTATTTGAAATAAATATTTAATCATTATTTTTTCGAAGGAATTAAGATTTTTAAAAAATTTCAAATCCAGCAATTTATAAGAATATTATTATAATACATGATCGAGTAATAAAATCATTATTTTATATAATATTCTTCAAAATTATTATCAACATTTCAATTAAATTATTATTTTCTATAATTTTTAAAGCTAAAGATTTAAAGATTTTAATTTGAAACATTTTCAAAATTCAATTATTTCTAAAAATTCCTGCTATAATACTATTTTATATTTATAAGAATTCAGATTTTCAAAGATTTTGATATGTAACCTTGACAAAATTCAATTATTACTAAAAATTGGAATTATTAGTAATTTCTCCAAAATTCAATTATTATCTAAAACTTTAACTGAAATTCATTTTTAAATAATTGAATTCTTTCGACGAATTTTAATAACATTTTTAAAAATAATTACGCTTTCCGAGGAATTCGATTAAAATTGTATTAAAAATAATTGAAATTATGGGATGAATTTTATTATTTATGCAAATAATTAAATGTTTGTGTAGAATTTTATTAAACTTTTTGAAAATTTTGAAAATTTTCGGCAATCATTTGTAACTTCTCCAAAATTCAATTTTTTTTTTAGTGTTTTTATTTAAAAATTTTCTATAAATCCATTATTTCAATAATAAATAATTATTGTCTAAAACTTTAACTAAATTTAGTTTTTAAAGCAATTTTCATTAGATTTTCATTAAAATACAAAAATAAATAATTTATTGAATAATTGAATGTTTCGTAAAATTATTGAATTCTCATAATAATTTTATAAACAAATTTTTAAATAATTGAATTCTTTCTACGAATGTTATTAAAATTTTTCAAAATAATTACATTTTTCGAGGAATTGTTCGGTAATTGTATTAAAAACATAGAAAAATTCTGCGATGAGCTTTATTATTTATGAAAGTAATTGAATTTCTAAAAAGAATTTTATTATTTATGAAAATCATATAATTATTGCGAAATAATTTATAAAAGATTTTTGTAAATAATTGAATCCCTGTCAAAATTTTTATTACTTGTGAAAATAATTAAATGTTGGCCAAGAATGTTATTAAAAATTTTTTTTAAATAATTAAATTAACTTGGAAAATTTTATTGAAATAGTAGATAGTGAAAATAAATGAATTCAGGAAAATTTTTGAAAATAATTGAATTTTGCCAAGAATTTTATTGAAATTTTTGAAAATTATTGAATTTCGGAGAAGAATTTTATTATTTATAAAGAAA
Source organism: Leptopilina syphax (assembly GCA_032872505.1). Classification (NCBI taxonomy): domain Eukaryota; kingdom Metazoa; phylum Arthropoda; class Insecta; order Hymenoptera; family Figitidae; genus Leptopilina; species Leptopilina syphax. The sequence goes on from CM065470.1 coordinate 11,118,795, forward strand.
ATTGAAATTTCGAAAGAATTAAAAAAAATTTTTAAACATAATTAAATTTCTGCAAAGAATTTTATTACTTTTGAAAATAATTGAATTTCTGTAATCATTTGTAACTTCTCCAAAATTCAATTTTTTAGTGTTTTTATTTAAAATTCTTCTATAAATCCATTATTTTAATAATAAATAATTATTGTCTAAAACTTTAACTGAATTTCATTTTTTAATCAATTTTTATAAGAAAATTCTACGAGAATTCAATTTTTTAATAACAAAAAAATAAATAATTGATTGAATAATTGAATGTTTCTTAAACTTGAATTCTTATAAATAATTTTATGAATAAATTTTTAAATAACTGAATCTTCTCGACGAATTTTAATAAAATTTTTAAGAACAAATGCATTTTTCGAAGAATTTAATTGAAATTGTATTAAAAATAATTCTATTTTAAATAATTGAATCCCTGTGGAATTTTTATTAGTTATGAAAATAATTGAATGTTTGCGTAGAATTTTATAAAAATTTTTTTAAAATAATTTTTTTAAATAATTAGATATTGAAAATCATTGAATTGAGAAAAATTTTTGAAAATAATTGAAATTTTGTCAAGAATTTAAATAAAGTTTTTAAAAATAATTGAATTTCGGCGAAGAATTTTTTTACTTATAGAAATAATTGAAATCTTGATAAGAATTTTTTAAAAAATTTTTGAAAAAAATTGAGTTCTTGTAATGAATATTGAATAATGTTACTTATGAAAAAATTGAATTGCTGGCAATAATTTTATTAAAATTTATGAAAATAATTGAATATATTAAAAAAGTCTACTAATTTCCACGGAATTGAAATTAATATTTTTTCAAAGTTATTATGAATAAAAAGTTTTGAACGTTCAAATGAATGAAATATTTTTTGTTAAAAATAATTTCATAGATTATTGATAATAATTTAAATTACAAACTCAAATTTTACATTTAGAAACATTATAATTAATTTGCTTGATAGTGACGCAAAATTAAAGAAATAAAAATTTAATATAAAGAAGAAATAAATAAATTTCGTTCATTTGAACGTTCAAAACTTTTAACTTCCAAGTTATTAGTCCTACAGAGTCATTAATTAAAAGTATTAAACATTCAGATTTTCCCAAGATTTGAATTTGAAACCTTTTCAAAATTTAATTATTTCTAAAAATTTCTATTATTTGTAACTTTTTCAAAATTAAATTTTTTTTTAAGTTTTTAACTAAAATTCTTCTATAAATCAATTTGTGGTAATTTCATAGTTTATGAGTCAAAAAATTTAATTTTTTCCCAGTACTATTAATAAATTTCCCTAACTTTTCCCCGAGTTTTTCCAGAATTTTCTGACTTGTGGAAACCTTATTCTAAATATAGAATTTAAAATTTTTAATTTTAATTTAGAATTTAATTTTTCATTTAGAATTTAAATTTTTAATTTCTATTGCAATTGGTAATTTTTAGAAATATATTTTCAATGTCAAAATTAGTTAGAAAGAAAAATTTTTATATCTGGAATTTTTCCGTTTTTTTTTTAATTTTTTTTTTTTTTGTAAAGTTTTCAACTTACGTTGAAGTGGTTGAACTCTTACCGTGGACGTATTCTACAATCTTGAGATTCCCCAACGAATGCCATTAATTCATAATCAACGCCACATGGTTTGCCAGTGTCACCTGGTGCGGGTTGTAGCGTGACAGAGGCTGGATAGTGCGGTGGTAATTCGAAATAAAAGGGATATGCATTAATTCCTAATTTTCTAAGAAGACGATCTTGCAGCCTCGTTAGCGGTCTCGGTGGTTCCGTCTTGGAGACAACTGGATAAATTTGATCGACAGCGACGTAAAGATCCTTCTTAAACGAAAGACCCAAAACGTCCAAATCCTCCCTTCCGTATTTAAACATGGCCAAGACATGGCCAAACACCTTTCGATCCTTCACATATTCCGGATCTATTAATACAACTCCATCTAAAATCAAAATCATTTTCAAAGAAATTAATTGGACAATTAATTAATTGCAAATTTAAGAAATTAGCTAATGGTACCGGTAGTCGATCAGCATTTTTTTAAATTAACTTAAGATTGTCAATAAAATTTAATAAATCAAAAATTAATCTCTGTTTTTGAAAATTTATTTTTGAGTTATGTACTGGAAATGTTAAACTTTTAAATACGTATTTATTAAAGTCGATTTAAATTGGAAAATTTATTCGTAAAATAGAATTAAAAATCCTTATTTTTTTTGGGTATAATCGATCAGCCTAAACATGAAGGACTTTTTTTAAAAGTGTAATTTTGTCCAAATATTTATCAATTATATTCAATTAATTTAATTATATCAAACTGATCGAATATTGGTACCGTTAGCTTAAGTGAATAAATTAATAATTAATAATAAATAATTAAAAAATACAAAGAATAAATAAATAAAACTGGAAAATTTGAAAATACGGGAGAAAAAACTCACCAATCGGATCAACACTGGTTATGTGATCGACGAAATCTCGTTTTCCAATGTAAACAGTAATTTTTCCATTGGGACTGGATTTTTTAAAGACACGCGTAGCTCTTTGCTGCTTCCCAGCTCCGTCTTCGTTGTCCATCACGTAGAAGTCGGGATTTAGTGTCGCCTCCAAGTCATTTGACTCCCCAGTATCCGAAAATTCGGATTCCGCACTTTTCCACTGTAACAAAAAGAAAAGAAAAAACTAAATTAAAAATCACAAATTTCTCATTTTATTTCCAGCGTACTTTAAAAATAACCGAGAATCGACTTTAAGGCGCAAAAAAAGAAGTCACACTTCAGTCGATTAAAGATAATATTATACGAAAAAAAAGAGTCGAAAAAGTCATTTATTTCATTCAGTGTTGTCACGAAAATTTCATATTTTATTTTCCTGCGGATCTTTCACTGGTTTCTAAATTCAATTATTCAAAGATTAAAAGTAATGTTTTTAAATAAATATTTAAATATACTTATTTATTTTCCACAGAGAGTTAAAAATTTTTAAATTAAATTCTCTCTTTTAAATCTTGTAGAAATTATAATAATTTTTAAAAAATATAACCGAAACGCTTGTAAAATTTAAATATCTAGATACTTATATTTTGTATTATAATTTTTTAAAAATCAAATATTTTTCAATAATATTTTAAAAATTCGTTGGGAATTCAATTCTTTTAACATCAAAATTTAATTTATTTATTATGATAATTGTATAACTGCAACTCTTCATTGTTTTATTGAAAATATTTTTTTATATTAAAAAAAATTGAAAATAATTGATTTTATAAAAATTATAATTACAATATTCTTAAAGTATTTTTTTTACATATTTTTAAATATTTAAAGATAATAAATATTTTAATTATATACCTAATACACTTTACAAATAAATAAATGTTGAGTAAAAAAATGTAAATCTAAATGAATTTTAGTAAAATTTTTGGAAAGTAGGTAATTGAACTTTATAAAATATTTTTGGAAAATATTGAAAAAATAATTAATTTAATAATAATTCAAAAAATAAGTTTAAAAAATAATTTTTATTAAAATTTAATTTACTTTTTTGCAGATAATTAAATTTTATAATTGATAATAAACAAACTCACAAAATTTGTGTTTGTGAAATTTGAAGATTTTCATCAAAATTTTGAAAAGAAATCAATGATTTAAAAAATTAGCAATTAAAAATCTTCAAAATTTCAATCAGATTTTTTACACAATATAAATATCGAAATAGTACAATTTTGAACCAAAATAGTGAATTTTTCTTGAAATATTTGGAAAAAAAAGCTAAAAAGTTCGATTTTTCGAAAATAATTAAATTTCTTAAATCAACTTTTGTCAAATTAAAAAATTAATCAAGTTTTTGAGGAATTTTAATTAAAAATTTTGAAAACGACTGAATTCTTCAAAATGTTAATAATAATTCTAAGAAATTAGATTATCTAAAAAATTTATAATTTTTTTTACAGATATTTGAATTTTTGGAAATATGTAATTGAAGATAATTGAATTTTAAAAAAATATAATGAAAAATTCCTCCGAATTACTTTTTTTTAGAAATGTTTTGACATAATTTTTTAATATAATTTTTATTAATTTTCATTTCCAAATTTTTATTTTGAATATTTTCTTATAATAATAATATTAATATTTAATTATTTTAATATTTTTCTTTCAAATTTTTACAAATTCAATTATTTCCAAAATTTGCATTTAAAATTCTTCAAAATTTTATTCATTGAAAAACTTTTAAATGGTACCTATATTTATATTAAATTTTTAAAGTTAATTTTTATTAATTTTCATTTTCAAATTTTTATTTTAAATATGTTTCTGTCAAATTTTTACAAATTCAATTATTTTTAAAATTTGCATTTAAAGTTCTTCAAAATTTTATTCATTGAAAAACTTTTTAATGGTATATTTATATTAAATTTTTAAAGTTAATTTTTATTAATTTTCATTTACAAATTTTTATTTAGAATATTTTTCTGTCAAATTTTTGCGAATTCAATTATTTTCAAAATTTGCATTTAAAGTTCTTCAAAATTTCATTCATTGAAAAACTTTTTAATCGCAATTAAATAATGTTTTTGAAGTTAATTTTTATTAATTTTCATTTACAAATTTTTATTTTGAACATTTTCCTTACAAATTTTGTCGAATTAAAGTTCGTCAAAAAATTTCAATTATTAAAAAACTTTTTAATCGTATATTTCGAAAACTTAATTTTCCTCAAAAAGTGATTCAAAAATAATGAGTAATTTTTCGAATATTCATTTATTTTTTTTCTTTGTAAAATCCTAGTAAAATTCATATATAGAAAAATTCAAAACTTTTATTGACAATACTTTAGAAGAAAACAATAATTTTTCTGTTTAAATTTTTGTTAATTGTCTATTAAAATATTATTTTATAAAGTTTCTTGATCAACAGTTAATGAAAAAAAAATTTTTCCCCTTATTTATAGTTTTTCAAGTGAAAAATACATTTTTTCTTCTAATTGTTGATGATAAAAGTTGTAATCTTCACTAAAGTCTATAATTATTTTCCGTACGTTAATAATCGAAATATGCATTTTATACTTAAAAAAGTGTTATTTGTTGCAAAATAAAATTTATAAGAAAAGTCGAAAAAGACCGCAGTTTTTTTAAAATAAAGTTTTGAACGTTCAAATAAACGCTGATATTTTAGTTGACATTTATTCTAATTTAATTATTTATTTATAATAATACTAATTATAATAATATTTATTTATTTATTTATTTAATACATATCTCCGCAGTTCAAAGAGGACCATAAATGAATAACTAAAGTAGTGCTATAGCCATAATATAACAATTATTAAACTTTTAATTTCGAGTTTCACGCAATGACAGTACATATTTATTCAGATATTTAATATTAATTTATAATAATTATTTATAATAATTTTATTAAAAATATATTTTTTTGACATTTAAAAGTTAATTGTTAACGAAATAAATACAAATTTCCATTATTTTTTAATTCAGTATAGCAATTTTTGTAAATATTTAAACAGGAAAAAATTTTTTGTTCATTTGAATGTTGAAAATTCTAGTAAAGGTGCAGTTTTTGCAGAAAGTTTTAAAAAAGTTGTCTTTTCTTAAAATAGTAAAAAAAAATCATATCCTTGGCTTGCAGAACAAAAAAAGAATTTATTATAAAAACTATTTTTCCGTCCCCAGAAAAAAAAACAAAACGTCAAAATTAATTTTCACCCTAGTACCTTGCGCATAGCTTAAAACAGTTCTTCTTCTATTTTTCCTTTTTTTTTTTTTGTTTGTTCAAGTCGAGAAGAATAAACAGAATGGACAACAACGTTCAATGAACCGTCCGGCGAGGTGTCGCACAAAATCGATCACTGTCGCGAGGCTCGAAGGGCTTGCCAAGTGAAAAGAGAGGAAAAAAAACAAACTTTAGGATCTAAGCTCTCTACTTTAAGTGTTATATACAACTGACACTTCACGTCGACGACGTGTTTCGAAACAGGTTTTCTCCTAGTCGTCCAAGAAACGTTTCTTCGAGAAAAATGGTATCGAAAGAATCAACTGTATACTAAAACGTCGAATCTTTCTCTTTGTTTCGCGAGATGAACACTCACACTGCGGAGTTAATCAAGAAATGAATGTCAATTTCAAACTGGTCGTCATTCTTAACACGATAATACTATACCTACAATAATTTGTAACATCCAGAGGACTGTAATTGATGACGTGTGTAACCCATATGCATAATGTCAAACTATTAATGCCGATAATCTCACTATTAAACCTTTGGGATTTGATTTCAATTTGAAATTTCATACCTCTGTTTTCAAAATTCAATTACCAATGACGATAAAGAGCTTATTTTCTCTTTATATTTTTTATCAAAGGCAGTTTTTAATAAATATTATAGAAAATTTTCAACAATTTAAAAAATTATGCAAAACTATTTTAAACGTCAAAAATACTAAATACTAAAAACAGATTTAAAGTAAAAATGAAAAATATTGACGAAAATATTAATCGAGATATTAATTGAATAATTCAAATACCATTTAAATATTAAAAAATAAGATAAATTAAAAACTGGAAATTTAATACATTTTAGATACTTAAAGAAATTTTAAAAAATTAATACAGGCCTTGGGGATAGTATAACTTTTTTTCGACATATTTATTGGACTATATTTTTAAAAAAATTCGACTTTTTTTAACTTAATTTAATGAATTATAATGAAATGCAATTTTTCTTCCACTTATTGCAGAAAAAAATTCTAGTTCCTTGGTTGAATTTTAAGAACTTCGGTTTTTCGAATTTTTGATAATTTTAAATAATCTTAAATTTTTAACCAAAAAGTGGAGTCTATTAAATAAGTAAAGTGTTTTTGAAGAGCACAAAAATAATGAAGCTAAATGCCATAAAATAGAAGAAAAAATGTTGAATTTTAAGAAATTCGGTTTTTTGAATTTTTGATAATTTTCCATAATTTTAGATTTTTTACCAAAAGGTGGAGACATTAAATAAGTAAAGTGTTTTTGAAGAGCACAAAAATAATGAAGCTAAATGCCATAAAACAGTAGAAAAAATGTTGAATTTTAAGAAATTCGGTTTTTCGAATTTTTGATAATTTTAAATAATTTTAAATTTTTAACCAAAGAGTGGAGTCTATTAAATAAGTAAAGTGTTTTTGAAGAGCACAAAAATAATGAAGCTAAATGCTATAAAACAGTAGAAAAAATGTTGAATTTTAAGAAATTCGGTTTTTTGAATTTTTGCTAATTTTCCATAATTTTAGATTTTTTACCAAAGGGTGGAGACTATTAAATAAGTAAAGTGTTTTTGAAGAGCACAAAAATAATGAAGCTAAATCCCATAAAAGAGAGGAAAAAATGTTGAAGTTTAAGAAATTCGGGTTTTTGAATTTTTGATAATTTTGGATAATTTTAGATTTTTTACCAAAGGGTGCAGACAATCAAATAAGTAAAGTGTTTTTGAAGAGCCCAAAAATAATGAAGCTAAATGCCATAAAACAGAAGAAAAAATGTTGAATTTTAAGAAATTCGGTTCTTAATTATTATTATTATTTCTTAATCTTTATTTCTTATTTTTAAATTAACTGACTTCATATTTAAAAATAATTAATTTAAAGAAGAATTTTAGTTAAAAAATTTTAAAAAAACATATGAATTTTGGAATAATTAGAGTTTCAATTAACTATAAGTAATTTTCAGAAGATTTGAAATTGAAATTTTTATAAATTTAAATCCTTGGGAAAAAATAAATAACAATAAGAATATTTAAAATCATTTAGTAAAATTACTAAAACAGGGTGGCCACAAAAATTTAATTTGGCTTTTTCTTGACTTTTAGGAAATAAAAATATTCTTCAAAAATTATTTTCATTATTTCGATTATTCATTACTAAAATTTTCAATTCAAATTCTTCTTTAAATCAATTTTTTAAAAAGTTCTTTGAGAATTTTCAAATCCTTTTGTTTACAGTTTAATTTTAGAAAATTTCAATTATTTGTAAAATATTCAATTAAATATAATTAGAAAATAAAAACTTTAAATAATTTCAAAAAAAAATCCGCAGTTAAAGTTTCTCAAGAAAAATTAATTTCACAGAATTGTTAGTTAAAAATATGCAAAATTCAGATTTTCAGAAATTTTAATCAGAAACTTTTTCAAAATTCAATTATTTCTAAAAATTTACGTTCTAATGCTTTTAAAATTCAATTATAATTTAAAATTTTAACTGAGTCAAATTAAAAAAACATTTTACTTCAAACTAAAAATGAAATTTTTTCATAATTTAAAAAAAAAGATAACGATTATTTTAATTCAATTATTCTTTTCAACAAGTTTTAACTAAAATTCTTCTTTAAATGAATTAATTTTCGAAAAAGTTTTCTGACAATTTTCAAATCCATCTGTTTACAAAAATATTCAATTATTATGCAACAAATTTTAACTGAAATTCACTTTTAAATCAATTTCTATTAGAAAATTCTACTAGAATTCAATTATTTAAATACAAAAATAACAATTTATTGAATAATTGCATGTTTCTTAAAATTGAATTCTCATAAAGAATTTTATCTATAAATTTTTTAATAATTGAATTCTCTTGACAAATTTTAATTATTTTTTTTTAGAATAATTACATTTTTCGAGAAATTTGATGAAAATTGTATTAAAAATAATTAAAAGTATGCCAAGAATTTTATTAAAATTTTTTGAAAATAATTGAATTTCGGAAAAAAAATTTATTATTTATAAAGATAATTGAAATTTTGACGAGAATTTTTGTAAATTTTTGAACATAATTGAATTTCTGCGAAGAATTATATTATTTTTGAAAATAATTGAATTCTTTAGACAAATTTTATTAAAATTTCTTTTTAAATAATTGAATTCTTTTGTGAAATTTTATTGAAATAATAGACATTGAAAATAATTGAATTTTAAGAAATTTTTGAAATTAATTAAATTTCTATGAAGAATTTTATTAAAATTATTTTGAAAAAAATTGAATTGTTACAAAGAATTTCATTAAAATTTTTGAAAATAATTTAATAATAAAAAAAGTTTGTAAATAATTGAATTCCTGTGAAATTTTTATTATTTATGAGAATTTCTAAAGTGCTTTTAACTAAAATTCTTCTATGAATTTTTATTCTTAGAAAACTAATTAATTTTCAGAAGATTTAAAATTGAAATTTAAAAAAAAAAATTTTTTAAATTGAAATCCTTGCTTGGGAAAAATAAATAACAATAAGCATATTTAAAATAATTTAGCAAAATTACTGAAGCATTGAAAATCTAATTAAATTTGGAAATTTTGAAAAATTATAATTGAACTTTCTTCGAGAGAATTGAATTTCCAAAAAAATTAATTGAAAAATTTTCAAGCGATGGACGTAAGTAGCGTAAACTTTAATTGAAAAAAATTTTTTTTTAAATAAATAATTGAATTTTTAAAAAACTTACAAATACTAAAAATTTATGGAAAAATTTTAGTCAAAAATTGTAGAAAATAATTTAATTTTAGAAGTAGTGAATTACAGTTGTAATTTTTAGAAATAATTAACTTTTACTAATATTTTTTTCCTATAAAAGCAATTAACATTTTCTTCTATTCAAACAAACTTGATCTATAATTTAAAAAGTAATTTAAAAAAAAACGATTACTTTGTTGCAAACAAATATGCTTTTTCCATCTGTTTACAAAAATTGAAAATATTTTCTTTACAAAAGTGTAAATTTTACTTCTTCTCTACAATATAATATAAAAGAGAAATGAGGGAAAAAACTCTTATACAAATATTGAATTTAATTTTTCCCTTTAAACATTAAATTTGTACTTGTAATTTCTTTCTAAACGAAAGGTTTTCTTATAAATAACATCGTACCAAAGGGAATTTTCTGAAGACCTCGAAAGATCTTTTTTCCAGTATTTAATTTCCCTTTACAGTATTTCTTTCAGAGAAAAAAAAAGAAAGCGAAGAAGAGAAAAAAAGGTTGTACGAGAGAGGGGGAGGAGGAAAATTAATGTTGGTGCGGGAAAGTTCAGTAATTGGAAATTGTGAAGTGGAAGAGCAATAAAATTATAAAAGTTAATGTGACAAAATTCCAAAGGGAATTATTAATGAGTGGTCTATACTATATATCGACTGAACTTCATTCTAATAATAATTTAAGATTCAATTTTATATTATCATTAGATTGAATGAGAATCTCTGATGAATCGGTAATGCATATAAACTTTGATTGAACACCGTTGACGTCATTATGGTCCATAAAGCTACTGTTATACTTAACACGTACTGTGCACATAACATACGTCGACCAGAATTAAATCGATGAAAATAGCCTTCGTACAAACGTACAAAAAAAAAGTTTTTAAGACTCAATAAACATTGAACTACTTTTTAGTTTTATTTCCGTTTTATATAAAATGAAAGTGAAAATGAAAAATCCTGAGAATTTAATGATATTAAAGTTTTCAACTTTCAAATGAAAGAAATTTATTTAATTTTCATGAAGTTCTGAACTATGATAAACGATGTTAATGCAGGGCTGTCACAAAAATTTAATTTTGTTTTTCCCTGACTTTTCTCTGATTTCCAGACAAAATTTTTCAAATTTTCAAAAATTTCACATTCAAACCTTTTAAAAATTCAACAATTTATAATAATTAAACATGATCTTTAATTAAATCCTAATAAAAAATAATAAATTTAAATTAAAAAAAAAACTAATTAAACTTTTCCAAAAACATTAATTCTACAGAAATGTTAGTTAAATAATGAAAAATTCAAATTTTCAAAGATTTTATTAATTTTTATTAAATTCAATTAATATTAAAAAATTCTACTAGAATTCAATTATTTAAATACAAAAAAAAAATAATTTATTGAATAATTGAATTCTCATAAAGAATTTTATCAAAAAAATTTTAAATAATTGAATTCTTTTGACAAATTTTAATAAAATTTTTAAGAATAATTACATTTTTCCAGGAATTCGATTAAAATTGTGTTAAAAATAATTTAAATTCATCAATGAGTTTTAATATTTATGAAAATGAAAGTAATATAATTATTGCGAAGAAATTTATAAAAAATTTGTATATAATTGAATTCCTATGACATTTTTATTATTTATGAAAATAATTAAATCTTTGCGTAGAATGTTATTAAAATTTTTTTTAAGTAATTGAATTCTTTTGGAATATTTTATTAAAATAGTAGATACCTATTGAAAACTAATCAATTGAAGAAAACTTTTTCTAAAAATAATTATTGAAATTTTGCCAAGAATTTTATTAAAATTTTTTTTTAACTCTGTAAAAGTTTATAAAAATTTAATTAACTTCCTTTGGAATTTTTATTAAAACAGTACATATTAAAAATTATTAAATTGAGGGAAATTAAATTAATTTTTGAAAATAATTGAATTTTGAATTTAATAGAAAAAATGGATCATTTATAAAGATAATTGAAATTTCAAAGAGATGTTTTAAAATTTTTTAACATAATTGAATTGCTATGAATTTTTTTATTACTTTTGAAAATAATTTAATTTCGGCAATCATTTGTAACTTCTCCAAAATGCAATTTTTTTAGTGTTTTTATTTAAAATTCTTCTATAAATCCATTATTTTATTAATAAACAATTATTGTCTAAAACTTAAACTAAATTTCATTTTTAAAGCAATTTCCATTAGCAAATTCTACGAGAATTTAATTTTTTCAATACAAAAAAATAAATAATTTATTGAATAATTGAATCTTTCTTAATTTAGAATTCTTATAAATAATGTTGTGAATAAATTGGATTAAAAATAATTCTGTTTTAAATAATTGAATTTCTGTGAAATTTGTCTTAGTTATGAAAATAATTGAATGTTTGCGTGGAATTTTATCAAATTTTTTTTTAAATAATAAGAATTTTTAAATAATCAGATATTGAAAATCATTGAATTGAAAAAAATTTATGAAAGTAATTGAAATTTTGTCTAGAACTTTAATAAAATTTTTAAAAATAATTGAATTTCGTCGAATAATTTTTCTATTTATAAAGATAATTGAAATCTTGACTAAAATTTTTTAAAAAAATTTTTGAAGTTATTTGAAATTTTGTCCGGAATTTCATTAAAATTTTTTTCAATAATTAATTTCCTTTGGAATTTTTTTTAAAACAGTACATATTGAAAATCATTAAATTGAAGGAAATTTTTGAAAATAATTGAATTTAATAAAAATAATGGATCATTTATAAAGATAATTGAAATTTTAAAGAGATGTTTCTAAATTTTTTTAACATAATTGAATTGCTATGAAGTATTTTATTACTTTTGAAAATAATTGAATTTTTGAAATTCAATTATTTCTAAAAATTCATGCATTAATGCTGTTAATATTGAATTATTATCTAAAATTTAACTAAAATTGATTTTAAAATAAATTTTTATTAAAAAATTCTACGAGAATTTAATTATTTTAATAGAAAAATAAATAATTTATTGAATAATTGAATGTTTCTTAAAGTTGAATTCTCATAAAAAATTTTATGAAAAAACTTTTAAATAACCGAATTTTATCAATGAATTATAATATAAAATTTTTAAGAATAATTACATTTTTCGAGAAATTTGTTGTACTAAAAATAATTGAAACTCTGCGATAAGTTATTTTTTTTGAAAATAATTAAAATTTTGCCATGAATTTTCTTCAAATTTTTAAAAATAATTTAATTTTGCAGAAGAATTTTATTATTTATAACAATAATTGAACTTTTGTAAGAAGAATTTTATTAATTTTGAAAATAATTGAATTTCTGCAATCATTTGTAACTTCTCCAAAATTCAATTGTTTTTAGCGTTTTTTAACTAAAATTCTTCTATAGATCTATTATACTTTTAGTAATTAATTAAATATGTATTAAAAATTTAACTAATTTTAGAAGAATTTTAATTATATTAAAATTGAAATATTTTATAAAATTTCAAATTAAAACCTTTTGAAGTTGAGATAATTTACGAAATTGTAATCGCAACTCTTTTATAATTCAATTAATTTTGAAATATTTAAGTAAAATTATTCATATGCGGCAAACAAAAAAGACACAAAAATTCATAATTTTCTTACGAATTCTAAAAATTAAATTTTTCCCAGTACTTTTGTCAAAATAGTACAAAAAAAATTATTATCTACCGAATAATTATCATTGAGAGAAATTTTTAATTTTTATTAAAAGGAAAAAAAGTGTGGATTATCTTCTATAAATATTAAATGAAAAATTCGTTTTTAATGATTCTAATCTCATTAATAGGATTAAATATGAAGAGAGATAAAAGAAATTTTTATCAAGAGAGTCAGCATAGTCATGTGAATTTTGCAGTATTTAAAAAAAAAAAATTAAAATTGTCATTGATATGAAACTCTTTAACTTTTAATGCATTACATAAGAAACTTTCCAATAATTTATTCAGTTTTTCTCTTCCCTCTTGTTCGTCGACGTTACTGATGAATGTCCTCTCTAACAATATTCTCGTCCATTACATCATCAATTTAACATTCCTCTCTTTGAAATTATTATTCAAGAGGGAAAACTTACTGGGAAACGAAAAGTAATAGCAATTCGAGATACGGAATTTTTTTTCAAAACCACTATAAAGACAATTAAACTGACGTAAATAATATAAAATTCCCATATTCGAAAGATAATTTAAAAATTGGCGATGACTTTAAATTTTAAAAATACTTTTCACAAAGAAAATTATGTTTCAAGTTTGGAACGTTAGGATGAATGGCGAAAAATTTTCTTTGTAGCAAAAAAACGATTTTCTTGTTTAAAAAAAATTTATTTTGAATGAAACGGAACGAGTTTAAGAAACCGAGTTAACAAACATACTTTTTTCCGAGTGTATTTATTTATCAAAATTTTATTATCATTATATATAAATTATTTAACACTAAACGAAGTGTTAAATAATTTATAAAGTTCTAAAGTGTTTAATTCACTTTTTTGATTTTTAATAATCAGTAATTTTTGATATTTTTGTCGATAAGAATAATAAATTGGAAGAATAATTGGAAGGATCAGGTTAATTGAACAGAGTAGTAAATAAGGTAAAAAATATAAGAAAAAATTCGTTCACTCCAAGACCTGTTACAGTTTTAGTAAAAAACTACAAATTAGTAAAATTAATTTAAAAAAATAAGATTTGAGCTGTCGAGTCGGGTATAAAAAAATAGACGGACAAATTGAAAGGATTATATATATTAACAAGTTTAATCAGTTTAATTACTTTTAATTTCACATTGTGAGGAGTATATTAAACTATTTATGTCAATTGAGCATGAGAAATAAGTATATTTAGATAGTTTGACCAGAGAGGTCAAGTGCTGGATCGCTAAACCGATTCAGATAATTAGAGCTCTATATAGAGAGAGACCCCTTTCTGAATTATAGCCAGTGCGTGAGTTCTCCTGCACCTGGTTTCAAACATATATTATATACATCACGTGCAAAACTCTCATGACCTATACCTAATGGTGCGTAATTTTCAGTGGGAAAACAATAATAATTCTCAAGTTGCTCATTTAATCAAAAGTTACTAAAAAGAAAAAAAAAACTTGTTCACTCTTAATGAAAATATATCCCTAAAGTTTTCAAAGTTCAAATAAACCAAATTTTTTTTTCAACTTGAGTGTTTTTAAAAATTACTAGCCAAAAAAGATGCTCCTACAGTTTTCAATGTTCAAATGAACGAAATTTATTTATTTCTTCTTCAAATTCAATTTTTATGACAATAATTTTGAGTAACTATCAAAAAAATTAATTTTTTAAGTTTTTAAACGTAGAATCTAAGTTTTAAATTTTTATTCGAATCAGTAATTTATGAAAATATTTTTAATACAAAATATTTCGTTCATTTGAACGTTCAAAACTTGTGGATCATCAAAAAAGGAAAATAATTGAAATTTAAAACGAATTTCTTTCATTGTAAAATTATCCGAAAACATCAATAACATTTTTTTAAAATAAATATTTAATCATTATTATTTTTCTGTAAGAATTAAAATTCGTCAAAACATTCAAGTTAAAACCTTTTCGAAATTCCGAGTCTTCGACTCGGAGTGATTAATTTCTTCATGTTTTATAATAATTAAAGATGACAGAGTATAATAAAAACCATTATTTTATATTTATAAGGGTATCCGACCATTTTCCCGAAAACAATTTCCCGAACAGCAAAATTCCCGAATAGCCCTAGTTCCCGAATGACATATTTTCCCGAAGGCGAATTTCCCGAAGGTGAATTTCCCGAAGAGTATTGTTCACGAACCAGAAGAATTCAAGATTTCGTCTCGTTCCAAAAACTAACACTCTGTCTTCAGTAAACCTTTCCTTTAAGTTCAGTAAACCTTTCCTTTAAGCGATCTCGACTTCAAAAATATAAATCCATCAAGAATTAATTTTGTTTCCAGATTTATTGGTTCGTTGGCTTCATCGGATGCATTCATTTTTATATTTACAAATACACAAAACAGTTGAGATAAATGAAAGAATTAAAAAACACTAAAATTTATTAACTAATTAAATTACCGAAAGAGTGGAGATAAATAAAAGATTTAAAAAACACTAAAATTTTGACTTGACAGTTTCAATAAATAAATGACTTCGATACTTGTCGTCACTTGTCGTTGCTATGCAATAATAAACAAAAGCGCATACACAAATTGACAATATTTATATTGTTCGGAAATTCGGGTTTCAGGCCATTAGGAAAATTCGCTTTCGTGAAAATCGATTCGGGAAATTCACCTTCGGGAAATTCGCCTTCGGGAAAATATGTCATTCGGGAACTAGGGCTATTCGGGAATTTTGCTGTTCGGGAAATTGTTTTCGGGAAAATGGTAGGTAATCATTTATAAGAATTCAGATTTTCAAAGATTTTAATTTGAAACCTTGACAAAATTCAATTATTTCTAAAAAATTGCAATTATTAGTAATTTCTACAAAATCCAATTATTATCTGAAACTTTAACTGAAAATTAATTTTTAAATTAATTTTTATTAGAAAATTTTACGAAAATTCAATTATTTAAATATACAACGTGTAATAGCTTGTAATAAAAAAAAATAATTTATTCAATAATTGAATGTTTCTCAAAAATGAATTCTCATAAAGTATTGTAGCAACGAAGTTTTAAATAAATGTATTAAAAATAATTGAAATTCTGCAATGAGTTTTATTATTTATGAAAATAATTGAATTATTGCGAAGAAATTTATAAAAATTTGTAAATAAT
This sequence comes from Leptopilina syphax, assembly GCA_032872505.1. NCBI lineage: Eukaryota > Metazoa > Arthropoda > Insecta > Hymenoptera > Figitidae > Leptopilina > Leptopilina syphax. The sequence goes on from CM065470.1 coordinate 11,135,150, forward strand.
TGAATTCCTGTGAATTGTTTATTATTTTATGAAAATAATTAAATGTTTGCGTAGAATTTTATTAAATTTCATTTTAAATAATTGACTTGCTTTGGAAAATTTTATTAAAATAGTAGATATTGAAAATTTTTAAAAATATAATTGAATTTTAGAGAAGAATGATTTTTAATTATTATTTCTTAAAATTTATGCTATAATTCTTTTAATATTCATTAATTATCTATAAAAATTTAACTGAAATTTATTCTCAAATCAATTTTTATTAGAAAATTCTAGGAAAATTCAATTATTTAAATACAAAAATAAATAATTTATGGAATAATTGAACGTTTTAAAATTCAATTCTCATAAATAATTTTGGCGACAATGTTTGAATAATTGATTTCTTTCGACGAGTTTTAATAAAGCATTCTTAAAAATAATTATATTTCTCTAGTAATTTGATTAAAATTTTATTAAAAATAATTGAAATTTTACAATAAGTTTTATTATTTATGAAAATAATTGAATTATTTGGAAAAATTTTATAAATTTCAAACAATTGACTTTTTTCAAAAAAAATTTATGCAAATACTATTTTAAATAATTGAATTCCTGTGAATTCTTTTTTTTAAATAAATGAATTTGTGTGTAGAATTTTATCTAAATTTTTGTTTAATAATTGAATATTCTTTTGAGGGATTTTATTAAAATAGTAGAATATTGAAAATAATTGAATTAAGAAAAAAAAGTTTTAAAATAATTGAATTTTGAAATGAATTTTTTTTTAAATTTCGGAAAATAATTTAATTTTGTCGAAGAATTTTGCTATTCATTTATGATGATATCAGGATAATTGAAATGTTGACAATTTTTTTTTTTAGATTTTTTGAAAATAATTGAATTTCTGCGAAGAATGTTATTAATTTTGAAAATAATTGAATTCTTGTGGTGAATATTGTTATTTATGAAAATAATTGATTTTCTTGTAATAAATATTGTTATTTATGAAAATAATTGATTTTCTTGTGACGAATATTGTTATTTATGAAAATAATTGAATTACTGCAAAGAATTTAATGCCAAATTTAAGGAGGTTCTCCGGCTGCTACTCTTGAAAAAATCGATTTTCTTCCAATTTTATTTAAATTTTGAGGAAATGTTTCTTCGAGTGCGCTCTAAATGTGGTAGAAATTTCAGAACCCTTTTCCATGTCAAAAAACGAGATATCGTAGTTGGCATTTTTCATTTTCAAAATAATCGCATGTAGAAGATGAAGTTTGAACTTAAATATTTCAAAATTTAGCATGGCAAAGAGTTCTGAAATTTCTACCACATTTAGAGCGCACTCGAAGAAACATTTCCTCAAAATTTAAATAAAATTGGAAGAAAATCGATTTTTTCAAGAGTAGCAGCCGGAGAACCTCCTTAAAAAAAAAATTGATTTTTTCAAAAAAATTTATGCAAATTCTATTTTTTTAAATAATTGAATTCCTGTGAAATTTTTTTTTTTTGAAAATAATTGAATTTGTGTGTAGAATTTTATCAAAATTTTTGAATAATAATTGAATTCTTTTGAGAAATTTTATTAAAATCCTTGAAAATAATTGAATTTTGCTATTTATTTATGAAGATATCAAGATAATTGAAATGTTGACAATTTTTTTAGATTTTTTGAAAATAATTGAACTTCTGCGTAGAATGTTATTAATTTTGAAAATAATTGACTTTTTTGTGATGAATATTATTATTTATGAAAATAATTGAGTTTTGCAATAAATTTGATTAAAATTCCTGAAAATGGAAAAATTAAAAAAATTTCTTGTAATTTTATAGTTTGTAAAGCATTATTTAATTTAGAATTAATTTGTTTAATAAATTTTTTTCTTGAAATTTTCAATTGAACTTCAAAACATTTAAAAATTTCCAATCCAACAAATAACTTTTCTTTCTACATCTCCTCCTCCGAATTTCCGCTTTCGAATTGTAGGTATTAATTTAATAACACCAAACTACTTAATCGACATTTTAATTGAATGAAATATACTATAAATAAACAATGTTAATAAATTAGGTGCAGGAAATTGAATTGACGTCTATTGGCATTTACGTCAATGAATGTATTTTGATTGCAATCAGATTTGTAACTTAAGACATGAAAGGAAAAAAAAAACATCTCATAATCTAATTTCGTTACGGCCTAGTTATTAGCAAACTAAATCTTGATTGTTCCTGCTTGAAATCCATGTATCCTGAATGGGTTAAAATACAGGAAAAGGAACTTTTAAATCGGAAATGGGGCAATTTATTGTTTTTACAAGAATATAAAGGTTTCCAGTGTTGAGCAGAGGAAGAGGAAGTTAGTTTAATATCGTAAATAATACATGAGGTTACGAGGGCTAATCACAATCCCTGCAACCGTGTCGAGTGATATTGCTCATATGCTGGTCAAGATTTATAAGAGCCTTTCGAAACTATATGAGGTCATTCGATTATTAAGAAACTTTTCAAAATCTTTGTCAAATAATACTATATATATAAAATAAACCCAAAAATGAATTAATTGAATGAATTTATTATTACAGTGAATTAAAACAGTTCTATCCAATTTTATAGAACTATTTTCCAATTTAAGAATTTACACCAAAACTTTATTTTCTTTCTAAATAAAAAAAATAATAGAAAAATTTTTCTTCACTTGAAAGTTTAAAAACTTTAAAGACACTAATTTTGTGAAACTTTTTCAAGAATTTAATTACTTAAAAAGATAAAAGAAAAATTAAATTTAAAAAAATTTAATTATTTTTAAAAAAATTCCATTATTGACAAAAAGAGAAAGAAATTCAAGATTTTATTTTAAGGTCATGTCAAAGTTATGACAGATTTTCCATTGAACCTTCATGTAAAAATCTGAACGACTTTGATATGCCCTTAAAATTCATTGAATTTCCAAGTTTTGAATAAGTGAGAAAAAATCAAGGAGAATTGAAGGTTTCGAAGATTTTTAAAGATCGCTAGACACCAAGAAAATTGAATTTTCCTAGAATTTATAAAAATTTCACATATTTTCCATATTCTTTTTACGGCGAAAGAAAATTCAAATAAATTAAAAACATGAAAAATTACTGGTCCTAAACTATTGATAGGACAAGTCCAATTAATATCTGGGTCATAAAAATTAATTTAATTCACAATTCATAAAAAGTAACCACAGCCTATAATCAGCAGAAGATGAAAAATTATTTTTGAGCAAACTTTAGCTTCTGTTTACTAACAATTTTTAGTCAACAAATTTTTTACTGGTCCCAATTTATTGCTAGAACAATTCCAATTAATATCTGGGTCATCAAAATTAATTTAATTCACAATTCATAAAAAGTAACAACAGCCTATAATCAGCAGAAGATGAAAAATTATTTTTGAGCAAACTTTAGCTTCTGTTTACTAACAATTTTTAGTCATAAAATTTTTAAATGGTCCCAAACTATTGTTAGAACAAGTCCAATTAATATCTGGGTCATAAAAATTAATTTAATTCACAAAAAGTAACCACAGCCGATAATCAGCAGAAGATGAAAAATTATTTTTGAGCAAACTTTAGCTTCTGCTTATTAACAATTTTTAGTCATAAAATTTTTTACTGGTCCCAAACTATTGTTATAACAATTACAATTAATAACTGGGTCATAAAAAATAATTAATTCACAATTCATAAAAAGTAACCACAGCCGATAATCAGCAGAAGATGAAAAATTATTTTTGAGCGAACTTTATCTTCTGTTTACTAACAATTTTTAGTCACAAAATTTTTTGCTGGTCCCAAACTGTGGTTAGAAGAATTCCAATTAAAAAATTTTTATGACAGAAATTCAGAATTTTCTTATGAATTCTAAAAACTTAATTTTTTCCAGTCCTTAAAAAAACCCCGACTATAATTCCCTGATTTTATTGTCCAATTCTACTTTACCTGACTTCCCTGACCTGTAGCAACTTAAATAATATTGCTTCACTTATTAAAAATAATTTATATAGTTTTAAATTGTTTAATTTATGTTTTTGACTTTTATTGCAGTTATTTTTTGAAAAATACTTGTATTGAAAAATATTAATTTTTTCATCAGAACGTTCAGTTCTCTGAAACTTAATTAAATGTCAGCTAAAACAACTAACATTTTTCTCCACCTAACAAGTACATTGTCTCTAAATCGAAAAATCCTTTTAAAAAATTTAATAACTTCTGTCCTTCAGTGTATAAATACACCATCAAGTCATTAAAATTAAATTCTTAAATTGCTTTCCAAGATACAAAGAAAAATATCCGGAATTAAAAGGAATTAAACTTCTTTTCGCTTCTGGTTCAAAGTGACATTTCATCCCAACAACATAAATATATCGTGGATGTTATATGAGCACACATGAAGGTGAAGTTTGCAACGTTTATGATCAACGAAATTATATATTTTTTTTTAAAGCGTAAATGACATATTCCAGAATTTATTTTTGCTGATTCTTATTTCTAGTGGTCTAATTAGCAAAAATAAAAAAATCACCCACCCTCGGGTTGGGGAACACCCCTATTTTCATCCCTTTGAATAAAATTTTTTTTTTAAATTCTGTTTTGCGATTCCAGAGTATTTAATTGATGATTATTATTCTGTAGGGTCTATTTAACGAAAACAAAAAATTTCACCCATCCCCAAGTGGGGGAACACCCCCAAAAATCAACCCTTAAAAATAAATTTTTAAAAACAAATTCTGTTTCGCGATTCCAGTATTTTTTATTGATGATTATTATTCCTAAGGGTCTATTTAACGAAAATATAAAATTTCACCCATCCCCAAGTGGGGGAACACCCCCAAAAATCAACCCTTAAAAATAAATTTTTAAAAACAAATTCTGTTTCGCGATTCCAGTATTTTTTATTGATGATTATTATTCCTAAGGGTCTATTTAACGAAAATATAAAATTTCACCCATCCCCAAGTGGGGGAACACCCCCAAAAATCAACCCTTAAAAATAAATTTTTAAAAACAAATTCTGTTTCGCGATTCCAGTATTTTTTATTGATGATTATTATTCCTAAGGGTCTATTTAACGGAAATATAAAATTTCACCCATCCCCAAGTGGGGGAACACCCCCAAAAATCAATTTTTAAAAATAAAAGATTTTGTTAAAAATTATTTTTTGTGATTCCAGAATTTTTTATTGATGATTATTATTTCTAAGTGTCTATTTAAGAAAAATAAAAAATTTCAGTCATCCCCGAGTGGGGGAACACCCCCAAAAATCAGTTTTTAAAAATAATGATTTTTTTGAAAATTCTATTTTGTGATTCCAGAATTTTTTATTTATAATTATTCTTCTGAAGGGACTATTTAAGAAAAATAAAAAATTCTGCCCATTCCCGAGTGGGGCAACACCCCCAAAAATCAATTTAAAAAATTTTTTTTTTTTAAATTATTTCTTGTGATTCCAGAATTTTTTATTGATGATTGTTATTCCTAAGGGTCTATTTAACGGAAATAAAAAATTTCACCCATCCCCAAGTGGGGGAACACCCCCAAAAATCAATTTTTAAAAATAAAAATTTTTTTAAAAATTATTTTTTGTGATTCCAGGATTTTTTATTGATAATTATTATTCTGTAAGTTCTATTAAACGTAAACAAAAAATTTCACCCATCCCCAAGTGGGGGAACACCCCCAAAAATCAATTTTTAAAAATAATGTTTTTTTTAAATTCTATTTTGTGATTCCAGAATTTTTTATTGATGATAATTCTTCTAAAGGATCTATTTAAAAGAAATAAAAAATTCTGCCCATCCTCGAGTGGGGCAACATACCCAAAAATCAATTTTTAAAAATAAAATTTTTTTTGAAAATTCTATTTTGTGATTCCAGATTTTTTTATTGATGATTATTATTCTTAAGGGTCTATTTAACGAAAATAAAAAATTCTACCAACCCCTAAAAGGGGCAACAACCCCAAAAATCAATTTTTAAAAATAAAAATTTTTTTTAAAATTCTATTTTGTGATTCCAGAATTTTTTATTGATGATTATTCTTCTGAAGGGACTATTTAAGAAAAATAAAAAATTTCTGCTATCCCCGAGTGGGGGAACACCCCCAAAAATTAATTTTTAAAAATAAAAATAAATAATACATAAAATAATAAAAATAAATAATATTACTATTATGCGTTCGGATATTTTTCTAACAACAATTATAAAAATTCTCTAAAAATATACCAATCAATTTCCCAAAGGTTAGAATGCTCGCTCGGACCCCCAAAACCCACACCGAATTTAAAATTAATTAAATATTAAAATTAATGTTTTTAATATGAAATTTTTTCTTTTCCTTTACTTTTAAAAAATTATTATAATTTCTCTTCATTAAAGAAAACAAACAACAGAAACTTTTTTTTTTCAAAATAATTTTTTACTATGCATTGTACAAATTTTTTCTTCTCTTTAATGTTATAATTTAATTACGAAAAATGTAATTGTATTTTTTATAAACAGAAAAACACAATATTGGAATATTTTCCGTCTTCCTAAACTCAATTTGAGCCGCCGGAAAGTAAAACCACTTATAAAATTTCCACAGGCGTTTGAGTTGGTCTCTAATGATGGTTGTCAAATCGATTATTATAAAAAATAATTTTTGAAATCATTTCTTTATTGGAAATTGGATTTCGCATTATTTTTCTTCTATAAAAAAATTGATAACTTGCTATGTTCAAGAGAAATGCAAAAAAAAAAGGATTTTTTGAAAACACATTTTTAATTGAATTTTTGTCTTCAACTCGCTCTAAAACATAAAGTTATGAATATTTTCTTTTGATATTTATAAGGAGTATAATTTAAACTATCTATTTTCTGGCAAACGCGCGCGAGTCAGGAGTCTAGGTTGTTTATGTTTAGCCGCTCGCGTTTGTCAGAAAACAGTTTTTTAATAATATTTACTAAACGATTAATCCTAGAGTGAAACTACTAGGCAAAAACACTTATTACACCTTAATGAACATTTTCTTCACTGGAAGTTTTCGATCACTAAAAATTTTTCAGATAAACGAAGCTCTTGAACATTGTAAGTAATAATTTTGACAATGTGTATGAAAAAATTTATAACTTTTTTTAAATAAAATATTTTACTTTTTTCCAAAGTTTGTTATCTTAAGGATAGTTTAAACTATACTCCCTGAAAATATAAAAAGAAAATATTCATAACTTTATGTTTTAGAGCGAGTTGAAGTCAAAAATTCAATTAAAAATGTGTTTTCAAAAAATCCATTTTTTTGCATTTTTCTTGAAAATGGTAAGTTATCAATTTTTTTTATAGAAGAAAAATGATACGGAATCCAATTTCCAATAAGGAAGTGATTTCAAAAATTATTTTTTATGATAATCGATTTGTCATAACCATCAGAGGCCAACTCAAAGGCCTTGTGGAAATTTTATGTGTGGTTTTACTTTCCGGCGACTAATTTTTTAATTCACAATTTTAATAAAAATATAGAACAATCTTCATAATTTCGATTTTTTTGTTAAAATACCTATTTAATATTAGACAATTACAATGTTTATTACAAAGTATTATTTTTTCAAAAAGAAAAAAGTTTAGAATAAGTAAACACGATTTCCTTCGCCGAATGGCATCTCCTCTAGCGCTTAAAGAAAAGCAAAAAAGAGGCTCACGGACAAGAGCGAAAGTCTGGCATATGATTGTGTGCGTAAGCATGTTGGAAGTAGAGTCTACATTAGATGAACGCGAACGTTGACGTGCTGACGTCACCCATTTGAATAGCATGGGTGACGTCATACGTTCGCGTACACGTTCACGTTCGCGTACCATGGAATGTAGACTCTACTTGAAGGAGAATTCTACCGCGAGAGTGGGAGCCGTTTGCCTCCGCTGTCTGACACAACAGCTGGTTACACAGCGGAGTGGGGGACTTGATTTTGTCGAGAAGCGCTATGCTCAAGAAAGTCCCGTGCAGAAGGAATCGAGGGAATGTAGCCTTCCCCCACTTCGCGCTATATGTGAATGTGTAGAGGCTTTGAAGCCGACAGAAGTCGAGGTTTAACGAATATACTCGAAACAGAACACAATATAACTTGAGTGCGTTCGGCACAGCTTGGCTCAGCTTCGCGTTTTTAGAGTCGCTGAATTGTTTCAGTACCAACTCCGTTTAATAAAATTTTTTTATCTTCTTACATTTTTCTATTTTTAAAAATATTTTTAAACAATTATTGAAGAATTTTTAAATCTATATTATATGATTAAAAAAAATTTAAATAATTGTCTAAAAATTCATTAAAATATTTGAAAATAATAATTTAAAAAAAAATTTAGGAATTTGAAAAACTAGTTAAGTGTTTATAAAATTTTGAAAATATTTTATTACTATACTATAAAAAATTGTAAAGTAATTATTCAAATTAAAAAAAATAAGAATATTATTTTAAAACAAGAATAATGTATCGGAGTGATCGTTTTCTTTATGGTTTATATAATAATTAGAACTTGATACTATCATTATTTTATACTATAAAAATATTATTACTGCAATTTCTTCAAAATTATTTTCATCAATTTCAATTTAATTATTCATTATTAGAATTTTTAACTCAAATTCTTCTTTAAATCAATTATTTTTAATAAGTTTTTGAAAAAGGTCTTCTTTGGGAATTTTTAAATCCATTATTTGTTTACAATTCAATTTAACCTAAAATTTCGATTATTCTGACATTCTTCAATGAAAAAAATTATAAATTAAAAACTTCAAAAAATAGTTAAAAAAAATTCCATTAAACTTTTTGAGAAACAGTATAACTAAATTTCTTTAAAAATCTTGTCAACAATTTAATTATTTTTATAGATAATAAAATTATTCGCAGGAATTCATTTATTCTCAAAAATTTGAAAAACATTCTTCGAAATAATTCAATTATTTTTAAAATTAACAAAATTCTTCGCAAGAATTCAATTACTTTCAAAATTGATAAAATTCTTAGCAAGAATTCAATTATTTTCAAAAATGATAAAATTCTTCGTAAATATTCAATTATTTTCAATATTAATTTTTACGTAATTTCGATTATTCTGCCATTCTTCAATTAAATATATATTAGTAAATAAAAACTTTAAGAATTAAAGATAAATTTAATAACACTTTTTTAAAAAAATTAATTCTACATAATTGTTAGTTAAAAGTATGAAAAGTTCAAATTTTCCAAGATTTTAATTTGAAACCTTTTCAAAATTCTATTATTTCTAAAAATGTACGCTATATTGCTTTTAATATTCAACAATAATCAAAAATTTTAACTGAAATTAATTTAAATCAATATTTACTAAAAAAAATCCATGAGAATTTAATTATTTAAATACAAAAATAAATATTTTATTAAATAATTAAATTTTTCTTGAAATTGAATTTTTATAAAGTATTTTATAAACAAATTTTTAAATAATCGAATTCTTTTGACAAATTTTAATAAAAATTGTAAGAACCCGTGTGGAAAAAGCCACGTTCGAGCCCCACAGCTCCGGGGCCCCCGTCGGGGACCCTGGTGGAATATCCATGAGGAGAAATCCACGAGGGCACCAGCAGGGGCCCCGTTCTTTGCCCTTACGGTTGCCCTGCTCAAAAATTTATCTAAGTTTAAAAAAAAAAATTTTTTGTTGAAAAAGTTTAGTTCAGAATGCATTAAATTACGTTTCAAAGCACCTGAAATAAACATTAAGTGACATTTTTCCAGAAATCCTATCACAAAGTTATGGAAATTTACGAGGGCACCAGCAGGGCCCCTGCTCTTAGCCATTATGAATGCCCTGCTCAACAATTTTTCTAAGTCCAAACGAAAAATTTTTTTACAACAAAAAATTATTGTTTACTATCATTTTAAACAATGAAAAACACGTTTTTAACAAATATTTAATGTTACTTTTTTTGAAAATATAGAACTTACCTAAGGGCAAATCCATGAGGGCCCACGCGAGGGCCCTCATGGATTGCCCACATCATTAACTAGAAAAAATGTCTAAGTCCAAAAAAAAAATTTTTTTTACATAAAAGAATTAATGTTTATAATGATTTTAAACTATGAAAAACGCGTTTTTAACACAAATGTTTTGACATTTTTTTTTTTTTTGAAATTATAAAAATATTAATTTATGAATATTTATGGTCTATTATTATATTATTGATATTGTTATTATTATTATTAAACTATTTAATTATTTGTCATGGTGTATTAGTGTTAATAAATAATTTATTGAATCATCAAAAGCAAGTCAGCAAGTCACCTACATTAAAGCAATAATTTTCAAGTAGGTCCCGTAGCATAGTGGTAAGAGTGTTGTCTGGTAGTCAGTAGGTCGGAGGCTCAATTCCCGCGTGCGTCAGATTTTTTTTTTTTTTTTTTTGGTCACGGTTTAATTAAAAAAAGTAAAAATTGTTAAATAAGAATGTTATTTATCAATAATTGGACTAATTTGTTATTAATAAATAATTAATTTATGAATTTAATTGAAAATAAAGTTGAGGGCATTTAATGAAATCCACGAGGGCACCGCGTGGAAAATCCATATGGAATCCATGAGGATTTTCCTCGAGGGCACCCATGAGGGAAAGCATGTCACGCCTTCGAGGGCTCCGCGTGGATTGCCATTATGGATTCCACATGGCAAGAGGGCAATCCACGAGGGCCCCGCCGGGGGCCCTCACCATTTTTCTGCACGGGAATAAGTTCATTTTTCGGAAATTTGATTAAAATTTTAATTAAAAATAATTTAATTTCTCCAAAGAATTTTATAAGAGTTTTCGAAAATAATTGAAATTTTGACAAGAATTTTAATAAAATTTTAGAAAATAATTGAATTTTAGAGAAAAATTTATAAAGATTATTGAAATTTTGACAAGAATTTTTGTAAATTGTTGAACACAATTAAATTTCTGCGAAAAATTATATTAATTTTTGAAAATAATTGGATTCTTCAGATGAATTTTATTAAAATGTCTTTTCAAATAATTGAATTCTTTTATGAAATTTTATTGAAATAGTAGACATTAAAAATAAGTTAATTTTCACAAATTTTTTAAAATTATTAAAATTTCTATCAAGAATTTTATTAAAATTATTTCGAAAAAAAATTGAATTATTTCAAAGAAGTTTATTAAAATTTTTGAAAATAATTTAATTTTTTGAATCAATTTAATTAAAAATTTATAAAAAATAATACTTAAATTCTAATAAATAAATTGTAGCGCAATGGTTTTTAAAATAATTGAATTTCTTTGAGGAATTTTAATCAAATTTTTAAGAATAACTTCATTTTTCGAGGAATTTTATTAAAATTGTATTAAAAATAATTCAAAGTCTGCGATGACTTTTATTTATGAAAATAATGAAATGTTAAATGTTAAATGTTTATTAAAATTTTGTTTAAATAATTAAATTCTTTTGGAAAATTTTATTAATGTAGTAGATTTGTTAAAAATCATTGAATTAATAAAAGTTTTTAAAAATAATTAAAATTTTGCCATGAATTTTATTATAATTTTTGGAAATAATTGAATTTCTCAGAAGAATTCCACTACTTTTAAAAATAGTTGAATTTCTACAATCATTTGCAATTACTTCAAAATTCAATTTCTTTTAGTGTTTTTAATTAAAATTCTTCTACAAATCCATTATTATTAATAATAACCCGTGTGGAAAAGTGGTGTTGGCCCACACCGGGGGCCCGCATGGATCGCCCACATTCATGAGGGGCCCACGTGGGTGATCCAGGCGAGGCCCCTCATGGAAACGACATGCTGATCGATGAGGGCGCCCGCATGGGCGATCCACGCGGGCGCCCTCGTCGGCCCCCGGCGTGGCCCTCGCGTTTGCCCTCATCTTTGCCCTCGACTTACCCTCGACTTTATTTTTCAAAATTAAGTTAATAAATTAATTATTTATTAATAACAAGCAAGTTCAATTATTAATAAATAACATTCTTATTTAACGATTTTTACTTTTTTTAATTAAATTGTGACCAAGAAAAAAAAAATCTAACGCACGCGGGTATAGAACCTGCGACCTACGGACTATCAGACAAACGCTTTACCACTGTGCTACGGGACCTACTTGAAAATTATTTATCTATTGTAGGTGACTAGCTGACTTGCTTTTGATGATTCAATAAAACATTGTTGACACTAATACACCATAACAAGAAAGGTGTTTTTCATTGTTTAAAATCATTATGAACATTAATTTTTGTTATGTAAAAAAATATTTTTTGTTTGGACTTAGAAATTTTTGCAAGTCAATGATGTGGACGATCCATGCGGGCCCCTCGCGTGGGCCCTCAAGGATTTGCCCTCATGTGAGTTCGATATTTTCAAAAAATTGTAAATAATTTTATGTGAAATATGTGTTTTTCATTGTTTATAATCATTCTAAACATTAATTTTGAAGTAATAAAAAATGATTTGAGGTTTGGACTTAGAAATTTTTGCAAGTCAATGATGTGGGCAATCCATGCGGGCCCTCGGCGTGGCCCTCATGGATTTGCCCACATGGATCAGCCCTCGTCGGCCCCCGCCGGTGGCCCTCACGTCGTGTGGGCTTCATGGGGGCTTTTTCCACACGGGAAATTAAAAATATATATTTATCTATATTTATCTAATTTCAGAAGAATTGGAATAATTAAAATTTCTCAAAAATCCACGTTCTTCAAGACTATTTCTAATTAAATTCATTCAAAAATGAAATTTTCAAAAATTTCAAATTAAAATCTTTTAAAAATCATCTGTAGGGAAGACTGGGGCTAAACCGGACGGATTTGGTCTTTGACCAGAAAACTCATAGAAAAAATTTTTTTTTTGCTAAAGAGTAATATACCGTTTTAAAGCTTGTTCCTCCACCTACAAATCGCACTTGTTCGTTTTTAAAAAACTACAATAGCTTAGGAGATATATTGCTTTGAAGGTGACTACCTCATAAACGAAAATCTCAAAATTGGTGGGGCTAAACCGGACACCCCATGGGGCTAAATCGGACACGGCTAATTAATTAAAGACAGAGTCACAAATTTTCGTTTTTTTGTAGAAAAGTCAAAACAATTCTTTGTTTATTTATTTGTAGGTAGTTATATGCAAAGAATATAATATAAAATGTAAAATATGTAATTAATATAATATAAAATGAATTACAGTTTTCAGACTTGCTTGTTTTCAGCAACTCGCTTGCTAATTCGTGTTTTAAAATAAATTCCTAATTTATTTATTGATAAAGTGGTTCTATGCAAAGAATATAATATAAAATAGGTCATAAATATAAAATAAATTACAGTATTCGCAAATTTCATGTTTTTTATCACGACGTCCGATTTCCCGAATAAAATTTAAAGTCGCCTGTACATAGATTGTACCTGAAGTGGCCTATCTGGCGACATAGGCTTTTGACTCAAAACTGACATACTGAAGACATACGAATGTAACGCTTGGCTATGTAAACTGTACGTAAAATCAACGTTGTAGGACCTATGCAGAAGTTGTACTGTATGTTGCATATAGGCCAACCTATGTATATTCTACATACAAATGTAACGGTCGGCTACATACATTTTACGTAAAACGAAGGTGATAGGACTTATATAGGAGTTATGCTTTACGTTTTACGTAGGCCAACAAGCTAGAACCTACATATCAGTAATACTGTAGGTCGTACATAGGCCACATTATGTAGGATCTACAAACGCTTGGATACATCTACTCTATGTATGGCAGAATATGTAGAGCCCACGTAGCAGAAGTGCATATGTTCTACGTAGGCCACGCTATATAGAATCTACGTAGTATTTTCTGTAATATTTACATAGGCCTGACTATGTAGAATGTAAATAGAAATTTTGAATGTAGTCTATGTAGGCTAATTGTTATAAGATCTATGTAGTGCTAGTAAGTACTTTCTACATAGATTTATAATCACACAAGATATATATATATATATATAAATAAATTTGAAATTCTATAATTTTATTAGATAGTAATTGCTGACAAAAAATTCTAAACTGCAATGTTTTCTTTGCAAAAAGTAGGAAATTATATTTTTATGAATTTATCACTTGGTAAAAATTACACAATTTAAATTAAAAGGAAATGAAGTAGAGATTTATATTTAATCTAGTTTTGGTTTTCACATTACATGCGGGAATTTATTTAATGTAGTTCTAATAAACAAACAAACTACGGAATAAAATTAAGACATGATATTCAATTATATAAGTATATTTAGATTTATTCAGTTTACTTTTCCTTTACAATTGTAATTATAAATTAAATAAGTAGTTATTATATTCAATTCAATTATAATTATTTCATACACATAAATTTTCTTAATTTATTGAATAAAAGAAATTAATAATTTCCACAAAATATAATTAAAATATATATCAGTCCTTTAAAACTTTTTATCACACAAGAACACTTAAATAATTCACTTTACTATTCACTTTACTATTCACTTTACAATTCACTTTTCACATATCCATTTTAATGCGAAAAAAATTCTGTTTAAGAAAAAATTCACTTCACAAAAAAATATTAACTTCAAAAATAATATTGTCACACACGGTTTTAGACTCTTTGTGACGAATGCTAAAGAGCAACTGACGCTCGAAAGACCTTCGGAAAAAGATTTTACAGAAAATATTTGAAGTTCCTGAACATTTGCCCTGTATATTTCTATCTGAAAAATTTCTAAGTTTTTGTCTAAATAAATCTATAAGAAAAAAAGAGAAGTAGAAAAGCTATAAAAAGACCCTCTTACAATGAGGAACCTTTAGAGATGGTCAACCAAAACAAACCAGATGTGACAAACACTTGAAAATAAGAAAATACTTTAAATATTTTGCCTTTAGAGAAGAAATATTTACCATTTACAATAAAATTAACAAATGTAATTTTTTAATTGTTTACAATATAATTGTTATTATTCAGGATTACGGGTATAAAATAAAATAAGAAACAATATTATATTTTAACTTCTGCTTTTATTAAATACGCACTTGGAAGATGCATGTAATCATTACTCTTTGCCTGATCGATTAAGACTAAAATGGAAATCACAGAACCAGAGAAAACTGACTCACATAAGCCTAATACTTCTGCAATAGTCTTTGTTCAAAAATGGTTTACAAAATTTGATAGCCGTCCGCCATCCTGTCGTCTCAATATATAAACAGTTTAAAAGAAAAACTTATACGATCTTATATTACATTTCTAAGAAAGAATGGTTTTTGATAAATAATTATTTTATAAAAACTAACAGTTATTTTTAAATAAATTGAAATTTTTAGAATAAAACTGCTGATCTAGTTATAAAAAAATTTCTAACTTTTTGACAGTCAAAATTTTGTAATAAAATTTAAGATAAAAATATTTTTCATTAACAGACAAATAGCTTGTTTTATTTTATTTTCAATCATTATTTTCATTAAATTGTCTTTGTATATCCTATATAAACATTACATCTGTAGACCTATATAGAAAGGCATGCTCATAACTTATCTCGATATTACGTCGACTGTCCTGTATATTTCCTACATATGAATGCAGATGAAGATCCTACCTAGATTTAAAAATTAAATGCCTACATAGAAAAGCCTATTCGAAACTTACCTCGCCATTACGTTAGATGGCCTATATCTTTCCTATGTACAAATACTAATGTAGATCCTACATAAATTTCATGTATATGGGCCTACATAGAAAGACCTACTAAAAACTTACCTCAATACTACGTTGGGTAGCCTATATCTTTCCTATGTACAAATACTAATGTAGATCCTACATAAATTTCATGTATATGGGCCTACATAGAAAGACCTACTAAAAACTTACCTCAGTACTACGTTGGGTGGCCTATATCTTTTCTATTTACAAATTCTAATGTAGATCCTACATAATTTTCATGTATATGGACCTACATAGAAAGACCTACCAATAACTTACCTCAATACTACGTTGGGTAGCCTATATCTTTCCTATGTACGAATACTAATGTAGATCCTACATAAATTTCATGTATATAGACCTACATAGAAAGTCCTACCAAAAACTTAAGTCAATACTACGTTGGGTGGCCTATATCTGTCAGACATAAGAATACCGATGTAGATCCTACATAAATACAACAATTATAGGCCTACATAGAAAGACCTACCCAAATATCACCTCAATACTACGTTGGGCGACCTATATCTGTTAGACATAGAAATGTCGATGTAGATCCTACCTAGATTCAGAAACTGCAGGCCTACATAGATATGTCTACACAAAACCTATGTCGACACTACATTGTGAGTCCTACATCAATTGACTATAGAAAGGCCTACGTATATCCTACATAGATACTACATCTTATAGGCCATCATAGGAAAATCTACATACACTCTACATAGAATGTACATAACTTGGCCTACATAGAAGGCCTATTTTAATCCTACACAAACACTACGTAGTAAATACATAGGCCGTACTATTTTTTTACTCGGGTTAGCCCCACACCGTCATCTAATAATTAACCTGCAATAATTTTTTTCTTCTTAACGTTAACAAAATAGAATTTTCAAAAAAATCTTTTATTTTTAAAAATTGATTTTTGGGGGTGTTGCCTCACACGGGGATGGCTGAAATTTTTTATTTTTCTTAAATAGACCTTCAGGAATAATAAGCATTGATAAAAAAATCTGGAATCACAAAAAATAATTTTTAAAAAATCCTTTTATTTTTAAAAATTGATTTTTGGGGGTGTTCCCCTACTCGGGAATGGCTGAAATTTTTTATTTTTCTTAAATAGACCCTCAGGAATAATAATTATCGATAAAAAACTCTGGAATCGCGAAACAGAATTTTTAAAAAATCCTTTTATTTTTAAAAATTGATTTTTGGGGGTGTTCCCCCACTTGGGGATGGGTGAAATTTTTTATTTTCTTTAAATAGACCCTCAGGAATAATATTCATCAATACAAAGTTCTGGAATCACAAAAAAGAATTTTTAAAAAATTCTTTTATTTTTGAAAATTATTTTTGGGGGTGTCCCCCACTAGGGGATGGGTAAAAATTTTTATTTCTGTTAAATAGACCCTTAGGAATAATATTCATCAATACAAAGTTCTGGAATCACAAAAAAGAATTTTTAAAAAATTTATTTTCAAGGGTTGATTTTTGGGGGTGTTCCCCCACTTGTGGATGAGTGAAATTTTTTATTTCTATTAAATAGACCCTTAGGAATAATAATCATCAATAAAAAATTCTGGAATCACAAAAAATAATTTTTAAAAAAATCTTTTATTTTTAAAAATTGATTTTTGGGGGTGTTCCCCCACTTGGGGATGGGTGAAATTTTTTATTTCCGTTAAATAGACCCTTAGGAATAATAATCATCAATAAAAAATTCTGGAATCACAAAAAATAATTTTTAACAAAATCTTTTATTTTTAAAAATTGATTTTTGGGGGTGTTCCCCCACTTGGGGATGGGTGAAATTTTTTATTTCCGTTAAATAGACCCTTAGGAATAATAATCATCAATAAAAAATACTGGAATCGCGAAACAGAATTTTTTTTTTAAATTTATTTTTTAGGTTTGATTTTTGGGGGTGTTCCCCCACTTAGGGATGGGGGAAATTTTTTGTTTACGTTAAATAGACCCTACAGAATAATAATTATCAATAAAAAATTCTGGAATCACAAAAAATAATTTTTAAAAAAATCTTTTATTTTTAAAAATTGATTTTTGGGGGTGTTCCCCCACTTGGGGATGGGTGAAATTTTTTATTTTCGTTAAATAGACCCTTAGGAATAATAATCATCAATAAAAAAATCTGGAATCGCGAAACAGAATTTTTTTTTAAAAATTTATTTTTAAGGGTTGATTTTTGGGGATGTTCCCCCACTTGGGGATGGGTGAAATTTTTTGTTTACGTTAAATAGACCCTACAGAATAATAATTATCAATAAAAAATTCTGGAATCACAAAAAATAATTTTTAAAAAAATCTTTTATTTTTAAAAATTGATTTTTGAGGGTGTTCCCCCACTTGGGGATGGGTGAAATTTTTTATTTCCGTTAAATAGACCCTTAGGAATAATAATCATCAATAAAAAAATCTGGAATCGCGAAACAGAATTTTTTTTTAAAAATTTATTTTTAAGGGTTGATTTTTGGGGGTGTTCCCCCACTTGGGGATGGGTGAAATTTTTTGTTTACGTTAAATAGACCCTACAGAATAATAATTATCAATAAAAAATTCTGGAATCACAAAAAATAATTTTTAAAAAAATCTTTTATTTTTAAAAATTTATTTTTGGGGGTGTTCCCCCACTAGGGGATGGGTGAAATTTTTTATTTCCGTTAAATAGACCCTTAGGAATAATAATCATCAATAAAAAAATCTGGAATCGCGAAACAGAATTTTTTTTTAAAAATTTATTTTTAAGGGTTGATTTTTGGGGGTGTTCCCCCACTTGGGGATGGGTGAAATTTTTTGTTTACGTTAAATAGACCCTACAGAATAATAATTATCAATAAAAAATTCTGGAATCACAAAAAATAATTTTTAAAAAAATCTTTTATTTTTAAAAATTTATTTTTGGGGGTGTTCCCCCACTAGGGGATGGGTGAAATTTTTTATTTCCGTTAAATAGACCCTTAGGAATAATAATCATCAATAAAAAAATCTGGAATCGCGAAACAGAATTTTTTTTTTTAAATTTATTTTTAAGGGTTGATTTTTGGGGGTGTTCCCCCACTTGGGGATGGGTGAAATTTTTTATTTCCGTTAAATAGACCCTTAGGAATAATAATCATCAATAAAAAATTCTGGAATCACAAAAAATAATTTTTAACAAAATCTTTTATTTTTAAAAATTAATTTTTGGGGGTGTTCCCCCACTTGGGGATGGGTGGAATTTTATATTTCCGTTAAATAGACCCTACAGAATAATAATCATCAATTAAATACTCTGGAATCGCAAAACAGAATTTAATTTAAAATTTTATTCAAAGGGATGAAAATAGGGGTGTTCCCCAACCCGAGGGTGGGTGATTTTTTTTATTTTTGCTAATTAGACCACTAGAAATAAGAATCAGCAAAAATAAATTCTGGAATATGTCATTTACGCTTTAAAAAAAAATATGTAATTTCGTTGATCATAAACGTTGCAAACTTCACCTTCATGAGCACACAAAATATGTCAGAATCGCATATATAAAAGCTGATATTCTTACTTGGGTTCTTTTATTACCTTCTCTCTCCTCCAACTCAAGAATTCTAGGAAAATTTTTCGCAGTGTCGCGAGAATAAGGGAGAAAAAAAAAGAGACGAGGGAAAGAGATAAGGGGCGAGAGAAGAAAAAAGAAGAGATAAAAAGAAAAATCGAGAAAATGCGGAAGTCGTAAAAAGTTTACATGATCTAAAAAACAAATTATATACCAATATATTATTCTTTATATATAAAAGGGATTTCTTTCTTTTTTTATATATAAATCCGAGACGGCTTCTTATTATGAATGAAAATCGATAATAGGGAATTTATATACATATGAGGGAGAACTGTAAATTCAGTTTGACACACAAAGTATATATAGTGTGTCTAGATATAGATAGTACACAGAAAAATGCTCTAGAAAATCGCAAGACGTAACGAGACTATGGGACGTTTGCCTAGAGCTTTTTACGAGCGTCCTCTCGTAAAAGATGCCAAAGAGATCATTTATTTAACGGTAGCGTAAAAAAATATATATTTTTTCCCCCCGCCATTTTGCAGTGACAGCAATTTTCGATTTTATAGATTTCAACTATAAATTTCCTTGTCAAAATAATAGATACTCGATATATATATTGATATATATGACAGATGCATTTCCATCTTTGGGTTACTATTTCTAAATTTTTCAGGGTTTCCACAAAAAATTATTTTTTTTCCCCTACCTTTTCCCTGATTTCCAGACTTTTTCCTGACTGATTTTGACTTTTTCCCTAACCCTGAAGAATATTCTGATTCACTTAAAAAATTATTAGAAACTAAAGAAAATATTTATTTAGTAAATTTACATTTACTAAATAAATGCATAAATCTATTATATTTATTTATGAATTTCGTTAATTGTAAAATTATTCCAAAACATTAATAATTTCTTTTTTAAATAAATCACTTGTTTACAATTCTTGAATTAAATGTATTTTAGAAAATAAAAAACATCAAATAATTTTTAAAAAATTTGGAATTAAACTTTTTTAAGAAATTTATTAATTCTAAAAAATTGTTAATTAAAAATATAAAAAATTCAGAAAGAAAGATTCAAAGAATTTCAAAGATTTTAATTTAAAACCTTTTCAAAATTTAATTAGTTTTGAAAATTTATCCTACAAAGCTCTAACTATTCAATTATTATCTAAATTAACTTTAACTGAAATTTATTTTTAAATCAATTTTTATTGGAAAACTCTACGAAAATTCAATTATTTAAATAAAAATAAATAAATAATTTATTCAATAATTGAATATTTCTTGAAGAATTTACATAAAGAATTTTATCAACATATTTTTAACAAATTGAATTCTTCGACGAATTTTATAAAATTTTTTAAAAATAACTACATTTTTTAAAAAATTTGATTAAAATTGTATTAAAAACAATTTAAATTCTACGATGAGTTTTATTATTTATAAAAATAATTAAATGTTTGCGTAGAATTTTATTACTTTTGAAAATAATCTAAAACTTTAACTAAAATTCATTTTTGAATAAATTTTTATAAGAAAATTCTATGAGAATTCAATTATTTAAATATAAAAAATAAATAATTTATTGCATCCCATAGGAATTAAAATTCTTCAAAAGATTCAAATTTAAACCTTTTTGAAATTCAATAACTTTTAAGAATATTATTATAATAATTTAAATTTCAATAAAATTTTAAAAAAAAATTTTAATTATTTACAAAAATTTTTTGCAAGAATTCAATTATTTTTAAAAACACCTAATTAAATTCTTCACAGGATTTCAATAATTTTTAATACAATTTTAAGTAAATTTTTCGAAAAATGTAATTAATTTCAAGAATTCTATTAACATTCTTCAAAAGAAATAAATTAACAATTATCAATTCTTTTTAATAATTTTTGCAAAAGTACCTAGAGAATTTTCAAATTCATTTCTTCATAATTCAATTATACGAAATTTTAATTATTGGGAAAGTCTTCAATTAAATATTTAGAAAATAAAAACTTCAAATAATTAAAAAAAAATTCAATTAGATTATTTTAAAAAATTTAATTCTACAAAATTGTTAGTTAAAAGTATGAAAAATTCAGATTTTCGAAGATTTTAATTTGAAACCTTTTCAAAATTCAATTATTTCTAAAAATTCATGCAATAGCGCTCCAAATATTCAATTATTATCCAAAACTTGAACTGAAATTTACTTTTAAATAAATTTTTACAAGAAAATTCTACGAGAATTCAATGATTTAAAATTTTAAATACATACAAAAATAAATAATTTATTCAATATTTGAATGTTTATTAAAATTAATTTCTCATAATGAATTTTATCAACAAATTTTTAAATAATTGAATTCTTTCGACGAATTTTAATAAAAGTTTCAAAAATAATTATACATTTTCCGATGAATTAAAAAAATAATTGGAATTAGAAATATTATAGAAATAATTTAGAAATTCTGCTATGAGTTTTATTATTTATGAAAATAATTGAATTCTCTACAGAAAAAATTATTATTTACGAAAATAATGAAATTATTGCGAATTAATTTATAAAAAAAAATGTATAAATAATTTAATTCCCTGTGAAATTTTTATTATTTATGAAAATAATTAAAAGTTTGCGTAGAATTTTATTAAATTTTTTTTTTAATAATTAAATTCTTTTGAAAAATCTAATTATAATGGAATTTTCATAAAGAATTTTATCAACAAATTTTTAAATAATAACATTTTTCTAGAAATTCAAATAAAATTGTACTGGAAATAATTGAAATTCTACGATGAGTTTTATTATTCATGAAAATAATTGAATCTCTGTAAAAAATTTTATTATTTATGAAAATAATTGAATTATTGCGAAGGAATTTAGAAAAATTTGTAAATAGTTGACTTCCTGTGAAATTTTTATTATTTATGAAAATAATTTAATGTTTGATTAGAATTTTATAAAGATTTTTGAAAATAATTGAAATTTGGAGAAGAATTTTATTATTTTTAAATTTTTTTTATTAAATTCACTCAAAATTGAAATTTTAAATTAAAACCTTTTGAAATTCATTTATTTGTGAAAATTGTAAACGCAACTATTTTAAAATTCAAATAATTTCGAAATATTAAAGTAAAATTATTCATTAAATAATTTATTTATTTTATGATAGTTCTTCAAGATTTAAGTTATTTAAGGGCATTTGAACCATTATGACGTCACAATTTTAAAACTCATGCTTTGCACACATTGTGACGTTATAATGGTTCAAATGCCTTTAAAAAGAAATTATTGTCAGAAATGAAAAAAATTGAAGGTTTTGTATTAGAATTCGCGGTAATATTTCATAGTTTACGAGGCAAACAAAAATGACGACAAAATTCAGAATTTTCTTATGAATCCTAAAAATTAAATTTTTCCAGTACTTTAATAAAAATCCCTGACTAGTTTTCCCTAATTTTTTTTTAGAATTTTACCAACGTTTTGAATTTCAATTTCGAGAAATTAATTAATTATATATCACTTTGATATCGCGGGGAAAGACAGGCTATTTTAATATATTTATAGATAATTTATATTAACGTATCATTATCGCTGCAATCAAATTAAAGAAATTTTTTCCTTTGCGAAAGAAAGTATTTTGAAATTTTTTTTTATACAGACGATTCGCGACGATTTGCGCAGATTAATTTTCTGAAACAGGATATCCATCGTTTTTGTCTCCGCATTTTATCATAACTTTATCATATCTCGGTAAATTTGCTTAACGCTGTTTTCAAACTCGCTTTCATTGAAAACGCTTTTGTTGATACACTCTGATTGGATTTGGAAGCTGCGAAAATGAGAGGACGAAACTTACGCGGTCAATTAAGTTTCCGCCTGTAATGAAATTGCCCCTTTTTGAATCAAAGCACACAGCCTTCTTGTAAGATATTGGGCGAGAGTAATATGTCTGTAATCGATTAATTATCTCGTGAGCCATGTAGTCAAACATTTAACTTCTTGTATACGTTTAAAAGCTCTTCACCTTTAAACTTTTCTTTTCTGTTTTCCTTTTTAGTTAGAAACTTTATATTTGCCAAGATTTGCTAATTTTTAATTTTTTAATAACTTACTTCCGATACGTAATCAGTGACCTAAAAAAATAAGAGTAACAAGCAGCAACTCTCGAACTAGTGAAATTATTCTAAAATATGGACTTTACGGACCGAAAATAAAAAATTACGGACCATTTACGGACCAATTAATACTGACAAAAATATAACCAGCCCGAGTCAAATAAAAAAACATTTCACTTCAAACTAAAAATTAAATATTTTCATAATTATAAAACATGAAGATATCGATCAATATCTTCATTTTTCGATTTCTTCATGTTTTATAATAATTCAAGATGTCAAATTGATAAAATCATTATTTTATATTATAAGAATATTGTATTTCTTCAAAATTATTTTCATCATTTTAATTCAATTATTATTTTCAACAATTTTAAACTATAATTCTTCTTTAAATAAATTAATTTTCAAAAAAGTTCTCTGACAATTTTCAAATCCATTTGTTTACAATATTCAATCACTCGTTAATTTTTCAATTAAATATATATTATAATATATATTTAATTGAAGAATTAACGAATAATTGAAATTTTGATGAGAATTTAAACAAAATTTTGAACATAATTGAATTTTACAGAAAAATTTCATTATTTTCAAAGATAATTAAAATTTTGTCAAGAATTTTATTAAAATTTTTGAAATTAACTGAATTTCGGAGAAGAATTTATTTTTAAAATTGAATTCTAATGAAGAATTTTATTATCAAATTTTAAACAATTAAATTCTTTTTATAAATGTTAATAAAATTTTTAAGAATAATTGCATTTTCCGAGAAATTCAACTAAAATTGTTTTAAAAACAATTGAACTTCTGCGATGAGTTTTATGATGCATAAAAATAATTGAATTCTTAAGAAGAATTTTATTATTTTTAAACGTAATTAAGTTTTTCGAAGTATTTTATTACTCTTGAAAATAATTGTTTTCAAGAATTTCGGCAATAATTTGTAACTTCAACAAAATTCAATTCTTTTCAGTGCTTTTAACTAAAATTTTTCTATAAATCCATTATTTTTAATAATATTTGAAAAAATTTATTCAGTAAGTATTTTCAAATTCATTTGTTTTTAACTAAAATTCATTTTTAAATCAATTTTTATTTAAAAATTCTACGAGAATTCAATTATTTAAATACAAAAATAAATAATTTATTCAATAATTCAATGTTTCTTAAGTTAAAATTTAATTCTAATAAAGAATATAAACATAATTCGATTAAAATTTTATTAAAAATTAATGAAATTCTGCTATGAGTTTCATTATTTGTGAAAATAATTTAATCCCTGTAAAAATTTTATTATTTATGAAAATAATTGAATTATTGCGAAAAAATTTATCAAAAATTTGTAAATAATTGAATTCCTGTGAAATTTTTATTATTTTATTAAAATAATTTAATGTTTGCGTATAATTTTATTAATTTTTTTTTTTAATAATTGAATTCTTTTGGAAAATTATATTAAATATTGAAAATCATTGACTTCAGGAAAAGTTTTGAAAACAATTGAAATTTTTTCAAGAATTTTATTAAATTTTTTGAAAATAATTTAATTTTAGAGAAGAATTTTATTGTTTATGAAAATAATTGAAATTTGACAAAAATTTTATTAAAATTTTTGAAAATAAATGAAGCTCAATGAAAAATTGTGTTATTTATGAAAATAATTGAATTCTTTTGAAGAATTTTATAAAAATCTTTTAAATTAAATAATTGAATTCCTTTGGAATTTTTTATTATTTTTAAATATAATTGAATCTTTTCGTCGAATTATATTAAAGTTTGTTTTAAACAATTGAATTCTTTTAGAAAATTTTATGAAAATAATAGATAATAAAAATCATTGAATTGAGAAAAATTTTTGAAAATAATTGAAATTTTGCTAAAAGTTTTATTCAAATTTTTGAAAATAATTGAATTTTAGAGAAGAATTTTGTCAAAAAATTGGAAAATAATTTAATTTCATAACTATGAATTTTCTTAAGACTTTTAAAAATATTAATTGATTTCTTGCAAAGAATTTTATTAAAAATTGAGAAAATCCTAATTAAATTTTGTTTAAGAATTTTTAAAGATAATTAAATATTTTCGAGAGATTTTATTAAAATTCTATTTTTCCCTGTATACCAAAGTTCCAATAGTGAAGAATTCGATCGTTAAACATTCGAAATATGGAAAAATTTGGTTTAATCAGTTTTCTTTTGTAAACATTCACATTCGTAAATTTTCATCTTTCATTTTTTGGATTACTTTAAATTTTCAGTTACTAATTAACTCACAGACCACATTTTTTTCACAGATCTATATTTCAAACTAAAAGCACTTTCCAATAATAAAAATTTCAATATTCGAAAATTTTCACATTAAAAGCCTATTCATTAACAGAATCAGTGAAATATGAAATAATCTTTTTCAAATATAACGTTTCATAATATATAGATATATATACACACCGCACACAGACGTTTTGCTTTTTAAAGTCCTTTCATTTTTTTTGAAATATTAAAACTTGCTTCTCTATGATTCGAAATCCGGCTTTGCTTCGTTTTCAAACTTTTCCTCTCTTTTCTCTCCGCTTCCTCAACACAATTATATTAAATAATCGAACTAGAAATTCAATAAAATGGAATTTACCCGTATCAAAAGCAGTTTAAATTCTCTATAAAGACTCGTGGCGCAAAAAAAAACCCCCCTTCTTTTCGAAATATAAAGTTTTGAAATAAAAGTTATATCAATTTATTGAAATGAAATTTTTTTTTATCCGATACAGAAAAAAAAAATAATAATAACGTCGTTGCTTCTTCCACAAGGACATTTCTGGATCGAAGAGCTTGATTAAATGACGCGTAAAAGTGCTTTATGGCCGGCAGGAAACTTGTGTGTCGTGGGTCGTTTTGGCATGCACGAAGGCATGAAACATGGATGTAGATGGTTTTTAGTTTGTCAACTTACACTGTTACGTGGGGAAAATTAATAGGGTCAACCTAGCGAAAATTTATAAAAAAAAAAAAAAAAAAATTCCACTGTCAATGCATTTTCATATCATACCCAAAGTAAAGTTCAATTTTCCCATCCACCTAACATTTTTGCCATAAAGAATTTTCCTCTATAAATCGTTTTTAAAAAAAAAAAAAATATTCATTTGCATCATCTCTTGACTATCATAAATTGGTATTGTAAAAAACTTAACATCAAATTGTTATATATATATTTTGCATGTTACTGAAGTCCATCGTTAAAAATTGTATCTGCCATTTTATAGCTTTTAAGCTCTGTCTTGAAAGCCCATTGTCGTTTTAACTGCATCATAAAGCACTTTACATTATACTCGTCTGCCTGGAAACTTCCAAATAAAATTCTTTCGACTGTAAAAATGTATTTTAAAAATAAAACTTATATATATAGAATTCAAAAAAATTAATATCCCCGGGGGGGATAAAAACTTATTTTTTCAGAGTTGAGACAAAAATTTTATTTTTTTCCCCTGATTTCCAGACAAAATTTTAATTTTTTCCCTGACCCTAAAGAATATTCTGATTCACTCTAAAATTGTTCTATCACATTTAATTATAAATTTCTTTGATTGTAAAATTATTCGAAAACATCAATAACTTCTTTTTTACATAAATATTTAATGATTATTATTTTTCCATAGAAATTTAAATTTTCAAAAATTTCAAATTCAAACCTTTTGAAATTCAACAATTTATAAGAATATTATTACAAAACATTAATTCTACAGAATTGGTGTAATACAGTTAAAAAGTATGAAAAATTCAAATTTACAAAGATTTTAATTTTAAACCTTTTAAAAATTCAATTATTTCTAAAAATTCATGCTAATATACTTATAATATTCAATTATTATCTAAAATTTTGACTAAAATTTATTTTTAACTCAATTTTTATTAGAAAATAATACAAGACTTCAATTATTTAAATGCAAGAATAAATAATTTATTGAGTAATTACATGTTTCTTAAAATTTTATTAAAAGTAATTAAAATTCTACGATGAATTTTCTATTTGTGAAAATAATTGAATTTTCTATAAAAAGAATTTTATTATTTCTGAACATTTTTTTTTTTATTATTTATGAAAATAATTAAATTATTTCGAAGCAATTTATAAAAATTTGTAAATAATTGAATTCCTGTGAAATATTTATTATATATAAAAATAATTAAATGTTTGTGTAGAATTGTATTAAATTTTTTTTTAATAACTGAATTCGTGCAGAAAATTTTCTTAAAATAGTAGATGTTGAAAATTTTTGAAAATAATTGAAATTTTGACAAGAATTTCATTAAATTTTTTGAAAGTAATTGTATTTCGGAGAAGAATTTTATTATTTTTAAACATAATTATAATTGAAATTTTGACAAGAATTTAATTAAAATTTTTTAAAATAATTGAATTTTAGAGAATTAAAAAAAAATTTTTGAACATAATTGAATTTCTGAGAAGAATTTTATTATTTTAATGATAATTGAAATTTTGACAATAATTTTTTTAAAATTTTTGAAAATAATTGAATTTTGAAGAAGAATTTTATTAAAATTTTTTTAAATAATTGAATTTCAAAGAATTTAAAAAAAATTTTCAACATAATTGAATTTCTGAGAAGAATTTTATTATCTTTAAAGATAATTGAAATTTTGACAAGAATTTTATTAAAATTTTTGAAAATAATTGAATTTCGGAGAAGAATTTATTTTTAAAATTGAATTCTAATAAAGAATTTTATTAGCATTTTTTAAAGAATTAAATTCTTTTTATGAATGTTAATAAAATTTTTAAAAATAATTACATTTTTCGAGGAATTCAATTGGAATTGTATTAAAAATAATTCTATTTTACATATAATTGAATTTCTGTGAAATTTTATAATTTATAATGAAATAATTGAATGTCTGCGTAGAATTTTATCAAAAGAAATTTTTTTAATAGTTGATTTTGAATATCAGAAATCGAGAAGAAATTTTTGAAAGTAATTGAAATTTTGACAAGAATTTGATTATAATTTTTCAAAATAATTGAATTTCAGCTAAAAATATTGTTATTTATTTATAGAAATAATTGAAATCTTGAAGAAAAATTATAATTTAATTTTTGAACCGTACTAAATTTTTTCGAAGAATTTTATTACTTTTAAAAATAATTGAATCCTTGTGATGAATATTGTTATTTATGTAAATAATTGAATTTTTCAAAGAATTTTATTAAAATTCCTGAAAACTATTAAATTTCTGGAAAGAATTTTGAAATTTATCAAGATAGGTGAATTCTAAAATTCAAATAAACAATTTTTGAAATAATATTTTTTACTATTTATATTCCATAAAAATTTACATTTTGCGTGAATTAATCGAATAAAAATTTTTCAACTATTCCACTGATAATTATATTTTACTTATTTAATTATATATATATTTTTTACACATTTACTTACGAAATAAACTCAACAGGAAATATTTTGTTTAACTCACCTGAAACAAAAAGAAAATACCTTATATTATAATTATTTAGAAAAAATAAAAAATTAAAACAAACATTTATTTATTTATTCATTCCCCAACAAATGAAAACTTTTGTTGATAACGATGGAGTGTAACATGCGTAAACACAGGAACATATCAAAATAATGCTGCACATGGAATTATATTGGTAATATAATTATCATTTGCGAGATTTAAAGGAAAATTGAATTTTGCCCCAATTCAAATGAGATTTAAATTGTTTAATTATATAAAAACAATATTATTATAACAATGGAAAGTAAAATAAATTATCAGTTGATCGAAATTAATTAAAATTAAATAGTAATATGCAATTCTCTCCATATTTTTGGGGAAAATTAATATTCAGTACATTTTATTAAAAAATTTGACAGTTGGAGAAAAGCCTGATGCTTTATTTAATTTTGATATTCATATCTGAAATTGGATTGCAAGGGGCAAAATGAAGCACATTGTATGGTCGAGTTTCAACCGCACAATACACACGAAAGCAGAGAATTGACAGAAATCTAATAACGGAAGATTACGCATGAAACAATTACTCAAACGCGCCACAATCAATTATGTTAAATACGATTTGATTGTACAATTATTATTATTATTATTATTATTAATATTATTAAAATGATCCGTACATCAAATTTTCAAAATATATTCGCGTATACTCAACAAAATTTCTTGCTCAAATAGTACACTAGAAGATATTATCCTAGTTTAGAAATTTTAAGAATGACAGGGTTGTCACGCTTTTTCTCCTTTCAAATTCCGACTTTTTCAGGTTTTCCAGGTTTCCCAGGTTTCCCAGGTTAAAAAACGAAATTTTTCCATGTTTTTAAAATACATTTATATTTTACCAAATTAAATAATTTCCTGATTTCCAGACAAAATTTGAATTTTTTCTCTGACTCTAAAGAACTTTATTTTTAAATAAATATTTAATCATTGTTATTTTTTCATAGAAATTATGATTTTCAAAAATTTTAAATTTAATAAAATAAGAATATTTCTTCTTGTTTTATAATAATTAAATCTTGCTACTTTCTTACTGTAACTTCTTCAAAAATTATTTTTATTATTTTGATTATTCATTTCTAGAATTTTCAACTAAAATTCTTCTTTAAGTCAATTTTTGAATAAGTTCTTTGAGAATTTTCAAATCCTTTTTTTACAATTTAATTTTACGAAATTTCGATTATTATGCCATTCTTCAATTAAATATATTGGAAATTAAAAACTTGAAATAATAATTTTAAAAAATTCCATTAAACTTTTTGAAGAAAATTAATTTTGCAAAATTCTTAATTAAAAGTATCAAAAGTTCAAATTTTCAAAGATTTTAATTTGAAACCTTTTGAAAATTCAATTATTTCTAAAAATCTACACTATAATGCTTTCAATATTCAATTATAATCTGAAATTTTAATGTGAAATTCATTTTTAAATCAATATTTATTAAAAAATTCTACGAGAATTCAATTATTTAAATACAAAAATAAATATTTTATTAAATAATTGAATATTTCTTGAAATTCAATTTTCATAAAAATGTAATCCACAAATTTTTAAATAATTTAATTCTCTAGAGAAATTTTAATAAAATTTTTGAAATTAATTATATTTTTCGAGAAATTTAATGAAATTTTGTATTAAAAATTATTAAAATTCTGCCAAGAATTTTATTAAAATTTTTTGAAAATAATTGAATTTAGGAAAAAAATTTTATTTTTTATAAAGATAATTGAAATTTTGAGAAGAATTTCTTAAGAGAAAATTATTAATTATGAAAATAATTGAATTACTGAGATATTTGTTTTTAAATTTTAGGAAATAATTGAATTTATACAAAGAAATTTTAACAAAATATTTTTGAAAATAATTGCATTACTTACAGAAATTTTATTATTTATGAAAATAATTGAATTCTTGTAAAAAATTTATAATTTATAAAAATAATTGAATTATTGAAGAATTATTAAGAAGTTTATAAAAAAATTCTTAAATAATTGAAATCCTGTGAAATTTTTATTATTTATGAAAATAATTAAATGTCTGCTTAGAATTTTATAAACATTTTTTTTTAAATAATTGAATTCTTTTGAAACATTTTTAAAAAAATTGAATTTTAGCCAAGAAATTTTATTAAAATTTTGAAAATAATTAAATTTCGGAGAAAGATTTTATTATTTATAAAGATAATTGAAATTTTGACGAGAATTTTAAAAATTTTCTAAACCTAATTGAATTTCTGCCAAGAATTATATTACTTTTGAAAATAATTGAATTCTTACGACGAAATTTATTCAAATTTTTGAAAACAATTTTATTTTTTGAAATATTTAATTAAAAAGGTATTGAAAATATAGGCAAAGGTGTTTAAAATAATTGAATTTCTTTGATAAAAATTTAGAACCTACAATTTTTATGAATAATTTCCTTTTTCGAGAAATTTAATGAAAATTGTATTAAAAATAATTGAAATTCTGACAAGAATTTTATTAAAATTTTTGTAAATTTTTTAACATAATTGAATTTCTGCGAGGAATTATATTACTTTTGAAAATAATTGAATTCTTGAGACGAATTTTATTAAAATTTCTTTTTAAATAATTTAATTCTTTTGTGAAATTTTATTGAAATAGTAGACATTAAAAATAATTGAATTTTGACAAAAATTTATTAAAATTATTTTGAAAGAAATTGAATTGTTACAAAGAGTTTCATTAATTTTTTGAAAATAATTTAATTCGTTGAAAAAAGTTATTTAAAAATGTATTGAAAATATAGGCAAAGGTTTTTTAAATCATTGAATTTTTTTTATAAATTTTAATACAATTTTTAAGAATAATTTCATTTTTCGAGAAATTTAATGAAAATTTTATTAAAAATAATTAAAATTCTGCGATGAGTTACATTTTTTTAAAATAATAATTGAAACCCTGTAAAAAATGTTATTATTTATAAAAATAATGAAATGTTTATAAAATTCCCGTGGCAACCCTGAATGATCCGTAAGTTCTAAAAGTTCAAATGAACGAAATTTTTTATCAATGCTAATTTTTTTTTGAAAACTGACTGATAAGAAAAGCAAAAACAAAATTAAACATTTACAATCATTATAATTTTACTGTTAATACTTTTTCAAAATAGAAGAATAGAAAAATATTATTTCCTATTATTAGTCATAAATATTGTCAACTCAAAAGTAAGTAGATATATTACACAATAGTCATCAATGAAAAATTAAAATTTCAAACATATTCAACAAGAGAGATTCAACAAGTGACAAATTCTTTTCATTAAAACGTGCAAAAGATTATCGCCACTCAATATTAAAGACTACACATATATGCTACACTTTCCCGCGCAGATATTATTATCTTCTATCTGATATTTATCTCGATTCTAAAATAGAATTTAATTATATGAAACGGATAATTGCTTGCTCTGAAAAGACATCAGCGCCGCAATTAACATTTAATTGTAATTCTAGATTTCGTCGCTTCAAGATAATTACTAATTAACAGGTTTATACAAGTATGCGTATGTATACATGTGACAAATCGATCGATGATGATGATGATGATGACGATGGTATCTTGGTCAAGTATGTCCCAAACATCCAAGAATCAAGGTTAACTAGTCGAGAAAGAAACACTATCGGAATTCATCATTTTTATTTTCCCGCGTCTCAAAAAAAAAAAAAAAAAACGATCAAGGGGACACAAAAAAAAATGAGAATGTAAAAATGTCCGAATTTACGGATATACTTTTATATTTGAAATCGATGTTTGTTCAAAAGATTTACTATCTCAGGAGGAAATTGGGAAACGCTTAAGGCAATGTTTTCGTTTTGTGCGCAAATGTTTATCATCATCATCATCATCTTATAAGCCTGGCAATGCTGTATAATACATTGTCAGAAACATGTTTATATAAATGGCAGGACACTCTCGTGCAATAACAGTGACGGTTATTGCACTTCTCATAACAATGAACACGGAATTTTTCCCAATGATTGCAACTGTATGTATCAACAAGAGAAAACCTTATATATATATATATGTATATAGGTAATAGGGTACATGTTGTTCTCGACCTAGTTCCAGCAAATTCGTTTGGTAGCTATTCCATTCGGAGTTATCATAAAACCACGGTTACGAGTCTGTTGCTACATTGTGTGCGAAATTGTACCATCATACCTAGTTCACGGGATTAAAAAGGCATTTTAATTAAATTCAATTTTATTAAATTCAAACTGAATTTTAGTTTTTTTTTTTAATTTCAAATATAATATGAGAATGAAGGTAAACTTTTTTAAAAACGAAGTTTTTTTCTTCGTCTTCTGTTTTGATGTTCACACAGGGTTGCCACGATTTTGCTCATTTCAAATTCATCCCTGACTTTTCATATTTAACGAAATTTTTAATTCAAACCTTTTTAAAATTAAAAATCTTATAAAAAATATCTTCATGTTTTATAATAATTAAAGAGGATCGAGTGTTAAAATAAAAATCATTATTTTATATTAGTGGCCGTTCAAAAAATACGTAAAGCTTTTTGGGGGGAGGGGAATTAAGCTATTTGTTACGGTCAGCAGAAAAAATGGCGCTAATGTATACAACATTGCGTTACATGGGGGAGGGGGGGTCCAAATTTCCGAAAAATAGCGTTACGTATTTTTTGAACGGCCCCTTATAAGAATATTGTTACAGTAACAAAATTACTTTCATCAGTTCAATTCAATTATTGTTTTCCAAAATTTTTTAACTAAAATTCTTCTTTAAATTAATTATTCATTCATTTTTAATAATTTTTGAAAAATTGTTTTGAAAATTTTCAAATTCTTTTGTTTGCAATTCAATTTTATGAAATTTTATCGATTATTCGTAAATTCTTCAATCAAATATATATTAGAAAATAAAAACTTCAAATAACTTAAAAAAAATTAAATCTACACAATTTTTAATTAAAAGTATGAAAAATTCAAACATTCACAGATTATAATATGAAACCTTTTCAAAATTCAATTATTTCTAAAAATTCACGCTATAATACTTTCTCTTTAAATTTGAATTTGTAAAAATGTTTACTAATTGGAATTAGTAACTGACTTTTTGCCTTTGAATTAGTAAATTTTACTATTAAATTAGTAGAAACGACTATTTATTAGTAAAATCTGCTAATTGAATATCAAAAAGTCAGTCATTAATTCAAACTAGAAAAAATTTTTACTAATTCGAATTAAGAGAGTTGAATATTCAATTATTATCTAAAATTCTAACTGAAATTCATATTTAAATCAATTTTTATTGCAAATTCTACGAGAATTCAATTATTTAAATACAAAAGTAAATAATTTATTAAAGAATTAAATGTTTTTTAAAATCCAACTCTCATAAAGAATTTTATCGAACAAATTTTTAAAATGGTATTTAAAATTCTTTTGACGAATTTTAATAACCTTTTTAAAAATAATTTCATTTTTCGAGAAATTAAATTAAAATTGTATTAAAAATAATTGAATCTCTGTAAAAAATTTGATTGAATTGAAAAAAGCTTTTAAAATAATTGAAATTTTGACAAAAATTTTGTTATTTTGAAGATAATTGAATTCTTGATAAGAATTTTGATACAATTTTTCCAAATAATTGAATTCTTGGAATAATTTTATTAAAATTTTTAAGAAGAATTGATTTGTTTTGAAGACTTTTATTAAGAACATTGAAAAATAATTAAATTATTTCAAAAAATTTAATTAAAATTGTATTGAAAATAATTGAATCCCTGTAAAAAATTTGATTGAATTGAAAAAAGCTTTTAAAATAATTGAAATTTTGACAAAAATTTTATTAACATTTTTGAAACATTTTTGAAAATAATTGAATTTTGGAGAAAAATTTTATTATTTATAAAGATAAATGAAATTTTGAAGAGAATTTTTTTTAAACTTTTAATCGTAATTAAATTTTTGCGAAGAATTTTGTTATTTATGAATAATGTAATTTTTGCACAAATCTTTGTTATTTTGAAGATAATTGAATTCTTGATAAGAATTTTGTTACAACTTTTGCAAATAATTGAATTCTTGGAATAATTTTATTAAAATTTTTAAGAAGAATTGATTTGTGTTTAAGACTTTTATTAAGAACATTTAAAAATAATTAAATTATTTCAAAAAATTTAATTAAAATTATATTGAAAATAATTACATTCTTGAGAAGATTTTTAACAACAAATTTTTAAATAATTGCATTCTGTCGACGAATTTTAATAAAATTCTTAAAAATAATTACATTTTTCGAAGAATTCTATTAAAATTATATTAAAAATAATTGAAATTCTATGATGATTTTTATTATTTATAAAAACAATTGAATTCCTAAAAAGAATTTTATTATTTATGAAAGTAATTGAATAATTGCAAAAAAATTTATTAAACATTTGTGAATAATTGAATTTATGTGAAATTCTTATTATTTTTGAAAATAATTGAATTATGGCAAAAAAATTTATAAATAATTGAATTCATGTAAAATTTTTATTATTTATGAAAATAATTAAATGTTTGCGTAAAATTTTATTAAATTTTTTTTAAATATTTGAATTCTTTTGCAAAATTTTACTTAAATTTTTGAAAATAATTGAATTTTGTAAAAGAAATTTATTATTTATAAAAATAATTGAAATTCTGCGATGAGTTTTATAAGTTATGAAAATAATTGAATTCCAAAAGAGAATTTTTTTATTTTTTAAAATAATTAAATCTCTGTAAAAAATTTTATTATTTATAAAAACAATGGAATTATTGTGAAGAAATTCATAAAAAATTTGAAAATAATTTAATTCTTTCTGAAAATTTTATTAAAATAGTATAGATATTATAAATCATTGAACTGAGGAAAATTTTTGAAAATAATTGAAATTTTGACAAGAATTTTATTAAAATTTTTTTAGAAATAATTGAATTGTAGGGAAGAATTGTATTATTTAGAAAAATAATTGAAATGTTACGATGAGTTTTATTATTTTTGAAAATAATTGAATTTATAAAAATATTTGTAAATAATTAAATTCCTATGAAATTTTTATTATTTATGAAAATAATTGAATTATTGCGAAGTAATGTATAATTGTATTGGAAATAATTGAAATTCTGCTGTGAAATTTTTATTAATGTTGTTTAGCAACATTCAAGCCACAATGTAGTTAAATTTAATTTCATAAAAATTACTGGAATTAAAAAATTTTGAATTTAAACGTCTTTTTCTCAAATTTTGATCTTTTGCTATAACGAGTGGCTGTGGCTGTTACGACTTAAAAGTTAAAATAAAATAAATCTTTTTTACATGATGTTGTTTAGCAATATCTCAACGATAATATAGCTAGGTAAATTTTAATCCATTAAAATGAACAAAAAATATTTGAATCTTTCAAAATATTTAATTAAAAGTAAATTTTATTCATTTGGACTTTCAAAATTTTAGTAAAAAGAATTTAAAAGCATTTTTGCATATAATATTTCAATGCCGAAAATAACATTTTTTAATTCCTCTTGTTTCAAAAATGAATCTCATTTTTCACTTTTTACAAAAACTACTTTTTTCATTTTTACCTTTCAAATCAGTTTCATTGGAAAGTTGAGATTTTTTCCAATAAAATATGAAAAAATGAAAGTAGGACAACAATATACTTACTAGAAAATGAAAAAAAAAAAACATTTTAAAGAGATGTCAAAGTCGATGCATTTTTTACACAAAGCTTCAATGGAAAAATTGCATCGTCTTTGCCACCCTCTTAAATACTTTTTTTTTATTTACTCGAAATAAGAATTGCTGTCCCATTTTTAAACTTTAGATAATTTATTGGAAAAAATCTCATTTTTTCAATAAAAATGATAAAAAAGAATGTAAAAAGATTTTTTGTAAAAAATTTTATTGTAATAACAAGACTCATAACAATTCTCTATAAGAATAAAAATTTCCAATTTTTAGTATTTCGAAATCTGATTTAATATAGAATTTTTATTTAACAGCATTTTTTTATTCATTACAATCTTCTTTTTAAAGGCAAAAAAAAGCGCGAACTTTTAAAAAATATGTCAGACATATTGAAAGCAGTTTTGCTTCTATACACAACCTGGTTTATTGAATATCACGGGGGTGACACTCTCGAGTTGAAACTAACCATACTGTTGACTGGTGACCACCGTGGCGCTGGCTGGTTAGTTGGCCGATATTGAGTAAAAATGCATTAGAAAAAAAGAAAAATTTATTTTACAATCAATAATATTAATTTAATGGTATTTATTTGTATATAATATTAATCCAGTATCTTTTTAGCATTTTTTATAATATTAAAAACTTAGAAAAAGCGTTTAATATTTTATTTATAATGAAAATTGTGCAACAATTCATGGCGGGAAATTTAAATTAATAAAATTATAATTATTTTTTATTATTTTAATTATTGCTACTGACTATTATTTAATAATATTTTACAGTATAAATAAAAATTTGTTTGATAATTTATTTATTATAATATTATTTAGTATTTAATTTAAATCTCCCGCCATGAATTGGTGCACAATTTTCTTTATAAATAAAATGTTAAACGCTTTTTCTAAGTTTTTAATATTATAAAAAATGCTAAAAAGATACTGGATTAATATTATATACAAATAAATACCATTAAATTAATATTATTGATTCTAAAATAAATTTTTCTTTTTTTCTAATGCACTTTCACTCATTATCGGCCAACTAACCAGCCAGCGCCACCAGTGGCGACGGTCAACTCTCAGGTTAGTTTGTTCTAATGGGAAACTGCACCAGTGTCACCCCCGTGTTGAATATCAATTTTTTTTTCCTTTTTGTCATCAATTTGTACACTTTTCAAGAGATGAATTAAACTGAAATATAGTTTTCTTTTTATAAAGGCAAAATAATGAAAAATAGGAAAACAAAATAAAATTCATCAAATAATGATAAAATACAATGAAAAAAATTTATTTGATTCAAATAACTATTTTCTTGTCTATTATCAAATAAATATTTACTATATTTTTATTTTATCAAATAAATTTTATTTAAGTCAAATAAATTGTATTCGAATAAATAATTCCAGTATTTGAAACATTATTCGCTTTGAATTTAAATAATAATTTAAATTGATATTTAAATTGATATTTAAATAATAATTAACTCAAATAAAAATTATTTAGATTCAAGTAAATATTTATTTGATAATATAAACAAGTATTAATTGGTTATTTGAATCAAATAATTTTTTTCAATGTGAAATTCATCATATAATGACAAAACAGAATTAATTTTTAATAATAATAATAATAATAATAATAATATAAAATAATAACCAAACAATAATAATAATAACATTTACCGATATTAATTACAATCTGTCATTCAGTTTTCATGTATAAAATTCAGGAATCTTCATCTTCTCCAATTATTAAAATGACAGCTCACTAATCAATATTCTAAAATAGTAAACTCGCATGAAATGAAATATTCTTAAATAAAATACTTTGACAGATTTGAAAATAAAAAAAAAAATTGTGAAAAAAATTTTTTTAATGGTTAAACTTGTTACATCATCGACCGCCTGTCGCCTAGCAATGAACAACTCAATACACACAGGGAATTTGCCCAGGATTCATTCATTGCAATTTGGGTCAAAGAGTTTTCATTCATCTCCCGGTTTTTTTTTTTAAACAAGAATATCTCTCTATTTGTCTGATATGTATATATAACGATATAAGATGCCTCAAGTATTTTTCATTTTAAATTCAGTTTCCGAGAAAAATTCTTTCGTTCCATGAACATAAACAACAAACTTTTAAATCTGGGGATTTCAGAAGAAGAAAAAAAAAGAATATACCTTGCAAAGCTTTAAAAAAAAAATTTATATATTATATGTAGTGAATTATTAACAAAGTTATATGTCTCATAAAAAGCGCATTTTCTTTTTTAATAACTACGTCATTCTCGTATCGTAAAAAAATTTCCTGTTGTTTTTTTTTCTATAATTGTTATACACGATAATTGTTATCCTACAAATTCTATCCAGTTTGTACTTTGTATAATATTATAATTGTATTTTGTTTGAAATTAATTTTCTCTTTTCTCTGTGAATATTCAATTGACACGTTCAAGGTTCGAAATTTCTAAAATTCACTGGCCATTGTTTTTCAATTGTTTGATTGTTTTGCGTGTGCGGCATTCTAAAGTGTATCTTGTAGAATCTTAATTAATCGAGTCTCCCTTTCGTAGATTTCCGGTCTCCGGATTTCCGCTTGCTAATGAATTCTTTTCCATCTTTATACACAATTTTATCGGCATATTAAAAATAAAACGCGTAGAAAAATCGCTATTTTAGTATAGCAGGAAATTTCTTTGAAATAAAATATTTTTTGCTTAAAAAAAAATTTTTTTTTAATTAATTGAAAAATATTAATTTAAAAAATAAATTTTAAAACAATCAATTTAAAAAAATTAATTAAAAAAATTAATCTAAAAAGAATTAATTAAAAATGTAATTTTTACACTCTAATTCAAATTTAAACTATAGGGCATTCCAGGTGAAATTTAAATTAAAATTTTTTTTCTTTTGGAGCAATTTTTCGACTTTTATATAAAAAATAAGAAAACACGTATTTTTTTTGGTTTCTTTTTGAATGAAAATTGTGGAAGTTATGATTTTTTTAAATCCAACTTTTTCAGGATCTGCAAAAAAAAGAAACTATAATAATTTTGGATTTTTTTCCTGTTTATAGAAATGTGGTATTGTTGGTGTTAAAATTCGATTTAGAGTGAAGAAGAAATTGAATTTAAAAAAATCTCAAAATCATTTAATAAGAAACTAAAAAAATACATGTTCTCTTATTTTTCATTTACAATTCGAAAAAAATTGTTCCAAACAAAAAAAAACTTTTTAATGGAAATTTCTCCTGGAATATCCCATAAGTATTATTATTTTATCATTATCATTATTAATGTACGTTAATTAAACGTTATTTTTAATTTTTTAGATTGAAAAATTATAATGTTCAAGCGTAAATCGTTTATAAAATCAACAAATTAGAAGTAAAAATACTTTTTGAGCACATATTTTTATCATTTTTAGTTCGAAAAATATTGTACACAAATTTTTTTCATCAATTAAAAAGAAAAATTTCAACGGTGAAGTGTAAACTTTATATTTTTTAAAATAGAAAATCACAGTCGTGAAATTCACAAAGTTTATCATCAATGTATTAGGAGTAAAAATATTTTCCAGAGCAAATTTTTTTTTTATTTTTCGTTTAGAAAATATTTTATACAGACTTTTCTCATCAAACTTTTTAAAAAGAAAAATTTATAAACAGAAATATTCTATTGTTTCCCGTGTGAAAAATATTTTTTAAAAATATTTTTATCTTCTAGTTGTATATTAGAGAAAAACGTGTTTTAAAAGTCTTCGGCTACTGAAAAAGTTGAATTTAAAAAAATCACAATATTCACAATTTTCTTTTAATAAGAAATCAATAAAATACGTGTCTTTTATTTTTTATATAGAATTCGAAAAAAAAAATTCCAAACAGACAAAAAATTTTGATGAAAATTTTTCCTGGAATTCCCACAATATGTATTATTTTATCATTATCAAAATAAATCCTATAATAAAATTTAAATTTGAAAAGGAAATAAATAAATTCTCTTCGTTTGAATGTTCAGATCGTTGAGAACATCAAAGGACAAGAAAAAAATTCCCAATTAATTAATTATTATTTTTTTTCATTATTATTATTATTACTATTATTATTATTTGAAAATTGTTAATACTGTAAACAAACAAGTTTCCTAGTAATTAATCAAAATAAATATCTCTCCATTAGAGAACATTGCGGCGGATTAAAATAAGCCGCAATGGTCTTAGTTTAATCCAATTATAACTTATTTTAATCCCACACTATTTGCAATAAAATAATATTATTATATATACAGTAAATCAAATAAAGTTTTTCATCATTTCCAGAAAACTCTTTAAATTGATAAGTTTTTCATCTCAAAGTAACTTTCTGAAACCATCAATATTTTCTTTTTTTCATTCCATTACGATTGCAATATTGCTTTCAACTTTTGTTTGATGAAAAAATTTATAACAAACAAAAATTCCCGCAATCAACTAATTCGATCAGTTTGGACAATTTTTTTCATTTCTATTTTTATTTCTTTTTGTTTTCTCCTTTTACAATATGAAACAACAATAAAATTGTATATAAAAAGAAAACAATTTTATATATTGCAATTTCATTTTCAAAAAAATAAAACAACTGAGAAACGTTGGGGAAAGAATATAATTGAAAAATAAATTCTCTTAAAACTACTTTTTTCTCTACTCTTATATAGAATTACAAGAGAATTTTCTGATGAAAAGAAAATTATTATTCTCTTAACAATTTTTTTTTTCTGGAAGTTTTCCTTTCTCATAACATGCGAAGTATTTGTTGAACCTGAAAATTATCTTGTACCATCAGCCTTAAATGTACATTAGCGGTTCTGTCGTGGAATATTGATCATCAATAAACTAGCAGAAGCTTATATTATGTGATGCGTTTAAGCGAAATATGTCTTTGGAAAGTAAAATGATTTTCTCAAAAAATAAAAATTTATGATTTACCATAAAAAGGAAAATTTGCATTCTATATGAAATATACATTTAGAAATTATTCTAATAACATTATTAATATTAATAGTGACAAAATCCATCCAATTTTCAAGACAAATGTGTTTTAAGTAAAAAATATTTTATCCATAATTACGAAAAGAAAAATTCTCAAAAAAATTAAAATTATACAACTTAAATAATTATTTTTCTTTTATTCATATTTTCATAAATTTGAATATAATTCTCATTTAATACGGTGAATAAAATCTTTAATCAAATTGAGTAATTTTTAAGAGGGGAAAACAATTTTTCTAAGTATATATATATAAGAAAATATTTCCGCACTAAAGAATAGCTCTTTCAGCTTGGGTAGTCGAACCCCTCTTTTTTATTATCCCTATATGAAATTAATTATATATATAGACAACATATGTTAATAGCAGCTTCAAATATGTATGTTTTCCTTTCTGATTTGATTTTAATAATG
Source organism: Leptopilina syphax (assembly GCA_032872505.1). Classification (NCBI taxonomy): domain Eukaryota; kingdom Metazoa; phylum Arthropoda; class Insecta; order Hymenoptera; family Figitidae; genus Leptopilina; species Leptopilina syphax. The sequence continues at coordinate 11,177,198 of CM065470.1, forward strand.
CTTATAAACAGAAATATTTTCCCTATAGATTCACCGATTAATGATAAAAAATATTATTCACATGGCAAACAATGGAAAATTTCTGTTTCTAAATGTTTATTTTTATAATAAAAGATTGATGAGAAAAATTTGCATAAAATATTTTTCAAATAAAAAATATAATCAAAAATTTGCTAAGGAAAATATTATTTTCTTCTGATGATAAACCTTGTGAATTTCCTTAAGAAGTTGAATTTTAAAAAATCATAACTTCCACAATTTGCATTCAATAAGAAATAAAAAAAATACGTTTTTTTATTTTTCGTACAGAAATCGAAAAAAATTGTTCCAAACAAAAAAAATGTTTTATAAAAATTTCACCTGGAATGCCCCATATATAATTTATAGATGAGTTTCAAAACTAATTTACATTTTTATAGTTTTTATAACAATATAAATATAATAAGTAATTTTTGCAATTACGGACTTCGCACTCGATAATTAATTTTAAAAAAGTAGCAAAAAGCAGCTTTCAAACTAAAAAAAGGAGTAAAAATTTAGCTATCGAAATATTAAACTTGACGACCAAGAAAACTCGTTTTAGACACTTCAAAAAACTGACAAAAATTCCATTACATATTTTTAACTTTTCTGACTTTTTCCTAATTTTCATCAAAAATATTTACTTCTTTCTTATCCTGCAAATAAATTGAACTCCTGCAACGAATTTCATTATTCATGAAAGAATTTTAATATTTATAAAAATAATTTCATTCTTGCGAAGATTTTATAAAAATTTTTAAATCATTGATTTCTTTCGACTAATTTTATACAAATTCTAATATAAATAATTGAATTCCGAAGAAATTTTTATTATTTATGAAAAGAATTGAATTCATACGAAGATTCTTACAAAAAAATTGTTAAATAATAATGGAATTATATTCGGAAATTTTATGAAAATAGTAGATATTAAAAAATCATTGAATTCCGAAAAGTTTTTAAAAATAATTAAATTTTACAAAGAACTCAATTAAAATTTTTTTGACAATAATTGAATTCTTAAGAACGATTTTTTTAGAACTTTTGAAAATAATTGAATTTTAAGAAGAAATTTATTACTTTTAAAAATAATTGAATTCTTGTGATGAATATTGTTATTTATGAAAATAATTAAATTTTGCAAATAATTTTATTCAAATGCCTCAAAATAATTGAATTTTTGGAAATAATTTTGTTATTTATCAACATAATTGAATTCTTTTTCAATTATTTATGTAAATAATTGAATTCTTAGGAATAATTTTATTAAAATCTAAAAGAATAATTGAATTCTTTCAAAAAAATTTAATAAAAATTGTATTTAAAATAATTGAATTTTTTCGAAAATAATTTTGTTATCTATCAACATAATTGAATTATTTTACAATTATTTATGTAAATAATTGAATTTTTGGGAAGAATTTAATTAAAATCTAAAAGAATAATTGAATTATTTCAACCAAATTTAATAAAAATTGTTTTTAAAATAAATCATTTCCATCGAACAATTTTATTAAAATATTTGAAAATAATTGTATTCCTGTGGAAAATTTAAATATTTTTTGTAAATAATTGAATTCTTTCAAAGAATTCTAAAAAAATAACAATTTTTTGTATTAATTAATTGAATCCTGCGATGAATTTTATTATTTATGAAGATAATTGAATAGTTGCTAAGAATTTTATTAAAATTTTCAAAAATAATTGAATTCTAAAGAAGAGGCGAATTTTATTATTTATGAAAATAATTCAATTATTGCGAAAAATTTTATTAAAATGTTTAAAAAGAATTGAATTTCCGTGAAAAATTTTGTCATTTTTGAAAATAATTGAATTCTTCATAAGAATTTTATAAACATTTTTTTAAATAAATAATTTTTTCGAAATATAATAAATAGATTAAATAATTGAATTCTTTTGCGAAATTTTATGAAAATACTAATTATTAAAAATAATTGAATTTCGAATATTTTTTGAAAATAATTCAATCGTTTTAAAGAATTTGATAATTTTTTGAGAATAGTTTTTTGCGATTTCTAGTATTAGCGAAATTAAAGTAGTGGAAATTCTAAAAAAAAAACAGAAATAGTAGCTTTTAGTGGTTGAAATTTAAAAAAGTACCTAAATAGAAGCATAACGTAAAAAAGTAGTAAATAGTAGCTTTTAGTAGATGAGTGCTAAGCCTGCAATTATGTAGAAAGAATATTTCCTTCATTTAAATTTTAAACATCCGAAAAGCATGTAAAATATTATTTAATATTGAAATTCTTATTTAAAATAATCTATTTCACAATTTTTATTAAATTTCATATACTTATTTAATGAGTGAGAAAATTGTGTTTAAATTTTACCCTCACTTTTTGTTGATCAATAATTAATAGACCGACTGCAGTTGAAATTTTTGATTGTAATTGACTTTAGTTGGTTAATTAATTTATTGTTCCTATAGAAACGAGTTCTCTCTCTCTCTCGTCGTAGAAAAACTTAATTAAAAGCAGAAATAAATGTTTTGAAAGTTACTTTAAAGAAAATCAAACTCAATATACTGCTTCCTCACTGGAAAACTTGAGTTATTGTGTAAAATTACTTTCGCACAATATAAGAGTGTGCGAGACTCGACAAGTCTTCCTATAAGTTCGTTCTATTACACACCTTTTTACTTGGCTATAAACGAACTTTATAGACTGTCGCGCGTCATTTTTAGTTGAAACGTGAAAAAAGAGAAAAAAGCCCTTCAATATATTTCACAAGTGCGCTGTTGAAAAAATGTGCGATAAAAAATGGAAAATCCAATATTTGAATATAGTGTCAAAAATTTTTAATATATTTCAAAACGAGTTTTGATTAATTTCTTCTCCTTTTTCTGTTTCCTTTACCTGCCACGTGGATATTTTAAAAATAGTTCTTGATTTTCTTCTTTAGCATCGTAAAATTAATTTGAGGTAATATTCGATAATAAATGAAAAAAATTTCAAATTTTTAATTAACTAATAACATAGAGTGTTTTCAGAGGAGAGAGAATAATATACAAGTTTGAAGAAGTCTAACAAAACAACAAATGTATTGCATACCGAGTAATGCATCTCAAACGCATGTTGCCATTATGCAAGCCAGTGACGTACACTGTTTTCTTTTCATGATATTACAAAATATCATTTATATATTATACACTTAAAAATAGTCTTTTTACCCACAAGAGATAAAATTCTCCACAAACAAAAGTCATACCCCAAATAAGCTCGTATTAAAAAATGCAAAAAATTTTCTTCGAGTGCGAAAATAAACACAATAATAATAAGAATAATATAATAATGAGAAAAATAATATATCAAAAATAAAACTAATAATTGTCTCTACCTGCAATAATAAAAGTTAAATAGAATCTGATAGAATATAGAAAAATAATCCAGGATATATACTGAAATGGATAATAAACTCTCATGAAAGCTCTTAGAGATATAATGATGTCCTAATCATATCAATAGTATAAGAGGCGAAGCTCAGTTGGATAAAAAGAGGAAAGTAGAAGAACTACGTTTAAACTCAGAATGGTATATAAAAATGAAATCGACATACTAAGGCAGATTGGATGAGCACACGTGTTATCTTTGGTTCGCATTTTCTTTTGTAAATCGATTGAATTGCAGATATATTCTAGAATTTTCTGCATATTTCTTTTCTTATTCCTCAAGGAGTTGCTCAATAAAAAATAATAATAAGAAAATAGAAGGAAAAAGAAGCAACTCGAAATAGGAAAATCTTTAAAAGAATGTTAATATATGTAAAATAAATTATAATAATATTCTATTCTTTAATATAATTGAAAAAAGCCTCTTTCTTTCTTTCCTTCTCCAGCACAAATTATATCACTTCTCTAGGCGCATTAAATAAAAGAAAGAAACAATTATGATCGAAATTAAATTTACAGACTCTAATTCACTGAAAAATTAATATACCAGAAATTATCAAAGTTCAAATGAATTATATTCTTATTCGATTTTCCATAAAATTTAAAATACCTGCTAAAATATTGATTTACTTTGGAGGATAATTAAATTTCAAATTTTTTAATCTCTCCTTAATTCAGTTAATGAATCACGACGATAATTGGGATGGAAAAAAAGTTTATTAAATTAAATTTTGCACAGCGAACTTAAATCTAATAAAATGAAATCAGGATTGACGAAAAATTTAATTTCTTACTTCCTGACAGAACTTTGACAGATTTTTTTCACAAAAAAAAAAATACTCGGGCACTTTCTGGTCAATTCCCAGATCATGAATTGTTATTTCCGGTCATAAAGAAAACCTCTCAAAAATTAATTAATTAATTCTAGAAATTTTAGATAAAATCCTTTTCTAATTTTTCAATTATATTCCAGACTTTTCCAGGTTTTCCAGGTTTTCCAGGTTTAAGAACGGAATTTTTCCATGTTTTTTAAATGAAAATTATTCGAAAACATCAATAACTTCATTTTTAAATAATTATATTTAATCATTATTTTTTTAATACAAATTAAGATATTCAAAAATTTGAAATTCACTAACATTTAAGAATATTTATTATAAAACATGAAGATATCGATCACTCCGAGTGATCATCATTTCGACTATTCTTTTTTAGAATTTTCAACTAAAATTCTTCTTTAAATTAATTTTACAAAATAATTTTTGAAAAAGTTCCATAATGGAAAAAATTCCATTAAACTTTTTCAAAAAAATTAATTCTTAATTAAAAGTATGAAAATTTCGAATTTTCAAAGATTTTAAATTGAAATCTTTTGAAAATTCAATTATTTCTAAAAATCTAGGCTATATAATGCTTTCAATATTCAATTATAATCTAAAATTTTAACTGAAATTCATTATTAAATCAATATTTATTAGAAAATTCTACGAGAATTCAATTATTTAAATTAAATACAAAAATAAATATTTTATTAAATTATTGAATGTTTCTTAAAATTGAATTTTCACAAAGAATTTAATCAACAAATTTTTAAATAATTGAATTCTCTTGACAAATTTTAGACAAATTTTTTAAAATAATTTCATTTTTCGAGAAATTTGATGAAAATTGTATTAAAAATAATTGAAATTCTGACAAGAATTTTATTAAAATTTTTTTAAATAATTGAATTTCAGGAAAAAAGTTTATTATTTATAAAGATAATTGAAAGTTTGACAAGAGTTTTTGTAAATTTTTTTACAGAATTGAATTTTTGCGAAGAATTATATTACTTTTGAAAATAATTGAATTCTTGAGACGAATTTTATTAAACTTTATTTTTAAATAATTGAATTATTTTGTGAAATTTTATTGAAATAGTAGACATTAAAAATAATTGAATTTTGACAAAATTTTTATTAAAATTATTTTGAAAAAAATTGAATTGTTACTAAGAATTTCATTAAAATGTTTTAAAATAATTTAATTCTTTGAAAAAAATTTAATTAAAATTGTATTGAAAATATAATCAAAGGTTTTTAAAATTTCTTTGATAAATTTTAATACAATTTTTAAGAATAATTACATTTTTCGAGAAATTTAATGAAAATTGTATTAAAAATTATGGAAATTCTGACAAGAATTTTATTAAAATTTTTGAAAATAATTTAATTTCGGAGAAGAAATGTATTATGTTTAAACATAATTGAAATTTTGACAAGAATTTTTGCAAATTTTGGAACATAATTGAACAAATTAAAATTATATTAGAAATAATTTAATTTCGGAGAAAAATTTTATTATTTATAAAGATTATTGAAATTTTGACGAGAATTTTTGTAAATTGTAAAACATAATTGGATTTTCTGCGAAGAATTTTTTTAAAATTATTTTGAAAAGTTTGAATTGTTACGCGAAGATTTTTATTAAAATTTTTGAAAATAATTAAATTTTAAAAAAATGTAATTAAAAATGTATTGAAAATAATACTTAAATTCTAATAAATAAATTGTAGCAAATGTTATTAAAATAATTAAATTTCTTTGATAAATTTTAATAAAATTTTTAAGAATAATAACTTTTTTCGAGGAATTCCATTAAAATTGTAAAAATTGTAATTGCAATTTAGCATTGAGTTTTATTATTTATGAAAATAATTTGTAAATAATTGAATAGTTGTGAAATTTTTATTGTTTATGAAAATAATGAAATGTTTGCGTAGAATTTTATTAAAATTTTTTTTAACTAATTGAATTCTTTTAGGAATTTTTATTAAAGTATAGTAGATATTAAAAATCATTGAATTGAGAAAAGTTTTTGAAAATAATTAAAATTTTGCCAAGAATTTTATTAAAATTTTTGAAAATAATTGAATTTTTGAGAAGAATTTTACTACTTTTGAAAATAATTGAATTTCTGCAATCATTTGTAATTGCTCGAAAATTCAGTTTTTTTTTAGTGTTTTAAACTAAAATTCTTCTATAAATCCATTATTTTTAATAATCAATTAAATATTTATTAAAAAATTTATCTAATTTCAGAAGAATTTTAGTTTTAAACATTTTTTTAAATCTAAGTTTCTTAATATTTCTAATTAAATTAATTTAAAATTGAAATTTTACAAAATTTCAAGTAAAAAAATTTTGAAGTTCATCTATCCAGGTTTTCCAGGTTTCCAGGTTGCGTGACAACCTTGAATTAATAAACCTTGCACAATTGCCAAACTTCAATTTTTGAAATTTCCAGAGCAAAAAATGTCCTATTTTTGAAAATAATTGATTTTCGGAGAAGAATTTTATTATTTTTAAATATAATTGAAATTTTTTGCAGAATTTTTAAAAAATTTGTTTACATAATATTTTTCTACCTGTCACACTGAATGCACTTGTTTGAAAATTGAAAACAAAAATATAATCTTTAAAATAACAATAGTCACACAGTTAACAATGAATAACAATAAATAATCATAGTTATAATAGTTCTCTGTAAAATAAATCATTAAATTTTATTAAGCTATTTAACAAACAATATCTTCCTTTACGATTATGACAAACTCCTTTTTTTCTTCCTATCACACCTGAGTGATCTTTGCAACCATAAAAAATTGTCACGGAAGTTGTGGGAGGAAGACCGTTACATTTGTGTTGGTAACGCCAAGTAATATCCGGAGAGCTTATTGGCCACTTCAAAAGAGGCGAAATTTACGCAAAGAAAAAAAAACCAGCAAATTCAAAACAATAACAAACTAACAAACAAATTTACACAATGACATCTTTTTCCTTCTTTCTTTTCCTTTTATTTTTTATTTGCAGAGAATATTCAGTGCCTCGTTAACTTTCAAATTGAATAGCAATGAACTTACTTAGTGCTTGGCGAAAAAAAAGACCTCTTTTTAAAATACATCAAAACCGAAGTATGCTTCAGAGAAATAAATTTTCACGAGCTGAATAATTTAAACAGTTTCCTACTTTCGTGATAAAATTTCTAGGGAATTTCGCTGAAATTCAACCCCTTTTTGGGTCAAACATCGTTAGGTAAACGTAAGTGGTGTGTCGTGTGATGTTACTAATTGTGTTAAAAGTGAGGGCAGAGGAAACGGACATACAGAAAATCAACCCTAGCTCAACAAAGTTGGATTATTTCAATGTGATATATATGCATAACTAGAGTCTCAAACCATCGCATCATTTCTCATGAGGAAAAAAAGGTCAAATTTATCGTCGCATGACTTTTCAATTATTCTCTAAAAAAAATCTCATTAAAAAGGAAAAAAAATTCTACTTCCTGAATTCGAAACTACGAAGAAGAAAAATAGTCACATTTTTTATCCTAAAAATGACAAAACTGAAACTTTTTTTTCTCCTTCTTTATAAATAAAAATAAACTGGGTCACACGATAAGGGAAACCCTCAAAAAAAAAAAATAAATAAATAAAGATAGAAATCTTCAGTAAGTGTTTTCCTTTTTAATACATCTATTATTCTACTTAAACAATTTTCCCGATCTTTATCAAATTCGAAGAAGGTTTAAAAAGAGTAATCTGTTTGGCAAGTTTTGAAACTCTCGGGAGAATAACTTTGACCGATTGACCACTTTAGTAGTTGAGCTGTTGATTGCTTTTAACCAGTTGAAAACATTTTTCTTATATTATGTTTGGGAAGTATAGTCAGTATTGCGCGGCAGTTTTGTGGTTTCGATTTCTCAAACTCTAGATAAAGTTTATCTTGATAAGAAGATTCATAAATCCGATTATAATTGAATCTCAGATTCAATTCAAGAAATTTATATCTATTGGTTAACAATATTCCCCTTTCAAATATATATATCATGACGAACTTTAGTTATAAATAATAAACTTATATAGTTCGCTTCACTGAATTAGCATTGTAGTATCTTAGTTCCCAAAAGTTTTGTATATAAAGGGAACAAAACTTCTTTTCCAGCTTTAAACGTATACTTCCTGTTATACAATCAAAGAAAAATTTAATTAAACCAAATTATAACTCTTGGTTCTAATCTTGACCCAAATAAAAAGTTGCAAACACGACTGCACAAAAATTAAGTATACTTAAATATAAAAATAAAATATTAAAAACGTAAAATTTGTGGCAAAAATTAAAAATCGAATACAGGGTTGTCACGCTTTTGCTCTTTTCAAATTTCCTGACTTTTCCTGACTTTTCCAGGTTAAAAAACGAAATTTTTCCAGGATTTTAAAATACATTTATATTTTACCAAATTAAATAATTCCCTGATTTCCAGACAAAATTTTGATTTTCTTCCTGACTCTAAAAAACTATATTTTTAAATAAATATTTAATCATTATTATTTTTTCATAGAAGTTAAGATTTTAAAAAATTTTAAATTCAATAATATAAGAATATTATTAAAAAAACATGAAGATATCGATCGATCTTCATGTTTTATAATAATTAAATCTTGCTACTTTCTCACTGTAACTTCTTCAAAAATTATTTTCGTTATTTCGATTATTCATTTCTAGAATTTTCAACTAAAATCCTTCTTTAAAACAATTTTTTAAAAATAATTTTTGAAAAATTTTTTTGTGAATTTTCAAATTCTTTTTTTAAAACTTAATTTTACGAAATTTCGATTATTTTGACATTCTTCAATTACATATATTAGAAATTAAAAACTTGGAATAATTAAAAAAACATTCCATTAAACTTTTTGAAAAAAAATAATTCGACAAAATTCTTAATTAAAAGTATGAAAAGTTCGAATATTCAAAGATTTTAAATTGAAATCTTTTGAAAATTGAATTATTTCTAAAAATCTACGCTATAATGCTTTCAATATTCAATTATAATTTAAAATTTTAAGTGAAATCTATTTTTAAATTCATTTTTATTAAAAAATTCCAGGAGAATTTAATTATAAATACAGAAATAAATATTTTATTAAATAATTGAATGTTTCTTAAAATTGAATTTTCACAAACAATTTAATCAACAAATTTTTAAATAATTGAATTCTCTTGACAAATTTTAGACAAATTTTTTAAAATAATTTCATTTTTCGAAAAATTTAATGAAAATTGTATTAGAAATAATTGAAATTATGACAAGAATTTTATTGAAATTTTTAAAAATAATTGAATGTCGGAGAGAAATTTTATTCTTTATAAAGATAATTGAAATTTTGACAAGAATTTTATTAAAATTTTTGAAAATCATTGAATTGAGAAAAATTTTTTGATAATAATTGAAATTTTGATGAGAATTTTATTAAAATTTTTGAAAATAATTGAATTTTTATGAAGAATTATATTATTCTTTAAATTAAATTGAATTGAATTTTTACAAAGAATTTCATTAAAATTTTTGAAAATGATTTAATTCTTTAAAAAAAATTTAATTAAAAATGTATTGAAAATATAGGCAAGGGTTATTAAAATAATAGAATTTCTTCCATAAATTTTTATAAAATTTTTCAAGAAATTTAATGAAAATTGTATTAAAAATAATTGAAATTCTGCCAAGAATTTTATCAAAATTTTAAAAATAATTGAATTTCCGAGATTTATTATTTATAAAGATAATTGAAATTTTGACAAGAATTTTTTGTGAAATTTTATTGAAATAGTACACATTGAAAAAAATTGAAATATGACAAAAATTTATTAAAATTATTTTCAAAGAAATTGAATTCTTACAAAGAATTTTATTAATATTTTTGAAAATAATTTAATTCTTTAAAGAATTTTATTAAAATTTTGGAAAATAATTGAATTTCGAAGAAAAATTTTATTATTCATAAGGATAATTGAAATTTTGTAAATTTTTTAACTAAATTGAAGTTCTGCGAAGAATTATATTACTTTTGAAAATAATTGAATTCTTGAGACAAATTTCATTAAAATTTCTTTTTAAATAATTGGATTCATTTGTGAAATTTTATTGAAATAGTTGACATTGAAAATAATTGAATTTTTCCAAAATTTATTAAAATTAGTTTGAAAGAAATTAAATTGTTATAAACAATTTCATTAAAAATTTTTGAATATAATTTGAAAAAATGTTGAAAAAATTTAATTAAAAATGTATTGAAAATATAGGCAAAGGTTTTTAAAATAATTGAATTTTTTTAAATAAATTTTAATACAATTTTTAAGAATAATTTCATTTTTCGAGAAATTTAATGAAAATTGTATTAAAAATAATTGAAATTCTGCGATGCATTTCATTTTTTATGAAAATAATAATTGAATCCCTGTAAAAAATATTATTTATGAAAATAATAAAATGTTTGCGTAGAATTTTATTAAAATATTTTTTAACTAATTAAATTCTTTTAGGAATTTTTATTAAAGTAGTAGATATTAAAAATCATTGAATTGTGGAAAGTTTTTGAAAATAATTAAAATTTTGCCAAGAATTTTTTTTAAATTTTTGAAAATAATTGAATTTCTGAGAGGAATTTTACTACTTTTGAAAATAATTGAATTTCTGCAATAATTTGTAATTGCTCGAAAATTCAATTTGTCTTAGTGTTTTTAACTAAAACATCTACTTATGAAAATTGTAAACGCAACTCCTTTAAAATTTAATTAATTTTGAAATATTTAAGTAAAATTAGATTTCTAGAATTTTTAACTATAATTCTTCTTTACATCAATTATTTTTATTAATTTTTGAAAAAGTTTTTTGAAAATTTTCAAATTCATTTGTTTACAATTCAATTTCACAAAATTTCGATTATTCGGAAATTCATCATTTAAATATTTAGAAAATAAAAAAAGAATTTAAAAAAAAATTCAATTAAACTTTTTCAAGAAAAAATTAATTCTACAGAATTGTTAGTTAAAAGTATGAAAAATTCAAATTTTCAAAGATTTTAATTATAACAATAACTTTAGAAAACAAGAATTTTCCAGGATTTCGATAAAAATTCCCTGACTTTTCCAGGCTTTTTCAAGGTTTATAAAATTCCCTTACATTTGCAGGTTTTCCCTGGAATATTAATTATAAGAGAAAAAGTTACCTTGAATCCTTACGAAGAGCAAATTCCCTGAAGTTCCTTAGAAAGTCTTCTTCTTCCCCTTACTTCCGTTCACAATAAAGATTGGTATTTTATGGAATCCAAAATCAGCCGTCCTGAAAATCAATTTAATTAAACTCCTTTATTTAAAGTCTAATTGAAGTAAACAGCGTGTAATTTAGATAAGTTTCAAGCATGCTTCTTCAATATGGATCTTTCTATATATATGTATATTAGAAGAATGGTCGGATTGCGGTTTCCTATCTTCTCCGCGAGTAAGGTTTCAATAGAGTTTCAAACTGTTCTGAAACTTGAAAACCTAAGTGACGTACTACATACATATAACTTGAAAGCTCAAATTTCATTATCCTCTTAATAGACACGCTTTTATCTGAGACTTTTATTCGTTATCGGACATTCTATCCTATTTTCCATTGTGTTGCACTCATTAACAGAAAATAAAATTACCGCTTCTCATCGTTTCTTCTTTTTATATAACAAAGCTTCCTCTTCAAGGAGCAAAACTATATATATAACCAAAGTCGTGAGGTGAAATCAAAAGCATACGAATGAAAAAAAAGAATAAATTCTGAAGAACTGATGAATTGCGATCTATTATATCAAAGTTTCAAAAGATTCACTGAAAGACGAATACAGTTGGAAAAATAATAATTAAATACTAGAATCGGATGCTGGATTATACCTTAAAAATCATTTAAGAAGGAAGTTGACATGACTAATTTTAAAGATTTTTTTATACTTTTGTAATACACTGCGAAACAAAAAATTTATTTGATTTAAATAACTGTATACTTGTCTATTGTCAAATAAATATTTACTTGAATCAAATAAATTGAATTTGAACCAATAAATTCAGTCTTTGAAGCAAATACCATTTAATTGACTCAAAGAAATTAAATTAAATTAATTATCCGAAAACATCAGTAACTTCTTTTTAAAATAAATATTTAATCATTATTTTTCCCTATAGGAATTAAGATTTTCAATTTAAATCTTTTTAAATTCAATAATTTAAAAGAACATTATTATAAAACATGAAGAAATCGATTGCTCCGAGTCTTCGACTCGGAGTGATCGATTTCTTTCTGTTTTATAATAATTAAAGATGACCAAGTGATAAAATCATTATTTTATAATTACCTATATTAAAAATATTGTTGCTGTAACTTCTTAAAAATTATTTTCATCATTTTAATTTAATTATTATTTTTTTAGAATTTTTAACTAAACTTATTCTTTAAAGCAATTATTTTTAATAATTTTTAAAAAAGTTCTTTGAGAATTTTCAAATCCATTTGTTTACAATTCAATTTTACCCAAATTTAGGAAATTAATTCAAAAATTCTTTAATTAAATATATATAGAAAATAAAAACTTGAAATAATTTCAAAAAAAAAAAATTAAATTATAAATTTGTTCAAAAAAACTTAATTCTACAAAATTGTTAGTTACAAGTATGAAAAATTAAAATTTTCAAAGATTTTAATTTGAAACCTTATTCAAATTCAATTATTTCTAAAAATTGCAATTATTTGTAACTTGTCCGAAATTCAATTATTTTTTTTTTGAATTTTTAACTAAAATTTTTCTCTAAAACAATTATTTGTAATAATTAAATATATATTAAATTCTCTCAGAATTTCAATTATTTAAAATAAATGTAATAAAATTCGTTGCAAGATTAGAATTCAATTCTTTTCATATAAATAATAATATTCTTCACCGGATTTCAATTATTTTTAATATAATTTTTAAGTAAATTCTTCAAAAAATGTAATTAATTAAAAATTTTTTATTAAAATTCTTGGAAAGAAATAAATTAACAATATTATCAATTATTTTTAATAATTTTTGCAAAAGTATCTAGAGAATTTTCAAATCCATATGTTTACAATTCAATTTTACGAAATTCATTTTTAAATCAATTTTTATTAGAAAATTCTACGAGAATTCAATTAAATACAAAAATAAATAATTTATTGAATAATTGAATGTTTATTAAAATTCAATTCTGATAAAGAATTTTATCAACGATTTTTTAAATAATTGAATAATAATTTCTGGGATGAGTTTTACTATTTATGAAAATAATTGAATTTGTAAAAAAAATTTTATTATTCTTGAAAGCAATATAAAAAATTGTATTATTTACGAAAATAGTTGAATTACTGGGAAGAAATTTATGAAAGATTTGTAAATAAATATTCAATTATTTACAAATTTTTTAAAAATTTATTTATAAAATATTTTTTATAAATTGTTAATTAAAAGTATGAACAATTCAAATTTTTAAAGATTTTAATTTGAAACCTTTTCAAAATGCACTTATTTCTAAAAATGCATGCTTTAATGCTTTTAATATTTTTAATTATTATCTAAAATTTTAACTGAAATTCATTTTTAAATCAAATTTTATTGGAAAAATCTACGAGAATTTAATTAAATAAAAAAATAAATAGGTAATTTATTGAATAATTAAAAGTTTCTTTAAATTGAATTCTCATAAACAATTTTCTCAACGAATTTTAATAAAATTTAAAAATAATTACATTTTTCGAGAAAAATAATTGAAATTCTGCAATGAGTTTTATTATCTATGAAAATAATTGAATCCCTATAACAAATTTTATTATTATGAAAATAACTGAATTATTGCGAAGAAATTTATAAAAAAATTTGTAAATAATTGAATTCCTGTAAAATATTTATTATATTTATAAAAATAATTAACTGTTTGCCTAGAATTTTATATAAAAAATTGTTTAAATAATTGAATTCTTTTGGAAAATTGCATTAAAATGGTAAATATTGAAAACAATTGGAGTAAGGAAACTTTTTGAAAGTAATTGATTTTCGCAGAAGAATTATATTATTTATAAAGATAATTGGACAAGAATTTTATTAAAATTTTTGAAAATATTTGGATTTTAGAGAATTTTATTATTTATGACAATAATTGAAATTTAGACGAGAATTTAAAAAAAAATTTTGAACATAATTGAATTTTGGAGAAGAATTTATTTTTAAAATTGAATTCTAATAAAGAATTTTATTAGTTATTTTTAAAAAAATTAAATACTTATTATGAATGTTAATAAAATTTCAATTTCAATTTTTTAAATTGTTTTTAAATAAAATTCTTTCATAAATCCATTATTTTTAATAATTAATTAAATATATATAAATACCGTTTATGTTTAATAAAAATTTATACAAATTTATTTTTATCCCAATTAATTAAACATCAATTATTTTTAAGTTCCTCGGTTTTAAACTTCATTTATAATTGAATATTATAATTGAATAATTATAATTGAAATAATAAACATAAATTATAAATTCCAACAAACAATAAATCAGATAAATTATGATTATGATTCCCCCACATAAATATTCATGCAATTTCGTTTTTTCATTGTCGTTATACTAAAATACTTGATATTTATGATCGATTGTTATTTAATGTATGAAAAATTTCATTTCCACTTGTCAAGAGTTTGACTAATGCAAATTGAGAAAGTATAAGTGAGACAGAGTTGAGAAGGTTATTTTGTTTACGATGTTGGTGATTAAAATTTATGTTCTTTTTAAATAAGTATATAAGTATATATAAGTAAATTTGCAATTTTACACTTAGAATTGCAGAAAAGTTGCACTTTAAAGATTAAGGGGGTTAGTTTTGTGCGCGAGCCTGAGAAAATATTTATGCCCGTGAGATTCCTTTTAAAGGATCTCACGATGCCCGACCATTTTCCCATGGATTTCATCCAACCGGTTCCCGAAAGGTAGAGATGCTTTTAACGCGAGAATAGGACATTCAACCTGTGCGATTTGGCCCTCTAATTTTTAATACTGTTTCTAACATAATCCTTTCAAATTCAATTCATTACGCTCAATAACACTGTCTGCCCACTCAACTTCCTCCGATAATAACAATTAAAACACTCTACTTCGTTTCAATCGTTTCTGATATTTTTTTTTTAAATCGCAATGTGCAGAAATTTATTTTTTAAATAAACTCGAATGGGGAAGAAATTGTTTCAAAATTATGTATAATAATAATTTATTCAAACGAACTTCTGTAAACTCAATGGAGGTGTGTTGATTCAACAAAAATCTATGATCAGACGGCTATCTGTTTGATTCTGTTTCCAAACAAAAAGTTACAATTCGTGAACTCGAACACGAGTTTCTATTTAAAACTCAACTTTCTGTATAATCAACTTTTTACACTAATTAACCTCTAAACTCTAATTGTTGAGGATAATTTTTCAATTAACATATATGTAAATACTGATAGTAACAATCAAGTGCAATTTGTATAACTTAATTTTTTTATCTGCAAAAAAAGAATTGAACTCGTTTTTTTCTCCAAGCAACATTGACATTACACGAGGAGCAATTCTTTGATAATATCTTTTCTCAATCTAAAATTCATATTTTACTACTCCTTTCATAAATTAGAATTTGAAATAATTTCTTTTATCTACTAATTAAAAATAGAAATTTCCCTTTAAATGTAAATTTCCTCAAGCATCTTCACAAGAAAAATTCAGTTTGCAATTTAAACTGTAATTAAATCCAAATATTAAAATTCCGTGTAACAAATTTTATCTCTTTTCGAGAAGTGCAATAAAAATAAAAATAACTACATAATTTTCGTTTCACAATATTATCACAACTTGTTTTTTTTTGAGGAAAAATGTGTTTGAATTATTTACAATGTTCTTTAGAATTATATTCAGTAAATGAATTTCAATTGTTCGGTATAATTATACGTTACCATAATTACTATCATATTGGAAGAAGAAAAGTTCTCTAATTACTTTAATGTAAACGCTTGAAATACTTCAACTTTTTTTTTCATGTCAAAAATCTAAAGGCAAAGTAACAATAGCCCTTTGATGTCGTTAATGTACAAGTTTCCGAGGTCAATCAGAAATCTATAGTTTAAATCCGGAATGTTTTACACGACTATCATTTCATTCCCATGACTCATTTTTTTATGATGAAATTCCCATCATTCCTCTATGGCAAAAAGGATCAAGAAATCAAAGTATTCAATTTCTGATTTGATAAAACACAATATTTTAAAAAAAGTAACCAATGCGGATATTTTGAATGTATGAATTCGATGCAACAACACAACTATCAACTCACGTTGATTATCACAATGTTTACGTGCACTTTGCAATGCTTTACAACTAGTACTTGTTTATTTAACCTCGTGAATGCAATCGATTCAATGCGGACGCCCTCTCCAGTAATTTGTCACGCTTTCCAAGTGATTCATAAAAGAAGAGATGTGCACGAGGATTCAAATTGTTCCAATATCTTGGAATTTGTGTAGGACATTCCTCCTAGGACAATGTGCAATGTGTTCGAAATGGGAGAAAAGTTAACCTCAACATAAGAAGACAAGAACGTTGTCCGGAAGGTCGAGTTAACACGTGCACGAGGTAAAATTAAGACTTGTCTACTAGGCCACTTGAAACACTCAAAATATCCGCATGAAAATACATTATATGAAACCGGAGCGGTAAAAGACCTCACCCAAAGTTTTCTAGCGTCGTGACCCAAGAAGGCTTCGAATATCAATGCACTGTCAATGATGATTTTCTTAACTTAAAAACCAATTTTCACAACCGGCACTTTTCTCCAAGCGATAGAATTTTTCTTCAATGAAGGACGCGAAAAATACAAAAGACCGAGACACTTCCCATAGATATGATTACTGTTCGAATGCAATGCACGCACTACGTCATCTTTTCACTTTACAGCGCCACGAGGAATAGACGAACTAGCACAATAATCTCTTTCTTTCTTTTTTCATTAATTCCACAATTTTTAAACTCACTTTTATCACGAATTCACACGTCACTGTATTTTCTTTACAACGATAAAGTGTTTTTTTAAGAATATATTTACTGTAAACAATGGGTATTGCAATGTTAAATGGGATAATTGTTTGGAAGTGGAGTTGGAAGTCTGCCTTCTCTCATTGTAGTTCCGCGTTTTCCCGCCTTGTCGCCACCTCTCAACTGTGGTCGATAATGAAGATTGGTACCCACTGTCGGTATAGCGGAAAATGTTAGAAAATTTATTTTGCTTTTTACGAAATTAAATATTTGAATAAATAAATATTTATATAGTAAAATAAAATATTCAAGTGATAAAATAAAGAAGTAGAAACAAAGGAGTAAAAAAACTGTTGTAATACTTTTTACTACTTTTCTTACATTAAAAAAAAATTGTTCAAAATAATTCAGAAATGATAAACATTTCTAATATGAATTATAATAAATTTATAGTAAATTAATAGTATAATAAATAATACTCCACAATAAATAAAATACACCAGGAAAATATTTAAATATTGAAATTTATTCAATAAGTTGAATCATTAAATAAAATTTGATATCGCTACTACATTATAGAAAAAGCACGGAATTTGTTGTTCCTCTGAAACATTTACAAGGTTTCTATAGAAAAAAAAAAAATTAGAGACAAATAAGGAAAATATCGCTCCTTAAATATTCACGACTTTCTTCCTTATTCAGAGTAATAAAAGAAAAAAAAATTCACTGTTCGACTAACATAACATGGCATGAATTCAATTTTTCTTTTTTTTTATAACAATAGCCACAAAATATGGCACACATTTGTTATTTTTTTCAGAAAGAAATTACATATACAACTTTTTTCTCTCTCAAAGAAAAAGTTCACTACACTCTTTCCTCACGCAACTCGAATGACTTTTTAAACAATTTCTTCAATGTCTCCACGTATCACGCAAGTGGAATGGAACAACGCATTACACAATTTTTTTTTTGTTTTTTTATACAAGTTTCCCATTTTTTTATCACAATGTACAGGCAGTATCAGGTATTCCTTATGTAACAGAAATATTCACAGGATACACAGTTTCTTTATATCAACAGAGATTCATCAGACTTGAATTTAAGGTTTAAAAAAAGGATCTAAAATTTTCTATAAAATTCTGAGACTATTTCTCTAGTTTGCAATTTTTTCAGTAAAATTTTAATTTTTTTATCTGATTCATAATCAAAATATTTGTAATTTAAGTTCATGAATTCGTGAATATTCCAATTTTTTTATTTATTAATATTAGTTAATTTATTTATTTTTCATTTTATTTCATTCATTTTCAATTGTAAATGTTTTTAAACTTTTGAATGTTCAAATAAACGACTATTTTTGTTACATCTTTTAATTAATATTTCTATTAAAATTACGTTGTGTATTTAAAAAATGAATTCTAAATCGTAGATAAATTTGTTACTTTTCTTCCCAGAAAAGTAATTTTAGAAAAAATTAAAACAGAAAAAAATTCGTACTTTTGAACATTCAAAATTTTAGAAAAATTTCATAAAATTTACCAAAAATTCTGAACGTTTAATAAGGGAAAAATTAAAAAAAAATCTTTTCTCAAATCCCACAAGATAAACGTTCAGAACTTGACAGATTTGACATTTACAAAACACTGACAAACTACTTATCGATAAAAAAAAATTGAGTAAAATGTAAAAAGTTCCAAATATCCAAGAAAAATGTACATATACAATATAAAAGTAAAAAAGAAAATTTCGCGAGTATGAAATTTATCGAAATTCATTTAAATACTAAAAGTGCAATTCACAAAGAGGTTTGTTTGCACGAAAAACAGTTTCGTTCATTCAATATGGTCAAAATGATATTTGACTGGCTGCCAAATCTAACTTTATGAAACTCTGTTGTAATACAAATACAATCGGCCTATAACTGCGGCAGCTGTAAACTTTATCGAGATCGAAAATGTTACAAGACGAATGTTATCGGTTTTTTTTTTTTTTTTTTTTTTTTTTGCTATCGTGGCAAAGTATTGTAACGATAGAAAAAGAAGTGGACAATATTGAAATTACTCCTGTTGTACAAATATGGAAAAAAGTGCACAATGGATATCGAACGAAATTTCCCCCCCGAAAAAAAAGAAATAGAGAAAGACTTCTTAGTTTAAGGCATTTTCAGTTCTGCTTTTACAAACATAAAAATCGACGAGTCAGTTCGTTTAACGTCAATATACAAAAGGATCGTTGTATCCATTGTGTACTTGAACATCGTTAGATCAACACATTCATTCACGCATATACTGAGAAATCGACAATTTTCCTTTGATATCAGACGAAAATCATTTTTTTGTTTGTACAATTTTTTTTCTCCTCATTTCATATTCGGACAAATCGACGAGTTTCACTCTTAATTTCAGACAAATGTGTTCGTGTGTTCTGGGGCACTTTTAATGACGGCGTTTTAATATTTTCACAACAATTTACATTCGTAGTCTCTTATTTTTTTTTTTTTTTCCTTTTTTTTTGTTCGATTTTATTTCTCTTTTCTATTTGATTTTATTTCTCTTTTTAATTTCTATTTCTTTATTCGATATTATTTCTATTTTTTATTCGATCTTATTTGTTTTCTATTTTCTTATTTGATTCTATTTTTATTTTCTCTTATTTTTTATTAAATCTTAGTTAATTATTATTTTCGATTATTCTTTACGAAAGATAAAGATAGTAGATATTAGATAATAAACTTTATTTATTTATTTATCAACTTTAGTAAAGAATATTTATACATTATTGTAACAAAAACAAAAAATTTAAAAATATTATCGTATCGATAGAAATTTTAATAGAAATTTATCAAGAAATAAAAGAGAGAGATAAGAGAAAAGAAGAAAAATTGTTGAGAAAATAATAAACGCTCGAGTCTATTCTAGAAGGGAACACCTAACACCTATACTTTTTACATTACACATTTCTAACTGAATTATTTAATACAAAAGAAAAACATCTCTATTACGCTCGATACTATTTTTTGTCAAACTAATTTGTTCATGAATTTCTGTACACTTGGAGCACGATACTTTCCATTTTTCAAGTACAAATATTACATTGCAGACATTTTGTTAGAAACATTTTTTTTAAAAACCCTGTATTTTCGAAAATAATTTTTGACTCGAAGCAATTTTTTGCAAAAAGAAAGAAAGTACAATGTTGAAATTTCAATTAATTTCCTGATGAATAATTGAAAAACGAACTAAAATAGAAATATTAGAAATTAATGGAAATTTACAAAATCGTACCGTATTTTTATAAAAAGTTTCGAATTAGAGAGTAAAAAAAACCCCTAAAGTTTCGAACGTCCAAATTCTTCTCTTTTTCGAAAAAATACTAAAATGAAGAGTAAAAATTTTTTAATTCTATCCAACTTTTTTATCTCAAATTCAAATATTATTGAAATTAAAAGAAGTAGTCTGAACGTTCGAAACTAAGGACATAAAATTACAATATATAAACGCCTAAAAGAAATAAGTTAATTAAATTACTTAAAATAAAATAAATACGTTTTTTTTAATACAAATTTTTGAAAAAATCTCTGATATTTTTGAATAAAATTTTTGAAAAAGATTTTTTTAGTTAGAATTCAAATTCGGTTTATAATTATTGCTTCTGAAAAATTAATTTCCTAACATGTTTGGCAAAGACTTGGTTTTCAATTGGATAATCCTATAATTATATAAATGTCGATTCACAAAGTGAATCAAAATATGTACGTTTCTTGATAAAACCATTTTAAAACGTAGTCGAATTATTTTTATATTAATTTTATATATATATTTATAATATAATTACAAATAATTATATATTTATATATAATATTAAATTTTAATATTTCACTAGATTTGTAAGACATCTATCGTATGCCGAAGTTTATTTTCGTCAAGATGGTGTGGAAGTTTTTTTTTTTTTTTTTTTATTTTTTACGGTCAAGTCCGCAATTAGGACCACTATTTGACTTTATCACAGGAGTCAGTTTTCGACCGCATACTGACGCCACACTGACGCTTTATTTATTTATTTATTTATCTTTTTAATAAAATACCAAATCTAATAGCTAAAGACTAAAGAAGGAGAGTTACGAATGATTCTTATATATACTATATATTACTTTTTCTAAAATTCACTGGACTTTTTCTTTTCTTATTTTTGAATCACTGGATTTTCTTTTTTTGGAAAATCGTCGGATTTTATTAAAATTAAAAACAGCAAATTAAAAATACTTTTGAAGAATAATTTACGAGTCGATTAAATAAAACTATCTACTATTTGAGGGAATCTACCGCATTTGATGCTGTAATCGTTTTTTCGAAATTTCAGTACTTTTCAAATTTATTTATTATTTAAAAAATTTAAAATACTTCTAAAGATTTCGGGAACGATTCGTAGTTCTCCTTCGAAATTTATTTACAAATTTGAAATCGATTAGAAACAAACTCGAAATTCTGTCAATGCATTAGAATTTTTTTTTGTCTATTTTTTTTAAATTATGCATTATTGTCGCAGTTTGACGAGAAAGTTTCTATCTCTCGATTTCCTTTTCTCCAGCAAGCGTCGCTTCAAGAACTATACAATACACAACGAACGCTTAATAAATATTCAGTCCCGTTTTTTTTTTTTTGCTTTTCGTATACTCAGTTTCGTCAGATAAATTTAACGATTTTCACGAGAATCAACGGAGTACCATTATTATCGTCTCAAGTTTTTTTACTTTGGAAATCGAGTATATATAATATTGAAGCGCTTCACAAATTTGTTGAGCCAGCTCTTGTCGTTTTTCCCCCCGCGAAAAAAAAGGATTATTCACTGGCACTTCAATATCGACGAGTTCACTTTTGTCGATTCACTTTTAATCAACTGAGTACACGGTCCGCTTTCTCGATCAGATCGAAACGAAATAGTTCGAAATAAAAAAAAAATATATTTACACAATATTATGTGAATTTAAAATCCACAAAATCACAGCCACTCGGTAAGACAACCGCCAAACCACATAACAGCTATTGGGAAAAGATACGTCGCCAATGCCCTCGATAGCGACATCTTCTGCCTCGGCGCACCACTGTCAACGGACGATGTTTTGTTGACACTCGGCGTCTTCGGTTCAATATCCACTCGAGGTGTGATATCCTTATGAACCATAGGAGGTAAATTATTCTTCGGAACTTCGGGAACTGGCTCCTGATCATAGCCCGAACCTTCCTCTCTGAAACCGTCCTCGTCATCTGTTATTGGATCTTCCTCGGCATTGTCTCCAGAACCACTTCCGGATCCATACCACGATTCTTCTGCAAAAAAAAATTTCCCCAATTAGAAAAATTATTTTTCTTTACAAAAGCATTCGTTCTACAGAATTAACTGTAGAAAGTCTACGAAAAATATAAAGTGTTCTTTTTTCACCATAAAATATTTCTTCAGTAATTGAATATTAAATTTCCCCGTTAAAAAAAAAAAAATGTTTGAAAAAATATAGTCTCGCAGGAATCTGATAATTAATGGCTGTTTAGAGGATTGTTTCATTGTTGATAGTTGAAACCAGGACAGAAATCAAGACAAGATCAATTCAATCTGCAATGCAAATTACCTGTATCGATCCAATCAACGTCGTGACCATTGTAGGCAGAGCGTAGCCTATTCGTAATGGTCGTTAGTTGAAATAGTTGTTCTCTAACTATTGCGGGCCTGGGACCACCTTCTCTCACTTCTGGATTTAAGGTTTGCGTCTCACCATCCGAAGACACTGGATATATGTATCTAAAAAAAGAAATAACAGTTATAATTTAGAAAAAAAAATAATAAACACATTCCAAACGTGAAATCAATTCAAAAATTCTTGACGAAAAGGAATTTTAACATTTTCATATTCAACTGAAGTTTTATTTAATCAAAAACATATATTTAATTGAGTATTAATATAATACTGGCGAATGTTACGCGTGAGAGAGCACGAAACGTGGTATTGAATTTATTATTATTATTATGCAAATGACAAAATTTTTTATTTTTTAATATTAAACTTCAATTTTTGAATAAATTAAAATTTTTAATTTCTAAAAATCCACTAGCTAAATTATTATTGGAAATTGTTTATTATTTTCTAGAATTTTAATAAAACTGTCCGAAAAAATTCAATTATTTTCAAAAATGTTACTAAAATTCTTCTAAGAAATTAAATTATTTTCAAAAATTTTGATAAAATTCTTCGCAAAAATTTAATTTTCAAAAAATTTAATTAAATTCTTCGAAAAAATTCAATTTTCAAAAAATTTAATTAAATTCTCCCCAAGAATTCAATTATTCAAAATTATTATTCAATTATTCAAAATTAAATTTTCAAAAAATTTAATTAAATTCTCCCCAAGAATTCAATTACTTTTAATTTAATAAAATTCTTCTCAAGAATTCAATTATTTTCAAAAATTTGAATAAAATTCTTCTCAATAATCCAATTATTTTTTTAAATTTAAATAAAATTCTTCTCAAAAATCCAATTATTTTCAAAAATTTGAATAAAATTCATCGAAAAAATTCAATTATAAAAAAATTTAACAAAATTCTCCCCAAGAATTCAATTATTTTTAATTTAATCAAATTCTTTTCAAGAATTCAATTATTATTTTCAAAAAATTTAAGAAATTCTTGAAAAGAATTAAAATTTTTACAAAAACTATAAAGAAATTACTTAAAAGATTAAAATTTTTTTATGAATAATTTTAATAAAATTATTAATTGAAATTAGGATTAAAAAAATCGATTACATTCTAAAAATTTCAGAAATGTTTCAAAAAGTGCAATTTTTGCCAAAAACTTGAAGTATTCATCAAAAGAATTTAATTATTTTCAAAATATTAATAAAATTTCTAGAATAAATTCAATTTAAAAAAATTATAATAAAATCCTGAGAAGAATTCAATTATTTTCTATAAAATTTTTTTATAAATTTAAAAAATCAAATTTTTAATTACAATTATTAACAGAAACGATTATTTTAAAAATTTGAAAAAATTCTTTGTGAAATTAAATTACTTTAAAACTTTTCAATTGAAATTATTTTTTAAAAAAATTATTTTTTTCAAAAAAATTTAAATTAATTTTTTAAAACGTTTTAATTATTTTCAACAATTTTAATAAGAAACCTTCCAAAAATTCAATTTTGTAGTTTTATAAAAAAAAATAGTTCGCCGGAATTCAATTATTTACACTCGAATTTTTATAAAATTTCCCAAAAAGAATTTCAGAAAAGAATTGAATTATTTCTTAAAATTTTAATAAAATTCTTCGCCAGAATTCAAATATTTTTATAAACAACAAAATTCTTTTAAACTTTGAATAAAATTTCTCCAAAGAATTCAATTATGTATTTCTCAAAATTTTAGTAAAATTCTTTATGAAGAATTCAATTGTTTTCAAAAATGTTTGATAAAACTTGTTGAATTCAATTATTTTCAATAGAATTGTAGTTAAATTCTTTGAAAGAATTAGATTATATTCAAACTTTTTTAATAAATTCTATACAGGAATTAAATTATTTTAGAATCAAAATTATAGAAGTTACGAACATTATAACTTTTTAAATCAAAAATGTTTCGAAAAAATTCACCTATGATCACAATATTTTTTTACAAAAATAGCATCACTAAATTTATTCTATAAATCTGAATCAGTAAAAATTAAAACTAATTAGAACAAAAGTGATATGAAGTTTGTAGGAATAATTTTTTAATCTAATAATGTAAAACAAAAATTTTTAATTTAAAACAAGACATAAAAAAATAAATTTCAGTTTAACTATTTAAAAAAAACTTTTATTGAATAACAATAATAGAGAAATAAAAAAATATTAGGAAATAAAAAAACAAACAAAATCAACTAAATTTCAATTTCGAACGTAGATATTCTGAATATAATGATTATTAAATAATAGAGATTATAATTTTATTCTAATAATTATTCAGTAAAATTTTTCTTCTTCTATAGTTAAATGAAAATTTGGTTCAATTGTTCCTTTTGAATTTTTAGATTTTAGATATTCAAAACAAAATAATATTATTCAGAAAAAATTTTATATGAAAATTTGGTTCCATTGTACGTCGGTGAAGTTCGCAACGTTTATGATCAACGATTGAAAAAAAAAATTATTTTTCTACGAAAAAGAATAAAATTTTTTGTTCATAAATATTTCTTTTGTAAATCATTATTCAAAAAACTAACCAAAATATTTTCTATACAAAAATTAATAAAAATTTGCTTAAAAAAATATTTTTCTTATGAAATCGTTGATTATAAACGTTGTGAACTTCACCAACGTTCCATTGTTCCTTTTGAGGGAATTTTCAGATTTTATCAGGGTGGCCACTTTTTGTAGAAAATTGAATTCCCGGTTTTTTCCCGGTTTTCCCGGTCATTTTTTTTTTATTTCCCGGTCATTGTATAATACATTAAAACAATATTTTAGTTTGAAATATTAAAAATATTAATAACAAACAAACAAAATTATCTTAAATTATTGTGTATTATGCGTATTACAAATTTAAACTAATCAATATATTGAGCTCATTTAGAGATAACATTTTTTTGACATTTTTCCGAACTGACAATAATATGAAAATTGTAAAAAAATAATAAATTTTTACTATTTTACAAATTTCTTATTTTTTAAATGAACTAAAAATTTTCATAATGAACTTTATGATTGATTCTTTAAAACTGAAATAAGCGTATGAAAAATAATAGAAATTATGAGAAAAATCCTGTGGAATAAATACTAAAAGAAAAATCCGCTTAAAATAAAAGGATTTCTTTAAATTTAAATAAGTATATTATTTTCTCATAAACCCCTCTTCATCCCTAACAAAAGTCTGTTAATTTATGTATTCTCTACTATACCTACTTATGTACAATATACTTCTCGAATAAAAATTAAAAAAAAAATTTTGTTTGGGTCAGTTTAAAAATAAAATTAAAAATAAAAAATAAATTCCCGGTTTAGTATCAAATTTCCCGGTTATCCCGGTCAATTTTTCAATTCCCGGTCATTTCCCGGTTTTTCCCGGTCAAGTGGCCACCCTGATTTTATTTATCTAAAGGAAGGAAAAAAATTGAGAAAATACTCACTTATCTACATGTGTGCCATTCCAACATTCCTTCGTATTACTGGGAGGAACCACCAGACCATCATTGCACAGCTGATACGGTAAATAAACCCAAAACTGTTTTGAATCTCTGATTTTCTGTTTGATCTCCTTCACCAATTTATCAAGCATCACCGCCGTTGAGGAACGATCTTCCGACATTAAATTTTCATCATAATTCAATGGCTCCAAATCAATGTCTTTACTCCGTCTTCTGCGTCGCCCCAATTGGGGACGTCCACAGCCAGCGAATACTTTTTGCGAAACCTCGTGACTATTCTCCTGAAAATTCATTATAGCCTCGGAAATTTTCAAATTTATCGGCCGCACCAACATTTCAATATTAAATGGACCCAAGAGTCGATCGGCGACATTATTGACAGCCTCTGAAATCAGAAACATTTCAATTACATTTCCATCTAGATTTCCATTTGTATAACAAATAACAAACATGAATTTAATTACACGAAATAATGAATTTTATATAAATTGCAAATAAGAGAGAGAGAGAGAGAGAGAAAATATCCATTTCCAAGTATAAAAATGCATTGGCTAAATCTTGTGCCATTAATAAATTCCGAGAAGCTCATATTAATTAAGAGATAAATTGGAAGTTTTTTTATCATCAAGAGTTACTCATCGCATTTGGCTTTCTTTAATTGAAGAGAGAATTATTCGAATAAAGAAAATTATGCAAAAGAACCTCAAATTTCGCCTTCTTTTAGTCGCAAATTATCAAAAGAAACCGCGACTCTCTGAAAATATTAAATATGCAAGAGATTGCCTTAAATGAAGTAAACAGAGTGAATTATTAAAAATAAAGAAATGTTTTACTCATAGTACGAAATGAATTAAGGCGCCTGAAAAATTAAATTCGCTTCTTTTAAAATGTCTGGCTTCTATTTTCGACTAATTTCAACGATTACTTATCTATTATCAACTAAATAATATTTAATTGAATCAAATAATTTTTATTTAAGTCAATTAAATTTTAATTCAACTAATAATTTCAGTATTTGAAGCAAATGCAATTTAATTTACTGAAATAAAAATTATTTGATACAAGTAAATACTTATTTGATAAATAATAGAAAAGTAATCGTTTATTTGAATTAAATACATTTCTTTAATGTATAAAAAAATCAAGAGAAGTTGATTTATTAAGAAAAATAATTTTATGGAAGCAAAAATTTGTTTTTAGGGGCGTCTACCTATTTAAAAAAAAGTAACTAGATTTCAGCGAACTTTACACGATTATTTATAAAAATTTTAATAAAATTCTTGAAATATTCAATTAATCTTAATAATAGAATAATAGAAATGATAGAAAAAATGATAGAAAATGATAAAATAATAATAGAATTTTTTAAAAATTCAATTATTTCCCAATTTTCCAATTACTTATTTATACACAAACCCAATTACCATTAAAAAAAAAATAGAACTGGAATATATTTCCAACGTAATTTTTTAGAATTTTAAATAAATTTTTTCGAAACTTCAATTTTTAAAAAAAATTTTGAATTCAAATATTCTTAAAATTAAATAACTAACAGAAAATTTAGAAATTAAATTATTTTAGATGCAAATTATACCCTTAAATGCTGCTTTTTACGTTAATTAAAACAAATTTGATTATATCTCTCTTTGTAAAATTCAATTATCCAATTATTAAATTAAAATTCTTTAAAACTTCCATTTTTTTTCAATTTCTAACGAACTTCTCTAATAAATTTATTTATTTTTAATTCAATTTCAATTATTTATTAAATATTAGTAATTATTATTTGGTATAATTTAAATAATTTCAAATAATTATTATTTAATTCTAATTTTAGTGATTTTTTTTAAATTCAAGTATCTTTAAATAATTGAATTTTAAAAAGATTAAAGTGAGAACTTTTATAAATAATTGAATTTTAGAAGGTTTTGAATTAAAATTTTTTAAATTGAATTCGAATTGATTTTCAAAATTATTTAAATTTCTATAAATTACTGAATTTCAATGAATTTATAATTAAATTGTTTTTATAAATAATTGAATTACAAAAGGTTTACAATTCTAATTTTAATAAAAAAATAATAATTGAATTTCAAAGAATTTTAAATTGAAATTTTAGGAAATAATTGAATTTGAAGAAGTTTTCAATTAAAATCGTTAAAAATTTATTATTTATTATTTTCTAGAATTATAATGAAATTGGCCAAAAAAATTCAATTATTTTCAAAAATGTTACTAAAATTATTCTAAGAAATTTAATTATTTTCAAGAATTTTAATAACATTCGTCGAAAAAATTCAATTTTCAAAAAATTTAATAAAGTTTTCTCCAAGAATTCAATTATTTTTAATTTAATCAAATTATTTACTAATACAATTTAATTATTTTTAAAAAATTAATTAATTGAATTTGAAAAAGTTTTCAATTAAAATCTTTAAAAATAGATGAATTTTGATGGATTTTAAATTGAAATTTCTTTAAATAATTTAATTTGAAATGGTTTTAAAATAAAATTTTTACAAATGTAATTGAATTTCAGAAGGTTTTGAATAAAATTTTTTTAAATTGAATTCGAATTTATTTTGATTATTGAAATTTTTATAAATAAATGAATTTCAAAGAATTTATAATTGAATTTTTTTTATTTAAATAATTGAATTACAATTAAGGTTTACAATTCTAATTTTTATAAATAATAATTGAATTTCAAGGATTTTTAAATTGAAATTTTTGGAAATAATTGAATTTGAAAGGATTTTGTATTGCAATTTTCTTACAATTAATTTTTAGTTCACAATTTCAATTAATTGACAATTTCTTATTAAATTTTTTAAAATTCAAGTATATACCTTTAAAGAATTAAGTTAAAATTCCAGACCAATTTTTTCAAAGTTTTAATTAATTTCTGTAAAATTTAAATAATTTTTGCAAATAAATGTATTTATGTACCTCAATTTTGGTTCTAATTCTAGAAATTTCATTTTTTTCAGTACTTTTGATAAAATCTCCTACCATTTTCCTGATTTCCCTGACCAATTTCATTTTTCCTGATTTTTTATTGATTTCCCTGACCATTGTCAACCCACGAGGGTGAATTTTATAACATTTATGATCCAACGATAATTATTTTTAATCACATTATTATTTTTGTCAATAAATAATTTTTTTTTAACAGAAAACAATATTTTTTGTTAACAAATTGTTATATTTTGAATTTTCAATGAAGAAATATTGTTTAAAAAAAAGATTTCAGCTAAAAATTTGAATAGAAGAAACATTATTTCTGCATTAACACAGTTTTTCTAAGGATATCAAATTGAGACAAAAAAAAATTAATCAAAAGTGTTGCGAACAATTTTTTTTTAAATCAAAATACAAAAAATAGAACATTTTTCAACGAAAAATATTTTTTCTATAGGTACTAACACTGTTTCTCTAAGAATATCAAATTGAGACAGAAAAATTAATAAAAAATGTTGCGAAGCAACGTTTTGATTAATTTTTTTGTCTCAATTTGATATCCTTAGAAAAATTGTAAAATCGTTGATTATAAAAGTTGTGAACTTCATCCTGCATTTGATTATTAGAAAAAAATATACCAGACACTTATTCAAGAATCGTTAATTGCTTTAAAGTATATATATATGAATATATAAGCGATGGAAAATCAGAGAAGAACTCACCGACAAAATGATTCCATTCAGCGTCAAGTGCTGCGTGATGTGCGAGGCAGCCCTTCATCACATTTGCGCACATGTCACTACACGCCAAAACATTGCCAGGAATCCCGCTGCAGGACGGACAGGCCGTCATTCTCGTTAATGCTGCAGCACACTCGGCTGATGGTTTTAGCTGCGACAACAAGTTTATTACAATTATATTAGGAATAATTCAACGGTACATGCGTCTGTTCTAGATAAATCAATTTCATTCTCGCGGTGTTAATTCGTTTATATCTCAAAACTGAAAGCTTTTCCATTCCCTATATAGGTACTGACAAGAGAGCTTTATACCGTTTTACAATAAACAAAGAGGGTGATTCGAATAAATATATACCTATATACATACACCGACTATATAGAGCTTAAAATTCAACAAGTTACAGTTTCAAATAACCAGTTTAAAAGTAACAAAAAAAGTCTGCTAAACGAAAAGCCTTTGACTTTAAAAGCTTTTAAATTGAATAGGTTGTAAAGATAAAAACTTTCATCCCGAACAAAAACGATAATCGAATTAAATGCACGAAGATTATCGTACGGGGGAAAATTAAATAATCTGTGGACTTAAAATAGCACACCTTTTATTCTGCACAGCTTGCAATTATTGTAATTTCTAAAATACGTAAATGTCATTATTTTTCTTTTAAAGTTATTTTTAGGATAAATTAACGTAATCTTTAGGGTTTTAGTCTTGGGATCGATTATGAAATTTCGTTTCTATTTTGGCTCTTCATTTTCACGTTGATAGATTTTTATTTCCATTTGGATTTTTACTTTCTCTTTGGCAAATTTTTATTTCCACTTTCACTTTTATTTTGATCGATTTTTATTTTCAACTTTCACTTTCATTTTCACTCTTTTTACTTTGATCGATTTTTATTTTCACTTTCATTTTCTCATAAAAATTAAAAATTTATCAAAGAGGAAATGAGAGTGAAAATAAAAATCTATTAAAAAGGAAATGAAAGTGAAAGTAAAAATGAAAGTGAAAATGAAATTACATAATTGACTCCCAGTAATTAATACAATAAATAATATAATAATAATAATAAATAAATGAAAAGGACTATTTAATTTAAATTTTGATTTTAAAATTTTTTAAATTGTAATCTTTTGCAATTTATTCATTTTTATTTTAAACTTACCGTTTGCATATTTTTCAGGACATCGGCCGCGACATTGAGAGCTTGACTGAATGCTCTCGTGGCGACAAATGACCTTTTAACTTGATTTCCTAATTTCGAAGGCACATCTCCAAATGGTCCCATTTCTTTCATGTGCATTCCAACACACTCCAAGTACTTTGCATCGAAAGTATACTGACTATTCAGTACAGTAAACATTTTCTGATAAAGGGTATTGAAAAAATTGTCCATCACATCGTCCAAGTCAACCTGCAAACAAAGAAATAAATTAATCAATTGGAAAATATCTAATTATTTTATTTTCATTAAAAAAATAATTATTTTGTTATGTATTTTATTATACTACCAAATGTTACGCGTTAATTAGAAATTTTAAAGAACTTAGATTTTAGAAAAATTTTCAAAAGTAATATAATTCTTATCACAAAATTTAATTATGTTCAAAAATATAAAAAAATTCTCGTCAAAATTTCAATTATTTTTGTAAATAATAAAATTCTTCTCTTCGAAATTCAATTATTTTCAAAATTTTAATAAACTCTTTGGCAAAATTTCAATTTTTTAAAAAATTTTCTAAAAGAATTCAATTATTTAAAAAAAAAATTTCATAAAATTCTTTAAGCAGACATTTAATTATTTTCATAAATAATAAAAATTTCACAGGATTTCAAGTATTTAAAAATTTTTTTTTATAAATTACTTCGCAATAATTCAATTATTTTTATAAGTAATAAATTTTTTACAGGAATTCAATTATTTTCATAAATAATAAAATTGCTCTAAATAATTCAATTATTTTCAAAAATATTTTTTAAATTTTCTTTGCATAATTCAATTATTTCAAAAAGTTTTTTTTTAAAATTTCGCAGCAATTCAATTATTTTTATAATGAATAATTTTCTCTACAGAATTCAATTTACATATTTAAAATTAAATTCAATTATTAAATTAAATGAAATTTAAGAATTCAATTATTTAACAATTTTTTTAAGGGAATTCTACGCAAACATTTAATTATTTTTATAAATAATAAAAATTTCACAGGAGTTCAATTATTTATGAATTTTTTATAAATTTCTTCGCAAGATTTCAATCATGTTCATAAATAATAAAATGCTTTTTAGGAATTTAATTATTTTCAAAAATTTTATGTTAAAATTTCTTTATATGAACTTAATTATTTTCTAATATTTAAAAAATAAATATTATTATTATTAAATATTATTATTATTAAATATTTTCATAAATAATAATTTTCTCTAAAAAATTCAATTATTTTAAAAAAATTTAATAACACTTTCTGAAACTATTTCTTTTCAAAAATATTTTGATAAAGTTTCTTTATGTGAATTCAATTATTTTTAATACAATTTCAATTAAATTTCTCGAAAAAATGTAGTTATTCTCAAAATTATTAAAAAATTTTAATTTTACACAATTTTAATTAAAAATTCACCTATAAAAGTTAGTATCGTAAAAAATATAAAAAATTTAAGGAATTTCAATTATTTTCATAAATAATATAACTCATCACAGATTTTCAATTACTTTTAATGTACAATTTTAATCAAATTCCTCGAAAAATATAAATGTTTTTAATTTATACATTTTATTACAATTCATCAAAAGAATTCAATTATTTAAAAAGATGTTGATAAAATTCTTCAAGGAAATTCAATTTTAAGAAAAATTCAATTATTTTAATAAATACCAAAATTCTTCCCAGAGATTCAATTATTTTCATGAATTTTAATAAAATTCTTTGCAATATTCAATTATTTTCAAAAATATTTAATTAAAAAAAATTTCATTTAAAGTTTTATGCAATAATTGAATATTAATAGCATTATAGCTTAAATTTTTAGAAATAATTGAAATTTGGAAAGATTTCAAATCAAAATTTCTCAAAATTTGAATTTTTCATCTACTTTTAGCGTATTAATTGACAATTATGTATAGAGTTATTAAAATTTTTAATTAAATTTTTTTTGAAATTATTTAATGTTTTTATTTCTTAAAATTTCTTTTAAAAAATAGTAATTGAATTTGAATGAAAAAAAAATTTTGAAGAAGTTACAGTAAAAATATTCGTATGGAAAAATAATAATAATTAAATATTTATTTAAAAAAGCAATTATTGATGTTTTCGAATAATACAATTAAAGAAATTCGTAAATAAATGCAATAGAATACTTTTTGAGTATCTAATAATTTTTAGAGTGAATCAGAATATTCTTTAGAGCCAGAAAAAAATTAAAATTTTTTCTAGAAATCACGTAAAAGTCAGGGAATAAAAAAATTAAAATTTTTGTGTCAACCCTGTTGCAAAAAGAAGATGTTTTTCGCTCTTGGTTCACAATCTACTATATTACAAAATATCTCGATCCACCATTTCAAAAAAAAATTAAATTAGAATTATATTTTTAATTTTTTACCATCATATGTTTAATATTTATTATCTACTTCGTTTTCTCTAAAAAATAGTTTTTAATTACTGGTTATAATGGTTTTTAATTAACTAATAATAATAATAATAATAATAATAATAATAATAATGAATATGATTAGCAACGATGAAGAAAGAAATTTTTCAGTAAATAATATCGCAGTCGATCGAATATATAATGATCGATCATCAGGAAAACTCAGAACCATCATTTTAGTTTGACGTAACGAATTATCCTTTCCTCTAAACCAGTTGTGGCAAATTGTAAATCATGCGAAACACGTTGCCTCTGTTTATCTCCTGGGTTTCGTTGCAATCGCGCACACACCATACTAAAGAGATGTTTTATAAATGAGTGTTGATTCGAGGATAATAGTTGCACGAAGCACGAACGTACGCGAATAATTTCACTCATTAATGAAATGTAAAGGATGTTATAACAATGAAGAAAAATTAACACCGGCAGCACCACAAAAATGCGGTTGCAAATAAAATTCGACACGCTCATTAATTATTATGTCAGATGTATCTATAATGGATTTCACGAAATTAGTTCCTTTAAATTCACGCTTTTTAAACGGTACTTAAAAAATAATTGTTAATAAATCAGTTTCATTATTGGTACTTGGAAAATAATAATTATTAAATCCGTTTGAAACGGTACTTAAAAAATAATTTAATTTTTTAATTGTGTCTCCAAAGCAAGAGACCCAAATAGCAAAACAAATAATAAAGAAAGAATTTTATTTCAATTTATCAAAATTGTATTTTTGCTACTTTTTACTTTTTATCATTTTTTTTTTTAATTGACGAGCGCGAAAAGAAAAGAATTTACAAAAATAGTAACAGACATTGAATCTAGAAAGTTTGACAATTAGTATCAATTAATTTCAATTTTCGATTCACTTTAGTTTGCAATATTTTTATCATCTCCTATTTTTCAGAATTATCTTTAGTTTTAGAGTTAATTTATTTGATAAAGGAACTTATATTTAAAGTCTCACTTAGTAAAAATAAAAAAATCATTATAAAATAAAAATAAAAATAACCATTAGTAGCTCTTTCTGAAATTAATTATTATTATTAATTTATTATTATTTCATAATTAATTATTATTGTTTAATTTTCAAAAATTTTAATATAATTCTCAGCAAGAATTCAATAATTTTTATAATTAATAACATTCTTCGGAAGAATTAAATTATTTTTATAAATAGTAAAATTTCTCGCAGGAATTGAATTATTTTCAATACAGCTTTAATAAACTTTTACGAAAGAATTCAATTATTTTCTAAAATTTGAATAAATCCATTAAAACAATTCAATTATTTTTTTTTAATAGTAAAGACTTTTCAAACATTCAATTATTTTTAATTCTTTTAATTTTTTTTCCTTCTCGTTTCCTTCTCGTTATATAAAACTTTTTTTCTGTAAAATTCCTTAAAAAATTTATTAATTTTCAAAAAGTTTAATAAATTTCTTGAAAAATATTCAAATATCTTCTTTAAAACTTAAGAAATTTCAATTATAATACCAAAATTTAATAAAATTTCCAAAAATAATTTAAAACAATTCTAAAATTGAGTTAATTTCCAAAAATTCAATTATTTCTAAAATTGTATATAAAATTTATATTTAAAAATTCAATTATTTTCAAAATTTTTAAGCAATTTCTTGTAAAATATTAAATTATATTCTATAAAAATAAGAAAATGATAAAATTTGTTTATAAAAATTTAATTATGTCAATTTTTTAATAAAATTCTTTGAAAAATGAAATTTCTTTTTATAGAATTTGAAAATTAATTTTTCAGAATTTTAAATACAATTTCTTTAAAGAATTCAATTATGTTCAAAAATCTACAAAAATTCTTGTCAAAATTTTAATTATATTTATAAATAATAACATTCTTTAGAATTATTAGAAAATTCTAGAAAAATTCAATTTTTTAAATTAAAAAATAAATAATTGAATGATTGTTAAAATTGAATTCTCATAAAGAATTTTACCAACAAATTTTTAAATATAATTCAATTCTTTTGACAAATTTTAATGAAACTTTTTAAGAATAATTACATTTTTCGAGAAATTCGATTAAAATATTGTATAAAAAATAATAGAAATCCTGCGATGAGTTTTATTATTCATGAAATTAATTAAAATTTTCCCAAGAATTTTATTAAAATTTTTCTAAAATAATATTGAATTTCGGAAAAGAATTTTATTATTTATAAAGACACTTGAAATTTTGACAAGAATTTTTTTTTTTTATCATAATTGAATTTCTGCGACGAATTTTATTATTTACAAAAATAATTGAATTCTTGATAAGAACTTTGTTAAATTTTTTTTAAATAATTGAATTCTTGCGACGAATTTTATAAAAATCTTTTTTAAAAATTGATATTTTTCGAAAAATTTTATGAAATTTTGTATTTTAAACAATTGAATTCCTGTAAAATCTTTATTGCTTATGAAAATAATTGAATTTTTTCGAAGAAACTTGTTAAACATTTTGTAAATAATTGAATTCCTTTGAAATTTTGCCAAGAATTTTATTAAAATTTTTAAAAATAATTGAATTTCGATGGAAAATTTTTAATTTTTGAACATAATTGAAATTCTGCGAAGAATTTTTATAATTTTTGAAAATAATTTGAATTTCTCGAATCATTTGTAACTTTTCCAAAAATTCAATTTTTTTTTAGTATTTTTAACTAAAATTCTTCTAACAATCTAGTATTTAGGAAAATTGTAAAAATTATTCATTAAATAATTTATAAGTCATAATTTTATGATAGTTCTTGAAAAATTAAATTATTTAAAAAGAAATTATTGTTAGAAATAGAAAAAATTGAAGGTTTTGTATTAAAATTTGTGGTAATTTCATACTTTACGAGTCAAACAAAAAAAAAACATCAAAATTCAGAGTTTTGTCATGAATTTTAAAAATTCAATTTTTTCCAGTACTTTTACTTAAAATCCCTAACTTTTCCCCAATTTCCCTGATCAATTTTACTTTCCCTGACTTTTCCCTGAATTCTCTGACTTCCCTGACCTGTGGCAACCCTGTTCAAACTGCGAACAGATTACCGGAATACAACGATTATTAATATAGATTTTTTCTAGTTCGGAATGAAAATAAAAATAATTAAATAAGTTGTTTTAATGCTTCTTGGATTATAATTTCGCTTTTTAACCCATTGTCTCAAAAATACTTTTATAAAATTTGCTAATTATTTTCTCACACTAAAGTAAAAAAAGTAAAAAGCAAAAAAGTGCAAATGATAAAACGCAAACTAAGGTTGAAACTGAATTCTCGTGTTTTAAATTTATTTAATTTATTTAAACGAGTAAAATTTTGCAAAGTTGAAACATAACTTTTGATTGAATGAAAAGAAACGTGTCTGATAAACGGAGGAGTGTTTCACATGTGTCTCCAAGTGAAGAACATTCTCCACTTTGTGATATGAAGTTGATTGTATTTTAGAACAGTGTGCTCCTGACATTTCAGTTTTCATGCGATTATATAGTAGTCTACAAGTTTGATAACTATGTATATATATTTGCAATTGTCTGCCCCTGTCGTTTCAATACGACAATGTACAATATTCGTCTGGAATGTGAATTAACAGAGAAATATGTATATTAATATAGTGGCTTGCATCCACTAATTTTAGTTCATGATCATCTCGTAATCACACAAGCATAAATCGATTGCTTCAACAGACAAGCCTACGAATATCAGAGAAGCGATAGCTATATGTGTATGTGTATTAACTGCGCGGGAATCACAAATCCTCCTCTTCTGTATATATACATTACGAAATTCCAATTCTAAGGTTGATCAAACATTTTGAAATTCTCATTTGTATGAATCATTTTCTTCATATTTTTGCCCAAAAGCAAATATTTTATTTCTTGTTATCTTTTTTTTATATTCGCATAAATTTCTATATGGTTTTTTTTCTCTTCAATAATTTTTCACTTCTTGTTGACTTTTGAAGATTTTTCAAGATTTTTCAAGATTCTTGAAGATTCTTGAAAATTATGAAATATTTATAGTTTGGATTTAAAATTTCTGCGATAAGTTTCATTAAATTGTGACACGCTCTGAAGAAAGGGACCTAAGTTAATATAGCCACACTAAAAATTTTGGTAAATATTCATCTTTTGAAACGTAGTTAACAATATTTTCGAAAAGGCTTGAAATAAAATTTTTTATAATTAATTGCATTTCAAAGGTTTAACTATTAAAATTTTTATAAATACTTCAAATTTCAAACGGTTTTAAATTAAAATTTTCATAAGTAATTGAATTTTAAACGACTTACAATTGAAATTTTTATTAATAATTGAATTTCAAAAAGATTTACATTGAAATTTTAAAAAATTGAATTTCAAAATGTTTCAAATTGAAATTTTTATGATTAATTGAATTACAAAGGGTTTTAAATTGAAATTTTTACAAATGATTGAATTTTAAAGAGATTACAATTGAAATTCTTATAAATAATTGATTGTCAAAAGGTTTATAAATGAAAATTTGATAAATAATTGTATTATTAAAAGGCTTAAAATTGAAATTTATACAAGTAATTGAATTTCTAAGGGATTGCAATTGAAATTTTTATAAATAGTAGAATTAATAATTTCAAAGAGTTTGAAAATAGAATTTTTATAAATATTTGAATTGGAATTTTTCTGATTAATTGAATTTCAAAGGGTTAATTATTAAAAATTTTATAAATAGTCAAGCTTAGAATTGAAATTTTTATAAATAATTGAATTTCAAAAGGGTTTGCACTGAAATTTTTAAAAATTGAATTTCAAAATGTTTATAATGATTGATATTTTTAAAAATAATTGAATTTCAAAATTTTTACAATTTAAATTTCCATAAATAATTGAATTTCAAAAGGGTTTACATTGAAATTTAAAACAATTGAATTTCAAAATATTTAAAATTGAAATTTAAAACAATTGAATTTCAAAATATTTAAAATTGAAATTTAAAACAATTGAATTTCAAAATATTTAAAATTGAAATTTAAAACAATTGAATTTCAAAATATTTAAAATTGAAATTTTTAAGATTAATTGAATTTCAAAGAATAAACTATTGAAATTTTTATAAATAGTTAGGCTTAGAATTGAAAATTTTTATAAATAATTGAATTTCAAAAGGGTTTGACCTGAAATTTTTTAAAATATAAATTCAAAATTTTTACAATTCAAATTTTCATAAATAATTAAATTTCAAAAGGTTTCCAATTCAAATTTTTATAAATAATTGATTTTCAGAAGTTTTATAAATGAAAATTTTATAAATAATTAAAATTTTAAAAGCTTACAATTGAAATTTTTACAAATAATTGAATTTCAAAGAGTTTATAATTAAAATTTTTAAAAAGCAATTAAATTTCAAAAAGGTTTACAAATATAAATTTGATAAATTAGTTAAAATTTCAAAAATAGTTTAATGCAAGTATTTATAAGTAATTGAATTTCAAAGCGGTTGACAATTGAAATTTTTTTAAATAATT
This sequence comes from Leptopilina syphax, assembly GCA_032872505.1. Taxonomy (NCBI): domain Eukaryota; kingdom Metazoa; phylum Arthropoda; class Insecta; order Hymenoptera; family Figitidae; genus Leptopilina; species Leptopilina syphax. The sequence continues at coordinate 11,216,579 of CM065470.1, forward strand.
GAATTTCAAGAAGATTGAAATGAAAACTTTGATAAATAATTGAATTTCAAAGATTTTTAAATAGAAATTTTTTAAAGTAATTGAATGTTAAAGGACTTACAATTGAAATTTTTATAAATAGTTGAATTAATAATTTCAGAGTTTTAAAATTGAATTTTTATAAGTATTTGAATTTTAAAAGGGTTTGAATTGAAATTATTCTAATTAATTGAATTTCAAAGGGTAAACTATTGAAATTTTTATAAATAGTTTCATTTCAAAATAGGTGTTAAATTGAAATTTCCATAAATAATTGAACTTTAAACGGTTTACAATTGAAATTTTTATAAATAGAATTTCAAAATTTGTACAATTGAAATTTTTATAAATAATTGGATTTTAAAGGACTTATAATTTAAATTTTTATTAATAATTGAATTTCAAAAGTGTTCACATTGAAATTTTGAAAAATTAAATTTTAAAATGTTTAAAATTGAAATTTTTATGATTAATTGAATTTCAAGAAGATTGAAATGGAGACTTTTATAAATAGTTTAATTTCAAAATAGGTTTTACATTGAAATATTTATAAGTAATTAAATTTTAAAGGGTTTAAAATTTATTTTTTACAAATAATTGAATTTTCAATGGATTTGCACTTAAATTTTTCAAAATTAAATTTCAAAATGTTTGCAATTGAAATTTTCATAAATAATTGAACTTGAAACGGTTTATAATTGCAATTTTTGTAAATAGTTGTTTTTCAAAAGGTTTATAAATGAAAATTTGGTAAATAATTGAAATTTTTACAAATAATTGAATTTCAAAGAATTAACAATTGAACTTTTAATAAATACTTAAATTTCAATGGCTTTTAAATTGAAATTTTTCCAAGTAATTGAATTTTAAGTGGTTTAACATTAAATTTTTTATAAGTAATTGAATTTTATAAGTTTTTCAGTTGAAATTTAAAATAATTGAATTTCTAAAAGTTTCAAATGGAAATTTCAGGAAATAATTGAATACGAAAAAGTTTTGAATTGAAATTTTTGTAAATAATTGAAATTCATTGGAAAATATATAGAGATTGATGTTTTGATTTTAATGATTATAGTGGGTCTAAAATTTACAACACTTTTAGTAAATAAAGTCAGTGATAAATTTTCAAGAGCAAATCGATTTAAAAACAATAATATATTGATAAAGGAAAAAATGATAAAAATTTCGAAAATTAAAAAAAAAAAGAATGCCAAAGAGAAAGTAGAAATTATTGAATGAAAAATAGTGCTGAGATTAAAACATTATACACTTATATGGAAGAGAAATGAAACTCTCCATATAAAGATGAGGGGCACATGGTATTAATTTTAATAGTATAGCATTATATCGAGCTGAAAAGTGGGAGATATTTTTAGATTCAAGAATTTTATCAAGAAACGGACGATTGCGTATACGTCGAAAGTGCATTGATTAAATTCACCGTGGCACGCGATACTTTTATATAGCTTTTGTGTATTATAAACGATGAGATAGAGGGTAGGGGGCGAACAACAACTCGCATATAATTGCGGTGAGCCAAGCATGAAGACAAAATGACGGAAAAGTATAGTACGAACCATAAAAAGCAAAAGGGAAGACAGATAATTGTACTCAATAATGAATTTTTCCAACTTTATGAATATTAGTGGATATATTTTCAAATGAAACGATTCACCTGGGAAAAATATTTCTTAAGAAATTAAAGAAGGAAATGCCTAAATAATTACCTTCAGCAATTATCATATTTGAGAAACGATTCGTTTTCATTTTCAAGAAACCTCATGGGAGAGTGAAGGAAAAAAAAAGAAGAACTTCGTATTACGAAAATTCACAGGGGGAAATGGTCAATTTTTACCAATTACTGCGTATTCGCCTGACAAGTTTTATTATAAAAATATAAATAATTTTCTAGTTTTATTTATTTATTGCTTAGAAAGGAAGGATTGTATTTTTATTTTATTGTTACTACTTTCGATTTAAATTTTATTATCAAAAATGTTTTTTAAATTATTATTAATTCTTAACCGAGAAAATGTTTAATTTACAATATTTATATTTTTATTCTTTATTTTATTTTTAAAAATATAAGAGCAGAAAAAAATTCGCTTGCGACAAGTTTAATCATGAAAATAAAAGTACAAAAAAAGCTAAAGTTTTGAACGTGTTCGAAAATACAATTTTAAAAATAAATATAAATACGAAAGTAAAAAAATAGAAATAATTTTAAATTATATAGATAATTTATAGAAAAAATAGAGAAATAAATATAATGCCGCATATTATTTAATGATATGAGTGAAATAGACTTAAAGTTGAATTGAATACTTTTCAACAACTTTTGCGAAGAGTATTATGGAAAAAAAGGAAGAAATTTGCCTTTGAAAATTGAGCTTTAGAACTGGTGTGAAATTTGATTTACAATCGCTCTCAGCTCCCGTCTTTCAAACAAAATGTGAAATACGAGCAAAGTTCGCTCCAGTTATGTACTGATGGCGAATGTAAAAAAGGACCTTTAAGAGCAAAAAGATTATGGAACGATTGAAATGCTGAGAAATGTCAAGGGAATTTAATTATAAACTTTTCTTCTCTAAACTTTACTTACACTTTTAGTTTTGATTTCAAATCCCACCGAGTGCGGAAAACACTCGTATTTTTCTTTTCCCCGCACATAATTTCCAAAAAAAAAGAAAATTAATTTCTACTTTGAATTTTTATTCATTTAAAAAAATTCTCGTTTAGAAAACAAAAAAATTTTGAAAGAAAAAAAATTCGTTTTATAGAAAACAAAAAAATTGATTTTAAAGAAAAAAAATCGTTTTCAAGAAAACGAAATAATTAAATTTATAAAGAAAATAAAATTCGCTTCAAAGAAAACGAAAAAGTTTATTTTAAAGAAAAAAAGTTATTTTAAAGAAAACGGAAAATTAATTTTAAAGAAAAAAAATTTTTTTTTTAAGAAAACTAAATTAAATTTAAAGAAAATAAAATTTGCTTTAAGAGAAAACGAAAAAAATTCAGTTTAAAGAAAACAAAAAATTATTTTAAAGAAAAAAAATCAATTTTAAAGAAAACGAAGAAAAAATTCATTTAAAAAAAAATGGTTTTAAAGAAAAAAAAAAATTGTGAAGATTGTAATATAAAAGGTTAAGAAAGTTTTCCCTGCTCCTAAAACCACAAATCTATGCGAGATGAATTTTTTTCCTTACCGATCCTGTGTCGTAGTATTTTTCCAGCTCTTTGAAAAGGTCCGTGAAGACGTAGGAATTCTGTTCGTATAAGATGCCATAAGTCTTCTTAAACATGTCATGAAATCCGACTTTGCTCGACTTCAAGAGATCTTGAAAATAACCTGCAAAAAAAAAAAAAAAATGGCAATATTCATATAAGAAAATTGTTCCCGTCAGAGAAAGATGATCTTATTTTTAACAATAAGAAAAAAAAGCCGCACAGGATTTATACTGCGGTGGTGAAGTTGACAACGCTTTATGATCAACGATTTAGATGAAAGAAATATTTTTCGAAGTAAATTTTTCAGTTTGTTTTCGCTTTGGACAAATTTTTTTAATAAAAATAGTAAAATTTATTATTATTCTGCTTTAGATTCAAATTTTTTTAAAAATTCAATAATTTATAAAAATATTGTTATGAAACATAAAGATATCGATTACTCCGAGTCTTCGACTCGGAATGATCAATTTCTTCATGTTTTCAATTATTTTATTAAAACTTTTTTTTAATAATTAAATTCTTTTGGAAAATTTTCGAAAATAATTGAAATTTTGCAAAGAATTTTATTGAATTGAATTTTATTAAAGATTTGAAAATAATTAAATAAAAATTAAAAAAATTTTTTTTTAATAATTGAATCCTTTGGAAAATTTTTGAAAATAATTGAAATTTTGCAAAGAATTTTATTAAATTGAATTGTATTTAAGTTTTGAAAATAATTGAATTTCGGAGAAGAATTTTAATATTTATAAAGATAATTGAAATTTTGCCAAGAATTATGTCAAATTTTTGAAACTTAACAGTAATTCAATTATTTGTAAAAATTTCAATTTTAAGCCTTTTAAAATGTCAATTATTTATCAAATTTTCATTTATAAACCTTTTGAAAATCTATTATTTGTAAAAATTTCATTTGTAAACCGTCTGAAGTTCAATTATTTCTAAAAATTTTAATTGAAAACATTTTGAAATTCAATTATTAAAAATTTCAGTGCTAACCCTTTTGAAATTTAATTATTTACGAAAACTTTAATTTTAAGCCATTTGAAATTTTAATTTTTTATCAAATTTTCAATTGTTTATCCTTTGAAATTCGATTATTTGTAAAAATTTCAATTTTAAGCGTTTTAAAATTTCAATTATTTATCAAATTTCTATTTATAAACCTTTTGAAAAATCTATTATTAAAATCTTTTGTAAAATCTAATATTTATAAAAATGTCAATTATAAACCATGTTTGAAGTTCAATTATTTGTGAAAATTTTAATTGTAAACATTTTGAAATTCAATTTTTTTAAATTTCAGTACAAACCCTTTTGAAATTGAATTATTTATAAAATTTTCAATTGTAAGCCGTTTAAAATTCAATTAATTTAAAAATCTTGGAAATTTAATTATTTATAAAATTTTTCATTTGAATCTTCTTGAAATTCAATTATTTAAAAAAATTTCAATTGTAAAACGCTTTTGAAATTCAATTACTTATAAATACTTGTATTGAACTATTTTTGAAATTTTAACTATTCATAAAATTTTTATTCGTAACCCTTTTTGAAATTTAATTGCTTCTTAAAAATGTTAATTTAAAACCCTTTTAAATTCAATTATTTATAAAAGTTTCTATTTTAATCTTTTTGAAATTCAAGTTTTAAAAAAATGTCAATTGTAAATCTTTTGAAATTCAATTATTTTTACAAATTTTAATTTGCAACCTTTTAAAATTTTATTTATAGAAATATTTTAATTCAAAAGCTTTTGAAATTCAACTATTTTTAAAAATTCCAATTGTAAAACTTTTTAAATTCAATTTTAAAAATTTCAATTTAAATATCTTTTCAAAATCTTTCTATATTATTTATAAAAATTTCAATTGTAAACCCTTTGGAATTCAATTCTTTAAAATAATGTAAACTGCAACTTTCCCCAATTTTTAGAATTGTTGAATAAAATTATTCACTAAAAATCTTTTATAAATAATTATTTTGAAAAAGTTCTTCAAAATTATTTTTGACAATAAGTGAAAAAATAATTTTTAGAAAAGTTTAAAATGTTTTAAGAAATGAAAAAAAATCTATTGATTAACAAATTTTCCGCGAGTAATAAATTTTCAATAACTACAAATATTTGCAGAATTTGATTATTCATTTCTGATTCCGCGCAATTTTTCCTTTCTATTTTTTTCCCCCCTTTTTTTGAAACGTTATTTCAAAGCAAAAGTTCTGACTTTACTTCTCTGATCGACGCTTTTTAATTAAAGAAATTCCAAGGTTTCACCTTTCACGAACAGGTCGAGCCGACAGGGAAATTGGCGTCGGTGTCGCCTCAACGCCGGGAAAAAGGGGGAAAAGCCGTTGTCGACGATAGAAATTAGACGAGATTTCACTAGAGCAGGACGAGCGTTTTGCGCGAATTAAAAGCAGGCTGCTGCTGCTACTGCTGCGTTAAGTGCTCCCTTTTTGCCCTTTATGCGCTTTGATATCGTCAGACCAGAGTAGTCGGCGATACGTTAGGTATAGTCCTGTCCTTTCACATTTTACCTTTCCCTTATATACAATTTCCTATCTTTTTCTCATTTTTCTCCCGTCTCACTTTTCCCTCGCCTTTTGTCGTCAAAAAAAAAAAAAAAAAAGGGAAAAAAGAGAAATTTTTAATCTCGTTCTTCGCACGATGAAAGTGGTGATAAGAAGAGAAAAAAAAGGAAAGAAAAGAGGGAAATTATATATGTAGGTTGGTGCTTCACGTTTGGGATTTAAGTGTGCGAAATGGAGGTACCATAAGGGTTTATTGTTATCGATGAAAGTAATTTTTCAAGTCTGTCGATTTTTCCCGTTTATCAAATTGAACATTCGGCAAAAATTGCGTATATCGACTTTTTATACATATGAGTGGGAATTTTATATTAAAAACATTTTTCTCCTCGAACAAAGACAGGGTTGCTACAAAAATTTAATTCTGTATTCCCCATGACTTTTCCCTGATTTCCAGAGTTTTTTCTGACTGATTTTGACTTTTTCCTTGACCCTAAAAAATATTCTGATTCATTCTAAAAATTATCAGGTACTCAAAAAAATGTTCTATTACATTCATTTACGAATTTATTTAATTGGAAAATTATTCGAAAACATCAATAACTTCTTTATTAAATAAATATTAAAAAATAATTATATTTTTTCATAGGAATATTTTTACTGTAACGTCTTCAAAATTATTTTCATTATTTCAATTTACTTATTATTTTCTAAACGTTTTAACTAAAATTTTTCCTTGAAACAAATTATTTTTAATAATTTTTGAAATAGTTCCTTTAGAATTTTCAAATTCATTTGTTTATAACTCAATATTATGAAATTTCAATTATTCGAAAATTCTTCAATTAAATATAAATTAGAAAATAAAAAATTCAAATATTTTTTTAAAAAATTCAATTAAATTAAAAAAAAAAAATTAATTGTACAGTTAGTTTAAAGAAAGTATGAAAAATTCAAATTTTTAATGATTTTAATTTGAAACCTTTTCAAAATTATTTTTAAATCAATAATTTTTATTATAGAAAATTCAACGAAAATTCAATTATTTTAAAACAAAAATAATAATTTATTGAATAAATGAATGTTTCTCAAAATTGAATTTTCATAAAGAATTTCATCAACAAATTTTTAAATCATTGACTTTCTTTGACGAATTTAAAAATTTTTTTAAGAATGCATTTTTCGAGAAATACAATTCAAATTGTGTTAGACTTAGAAATAATTAAAATACTGCAATTCGTATGAAAAATTCAAATTTTTAATGATTTTAATTTGAAGCCTTTTCAAAATTCAATTATTTCTAAAAATTAATGCAATAAAGCGTTTAACATTCAATTATTATCTAAAATGGTAACTAAAAATTATTTTTAAATCAATTTTTATTAAAAAATTCTATGAAAATTCAATTATTTAAATACAAAAATAAATGTTTTATTGAATAATTGAAAATTTCTTAAATTGAATTCTTTCGTAATAAGTTTTATTAATTATTATGATATTAATTGAATTTTTGAAAAGAATTTTATTATTTGTAAAAATAATTAAACCTCTGAAAAGAATTTTAATATTTATGAAAATAATTAAACTATTGCAAAGACTTTTATAGGAATTTTTTAAATAATTGATTTTTTTAAATAATATATATACAAATTCTATTTTAAATAATTTAATGAATGCGAATTTTTTATTATTTATGATAATAATTGAATTTTATCAATACTTTTCTTAAAATAATTGAATTCGTTTGGAAAACTTTATTAAAATAGTAAATATCGAAAATCATTGAACTGAGAAAAATTTTTTTAAAGTAATTGAAATTTTGACAAGAATTTTATTACTCTTAGAAATAATTAAATTCTTGTGATGAATATTGTTATTTATGAAAATAGTTGAATTTTATAAAATTAAAAATATGAAAAATTTAGATTTAAAAAATTTTTAGTTTCAAACCATATCAAAATTTAATTACTTTTAAAAATTCCTCCCAAAAGGCTCGAAATATTATCAAATATTATCTAAATCTTTAACTGAAATGTTTTCTTTAAGTTAAAATTTTCAAAAACAATTGAATTTCTGCGAATAATTTTATTAATTTTGAAAATAATGGAATTCTTGTAAAATATATTATTATATTTATAGAAACAATTGAATATTACAAAGAATTTTATTAAAATTCTTGAAAATAATTGAATTTCTGAAAAGAATTTTGATATTTATCAAGATAATTGAATGTTTCTTAAATTTGAATTCTCTTAAAGAATTTTATCAATAAATTTTTAAATAATTGTACTATTTTGACAAAATTCTGCAATGAGTTTTATTATTTATGAAAATAATTGAATTCCTAAGAGGAATTTTTATTTTTTATGGAAATAATTGAATTATTGCGAAGAAATGTACAAAAAAATTTGTAAATAATTGAATGTCTGTAAAATTTTGATTATTTTTGAAAATAATTAATTCTTTTGGAAAATTTTATTAAAATAGTAGATATTGAAAATCATTGAATTCAGGAAATTTTTTAAAAATAATTGAAATTTTGCCAAGAATTTAAAAAAAAATTTTGAAATTAATTGAATTTTGAAAATAATTGAGAAGAATTTTATTATTTATAAAGATAATTGAAATTTTGACTAGAATTTAAAAAAATTATTGAACATAATTGAATTTGTGCGAAGAATTTTATTCCTTCTGAAAATAATTGAATTTCTGCAATCATTTGTAACTTCTCTAAAATTCAATTTTTTTTTAATAGTATTTATTTAACAGTAATTCTTCTATAAATCCATTATATTTTTCATAATAAATTAAATATTTAAATGATTCAAAAGAGTTTTAAATTTAAATTTTTAAAATAATTGAAGTTCAAAAGGTTTAATATTAAAATATTCATAAATAACTGAATTTCAAATATACTTTTGTAGTTTACAAAAAAATTCAGTTAGTACAGACAAATTTTATTTTAAAAATTTTTGAAACTTATATTTTTTGTGAAAACTACACGTTCTCAAAATAACATTTGACGTGTGATTGCAATTTCTCGCTGCGCGTGTGTATTTCAGACAATCAAGAGTGAAAATTCATTGAAAGTTTAAGTAGACGCTGCAATTCAGGGAGTTTGAGTTTAGAGTGTCCGTCTATTGCTATACGTCTACGTCTATGAGACACATTATGAAGGCACTATAGTTTGGTTTAGTGGTGTGGTATCTTTGGGGTGTCTGTGGACAACGTAATTGCTCCAACCACCCTCATCTCGTTTTCCACCCTACTACATTAACGTGTAAAATCTACAGGGTGCCCCTTTTAAATTTATCCTCAAATTCTCATTTCCAATTTTCCGAACTGATTATTTTTATACTAGAATCATATCAGAGTCAAAAGAACTGTAAATTTAAAATTTAAATTTAAAAAAAATCATGTTTAATTTTTCAATTACCCAGTTGGGGAAAATTCTTACAGAAGGTGATTATAATTATAAGAGAAACAATAAATAAATAAAACATATTAAGTCTATAAATAAATAAGAGTGAAGAAATAGATTAATATAAATAAAATAATTAATTTTCGGTATACCCTATTTTTTCCCCACTATTCACTTTATTCCGCTTGTGAGAGAACTGTCATGCCATCTGGGCGGCAATTTTATGAACTGTATTGGCGCGAAATTCAAAAAACGAAAAAAGTAGATAAGAAATAAATAAGTCGAATAATAATAATAATATTAACAATAATAAAAATAATTTTCAAACAGTACAATTTAGAGGTTGTATTCTTTGTAAAAAAATGATGTGGTAACTTAAAAAATTGATATTGGACAATTTAAAAGTTGTTTCAAGTGTTTTATTGGCGGGACGTGAAAAAGAAAAATGTGAGAGGCATTTCAGCAATTCTTATAAATAGTTATTTGAAACGTGATGTAACTGAAGAATGCTTTTGTTGAACCACCGGATATGTGTGCGGAAAAGGAGGAGACCCTCTCTCGTATCACTCCGGAAGAACCCCTGAAACTTCTATCATGCAGAGTGCGACCAGGATGGGCACAACCTTGACTTGGGTTCTCCTATCTAACGTGCTTCAAAGAAGCCTCTTAGGAGTCACTAAAACAATCTGAATTATCAAAGAAAGCTTGAAATTCTAGACCAAGAATAATCAACGACAAAGTATTCGTTTAAACGTACTTTTCTGGGGAAAAAAATTCTTTACTCTCAATAAGAAAATTCTATAACTGAAAACTTCTTTACTAAATTCTAACTGTAGTAACTAAATTATAACTTTACTAGCTATTCTAACTATAGTGTCATTTGGGGTAAATGTATAATCAGAATATCTATTTTTCAACAAAAATATAAGCTTTTTTTTCGATAAACGGTAAAACTGATGTAAAAGTCAGGAATTTTTATTAAAAGTACTGGACAATATTAAATATTTAGTTGCGTTTATCTCGGCGTTTATAATTTTCATAAATAGATGAACTTCAAAAGGTTTTAATTTGAAATTTAAGAAAATTTCAATTTTGAAAGAATTTAATTATAAATTTTAAAGAACTCAAATTTTTGAACAATTTTAATAATTTAAATTCTTCTGAAATTATAGTTACATTTTTTAAATATATATTTAATTAATAAAATATTAAAAACAATGAATTTATAGAAGAATTTTAGTTAAAAAAAAACAAAACAAAAATTGAATTTTGGATAAGTTACCAGCAAAAATTCAATTATTCTTAAAAGTAATAAAATTCTTTTCCAAAATTCAATTTTATATTCGAAAATTTTAATAAAATTCTTTTTAGCAATTCAACAACTTTCAAAATTAATAAAATTCGTCTCCAAAATTCAATTATGTTCCAAATTTTTAAAAATTCTATAGTCAAAACTTCAATTATCTTTATAAATAATACAATTCATCTCCGAAATTCAATTATTTTTGAAAATTTTAATAATATTCTTGGCGAAATTTCAATTATTTCCAACAACTTTCTTAAAGATTTTAATAAGTAAATAAAAATTTTACTAAAATTCTAACCAAACAGTTAATTATTTTGATAAATAAAAAAAAAATGCAAAGGAGTTTAATTATTTACGATTTTTTATAAATTTCTTCGAAATAATTCAAGTATTTTTATAAATAATAAAATTCTCTTTAGGAATTCAATTATTTTCATTAATAATGAAACTCATCACAGAATTTCAATTATTCAATACAATTTTAGTCGAATTCCTAGAAAAATGTAATTATTCTGCTTAAAAATTTTATTAAAATTCGTCCAAAGAAGTAAATTATTTGACAATTCAATTATTGAAGAAATTATTTATTCTTTTAATTAAATAATTGATTTCTCGTAGAATTTTCTAATAAAAATTAATTTATAAATTATAGTTTGAATTGAAATTTTCGATAATAATTTAATATTAAAAGCATAAAAATGAATTGCAACGAATTGCTACCAAAAATGTCGATGAAATAAAAAATTTATTTAAATTTTTTGGCACCGAAAATCCACACATCAAATCAAAAATCAAAGATCCACTTTAGTATTAAGTTGATAATTTCAAGACAACTGTGAAATAAAATTAAAATAAAGTAATTTCATTCGACTTTAATTTAAAAAAAAATATTGAGTCAATAAATAAATAAATTTTAGTTAATTGATATTGCGATTTAATTAAAAAGAATTGGATTTCCTGAACAATTCTGACGGCACTTATGTGCTTAACGTAATCTATATTCTTCCGTGGTGTGTGGTTAGGGACACACTGGACGACCGAATCCCAAATTCATGTCAGATTACACACTGGATTGCTTTTCGGATTAAAAGATTAGGAAAACTGCTCAATTTTAACACGAATGGTCTATTTTCTCACGCCCTTGTTTCCGGTACACTGACTTTATTAAAATTCACCATATAATATCAACCGCTCAAGACAACAGTCTAGAATTAGAGCATTTATTAAATTAACATAATTGTTTTCCTCGAAATAGACGAGCACAAGTTTATTAAAATTTACAGAAACTTATTATCTCCCTTAAAATGTTCAAATTTAGTCTTTCGGAAATTTCCCCCTTTATTTTCACTCCTATTACTGAAAGTATTATCAATATTTTTAAAAGTATTAAAACGATTTGTTAAAAAAAAGTTCGTAGAAATATAACCAATATTTGATACTAATGAGTGTCGTTTAGGGACGTGAAACGAATTTTTCAAAATATCGAATAGAAAAGATCTTGAAAGTTTTTTTATTTTCTGTACCTACAACAAATGAAGAGCGTTCTCTTGAAAAGAAAAAAAAAACGAAAAATACGGTAGGTATTTAAATATGAAATGTAAACAGAACAAAGTTCATAAATGGAATTCTCATTTATCAAAGTCCTACTGGTGTGGGTTGCGTGGATATATAAAGATTGAGTGAAATATTCTGGCACTCATAAAAGCAAAATCTGAATTGGTAATCATTCTTTACTCTCAAAGAATAATATTCTTCTTAGATTAACGAGTTTGACTAAAGTACGAGATTTTTTTTTTTTATTTTGCACACACAGCTATTTCTGTCAATTTTTGAAAATGTCATGGACAATCAGACGCACGAAATACAAGTTTTATGCAGATGTAAAAAATATATTATTCATTTTGCAACAATTGTGAAAGTTTTCAAAATTTATTTTTGAATGTTTTCGAATAATTTACTTTTGGAAAACACGGGGAAATAAATATATATTTCAAGTGATTTTTCATAATCAAAATAATCAGGCCACGGATGTTATGACTTTTTTTTGACTTTTTTCGACTATTTTCAAATAATGCGACTTTTTCGACTTTTCTTCAAAATTTTGCGACAAAGCAAAATTTATTTTTGAAAAATTTTTTTTAATTGAATTTTTGAAATATACAATTAAAAAGATTTTGAATAATTGAAATTTTGTAAAATTTAATTCAAAATAAATCAATTTTTCAAGTATTTTATTACAATTTTTGAAAATTAACTTCTACAGAATTTTCTTTGAAAATTTTGGAAATAATTGAATTTTTAAAAATTTTAATAAATAATCTTCAAATGTAAATTCAATAAAAATTAAAATTAATGAAAATTAAGTTCTAATAGAATAATATTCAAATAGTTTTGAAAAAAGTAATTTTCTGAATTATTTCGTTCTAATTTTTTTAAATTCAATTATTTTTAATATTTCCGAAAATTCAAATAATCATATTCAAAATTTTTAATTAAAATTCTTCAAAAAATTAGTTTTTTTTTTAAATTATACCAAAATTCTTTAATTATTTTCGAAAAATTACATTGCAATATTTATAAAAAAAAACTAATTCTTAGAATTGTTTTATCATAATTTTTTAAGATTCAATTACCTTCGAACAAAATAAATTAAAATTTTTTAAAATTTACTATTTTAGAATTTTTGAAAAATTATTTTTAATTGAAATTCTTTAAAAATTTGATTCCTTTTTAAAAATTTTTAAAAAAATTCAATTATTTTTAAAAGATTACAAAATTTATGAAAAGAATTGAATTATTGCGCACTAATTTATAAAAATTTGTATAAATAATATTGAATTCCTTTGAAATTTTTATTATTTATGAAAATAATTGAATGCCAAAAAAGAATTTTATTATTTATGAAAATAATCGAAACCCTGTAAAAAAATTCATTATTTATGAAAAGAATTGAATTATTGCAATCAAATTTATAAAAATCTGTAAGGAATTGAATTCCTATTAAATTTATATTATTTATAAGAATAATTAAATTTTTGCGTACTTTTGGAAATTTTTTTTTATAGATAGTTGATATTGAAAATCAATTTAATTATTATTTTCAAGAATTTTTAACTAAAATTCTTCCTAAAATCGATAATTTTTAATAATTTTTGAAAAAGTTCTTTGACAATTTTCAAATCCATTTGTTTACAATATTCAATTTTACGAAATTTCAATTATTCGTAAATTCTTCAATTAAATATATATTACAAATAAAAACTTCAAATAATATAAAAAAATTCTCAATTAAACTTACTCAAAAAACATTTATTCCACAGAATTGTTAATTAAAAATATGAAAAATTCAAATTTTCAAAGATTTTAATCTGAAACCTCTTCAAAATTCAATTATTTCTAAAATTTTATAATTAAATTTATAATTAAATTTAATATTGAATTATAATCTAGACTTTTAACTGAAATACATTTTTAAATAAATTTTTATGAAAAAATTATAATAGAATTCAATTAAATTAAAAATTTTAAATACAACAAAAAAAATTTATTGAATAATTGCATATCTCTTAAAATTGAATTCTCATAAAGAATTGTACCAATAAATTTTTAAATAATTGAATTCTTTTGACGAATTTTAATAAAATTTTTTAGAATAATTAGGTACATTTTTTCGAGTGATTGGATTAAAATTGTATTTATGTAGAAAAAAATTAAATTTCTCGAATGAGTTTTATTATTTATCAAAATAATTGAATTCCTAATAAGGATTTTATTATTTACGAAAATAATTGAATCCCCGTAAAAATTTTATTATTTATGAAAATAATTGAATGTTTGCGAAGAAATTTTTAAAAAATATTTGTAAATAATGAAATTCCTGTGAAATCTTTATTATTTTTAAAAAATAATTAAAGATTTGCGTATATTTTTATTAATTTTTGAAAAATAATTGAATTCTTTTGGCAAATTTTTTTAAATTAGTAGATATTAAAAATCATTGTATTGAGGAAAATTTTTGAAAGTAATTGAAATTTTGCCATAGGAATTGTATTAAAATCTTTGAAAATAATTGAATTTTGGAGAAGAATTTTATTATTTTTAAAGATATAATTCAAATTTTGACGAGTATATTTTTAAAAATTTTTAAACAGAATTGAATTTCTGCGAAGAATTTTTTAGCTTTTGAAAATAATTGAATTCCCACAATCATTTGTATTTTCTCTAAAATTCTCCAAATTGTATCGTACAATTTACGAATTTTTTGTTTTTTCTCAATCAATTTACAGACTTTACGGACCTTTTTTTTTTAAAAAAAAAAATACGGACTTTTACGGACTTCAAGCAAAGTTACGGACTTTTACGGGATTTACGAACCTAGTTCGAGCCCTGCTATTTTTAATAGACTAAAGCGACTTTTTTTTCGTTAAAGTCGATCCAAGGACTGAATAATTTTTAATTATGAAAATTATATTTAACAGAACAATATTTTCATAACAAAATTTACTAACCAAAAATAGTAAAAGTTGATAAAAATGCAGAATTTTCGGGCATAGGCTTAACTTTGCGAAGATAGTAAAAATTACCACACATTTTTTCCCCTGTATGAAAATATGTGAAAAAAATTCCAAATAGGTAAGGGAGTATAATAATAATTTGCTTGGGAAGATAAATATTATTATTAATACGTGCAAGATTTTTGAAAGTATGCCCATATATATACCTTTTGGCTAGAGATGAGGGAGAATTTTTTTTTTTTTTTTGATAAATTCCACGGATTTGAGTATTGTGGAATTCTCAATTAGTCAGTTATTCGAGGGTAAAATCGAAGTTGTCCGTCATGAGGCAAGGCCCTTGTGGTCGGTATTACATAAAGGAATAAAGGGTGTGTATGAAAATGGGGGTGAAAAGAGATTCCTGTGGTTACACGCAGTCACGATAGAAGTGGATGTTGAAACACCGCAAGACTCTTCTACTAGTGAGCTTGTGAGGTCTTTTTTAATTAAAGAGGGACCGCAAGTGCATTGACAGAGAGGAAGTTGGGAACGCTCTGTATATACGCACTTGCACACGTCTATCCGAAGGTTTCGTTGCCATAAGTCTTGTGCGTATTCGCCACTTAAGGCACTTCAAAGAGAGGAACCTCATACTGAAAAGAGACCGACGGCGAGTGGCGACTTTCCTCATCTCGTTAGGAGATGTGGCTTCCAGCTATTTATTTCCACCAATAAGTGCGAAATTGGCATATTTCTTTTTTTTTCCTTCTTATTTCGCATGAAGAAACTTGAGGAATTTTCAATTCTGTTTTCAACGTCGGTTTGCAATTTTCGCTCAACACTCTGACGGGAGATGTACATATTATACTCTTTTGGATGACAGGGAAGAATATTTATCTTCATGTCAAGCTAATTTCGTAATTATTAATTAAGTTTCAGATGTTTGTGCAAATTCTTCTTCGTCTGAAGAATTTCTTTACTCTAAGGGAAAAAGTTTATTGAATGAAAGAAACCTTTGAATTGAATCTATTTGTTATGACAATGACAATAAAGTTCTGTTGATTCAAATAAAAGTTCAGTAAATTTTAACAGAGTTGCCCGCACATAAATTTAATTTCGTTTTTCCCTGATCATGAAAGAAAATTCGGTATAAGTGATCACTTCTCTAATAACTATAAGAGTTAGGTCTCGAAATCATAATGTATTTAAATTAAAATATAAAATTAATTGAAATTGATTTAAATCAAAATACAAAATTCATTTAAATTCAAATTGCTACTACTTCGTAATTAATTTGTAATCCACTAGAAATGTTAAAATTACATAAGGCAATCTAATATTAAATTTTGTAAATCAAATTTCAGAAAATGAAACACAGAGCAACGTAAAACACAAAGGATATATATGATACAAAGAATTTATCCCCGTACATTTCATTTCATTTACGAAACTTGAAGTAATAAAATGTAAAAAATGAAAAAAATATATGTTATTATTTGTGTCTGCAAAAATAGAAATTGAAGAAGTTCTTTGGCTTCTCCTTTTTAACAAAGTTATAAACAACAATAAACGATAATAATATTGAATTTAGAGAGGTACAAAATGAAATTCCATTAAATCAGAGAGGAAGACAAATTGTAAGGAAGATGCATCTACTTACTGTGAAATCTTTTTCCTCTTGTGTCGAGCAATAGTTGCAGTCGATGAAGAGTGTCTCTTGTTGCTTTCTCATGTTTATCTCGAGCTCTTGCTTGTAGTCGCAATTCCATATCCGCCGAACAGCATACCTCGCCTCCACTACTTATTCCTCCACATGTCTTCAATTCCCTCGCTGAAAATTGCAAAACAAATGTTCATTAGTGACAAACATTTAGCATTTTTTTTTCGTATTTTATCATTTTCTCCTTTAATTTAATTACACTGAGAAAACAATAGGTTTTGAATCAAACATATGTTTGCTATACCTACAATCAATCAGAAAATTATATTTTTCAGATTAAACCTAATAATTTTGATTCAACATAAGTTTCAAACATAATAAGCTTGATTCAATAAAAATTACGTTTAACTCAATTATTATAAAATATGTTTAATTCAAACATATTACTACTTATGTCTGAATTTAAAAAAATTCTTTCTCAGTGTGAGATTAATTTTATTATTAATGTAAAATAATGTAAAATATTCCCCAGCAGATGAAAATGTGAAAAAAATAACAACTTAACAAACAATATATGCTAAAAAGAAAGAACATAAAAGAAAAACACGCGAGTAAATCTAGTGGTTTTTGTATAATACAAAGAGTTGTACTCTCGTGAATTCAAGACTTTCCCGCAAGTGTTTGCTGAAGGAATACTGTTGAATTTCAGGGCCAGGACGACGGTCGAGGAGTTCTGCAAATGTAATTCGATTCTCAGAAACAAGAAAGCGTTAGGTACTTCGTGATTGCAATTCAATATTTTTTCCACGTTCTGCGTAAACTATAAAATACTGATCATATTACGAAGGGAATCAAAATACATATAATATACACACACAGTACTTTGAAGAAGCGAGAGAGGGTGCGTTTTCTTGAAATAGACGCTCTTCTTGTTGCGCCTATACTTTTGTAATTTTCCATCATCCATGTGAATTTTATATAACTTTTCTCAGGAAATCCAATAATTCAATACTATATATATATTTTACATGAAAAAAGAAGAAGAAGAAGAAAAAATGTCATCTAAATATCTGTATGTGTATATGCATTAAAAATACATTGAACAGGAAGCATATGTTCTTATGGTAATTAAATTTACTTCATAAAATGTTAGTGTTGCGCAAAACTAACAGCTTCTTCGAAGATCTTCACCCTCTGTTAACTTCTCCATTATCGTTACGGTGTGGTGAACTCTTGGATGAGGGTGCGATAACAATTACGTGTGCTTTTTGGATGGGATTTATTGAGCCTTGAAATAGAAAGAATTGACCTTCCTTTACTTCCCTTTTTTAACATGCGATAAAATTCGGAAAATTTGTACGATAATAAATGTAATTAAGATTTTAAATTTGGAATTATTAACATATTTTTCTTATTATATTTATTGTATTATATATTTATTTATTGTTATAAAAGAGGCTAAAGTTGGCAAAGTTTTTAAAAACGAAAAAATAATGCTAATAATTATTTTATTTTGGCTTCAAATTCATGTTATTGCGATGATCCACTAGTTTTCAACGGTCAAATGAACAAAATATTTTTTATTAATGATATTTTCATAAATTACTAATTAAATTAAAGTAATAAACGATGGAATTTTAGATTAAGAAATTTTAAGAATTAATTTTTTTGACAGAGGCTCAAAATTATTGTAATAAATATTTGATTTGAAGAAGAAATAAATAAATTTCGTTCATTTGAACGTTCACAACTTAAGGAACTTATTTTTGAGTAATTTTCTTTTAAGTGTATAAAAATTAATTTCTTAACATACCCCTATGAAAATAAGAGATGAATTTCAATTGAAAAAAATTCTAATTTGATTTTTTGTTTTTTAATTAAAACGTTGCGAACTATAGCCTTTTATATATATATTTATCGTCCTTTTTCTTAAAAAAAATTATATTCTCGAAAATCTAAATATTTCTATGACACTTGAAAAAGAGTCGAATTTTCAAATAAAAAACAGAATTTTCATTTTTAAAAAACAGAATTATTTTACTATATGTTTATTTGATTAAATTTACATAAAATTATGTTCTACATATTTTACACAAAACTTTTATGATATATGCACTTTCAAAGCATTTATTTTGTTGTTCAAAAGCCTTTTAAAAAAAGAAAATATTCAATTTAACATTTAATTCTTTCTATTTCTAACAATAATTAAACTTACAGAAGAGATATTGAATTTATTTTAAATAATTTAATTTGATAAAATTAGCGCGTTTACAATTTACAAAGTTTTATTTATTGTTACTATGTAAATTACAAAATTTATTATTTTCAAAGATCAAATTCAATTCTTGAATAATTTCAAATTCAAAATTTCAAAAATTGATTTATATTTAGTAATTAATTAATTATTATTATTAATCTTTACACGAATTCGATTATTTTCATAAATAAGTAAAATTCTTCACGGATATTCAATTATTTTAAATACAATTTTGATTAAATTTGTCGAAAACGCATGAAAAAGTCAATTACTTTCATAAACAATAAAATTCTTCACAGAGAAATTTTTTAATTATTTTCAAAAAATTGTATAAAAATCAAATTATTGTCAATACAGTTATAATTCAATTTCTCCAGAGAATTCAATTCTTTTTTAAATTTTAGTAAATTCCTTGCAAAAATTCAATTATTTTCATAAATAATAAAAATCTTTACCCAGATGAATTCAATTATTTTCATAAATAATAAAATTTTTTAGAGGAATTTTCAATTGTTTTCAAAAAATTTTATAAAATTCTCTATAATAATTCAATTATTGTCAATACAATTATAATTCAATTCCTGGAAAAAATTTAATTCTTTTTAAAATTTTAATAAATTTCTCGCAAAAATTTAATTATTTAGAATATAATTTTAATAAAATATTTCGAATTCAAGTATTTTCAAAAATTTTAATAAAATTCTATGCAAGATTTAAATTATTTCATATGCAAAATTATAAAAAAGTTAGAAAAATTACAAAAAGTAATATAAAAAATTCAAAAGTTTTAAAATCGAAGTTTTAGAAAATTTGAATTTTAGTAAATTTTAACTAAAAATTCCAAAGATGTTTATTCAAAATGAACATTTTTTTGAAATTATTTAAATTTTTGAATACACATTTAATTGAAAAATTTTCAAATTGTTGAATTTTCATGAAATAATTCAGGTGAACTTTTTTTTCCATTGAAAGAAATAATAATTTAAATTTTCAAGCAACTTTCTTAAAAATTATTGAAAATAATTGATTTAGAGAAGAATTTTAGTTAAAAATTCTAGTAAACAATTGAATTGAAATGTTGACATAATTTTAGAGAAGATTTTCGAAAATAAAATTGCATACATTTTTTGTCTATACAATTATTTTTAGAGTGAAATAAAATATTTTTTAGGGTCAGGAAAAAAGTCAAAATTCTGTCTGGAAATAAGGGAAAAAATAAAATTCCAGGACCTTTTTATTATCCTGCTGAGAATATCACTTTTTATAGTATATGTATAGTAAAATATTAAAATAGATTTTAAAAAAAGATAATTTATGAGTGAAAAGTTAGAGACAAAAAAATGATAATAATAGGTCAAAGAAAGAAATATATTTCACTTTTATTTTTCTTCAAATTTTCCTGGAATTATGACTGTGCTCAACCGGCAATTAAAAGATCCCTAGTTTCCCATCCCCAGTAGTGTCAGTCCCCCTTTTTTCGTAGTTTCATTTTTAATTTATTTTCTTGCGTATTTCAATTCGGTATAAAAATGAATAAACTGACAACTCGATGTTGTTGAAAATAATCCAAAAAATGTCAGTTTATCTTTAAATTTATTCTATAAATTTGAATTAGTAAAAATATTTACTAATTTCAATTAGAAACTCACTTTTTGGTTTTGAATTAGTAAATTTTACTAAAAAATTAGTAAAAATTACTATTTATTAATAAAATTTACTATTTCAAAAGCAAAAAGGCAGTTACTAATTTAGTAGTAATTTCTACTAAAAAATTTAATTACCAAATAGTAATTTCTACTAAAAAATTTAATTACCAAATAGTAATTTCTACTAAAAAATTAAATTATTAAATAGTAATTTCGGCTAAAAAAATTTGATTACTAAATAGTAATTTCTAATTTCTACTAAAAAATTAAATTACTAAATAGTAATTTCTGATGAAAAAATTTAATTACCAAATAGTAATTTCTACTAAAAAATTAAATTATTAAATAGTAATTTCTGCTAAAAAAATTTAATTACTAAATAGTAATTTCTAATTTCTACTAAAAAAATAAATTACTAAATAGTAATTTCTGCTAAAAAAATTTAATTACCAGATAGTAATTTCTACTAAAAAATTAAATTATTAAATAGTAATTTCTGCTAAAAAATTAAATTACTAAATAGTCATTTATAATTTCTACTAAAAAATTAAATTACTAAATAGTAATTTCTGCTAAAAAAATTTAATTACCAAATAGTAATTTCTACTAAAAAATTAAATTATTAAATAGTAATTTCTGCTAAAAAATTAAATTACTAAATAGTAATTTATAATTTCTACTAAAAAATTAAATTACTAAATAGTAATTTCTGCTAAAAAAATTTAATTACCAAATAGTAATTTCTACTAAAAAATTAAATTATTAAATACTAATTTCTGCTAAAAAAATTTAATTACTAAATAGTAATTTCTAATTTCTACTAAAAAATTAAATTACTAAATAGTAATTTCTGATAAAAAATTAAATTAGTACATAGTAATTTCTACTAATTCATTAGTAAAATTTACTCGTTCAAAAGCAAAAAGCAAATGTTTTAAAATATTATGTTTAAATTTTCAATTAGACTAATTCGATATTTTTGACAATTTTTTTTTCTCCTCAATAAGTGTATTTCTTTTGGACATATACCAGAAAAAAGTTGTTGGCAGTCATTAAGATATATATTTTCCACGGTAATTTACCTTACTGTTATTACCTTTTTTTTGAAGGGTTTTTGCGGAGAGGGGACTTAAAAGAGAACGCGAGAAAATAAATCGTCCCCTCGAAATGAATCATTACTTCTATATTGTGTTTGAAAGTTTTCAACAAAATTGGGATGAGAGACTTGAGACTTGAGTAGGTATATGTATATACACTTGGGTTGGAAAATGAAATTAGCTTAGACCGAGAAATTGGTAGATAAGCAATATAAACCTTCTTGAACCAATATCTTCAAGAGAGAGGGGAAGAATATTATTATACAAACCTGAAACCAATCACCGGATATTCGATATTATCTTTTCTATTTTATTATCATACATTATAATACGAAATTCTCATATTATAATTTTTATAATTTCTTCTATCAATTTTAAAATTTTTATTATAATTTTTAATTTCTATCATACATTTTGCAATTTTTTTAAATAAAAAACATGAAATTGATAAAAGAAATTATAAAAGTTATAATTTTTATAATTTCTTTTATCAATTTCATGATTTTTATTATAATTTTAATTTCACTATTGAAAAATGAACTTTAATTGCATATACTGCAGTGGACTTAAAATTGCATGTACGCTATAATTATATGGAAAAACTTTAATTTAAAAAAAACTTGTTAACTAATCCATGGAATTAAACTGAATTAAAAATTCGAGAGTTGGAAACAAAATAGCTTTTATTACTTCATAACGATTACGAAAAGTAATCCGGCTTTCAGCTTTTATAAGCAAACATTTTCTCCCTCCTTTTTCTCCTTTTTGCGAAACAAAAGAAGGGAAAAACATTTGGCAAAAACTTTCCGGATATCTAGACTTTTAAATTCGTTGTTTGTGTGTTTGTGTGTTTTTACAAATGTTGGTGAAAGTACTGGGGCCGATTAAAGTATTGGTTGTGTACGGACACAATCTTGAAATCACAAACTTGGAAAGAAAAACCAATTTCGAAGGAAGCTTTTCTAAAGTACCACCAAATCCTGTCAGGATTTGAAACACCTGTGTTCAGTTGATATTTTATTGGTGATTTCCCAATCTGATGATTGTTTATACTTAAATTTTATATGAATATGGAATTTTATTGAAAATTTCGCTAAATCGCTTTTATTATTTTTCAAATTAGAAAATTTTGACTTTCTAATTTTTACACCTACTAGCGTCTCGTTATAATTCGCTTCCATGCAAAATGTTAATTTTTCTTTCAAATTTATGACAAGAAATTTTCGTCTCTTGAATTTAATTTGATATTTTTTCTTAATCGGGGTTGCTACAAAAATTTGATTTTATTTTTCCCTGATTTCCATACAAAATTTTGACGTTTTTACTAAAGAATATTTTAATTCACTCTAAAAATAATTCGATGCAGAAAAAAATTTTGTAATATATATATTTTGAAATATTTTCAATTGTAAAATTATTCGTAACATCGACAGTTGTTTTTTAAATAAATATTTAATCGTTATTATTTTATCTTTTCACAGGAATTAGGATTTTAAAAAATTTCAAATCCTTTGAAATTCAATAATTAATATGAATTGCTACTGTTGCTTATTGAAAATTATTTTCAATATTTCAATTCAATTATTTTCTAGAAATAACTAAAATTTTTCTCTAATTCAAATATTTTAAATAATTTTTGAGAAAGTTCCTTATTAAGAATTCAATTATTTATTTAAAAAGAATTCAACTAAAATATTTCTGAAACACACTTGTTTACAATTAATTTTCATAAAATTTCAATAATTTCAAAATTTGTCAATTAAATAAATATATATTTAAAGATACTAATTTTAAAAAAATAAATAAAAATGTTTCAGAAAACTAATTTTCTCAGAATTTAATTTATAATTTTTAATTATAATTTTTTAAAATTCAACATTTCTATAACTTCTTTATAAAACTTATTGAAATTCAATCAATGCTAATAATATTAGTAGCTAATATTAATTTAATATTCTAAAATGCAAAATAATATTTTTTATAGAATTTTATAACAATTTTTGAAAATAATTTAATTGTTTTGTAGAATTATTTTATGAAAATTTTTTGAAAATAATTAAATTATTTTGAAGAATTCAATTATAGTTTGCGTTTAGAATTATTGAATTCTTATAAAGAATTTTATAAAAAATTTTGATAACAATCATTCCTTTGAAGAATTTTACTATTTCTGCAAACATTTTTATCAAATTATATTCAACATAATTGAATTCATATAAAGAATTTTATTATTTATGAAAATAATTGAATTTTTGCAAGAAATTTATTAAAATTTAAAAAAGAATTGAATTCTTTTGAGAAATTTAATTATAACTGTATTGACTATATAATTGAATTCTTATAAAGAATTTTATAAAAATTCCTTGGAAAATTTTTATTATTTATGAAAGTTATTAAATTCATATAAAGAATTATATTACCTATATTTATATAAAAATAAATGAATTTTTGTGAAGAATTTATTGAAATTTAAAAAAGAATTGAATATTTTCGAGAAATTTGATTAAAATTATTTAAATTCTCATAAAAACTTTTATTGTTTATGAAAATAATTGACTTTTAAAGAACAAAAAAATTAAAATAGAATTTCTCCAAGTTAAATTAATCTCTAATTTTTATGGGGGTAAATTAAGAAATTAATTTTTATACTTAAAAGAAAAATAATTGAAACTTTTCGAGAAATTTTTTAAAAATATATTTAAAATAATTGACTTTCTGCGAAGAATTTTATTTTATGTATGAAAATAATCGATTTCTTACAAATTTTTTTATTTTTCATTTTATTAAAAAATAAATATTTTTTTTATATATGTTTTATTTTTTAATTAAAATTCTATTCAAAATAATTCAATTCTTATGTAGAATTGTATTAAAATTTATTAAAAATAAAAATAAATGAATTCTTTCGAAAAATTTTATTAAAATTCTATTGAAAATAATTAAATCTCGTGCGATCTATTTTATTAAATTTTTTGAAAAATAATTGAAGATCGAATTTTAAAATATTTAAAAATTAAAGTTGATATTTAAAAAAAAAAATTATTCGAAAAAATAATTTATAAATATAATTATTTTTTTTTAGAGTTTTTCAATAATTAAATTATTTTAAACAAGTTTAATTTCAAATTTTTAAAGTTCAACTATTTTAAACTATTAATTATTGTTATAGAAATATGTAGAAAGAATTTAAAATTAAGTTAAACATTTTCAAAATTTTTAAAACCTACTGGACAACAAAATTCAGAATCTTCTTATATGAATTTTAGAAATTGAATATTTTTCCAGTACTTACGATAAAATAAAATTCTAGTCCAATTTACTCTCTAAATTTGAATCAGTTATAAAAATAACAGATTTAGAAGCAAAAAATCAGTCACGAATTAAAATAGTAATAATTCTACTGACAAATAGTTAAAAATAACTGATTGTCAGTTATAAATAACTAATGTTTCAGTAAATTTTTTTTTGACTTTTTCAATTAGTCAAGTTTAACTAATTTTTCAGTTATTTTTTTGTTTTACTGAAAATCAGTTATTTTTAAATGATTCAGAAGCAAAAAGTCAGTCACTGATTGTCAGTTAAAACCATGATTTTTAACTGATTCAAATTAAGAGAGTAAAATTAGCTTCAAGTAACGGAATATTCTTTCTTCGAATGCAGAAATTATTATTAAACTGACCCAAATGTTTATTGAAATTAAATAAATATTTATTTTAAATTAAACATTAGAAAAAATTCCAGTTGCTAATTTAAATTAAAAAAACTGGATTAATTTTTGTGTATTTTGATATAGTGTTGGCAATGTATTTATTTCGTTGCTTGAACCAAAAAATTGGTTCTTTCATCAATAAATTTTTCTCCCGTAACTTTAATAACCCTTTTGTGTGTCTCAAGTCCTCATAATGTATGCGATGTGTTTATTTTGAAACGGGAATGAGAAAAGATGTGTATAAAAGACTATTAAATGTTTGGTAAAATATAACTTGAAATGTTGAATGCGAAAGCTCAGTATAATGTGGCTGTATCGCTGGCAGTTTGTTAGCGTCGCGACGGTACCGAGACGCCAGGGGTATTTTCCGTCGCGACGCTACTTCCGAGAGACGACTGACTATACGAACATA
The DNA here is from genome assembly GCA_032872505.1 of Leptopilina syphax. NCBI lineage: Eukaryota > Metazoa > Arthropoda > Insecta > Hymenoptera > Figitidae > Leptopilina > Leptopilina syphax. The sequence goes on from CM065470.1 coordinate 11,242,355, forward strand.
CATTTTTAGTAAAGTTGTAGTAGTACTGGTCACATAAGGATTCTTCGTGCACTGAAAATGCAAGCACGAGAGTCGTTTTCTTTTGCAAAGAAACAGTCGAAAAGCACTTTCTTAGCAATATAAGAAAAGATGCGGACTGCGGACATAAATTGCCCTCTGCAAAAAGAAAAAAAAAATTATTTTTTCTTCTAAATCGTTCATCCTAAAAACGAAAAACGCACGAAAAGTAAACAATGAGAGATAAGATACATATGAGAAATAAAATAAATTTCAAGAATATTTCTATATGCATTTTTTCGTCTTTTGTGTTTAAAATTAAAACACACAAGAAACACGTGCCAATGCATTTCTCAATGACTAAAAACGTAAAAACGCCTGATTACACTTATGGGATAATTCAAGTGTATCAGACCGTGATTTTTTATACACTACATGAAAGGTCATGCTTTGCACACACGTTTTCACCTAACATATCGTTTATCGATTGACCGCACACACCTTAAATATATTTATTCTTGAAAAACGATCAACTTTTATAAAATAAATTTACGATAAAGTCGGAAAGTTCTCGAAATATTTTGCAAATTTTATTACTTATTGAAAAAAGTGTCAATAAAATTCGAAAAATCCATTAGCTTCATGGGCACATTTATTTTACTTCGATTTCTTAATTATATTTATTTGCAGATTCCAGATAGAAATGTTAAAAGTTTCAATTACATTTAACATTTATTAAAATTAAAATTAAAGTTAAAATTAAAAAGTTAGTAAAATAATACTAAAATAATTATCCATTAGAGTTTGATTATATATTCAGGGCTCGAACCAGTGAAATTATTTGAAAATACACTTTTACGGACCAAAAATGAAAAATAACGGACCAATCACAGACAAAAATATAACCAGTCAGAGTCAAATATAAGAACATTTTACTTAAAACTAGAAATTAAATTTTTCATAATTAATTTTATTTTCATAATAATTAAAGTTCACCAAGTGATAAAATCATTATCAATTTAATTATTATTTTCAAGAATTTTTAACAAAAATTCTTCTTAAAAATCGATTATTTTAATTTTTTAATTTTCGAAAAAGTTCTTTGACAATTTTCAAATCCATTTGTTTACAATATTCAATTTTACGAAATTTCCATTATTCATAAATTCTTCAATTAAATATAAATTAGAAAATAAAAACTTCAAATAAAATAAAAAAAAATCGCAATTAAACTTACTCAAAAAAAATGTATTCCACAGAATTTTTAGTCAAAAATATGAAAAATTCAAATTTTCAAAGATTTTAATCTAAAACCTTTTCAAAATTCAATTATTTCTAAAAATTTACGCTCTAATGCTTTTAATATTCAATTATAATATAAAGTTTTAAATAAATTTTTATGAGAAAATTTTACTAGAATTCAATAAATGTATTTAAATAAAGAAAAACAATTTATTGAATAATTAAATGTTTCTTAAAATTGAATTCTCATAAAGAATTGTATTAATAAATTTTGAAATAATTGAATTCTTTTGACGAATTTTAATAAAATTTTTAAGAATAATTACATTTTTTCGAGGAATTCGATTAAAAATTAAAATTGTATTACAAAAAAATTAAATTTCTGCAATGAGTTTTATTATTTAAAATAATTCAATTTCTAATAAGAATTTTATTATGAACGAAAATAATTAAATGTTTGCGTACAATTTTATTAAAATCTTTTTTAAATAATTGAATTCTTTTGGACTATTGTTTTAAAATAGTAAATATTGAAAAACATTGAATTGAAGAAAGTTTTTTTAAAAAAATTGAAATTTTTGACAAAAATTTTATTAAAACTGAATTTTGGAAAAGAATTTAATTATTTCTAAAGATTAAAGTATGAAATTTTGACGATTTAAAAAAAAAATTTTGCAAATAATTGAATTTCTGCGAAATATTTTATTACTTTTGAAAATAATTGAATCCCTGTAAAAATTTTATTATTTATGAAAATAATTGAATGGTTGCGAAGAAATTTATAAAAAAAAAATTTATAAATAATGAAATTCCTGTGAAATTTTTATTATTATTTTTTGTTGTTAAAAATAATGAAAAGTTTATGTAGAATTCTATTAAATTTCTTTTTAAATAATTGAATTTTATTCTTTTGGAAAATTTTATGAAAATAAAAAAATATTGAAAATCATTGAATTGAGAAAAATTTTTGAAAATAATTGAATTTCCGAGAAGAATTTAATTATTTCTAAAGAATGAATTTTGAAATTTTGAAATTTTGACGAGTATTTTAAAAAAATTTTGAAAATAATTGAATTTCTGCGAAATATTTTATTACTTTTGAAAATAATTAAATCGCCGTAAAAATATTATTATTTATAAAAATAATTGAATGATTGCTAAGAAATTTATTAGAAAAATTGGTAAATAATGAAATTCCTGTGAAATTTTTATTATCTTTTGAAAATAATTGAAATTTTGCCAAGAATTTTATCAAAATTTTTGAAAATAATGGAATTTCGGAGAAGAATTTAATTATTTCTAAAGATGTTATTATATAAAACCGAAGTGACTATAAATTTAAAATTGAAATATATATTTAAACTTTGAATATTAATATAGAGATCTTTTTTTCGAAACATACTTTCGTGCGGGCACTTATTCAAAAGATAAAAAATCGAAAAGTTTTTCGAATATGAAATATGGCGGGAGTTATGGGGAAATTGGAAAATTTCCATGCAAAGTGAATTTTGATATCACGATGTCAATGTTCGGTTGAATATTCCCATGAAGTTATATAAAGTGTAATAAATTAGCATAAGGTATTTTCAAGTTTACTACACTACTTTTGGCTACATCTAGACAAATTGTATTACTTCACCAAAAAAAGAAGCCAAAAGTATTAAATATTAATATCGTAATAATTAAATTACAATATGATAATTAAATATTAATATTATAATTAAATATTAATGTTTTAATAAATAAATAATATTATAATAAATAATAATATCCTTAAAATTAAAATAATTTACATATATAAAACTTGAATTTGTATTAAGAAATAAAAATTGTAATTAATATCTATTAATTTAATTTTTTAATTTCTAAATAAATTCCCTCGTCGATTTTTGAAACGGAAATTATTTTCAATGCGGTTGCAATAGAAAGCATTAAAAATAGAGATGAAGATCTTAATCAAATACAACAACAGGTTACACACACGGTTAATTTTTACCTCCATGATAAAAAAATTAAATTAAGTTAAAAAATTCCCACATTTTTTTTATTTTCACAACTGTGATAAAAAGCATTACCTATTAATTAGAAATTTTGGAAAATAATTCAAGACTTTAGTCTTGAAAATAATTTCTAATCAGTTACAGTAGCAATTTTTAATTATCGAATTTCAAACATTGTAATTTTTGAAAATCTTAATTCCTAAAATAAAAAATTCTTCATATAACACTTTTCGAAAGAATAACATTTTGCTACTGAGAAAATAATTTTTTATCTCTCTATACTTGACCAATAATGATTGAGAACGCAAGATTAGCGTATATGTTCTGAATACAAGACAAATATTATAAGACTATATGTGAATCATAGTTTGAGGAATGCAGAAAGTCATGTAATTCTTTAAGACACTATTTGCAAAATGCAAATATGCATATTATATAAATGGTTCGACATTCTTTTTTTCGTAAAATAAAAATAAAATAAAAAAAACCATCGATACACCTACTTGGAGAGTTTAAATATTGCTTATCAGGCTTGAATCAACAATTTGTAAGACTTCTAAATTATTAAACAAGAATTTTTTCTTCGGTGAATTATATATTATGGATTTTTTTTTCTTTAGAAATATATTAAATGTCTATAAGTATATGTATATAAATTAAGTAATCAGGTTTAGAAATTAATTAGTTTCAGTGCTTTCTTAACTGAAGCCCACTGTCATGCTTTCCCAACTCGTAAAATATTTATGCAATGCTTTTAATACTGACTAATTACATTAGCTTCTTCTCTTAATAAATTGAAATATGCTAATTAGGTTAGTTGTTGTAATTAAATTTTTAGAATTCATAAGAAAACTCTCAATTTTTGTGTCCTTTTTGTTTGACTCAAACTATCAAATTACCACGAATTCTAATTAATTAATTATTAAAAATAATAGATTTATACAAGAATTTTACTTAAAAACACTGAAAAAAATTGAATTTTGAAGAAATTACAAATGATTGCAGAAATTCAATTATATTCAAAAGAAATAAAATTCTTATCACAAAATTGAATTATATTCAAAATTTACAAAAAAATCTCCACAAAATCCCAATTATTATCTTTATAAATAAAAAATTCTTTTTCAAAATTCAATTATTATCAAAAATTTTAATGAAATTCTTGTCAAAATTTCAATTACTTTCAAAAATTTTCCTCATTTTAATGATTTTCAATATCTATTATTTTAATAAAATTACCAAAAAGAATTTAATTATTTAAAAACAATTTAAAAAAATTGTACGCAAACATTTAATTATTTTCATAAATAATAAAAATTTCCCAGGAATTCAAATATTTACAAATTTTTTTATATGTTTCTTCTCAATAATTCAAGTATTTTCAGAAATAATAAAACTCATCGCAGAATTTCAATTATTTTTAATACAATTTTAATCGAATTTCTTGTAAAATGTAACTATTCTAAAATTTTTTATTGAAATTCGTCAAAAGAATTCAATTATTTAAAATTTTGTTAATAAAATTCTTTATAAAGAATTAAATTTTAAGAAACATTCAATTATTCAATAAATAATTTACTTTTGTATTTAAATAATTGAATTCTCGTATAGAATTTTCTAATAAAAATTGATTTGAAAATAAATTTTAGTTTAAATTCTGGATAATAATAAAATATGAAAATATTTTTTAAGAAGTTACATAAACATAAAGACTCGGAGTAATCGTTATCTTTATGTTTTATAACAATTTAAAACAGCCTTCCGCTCAAATAATAATCTAAAACAAATTTTCAATACACAAAAAGACAAAATTCCAAAAGAAAAAATTAACAATGTAATCTATAAAATACCATGCTCAAATTGCGATTCCTCCTACATTGGCACAACAAAAAGAAATATTAAAACGCGAAATAACGAACACAAGAAAGATGTTTACAAACCCCCTAAACAGTGGACATCATTAACTAAACATGCTTGGTATAGGGACCATACATTTGATTACAATAACACTAAAATAATTGATCAATCTGACAACTATAAAAAAAGAATGATCCTTGAAATGACACATATTGTCAGTAATCCTAAATCAGTAAATAAACGAAGCGATACGGACAATCTATCCTCATTTTACAAAGCCTTATTAACAAACAACCTTTAAATAACAATTACATTTATAAGGATTAATTTTCAATAATCACAAGAAAAACCTAAAAGTAAATTTGTCAAAATAAAACCATTAAAATAAATTTTGTTACAAAGGGCATAAAATCTCACATTTCAAAAAATAAAGATAGTTCAAAAATGCTTTTCACCATATAATTCGTCATGGTCACGTTCGACCACTCCAGTTACAGATCAAAACATAAAAATCGGTTTCCGCCCTCATCTCACACTTTTCTAATTCTACACATACAAACAACACTTGACAAATACACATTTTGACATCTCTTCCACAAAACAAAAAAGTCAGTTTCGCTTGTACCCTTCAAAAGGGAAGACTAACAGTTTTTTGAGAAATGTTTTCTCTAAAAATGTACAAATTTCTGTGTTATTTTGTGCAATAATTATGGATTAAAGTGTTTATTTAAGGTTCGTAATACAATGTTTTTGGGATATTATAATTTGGATATTTCTTCTTCTTTTTTCTTTGTTCTTTATATAATTATAAAAAATAATTAAAATAAAGGAAAAAAAGGAAAAAAGAAGAAGAAGAAATCTCTAAAATTTTTTATTATGTTTCATATCAATATCTTAAATAATTTATAATTACATTATATTCTTTTACGTAATTTTATCACGTCGTTATATAAAAAGTATATATTTTTTAAATAATTTTTAGAAAATAAACGTCACTGAAGAAGGCTCCCACATGAGCTGAAACGTCTGACTTTAAATGAAAAATTAGTTTTTTTTCTTTTAACCTGATCCTTAAAGCCAATGAAATATTACAACTAATTATTATATAAGAGGATCATCAATAAAAATCAAAATGAATAGAATATTTTTAAAGTTGATTAATTTCAAAAATCTTTGAATTTGAAATTTTTGAAAATCTTAATTCCTGTGGAAAAATAATAATATTTAAATATTTTAAATATTTTAAAAGAAATTATTGTTTTCGAATAATTTTAAAATTAAAGATATTCGTAAATAAATTTAACGGAACATTTTTTTCAATAAAATTTTTTCCTTTATTTTCTAAAAATTCAAAAATTTTCAGTTTCATTTTCAATTAAATTTTCTAATAATTGACAAATATAATTTATAAACATTTTTTTCCTTTGTTTTTAAAAACCTTTGAATTTTATTAAAACAATTGAAAGTAAGAATTTTGTAGAAAATATGATTTTGTATTCATAAAAAAAATTGCTAAATGAACAAATTAATATTTACAAAAGTTTTAGCATTTTTTCAAAAAAAAAAAAAAAAATTTCAGGTTAAGAATTTAAAAAAATATGATTATTATTAAATTTTATTATACGAAAACTCATTTGTTTTTTTTCTAACGAATTTCAGAACATAAACTTTTTCAAAAAAAAATGTTTTAACGAATAAATTATTAATAATTTTTTGAAAAATTTTATGTTCTGAAATTAGTTAAAAAAAACAAATGAGTTTTTGTATAATAAAATTTAATAATAATCATATTTTTTAAATTCTTAACCTGAAAACTATTTTTTTTTTTTTTTGAAAAAATGCTGTAACTTTTGTAAATATTAATTTTTTCTAATAGAAATGTTTTTTTGATTATTTAAATGTAGTACATGATGTTTTTTTTGTTTTAAATATAATAAATAAGTGGATTATATTTAAAACAAAAAACAAAAACATCATATACTATTAATTTTTTCATTCAAGAATTTTTTTATGAATACAAAAACATATTTTCTACAAAATTACGTATGAATTTCAAAAATCTCAAAAAATTATTATAAAAATAATTTTATTAAATATTTAAAATATTTTCTTTGTATAGTTGAAAATATGGGTTTACCCTCTCCGTAACTGATCCCCAAGTTTTGAAGGTTCAAATGAACGACATATTTTTTATTGAAGATATTTTAATAAATTACTAATCACAAACAAATTTAAAAACTGAAATATTTACATTTAGAAACTCAGTATTTAATTTTTTTGAATAGTAACGCAAAATAATTGCAATAAAAATTTAATTTGGAGAAGTAATAAATAAATTTCGTTCATTTGAACGTTCAGAACTTTAGGTTGTTCTCCTTAAAGAAAAAAAAAAAAAAAGCATATACAGAAACTAACTTCAAACTGAGGACAGAATGAATGAAAGAATACGGAGATTAATATAGTTAATTTCCACTTACTTCATCAAACCTCCACCTAATGCAGTGAATTTAAAACTTTTTTGCCCAAAAATAAAAAACAAGGATCATTTTTTTGCAGCAAATCAAGATTTTTTCCCCACTAGACGATAGACACAAGGAACTGATCAATAGTTAAACTTTTACATGACCGCATGTTTTGGTGCGGGTATGAGAGAGAGCAAGTTTTCACGGGAGGCAAGGGGAAGGGGGTGGGTACTTTACTAGGAGGTTTGGAGAGCCAAAAGCATTAAAGGGAGTGAGAAGACACATAAGGGTTGCTAGGAGACACCCTTCACTCTCTCATCCACGTGTTACATTGCATTACCCTATCCGACAAGAAGGGAAGCGAGAAAAGAGCGGGTCACTGGATTGGTTGCACGAAGTTACAATTTCCGAGTGAGCCGGCGGGTGTTTAGTTGGAAACTGCGTCGGAACCTGGGATGATGCTCCGTGACCTTGAGACGATAATAGGATCTCATCTTGATCTCTTGCACCTCGAGATTCAATGAACGATGGAAATCTAACGAGAAACTCTCATAAACTTTTTCTACTTTTTTCTCTTTTTCGTTTTTGACTCTGCGCTTTCACATCATCATCCTCCCGCACAGCATCAGGACCAATTTCTACTCATCTGACTCAACAATTTTCCGGACGCGCTTTTTTCAATCAAAAAACTTTTTACTTCAGCAAATCACGATTCAACGAATACTTCAATATTAAGGAAAATTAGAAATTTTAAGATTCGTTCCGCGAATTTAGATGAGAGGGAACTTTAAGTAATTGATTAAATTTTCTTTTAATACTAAAAAATTTTTTAAAAAATTCTTTAACAATTCAATTATTTTTAAAAGATTTTTAAAAAATTCCTATTATTTTTGGAATAATTTTTGAAAATTTCTATTATTTTTAGAAAAAATTTTGATAATTTCAATTATTTTTAAAAGATTTTTAAAAAATTCCTATTATTTTTGGAATAATTTTTGAAAATTTCTATTATTTTTAGAAAAAATTTTGATAATTTCAATTATTTTTAAAAAAATTGTTTGATAATTTCAATTATTTGTAAAGCTTTTTTTAAAAAATTTCAATTCTATAAAAAAATTAATAAAATTCTTTAAAAATTCAATTATTTTTGGAATAATTTTTGAAAAATTCAATTATTTTTAGAAAAATTTTTGATAATTTCAATTATTTCAAAAAATTTTTAAAAAATTATTTAATAATTCAATTATTTTTTAAAGGATTTTTAGAAAATTTTAATTATTTAAAAAAATTGATAAAAATCTTTAAAAATTCAAATATTTTTGAAAATTTCAATTGTTTTAAAAAATTTCATAAAACATTCTTTAAAAATTCAAGTATTTTTAAAAATAGAACTAAAATATTATAAAAACCTAGTCTTGAGACTCATTTTCTAAATCGTCAATTACTTTTTTATGAATTTTTTTTGTAATAAAAGTTTTTTAAATATTGAAGCTTTAACTAATTTCAATTCAATTTCAATATATTTTTTTATAACTCATTATAAATTTTTTAAAAAATTTTAACTTTAATTATTTAGAAGTTAATTTCAAAAAATTAAAATTATTTTTATAATATTTTAATAAATTTTTTTTAAGCATTCGCAAGTATTTTTAAAAATAATTATTTTATTATTTTATTTCTACTGAATTCTTCATAAAAATTGAAACAGGTTAAAAATTTTAGTGTGAAACCTAAAATTCTATTATTTCTAGAACTATTAATTTAAATAAATTTAATTATTTACTAAGGAATTAAGTGAAAAAATATTTTAAAAATATATTTAAACATCAAAAATCAGAATTTTTGAAGAAATCTTAGAAGATTTTTTTAACACTCTGGATGAATAAAAGTAATGAAATTAATGTCATTTTCTTCTTCCAAAAACAATTTTAGAGTAGTTTAAAAAAAAATTATTTTCGATACTAAATTTATAGGACAATGAAAATATTTTTTAAAGATAACGTTTTTGTTTAATTTTTTATAAATTCCATTTTTTTTTTTTTTTTTGCTTTATATCTCTTTTTTGACTTTTCACGCAATGTTTCCTGTTGGGCCATAAAAGAAAAACGAATCTCTGGTCGATAAGGGAACATTTGGTAGGAAATTGTGTTCTGTTAATCAAAGAAAAGGTTTAGTGGCAGCCACGTGCCGTCTTTTTGTTTTATATATATAAGGGGGACGACGGACTTGAGAGAAGATTCGTTGGATTTTATTGACTCTCTGGTCAATGTACCCGTTAAATCGTGAATCTAATCTTAGCAATCTACAAACAATGATGTTTGTTTTATCGCGTGAAAATCATTCACAGTTTTACTCGCAACATTTTTTTTGAGAAATAAACTTTCTTTTCCAGAAGTTCGATCCACGTTTTTTCACATGGATATATGAAGTTCACAAATAAGTTTATCCTCAAAACATTTGGAAGAAAAAAATATTTTTTACTTAAATAAAGTTTATAGATTTTCTTTTTCTAAACTTGTTGGTCAAGAAACAAAAATAGCTAACTTCCGGAGCGAGTGTTTTGTTAACCTTTAGGGCCGGAGTGGTCACTATAGTGGCCACCATTAATTTTGACGAATCTATTTATCAAAATGACTTCTTAATAAATTTTTTTAAATAAAAAACTACTAAAATTTGTGCAAACTGACCGGTCCTCTAAAGGTTAATAAAATACTGTTTTCCGCCCCCTGGATGCTCATGAATTAATTTCAAATCAATATTTTATTTTGTGCCTTTAAATGAAATTACTACCGTCGTACCGCGCCTTATGCAGACAGTAGTTCGGTTTGACGATTTTTGCCACTTGTGCACGAAACACTTGAGCATTAAATTTGCATTTGGATCACAACATTGTTGTAAAAACAAGTGGAAAGAAAGGGTAGGAAAAATGTTCCATTTTTATATTCTCCGCGTTATAATTTATTCAATGCTTTTTTCGAAGCATTAATTCCGAAAAGAAGTCGGAGAAAAAGGGGGATATTGAATTAATTGTATTACATCGCTTTCAATAATGGATCCAATTTGGTGGATACAAGACTTTCCTTTTGGAGCATATTAGATTCCCCTCGATTTGTTACAGTTAGTGCGCGCTCTGTGTTCGCGAGGGGGAAAAACAAAAAGAAAGAAGATTCCTCAGCCGGATGGTCCAGTTTGGCTTTGAGTGAGATAAAATCTTGCAGAAGAGAAGCGCACACCGCGTGTGAAAGGAGCGGAAACTGTTGGCAGGTGATAAAATATAGTCTATTTTGTTCTCGTAACGTTCAAGTGAGCGCGACTGAATGTCAAGTATGGCCCAAGTCATCATTTGCATACCCCGTGGAATCTCTCGCCGCATTCGGTATGAAAAAACAGTGCGGCGAGGAGAAGCCGACAGATAAACGGTATAATTGAGGTATAGATACCGAACTGAATCACAATGATATACCTGACGCTCTTACTTCTCGTGGCTTATGGATCCGATCTTGTCTCGAATGTAAAACATCTCTTCATTGACTGGCAAAACAATCGCGAGACGAATATTAAGTGACCGCAGAAAACAAGTGTCCCTATTTTTAACGACAGTTTTCTTCTTCACCATAAGATTATATAAGAATTTAATAATTTAAACAAAGTTTTAAAATTCTTCACAATCTGACAATTTTTGAACAAAAATCTCGGAGAGAAATTCAAGTTTCAAAGTCTTGTGTGGTCCAGCCGTACAAGTTCGATGTAATTAATGTTATCGGGACGGTCGGTATAACTCAACTCTTGAGGTCGTTGCTTTCCCAGCATGAATCGGACTTTCACGAAACGTCGACGTTGATACAGCAGATGTGCTGTATTTTATTGGCCACCTGTTAGACCATTGTCTTATCACTTCACGTGTTCTCTCCTCTCATTTAATCCAATTTTTATTTTAATTTATTGTAAGTTATTCAAATTTATGATAAGTTGCTTCTTCAAAACAAGTTCATCAAGAAAAAATTCTTCGTATGTTCCTTCCCCTGTAGACTTTTTTTGTTCGCGAGGATTGTTATTCACTCTTTGAAGTTAGCTTCAAAAACAATTTTCTTTCTGCATAAACACAATCTTTTCAAAAATTTCCAGTTAAAACGAAATAGTCGAAGAAAAAATCGTTCATTTGAATAATCAGAAGTCAGAACTTTAATAGAAACAGTATTTATATAAATAAAAGATGTTTTGATTCTTCTGTTTGGCGTAATGGCCAAAGCCATTAGGCCATTAGGCCTAATTTATTTATATAATTTTATGCCTTCCAAAAATATTGAATAAAGTTAATACACTAGAATCTTAATTATATCCGATGTAGTTAGGGCCAAACCCAATAATAGAAATTCCAACTATTTCGATAGAATTCAACTATATGTTATACACATCGAATTTACACATTCCACAAATGTCGAATTGTACTTTAACAGTACTGTTCGTAATTATTTTTTTATTATAAAATCCCCAACCCTTTCCACCTATTCGACAGGTGAATGTTATTCATCAACTAAGAATTAATACCCAAACAATAGAATACTTTATGAATTTTTAATACCAATGGGAAACAATAATCAACAAAGAGGAAAAAATGCAAGAACAATTATTTCGGTTCATTGAACAACTACATTATTTATTTTATCGATTAAAAGCGACTCATTTGGGTGTGGACAACGACGAGGAGAAACAGTTAAATCGCCTATACACAATGTGTGTATCTGTATATATATTTGAAATGGTCCTGGAATGAATATTGGCATTGAAGATGGTATCTATTTGGTTTGCATCCGCAAAACCAGGACACTGGTTGTGCACAAATGAGCGTAAATATATATACAATACACAAAACGTTCGTATATATATACCATCAGCAAGTAGAAATATTTCTCGAACATTAACCCCTTTGGACCTAAATATAAATTCTAAAAATGATCACGCGTTAAAATATCTATCTTCCACAAATCCACACATGGCCGACTAAATTAGAACATCACAATTGATTCCCTCATACTGTGAAATCAAATATATACCTTCCTTCATGTATATTTGGTTTCTCCATCAATTCAGAGAGACAAAATAAAACAAATACGGACATGTTTAAACGAAAGATGAGTCAGTGTCTAGCTTCACGCATTTTCCTCCCTAAACCAAAACAAAAAAATGTTTATTGTACTAGGCTCTCACCTACTGTACAAATAAAAATTCAAAAAAAATGAATATCGACAAAAAGAAAATTATTTTCATCGACTTGCTACAGGTTTCGCACATATTTACAAAATAATATCATTTCACCTACAAATATATTACACTATTTCCAAAAACCGGTTTTTGATACGAAAGCTATACATTGTGCGAGCGCGATAAATGTATAGATTTATATGAATTCAAAATCCTCTATCTCTCTATAAATATATTCGAATATTATCAGATCAGGAAGATGTATAATTTTCATATACAAAAAAAAATTCCATATACTAAATCGAAAACCGCACAGATTGGCGAATTTCTACTTTGGCATCAAATGTTTTCACATAATTATAGACCTTTATCCCTAATAATAATTTGCGTTCTAGACAGGATATTAATTTTTTTTTTTTTTGCGCAAACTTTTGAGGGTTCCATCCAATTATCCTGAAGCACTCTTCCGTAACACCACACGCGTCATAAACAATGCATTACAAAGAATTTCACAGACTTTTAATTTAACACAGTTTATTTTTATTGCTGAGGAGAAGGGTAATCATAGCTATTAGAAGATGTTACCCGAAAGGTCGCAAAAAAAAAAATACAACACAAACTCTTTTTTCCCTATACATTGAATTACGTAACATTTGCGTGTCATGAATAACATAGTATATACACAAATTATTGCAAACAAAGTTCTTGGAAAGAGTGTGTAACTGACATCATTTACAATTCCAACACAACAACCCTCCTACTTCTAAGACTTTATTCTTGCGTGGTATTATGTAGTTTATCTTGGGGCTTGTGGAAAAATCAACCCCGCATATATGAAATAAACTTCACGTAAAGTAAGATTTATTATTTGCGTTTTAATTAATTGCGATACAGTGAAATATTCTGTGACGTGTCTTTAATCTAGGAATTAATGTTCGTATAATACTGGTTTGACCGTAAGGGAAGTCGATAGACTTCATACCCAACTTTATTATTACGAACATATTTAATTCGAAAAAAGAATAACTTTTTGATGTTTTACGCTCTAAATCTAAAATTATATGCGTTTTTGTGTGTATTATCAATTCGTTGTAATTTGATGCTTTTAAGTTAACACCGAGGACAATTAGTGCGTGAAACGTTAATTTGCTATACTGTAGAGTAGGGAGGATTTCACATTAATGAGGTTTTGATAAAATTTACGCGTGTGTATTTAATTGTCACCTGAAGCGCACAGTGGTTTTGAAACGAAGATAAATCAAAGTGCCAGTGTGCTAACACAAAGAGCGGGATATATATTATACTCTGATGTAGAGTGAGTTTTAGTGGACCAATATGGAAGCATTGGTGTTAATATTTCATCCCCTATCTCGAGTAAATACAGATGCAAACTTATTTATTTTGTCTCCTTCTGCATCTGTGTGCAACTTTTAGCTTTGCACTTCCGTATATATAGGCGTAGAAGATATTCAACCCCTGGGAGAGATATTCGAGAAAGCGTATATTTTCCTCCGATATCAAAAACCTCGATATCAAAATAAATTCAACTTTAAAAGTGCAGATAAAATGGGAAAATAATAACAGACTTCATACTCGATAATTAATTTTAAAAAAAAGTAGGGGGATTTTTAAGGAAACAGGGGACACAGGGTTGCCACAAATATTTAAATTTATTTTTCCCTGACTTTTCCCTGATTTCCCGACAAAATTCTCACTTTTTCATGATCCCCAAGTTTTGAACGTTCAAATGAACGAAATATTTTTTATTGAAGATATTTTAATAAATTACTAATCACAAACAAATTTAAAAACTGAAATATTTACGTTTAGAAATTCAGTAATTAATTTTTTGGATAGTAACGCAAAATAATTGCAAAAAAATTTAATTTGGAAAAGAAATAATTAAATTTCGTTCATTTGAACGTTCAGAACTTTAGGATTTTACTTTTTCCCTGACCCTAAAAAATATTCTGATTCACCCTAAAAATTATTAGAGACTCGAAAAAATGTTCTATTACATTTATTTACAAATTTCATTAATTGTAAAATTATTCAAAAACATCAATAATTAATATTTTTATATTAATATTTTGTTATAATATAAATAACCATGAAATTTTTCAAAAAAAATTAATTATTTACAAAAATCTTAATAAAATCCTTCGTAAGAATTCAATTATTTTTAAAAGTAGTAAATTTTCTCAAAAAAATTCAATTTTTTAAAAATATTGTAATAAAATTCGTTGCAATAATTCAATTATTTTCATAAATAATAAATGGATTATTCGGTAATTCATTTTTCAATCAATTTTTAAATAATTCAATTATTTTGACAAATTTTAATAAAAATTTTTAAGAATAATTACATTTTTCGAGAAATTTGATTAAAATATTGTATCAAAAAATAATTAATATCCTGCGATGAGTTTTATTATTTATGAAAATAATTAAAAATTTTCCCAAAAATATTATTAAATTTTTTCTAAAATAATTGAATTTCGGTGAATAATTTTATTGTTTATAAAAATAATTGAATTCTTGAAAACAACTTTGTTAAATTTTTTTTAAATAATTGAATTCATGCGACGAATTTTATAAAAATCTATTTAAATAATTGATATTTTCCGAAAAATTTTATGAAATTTTTTATATTAAATAATTGAACTCATTTTTTTGAACATTTTTTTGAACTCATTTTTTTATTTGAACTCATTTTTATTTCATGTGAAAATTTTAATATTTATTAAAATAATTAAATTATTGCAAAGAAATTTATTCAAAATTTTATAAATTATTAAATTCCTGTAAAATTTTAATAAGAATTCTATTCAATTTTTTAAAAATAATAGAATTTTGAAGAAGATTTTTATTTTTTATATTCGATAACAATAATTACAATTTTGACGAGAATTTTAAAAAAAGTTTTTAAATAATTGAATATTGAACAATTTTATTATTTAAAGATAATTGAAAGTTTGACCAGAATTTTTAAAAAAATTTTTAACATAATTGAATTTCTGCGAGGATTTTTATTACTTCTAAAAATAATTTAACTTTTGCAACGAATTTTATTTAAGTTTATAAAAATAATTAAATTTCGGTGAAGAATTTTACTATTTCTAAAAATACTTGAATTCTTGAAAAGAACTTTGTTAAATTTTTTTAAAATAATAATTGAATTCTTGCGACGAATTTTATAAAAATTTTTTTAAATAATTGATATTTTTGACAAATTTTTTGAATTTTTTTTTAATTAAATAATTGAATTCCTGTGAAAATTTTATTATTTATGAAAATAATTGATTTACTTCGAAGAAATTTATTAAAAATTTTGTAAATTATTGAATTCCTATGAAATTTTGCCAAGAATTTTATTAAAGTTTTTAAAAATAATTGAATTTCGAAAAAGAATTGTATTATTTATAAAGATAATTGAAATTTTGACAAGAACTTTTAAAAAATTTGTGAACATAATTGAATTTTGGAGAAGAATTTTATCATTTTTAAAGATATAATTGAAATGACAAGAATTTTTTTTTTAATTTTTGAACATAATTGAAATATTACGAAGAATTTTTATAACTTTTAAAAATAATTGAATTTCTTGAATTATTTGTAACTTTTCCAAAATTCAATTTTTTTTTAGTATTTTTAACTAAAATTTTTTTATCAATCTAGTATTTATGGAAATTGTAAAAATTATTCATTAAATAATTTCTAAGTCATAATTTTATGATAGTTCTTGTAAAATTAAGTAATTTAAGAAGAAATTATTGTCTGAAATAGAAAAAATTCAAGGTTTTGTATTAAAATTCGTGATAGTTTCATAGTTTACAAGGCAAAAAAAAAATCAAAATTTCGTTTTTTCATGAATTTTTAAAATTCAATTTTTTTTAGTACTTTTACTAAAAATCTCTGACTTTTCTCTGACTTCCCTGACCAATTTTATTTTCCCTGACTTTTCCCTGATTTCCCTGACTTCCCTGACCTGTGGCAACCCTGGGACAGACTGTGAAGCCTGATTATCTTTGTGTCAACCCTGGAATAAAGAAACTCATAAACAGAAAGAAAATCGTATATGTCAATAGTTGCTGAATAATCGAAATAAGTATTTTGATACGAAACTCATTCTTTTTTGGAAAATGAGTCATTCGTTTGACGCGCTTGGAGATGAAAGAAGATCTGAACTCGTTTCGAACGAGTTTACTCTATTATGGTGACGACCCTCTGCGACGATGCAGCACCCAGAACATATCTCTTTTTCGACTTGTGTTCTGTTTCAGTGCCTATACACATATACGTGACGTCCTCACTTGATAACGATGAGATCTCACGTTTTAGCTATATGTCTATATGGCTGTATATGGGGGATCGACCGGGAGCCAAACTCACAAACATGAGCTTACTCACAAACTACAAACTGTTCACCACCTCTTTCTCTCTCTTCTCTCTTTCCGAGTATAAAATGAAAGAGGGTGCAAAAAGACCAAAGAGAAAATTAGGTTTGCTTCATTTCACACTGAGAGAAACTGTTCGTCAGGAACGATTGCTTGTTTGCCTTCAAGTATTCCAACATTATCATTCACTTGTCTGTGAAAAAAAGACGCACTTATACAAAATCCTTATTGCCAATATTTTTTTGTGCAACCCCTGCTGGAAAAGAGCTACTTTCCTTTAACATAAATGCATCAGAAAGTGGTCAATTTCTGCACATTTAAAAGTGTGCAGGAAAGTGTACTTTCCCGCACACTTTTGATAAAGTGTGCAGGAAAGTATACTTTCCTGCACACTTTTTTGTAAACAGTATAATATACGCTATAATCAACATAAAACTATATTTATTGATTAGAAATGTACAAAAAGAACTTTTTTCGGTAAACAGGTGTTGCACAAAGTACTGTGTGCAACACGTACGAAAGAAGATTTTCCAACTTCGTGCAAATTACTGCCCTCGCTTCGCTCGGAGCAGCAAACTTTGCACTCGTCGGAAAACAGCTTCTTTCTGTACTTGTTGCACAATATACTATTTTTTCACATTCAGATCACTGGAATTTAGCCAAATATATGAAAAATTCAACTCTTCTTTTTAACAAAAAAAGAATATCTTAAGAAGCTGTTCATAAATTAGGTATTAGCACTGTTACAACAGAAATTTTGTTTTCTCGATTTCCAAACAGAATTTCGACTAAAAAGTCGAAATTCTCTTTGGAAATCGAAAAAACAAAACCTGCAAAAAAAAAAAAAAATATCTCACCTGCTGTAAAAATGAAATGAAATCAATTCTTTTCCTTTATATATGATATAAAATAGAATTGAATAAATATTATAAAAATGGAAATTGACAGTTTTCGCAATGAGAAAAATGAAGAAGATGAAAAAAGCAAAAAAACTTGAATGAATTATATATATGGTGAAGGAGCTATTTAATGTTATCTTCGTGAACGATCGTCTCCGGGGTTTTGATGCCTCTTAAAGCGTGCACATGCTCTTGAAAGTCTTGTTGCCATGAATGACGGAAACGAGTACTCAAAAAATGTTAAGAGCACTCAACGAGAATAATGAAGGATGACTTAATTGCCTAACAACTCAGGTTATGCAAATTACAGCTTACACGCGCCAAATCAGTTTTATACAAATTCCAAGCTTCAGAATACACACACACACACGTTTATATTTAACACTTAAGAGCACATTAACACAATTACAATTCAAACAAGAATTTAAATTTCCTCACTCATAACGAACTATACACGAAAAAATACCTTATTAATTGACTCGACAATGTTCCATCACTATTTTTTTTTAAATATTAATATTAATAATAATATAATTAATAGTTAGTACTATTAATAGTAATTAATAATTAGTACTTACTATTAATTTATTTATTTAAGTAATAAACGGGATAATAACCTCTTGTACAAAGTACCCTTAATATTAAATTAAGAGCTTTTTTTCTAAACCTCAATTAAAGTATAGACATTACAAAAAACTGACAAAAATTCCATTGTATATTTTATTTTCCTGACTTTTTCCTAATTTTCATCAAAAATATTTATTTCTTTCTTATTCTGTTAATAAATTGAATTCCTGCAACGACTTTTATTATTCATGAAAGAATTTCAATATTTATAAAAATAATTAAATTCTTGCGAAGAATTTTATAAAAAATTTTAAATAATTGAATTCCTGATAAATTTTTATTATTCATAAAAATAATTAAATTCTTAAGAAGATTTTTACAATAAATTTTTAAATAATAGAATTCTGTTTAAAAATTTTCTGAAAATAGTAGATATTAAAAATCACTGAATTGGGAAAAGTTTTTAAAAATAATTAAATTTTATTAAGAATTTAATTAAATTTTATAAAAAATTCAATTCAAATTTTTGACAATAATTGCATTCTTGCGAACGATTTTATTAAAATTATATTCTAATTAATTGAATTTTAAAGAAGAAATGTATTACTTTCAAAAATAATTGAATTCTTGTGATGAATATTGTTATTTATGAAAATAATTGGATTTTGCAAAGAATTTTATTAAAATGCCTAAAAATAATTTAATTTTCTGGAATAATTTTGTTATTTGTAGAAATAATTGAATTCTTTAGAAGAATTTTATTAAAATCTAAAAAAAGAATTGAATTCTTGGTAACGATTTTATTAGGATTTTTTTTAATAATTGAATTTTCAAGAAGAAATTTATTACATTTAAAAATAATTGAATTCTTGTGATGAATATTGTTATTTATAAAAATAATTTAATTTTGCAAAGAGTTTTATTAAAATGCCTAAAAAAATAATTGAATTTTCTCGAATAATTTTGTTATTTATCGACATAATTGAATTCTTGGGGGGAATTTTATTAAAATCTAAAAGAATAATTGAATTATTTCAAAAAAATGTAATTAAAATTGTATTTAAAATAATTTATTTCTTTCCAAGAATTTTACTAAAATATTTGAAAATAATTGATTTCTTTCGAAGAATTTTACTAAAATATTTGAAAATAATTGAAATCTTGTGAATAATTCTAATATTTTTGTAAATAATTGATTTCTTCTAAAAAATTTAAAAAAAACTATGTTTTTACATAATTAACTTCATCAAGGAATTAAAATCAAATTTTTAAGAATAATTACATTTTTTGAGCAATTCCTATGAAATTGTATTAAAAATAATTGAAATCCTGCAATGAGTTTTATTATTTATGAAAATAATTGAACAGTTGCTAAGAATTTTATTAAAATTTTCAAAAATAATTGAATTTTTGTGAAGAATTTTATTATTTACGAAAATAATTGAATTATTGCGAAGAATCGTATTAAAATTCCTAAAAGTAATTGAATTTCTGTGAAGAATTTTGTTATTTTTGAAAATAATTAAATTCCTCATAAGAATTTTATAAACATTGTTTTAAATATTATTAATTTTTTCGAAATATAATAAATATTATGAAAATTTTATTTTAAATAATTGAATTATCTTGTGAAAAACTTTATTTGTGAAAATAATTGAATTTTCTGATAAATTAATTGAAAACAGTATTAAAAATAATTGAAATTCTTCGATGAGTTTCTTTAATAAGAAAATAATTAAATTATTGCTTAGAATTGTATCAAAAACTTTTTTTTAAAAATTGAATTTCCATGAAAAATATTATTAGTGAAAGAAATTGAATTATTGTTAAATATTTATTGTTAAATAATTGATTTTTTCGAAATTTTTTTAAAAATGCTTTTCTGAATTAATTGAATTCCTGTAGAAGTTTTACTATTTTTAAAAATAATTGAATTTTGAATGAATTTTATAAATTTCTTTTTAAATAATTGAATTCTTTTGCGAAATTTCATGAAAATACTATATATTGAAAATATTTGAAATCCGAATATTTTTTTGAAAATAATTGAATCGTTTTAAAGAATTTGATTATAATTGCTGAAAATAGTTTTTTTGATTTCCAGTATTAGTAAATTTAAAGTATTGGAAATTATTTTAAAAAACAGAAATAGTAGCTTTTAGTGACTGAAATCTAAAAAAGTACCCAAATAGTAGCATAACGTAAAAAAAGTAGTAAACAGTAGATTTTAGTAGATGAGTGCGAAGCCTGCAAATACCATTTAATCAATTAAAATAAAAATTATTTAATTCAAGTAAATATTTATTAGATGAAAAATAATTTGAATCAAATTAATTTTTTTTCAATGTATCGTAATATACATAAATACCGAATTTTTCCATCAACGTCCCTCATTAATCAACGTCGATACTAATTATCAATATAGTATAATTATTTTTTCATTTTCCACATTCTCAACCTGATATTATTCAAAGTTTATTGCATAAGAAGAAAATAACGGATCAGTAGACTGTAATTTACAGACAAGTTGGAATAATTTTTTAGAAATAATAAAAATTGCAATTTCAGTTATATATGATTGCATTTGAATAGTGTATCCATTCTGCCTGTGTATATGTATATAGTTATGATTATACATGAATATAAGTAAATTACCTAGATACTCTAAATGCACATATAAAATCAAATCCTACATCATTTTTGCGATTAGAAATCGCCTTAAAATCCTTTCTGATTTGAATCGACCGACAATATTGGCCTGGGTTCCTGGTCACTCGGGAATCGAGGGCAACGAATTGGCTGATGAAGCGGCAAAGGAAGCGTGTTCGAATCCTAATGAATTAGACATACAACTCCCATTTTCAGATTTTTATACCCACGCACGCAAACAGCTTGACGACAGCTGTAATTCTTTTTACATCGACGTTGGTAAAAATAAAGGTGTCCACTACACACAACTTTATTACAAACCCCAAAGAAAACCGTGGTTCGCGAATTTTGTGGCTCGTAGAGCGTGGATTGTTTCGCTATGCCGTGCGCGATCGAATCATTATAATTTAGGTTCTAGCTTAGCCAGGAAAAATTATATCCTCTCCGGTGACTGCTCTTGCAGTCCGGGAGTAGAGGAAGATCTTGATCACATCCTCTGGGCATGCCCCAGATTTGACGCGTTTCGCCCAAAACTTCTCAAAGCACTATCAAGAGCTCTGAAGTGCCCCCCACCCTTTTGTAGTTACCAATTTCTAATCAACCCCTCTCCTAGAATAGTTTACCATATCTTCAGATTTTTAAAACGAGCCAACATCCAGATTTAAATACTCTACGCGCTGACTTGCTCCCGCGGGCGCGATCAGGGGTTCTCGTGCCCCCTGGTTGCGCACGCGGGAGCAGGTTGGCGTTCGTGCCACCGTTCTTTTGTTCACAGATTCAACATTAAGCTCCACTCATATACCTGGTCATGGCCGAATATACACAGCGCAACGCTAGTATAGTGCCAATGTTAAATTCTACTACTACTACTACTTTAGTAAAAAAGAAGGGGAAAGTGAGCAGTAGAATTAAAAACATTGTCATTAGATAATGAGAAATTTCCCTGACCTGTGACTCTATGATACTGTAATGTATCTTTTCAACTCATTCAAGATCGCTACCCTCTACTGCGAAGACAGATTTATCACGGCAAATATAACTTCACAAGTGGAGTGTGAACGATAAATTGAATTAGGTATCTGCCTTGTAAATATAGCTTTCACTTAATTACATTTTCTATATAAGATTAACAATATATATATATGTCGCGCAGTGTTATTAATTTTACAGATTGTAATTAATCTGCGGCTATTAAAGATTATGTATGTACAAAAGAACATTTGTTATACATTAATAATTGATTTAGTCTATAAATAATTTAAATTTAAATTCATATTCAAATTCAAATAATTCAATTCATTAAACTAAATCAATTTACCAGTTATTAATATATTGATATTCTGTATTCACAATTGATATTCTGTATTTTCTTGAAGATATCAAATTGATACCAAATTGGATCGAATTGATAGCAAAAATTTAAAGTGAATTAGGATTTGATCCATAGTTTTTGGCATATTTATCTTAGATATGATAATCAATGGTGATAGAATAAATAAATAATTGTTGATATAAACAGAATGAAATAAAATGATAACGATTTATTTGCTGTGATAATAGGGCATTAGAAAGATTAGCGTATTTTACGCTCAATTGTTTCACTAAATGTTTGAAATTCGTGTGACTAATGCTCGAGAAATTGGTTTCTTGCCAGCATCAAATGAAATCGAGAGAGTGTTATGTACATAAGTGTCAATCTTCGTACTTTCATACCCTTAGTTTCACGCCTAATGGCCAATTCCGGTGCAGATAATTGATACTTGACGCTGTTTTTTTTTTAAATCTCCAGACAAAATAAGACTTTGATTGAATCTAAATTATCTGACAATCACATCATTATCAAATCTCTGCAAGAAAATCGCAAATCGTCGCCTTCCGTTCGTGTAATATGCTTTCAAAAATTCAAACATTATCAATGCATCAATATGTAATGATTGTAGAAGTTTTAAACGTAGAGCAAAAATGCCAAAATAAAGTTAAGTCAACAAAAGTCAAAAGTGTTTCAAATTTTAGGAAAATGTTCAAAACCCATTTTGCAGGACCCTAATATGTATACAAGATACTATTTTCTATTCGTCGAAACAAAAATGCCAGCCAAATATTTAGTTCTCATTTTTATGTCAGTGAATAAGTGTGTCAACATTGAAAAAATTTCCCGTATGGCAATTTTTCTTTTCGGTGCAAAAACTTTTATTAACAAATGGATGAAATTCTCTCAAGTTATATATGGATTTAGTGCGATAAAGAAGAGATGGAATTTTTTTTCTACAATAACAATAACAATGCTGAAAAGTACTTTTCCACTTTTGGTTTTTTATTTATTGAAAGTTAGCGCGAAAAGGAGGAAGCTCGAAAAATGTATCATCTCCACTATAGTTTGGATGATTCATTGGATCAGAAGAGCAAATAAATACAGTTATATTCGACCTTGTTGAATCTTCTCGAACGTTTTTGGAGGCGGACAACACAAACCCGCGGTGATATCCCGAGGGACACTGTATCACACTGCATACAAACTTTTTATTTCTCCAACGTCCGCACTCGTTCTATTTACACCGATGACGATAAACACGTCTGCGGGTATAAACCAACACAGACACACTTTGTTTCACTACATGTACGGATATTACCAGGCACACTACTATATTACTATATACAACATTACTATATACTATACTACATTTATACACTGATACATCTGTATCTGTATATACTTTTGAGCTAAAGGCGCTTATTCAGCGACTGTACACAATGAAAAGACAGGGAAAAAAAGTTAATTACTCTCGTAATATAGATAACGAATGTGCTCCAATACCTCTACACAAAAACAAGAATCAGAAATTTTCACATTTTTCGAAAATTACTTTTTTTCATTACGACAAAATCTGGGTTCGGAGTGATCGATATCTTCTTGTTTTATAATAATTTTCTTATTAAGTTGTTGAATTTCAAAAAGGTTTGAACTTTGTCTGAAAATCGGACATACTTCAAAATCAAAAAAACATCATTAGCATTAACAAACTCAAATTTTTGTGGCAACCCTTTTGTGGAAGTAAAAAAGAAAAACTTGTTTTGAGCACAAGAGAGGAGAATTAATCGTCATTAATTGCTAATTAATTGAAGACTCAACGCAAAGAGAGGTTCTTTTGCGACTAATCGATAGTTGAATGGAAGAGGGGGAGAGTTTGGCTGATGGACGTAATCAGTTTGTTCCCCTGCTTTTGTTGCGCACACAAACTGTCGATGGTCCTTTGGAGGAGGACTTTGGATTTCAACGATCGATAATACCTATATCGGCCTCTATCGATAAGGATCGAGCATGTAACGAGAGAGAGAAAGCACGGCGCTCGCCAAATGTCACGCTCGCGGTTTCGTGGGCACATACACAACCGCTAACGTTCGATGTCAGATGGTCACGGCTCATTAGCGAGATAACCTGTAGGAGTTTCTGTAGCGTCGATGCGAACGCCCGGCTTTATTAACAATCGCCATTATTTAGTTTTGCTCTGAAGAATTCTTCTTTCTTCTTTTCGTATAAACGTAGATCTTTCTTTTCTTTATTTTATGTAGATTTTTCTTTTTTCTACGTAGATTTTTCTGTTCTTTTCCTTTTTACGTATAGATCATTCTCGGGGTTGCCACGGTTTTGCTCATTTCAAATTCCCTGACTTTTCCAGGTTCTCCAGAGGTTGAAAAACGAAATTTTTCCAGGTTTTTAAAACTACATTTATATGTTACAAAATTTGATAATTAGTCATTATAATTTTTCCATAAGAATTAAGATTTTCGAAAATTTCAAATTCAAACCTTTCTGAAATTAAACAGTTTATAAAAATTTGTTATAAAACATGAAGAAATCGATCACTCCGAGTCTTCGACTCGGAGCAATCGATATCTTCATGTTTTATAAATAAATTAAAAATGACCGACTGATAAAATATCATTATTTTATAATATAAGAATATTGTTACTGTAACTTCTTCAAAATTACTTTCATCAGTTTAATTCAATTATTGTTGTCCCGAATTCTTAACTAAAATTCTTCTTTAAATTAATTATTCATTCATTTTTAATAATTTTTCCAAATTTTTTTTGAAAATTTTCAAATTGTTTTGTTTGCAATTCAATTTTATGAAATTTAATCCATTATTCGGAAATTCTTCAATCAAATATATATTAGAAAATAAAAACTTCACATAACTTCAAAAAAATACAATTAAACCTTTTAAAAAAAATTAAATCTACACAATTTTCAATTAAAAGTATGAAAAATTCAAACATTCAAAGATTGTAATTTGAAACCTTTTCAAAATTCCATTATTTCTAAAAATTCACGCTATAATACTTTCTTTATAAATTTGAATTTGTAAAAATGTTTACTAATTGGAATTGGCGACTGACTTTTTGCTTTTGAATTAGTAAATTTTACTATTAAATTAGTAGAAACGACTATTTATTAGTAAAATTTGCTAATTGAAAAGCAAAAAGTCAGTCACTAATTCAAATTAAAAAACATTTTTACTAATTCAAATTTAGAGAGTTGAATATTCAATTATTATCTAAAATTTTAACTGAAATTCATATTTAAATCAATTTTTATTAGAAAATTCTACGAAAATTAAATTATTTAAATACAAATAAAATGCAAATAAATAATTTATTGAAGAATTAAATGTTTTTTTCAAATTCAACTCTAATAAAGAATTTTATCGAACAAATTTTTAAAATGGTATTTAAAATTCTTTTGACAAATTTTAATAACATTTTTAAGAATAATTTCATTTTTCGAGAAATTAAATTAAAATTGTATTAATAATAATTGAATCTCTGTGAAAAAAATTTAATTGAATTGAGAAAAGCTTTTAAAATAATTGAAATTTTAACAAAAATTTTATTAAAATTTTTTTAAAATAATTGAATTTCTGCGAAGAATTTTATTATTTATAAATATAATTGAATTCTTGCAAAGAACTGTGTTAAATTTTTTTTAAATAATTGAATTCTTGCGACGAATTTTATAAAAAAAATTTTTTAAAAATTGATATTTTTCGAAAAGTTTTATGAAATTTTTATTATTAATAATTGAATTCTTGTGAAAATTTTATTATTTATGAAAAAAATTTAATTATTTCGAAGAAATTTTTTAAAAATTTTCTGAATAATTAAAGTCCTGTGAAATTTTGCCAAGATTTTTATTAAAATTTTTAAAAATAATTGAATTTCGATGAAGAATTTTATTATTTATAAAGATAATTGAAATTTTGGCGAGAATTTTTTTTTTTTTAATTTTTGAACATAATTGAAATTCTGCGAAGAATTTTGTTATTTATAAATTACGAAGATAATTGAATTCTTTCGAAGAATTTTATTAAATTTTTTTGAAAATAATGTAATTTTTTGCAAAAATTTGTGTTATTTTGAAGATAATTGAATTCTTGATAAGAAATTTGTTATAACTTTTGCAAATAATTCAATTATTGGAAACATTGTATTAAAATTTTTAAGAATTGATTTATTTTACGGAATTTTTTTAGAGCTTTTAAAAATAATTAAATTATTTCAAAGAATTTAATTAAAATTGTATTGTAAAATGATTGAATTCTTGAGAAGAATTTTATTAAATTTTTTGCGAAAATAATTGAATTTCTGGAAAGAATTTTATTATTTCTAGGATAATTGAATTCTTGATAAGAATTGTGTTACAACTTTTGCAAAAATAATTGAATTCTAGGAATAATTTTATTAAAATTTTTAAGAAGAATTGATTTCTTTTGAAGACTTTTATTAAGAACTTTTAAAAATAATTAAATTATTTCAAAAAATTTCATGAAAATTCTATTGAAAATAATTACATTCTTGAGAAGATTTTTAACAACAAATTCTTAAATAATTGAATTCTGTCGACGAATTTAAATAAAAGTTTTAAGAATAATAATTGCATTTTTCGATGAACACGATTAATATTGTATTGAAAATAATTGAAATTCTATGATGAGTTTTATTATTCATAGAAATAATTGAATCTGTTTGGAAAATTTGATTATTTATGAAAATAATTGAATTATATTAAAATTGATTATATTTAAATCGAATTAATTTTGAAATATTTAACAATAATTAGTTTTCAAGATTAAGCACAATTACTTTAGAATACAATAATTTTCCAGGATTCCGATCAAAATTCCCTGACTTTTCCAGGTTTTTTCAAGGTTTATAAAATTCCCTGACATTTCCAGGATTTGTGGCAACCCTGAATTATTTTTTTACGTAGATATAGTTAGTCATCACTGAATATTTTCCCTCCTCTAATATTTCGTTTTATGGGTGCTCTTTCTTTCAGCTCATCGGTTTTTTTTTTGTTTATTCTCCCTCTGTGTGTTAATGACCAACTAAAAAGTTTTGCCGAACCGTGTATTTTCTTTACTTTATGTATACAGAAAGGGGTGGAGTTATTGTTGAATTAATTTATGTTTAGTACCACGAGTCTCAGATAACGTGGCTGAAAGAATAAAATTCTGGGTGAAGTTTCTGCTTAAGAGATCCTCATTTTGTATGGGCTCATCGTTCCTCTTTCTGTTTATATATTTAATAGCTACAACCCGCATTCTTCGACAGAATTTTCAACAAACAATATCCGGCTTTTTTTTGGAGCAAGACAAAACTACTCTATAGGGGTCATAAACGCTTCATAATTAAGTAATTCAAGAATTCATTTTTATTTATTTTTATTCATTTTTTTCTCGATTTGTTTAGCAAATAATTTTTGTCTTTTGTTATCTACTTTAATGTGAGGGAAATTTTTTTTTTTTTTATAAAGTTCGAAGGAAGAGAATTATTGTTGTGGAACGAAAAGGATAATTTCTCCTTTTCCTCTCTTGAATTCGTTCCGCATGAAAGGGGGATGAGTTCTCGAAAATTCTTCTCCTGAGAGCGAGCGAGAGCAGGCGAGAGTTGTACTGATCAAAATGATTACTCCGTGACAGAGGCAGTTCTTCTATGGAGTACAGTGTATATATAGGTATAATCACTAGGTTGTCTCTTTCTTCTACGCCCTCACAATCAACAGTTACACCTACATTAGCTTTATCTCCCTATTTCCTCTTCGTCTTAATACATCAAGAGGGAAGGGGAAAGTAAGAATGATTCACAAAAGCAAATTTAGTGATCTCACCAGTGTCGAACTGCGTGAATATTTGACGGACCGGATGCTGTAATAACCCACCGTTTCCGGACTCGTTCCTTACAAAAATAATATTGTAATTTCATTGGCAAATCATCTAAAAAGTGCTTAGAAATAAAGCTAAAAAAAAACGTGTACCTAAAAATCACTAATTCATCAAAAACATAATTCACTGAATTAAAAGTATATTTTTTTCTCCACTATAATACTTGAGATTTAGAGTGCAAGAAACCCGAGACACTTGAGAGTCGAGAAAGATCAAGTAGATCATGACTCAAAGGAGGCATTCAACTTTTCCGCGATTTAACAAAAATCTGGATCGATTTCAAAAAAGAAAAAACCTTTTTGCTTATTTCGATAAAAAGGATTTTTTTTTCAGACGCATTCCAAGATGCCTATCACCTGCGCCTGATCATCGTTACAGGTCCAGGTGCAGAGTAACATGTGTGGATAAAAGAGAGAGCAACTTCCGAACGAAGGGATGCAATTTTACTTTTGCCCGCTTTTGCCGCATTATAAGAAAAAGAATCTGAGGGTCTCGACTATTAAAGAAGCAATACCCGTTCTTTACAGGCTCAATTTCGCCTAAGCCGATGACACACTTGGCTAGAAAAACTAAAAAAAAACTCTTCTCAAGAGCCTTTTAGGGTAAATAGTTCAACACTATCTATCGTCTACATCTATAAAATTCTCTAAAAAAAAAAAAAATCGTGCGCGGCTCCTAAAGAAAAAATTAAGTACAAAGAATTTCGACGAAATTCACATGTTTAAGCACACTTTCAAACATATAAAGCTACTTTTCATTCATACGGTTGTATACACCTTTCTTATGTGCAACCTGAGTTTTACATTCAAACGCTGTTGTTACCGGTTCACTGCATTTACTCGATTGGAAATATTTTTGTGCCCAATTTTACAAATTTCTTCCTCCTTCCCTCTCAGAAGAGAATTTTGTTGAAACTATTTAATTTTGGTTGAATCAACCAAATAAATGCACTGCTGCTTGATGCTGTATGTTGCAAAATTATTTCTACAATTTTTAAGGTAATCTGCGTCAGCGTAAAGTTTAAGTTCTTGAAAAAAAATGCTCGCACGACAAAATAATGGTAGAAACCTTTCTTTTTTTCCTCTCTTGTTCCTTCTGGCAAAATTAAACAAGAAATTGTTTGTACATTTAGTTTCAGTTTGATCCGAGGCAAACCGATTCAGAAGCCCAAACAGTTTATGGCGCCCCTGGGGTTTTACGCCATGTTCAAAGTCCCTCTTTCGAAAGATACGGGAATTTGAGCGATAAGTTGCTCGTAAAACCCTCATAATACCCATCATTTCTAGTATTTGAATTTTAATGAGGATTTTCCGGATTCCCCTCACTTCGAACAGGTACACCGATGGGAAAATATTTCAGTGTGAAAATTATGATTTCACGATTTTATTATATCACCGATTTTTGGGCGAATTTGAGAGATGAGAGACGCTCAGAGAAAGAGAGAGAAAGGAGGAGAGAAATTTTTTGGAGATGAAACAATTCAAATATTCAGGTAGCTGAGAATTTATTTTTGTCGAATGTCATTGTGAGCCTTTTTTTCTCAAAATGAGTCATCGGAAAGTATTTTAATTTTTCAAGTTCGGAAAATTCAGAAGACACTCAGGAAAACAATTGTGCTTGAATGAAATGCTGTATTTTTTGTTTATAAACAAAAATGTTTAAAACCCTCGAAATTTATTAATTTATATAATATTTTAACTGTGGTCAAAATAAAGAACCATGGACAATGACAAAAATGTATAAAGGTCACAAAATTTTTTGACTACGATTAATAACTAAATAAATTGAATTTTGGAGAAGTTACAAATGATAGCAGAAAATTATTTTCAAAAATAATAAAATTCCTCGCAGAAATTCAATTATGTTCAAAATTAAAAAAAATTCTTGTAAAAATTTCAATTATCTTTATAAATAATAAAATTTTACTTCGAAATTAAATTATTTTCAAAAATTTTCCTCAATTCAATGATTTTCAATTTCTATTATTTTAATAAAATTTTCCAAAAGAATTGAATTATGTAAACAAATTTTTAATAAAATTCTAGGCAAACATTTAATTACTTTCATAAATAATAAAAATTTCGCAGGAATTCAATTATTTAGAAATTTTTTATAAATTTCTTCGCAATAATTCAATTATTTAGAAATTTATTTTAAATTTCTATGCAATAATTCAATTATTTTCATAAATAATTAAATTTTGTAAAGAGATTCAATTATTTTCATAAACAATTATATTTTTTTTATAGGAATTCAATTATTTTTAATAAATAATAAAACTCATCGTAAGATTTAAATTATTTTCAGAAGTAATAAAATTCATTGCAAAACTTCTATTATTTTCGAAATTTTAAAAAAATGTTTATCAAAATTTCAATTATTTTTATAATTAATACAATTTTTTTAGGAATTCAATTATTTTTTACATAATAAAACGTATTGCCGTATTACAATTATTTTTAGTACAATTTCAATTGAATTCCACGAAAAATTCAATTATTCTTAAAAATTTTATTAAAATTTGTCGAAAGAATTCAATTATTTAAAAATTTCTTGATAACATTCTTTGTAAGAATTTTATTTTAAGAAATATTTAGTTAGTTAATACATTCTTTTTTGTATTTAAATTTTTAAATAATTGAAATCTCGTAGAGTTTTCTAATTAATATTTTAGAATCGAATTCTTAATTAAAATTTTATGTAATAATTGAATATTTGGAGCAAAATTTCAATTATTTTCAAAAATTTTTCGTTGTTCAATGGTTTTTGATATCTTCTATATTTTAATAAAGTTTTTCAAACAAATTCAATTATTTAAAGAAAAATATTGATAAAATTCAATTATTTAAAAAAAAAACAAAATTTTTTACAAAAATTCAATTATTTTCAAAAATAGCAAAAATTTTTACAGAAATTCAATTATTTTCAAAAATAACAAAATTTTTTACAGAAATTCAATTCTTTTTAAACATTTTAATAAAATTTTCCGCAATAATTCATTTATTTTCATAAATAATAAAATTCTTCTCAGGAATTCAATTATTTTTGAAATTTTTAATAAAATTCTTTACAACTATTCAATTATTTTCATATAAATATTTAAATATATTTTTTTGTTTAAATAATTGAAAAATTAATTATTTAAAGACAAATATTGATAAAATTCAATTATTTTCAAAAATAGCAAAATTTTCTACAGAAATTCAATTATTTTCAAAAATAGCAAATTTTTTTACAGAAATTCAATTATTTTCAAAAATAGCAAATTTTTTTACAGAAATTCAATTATTGTCAAAAATAACAAAATTTTTTAGAGAAATTCAATTCTTTTTAAACATTTTAATAAAATTTTTCGTAATAATTCAATTATTTCCGTAAATAATAAAATTCTTCTCAGAAATTCAATTATTTTTGAAAATATTTTAAGTATTCTTCAAAATTTAATTTCAATTCCTCGAAAAAATCAATTCTTTAAAAAAATGTTTTTTTTTAATTCTTTGAAAAATTTTAAATTTAAATTTTAAAATTTAAAAAATTTTTTTTTTTTTAATTTTTAATTTAAATTTTTTTTCAAAAATTTAAATTTCTTACAATTATTTACAAAAATATTATAATTTTTCACAGGAATTAAATTATTTTCAAACGTTTTAATAAAATTGTTTGAAAGAAATTAATTACTTTAAATACAATTTTAATTCAATTTTTTGAAATAATTCAATTATTCTTTTAGATTTTAATAAAATTCTTCCCAAGAATTCAATTATTTATATAAATAATTCTTCAAAAGAATTCAATTATTTTCCTAATTAATAAAACTCATCGCTAAAGAATTTAATTATTTAAAAATTTGTTGATAAAATTCTCTAAAAAAAATCGATATTTAAAAAACTAACAATTATTTATTTTTATATTTAAATAATTGAATTTCCCTAGAGCTTTTCTAACAAATATTGATTTCAAAATAAAATTCAGTTAAAATTTTAGATAATAATTGAATAATTGCAGTGTATTATAGAATGAACTTTTAGAAATAATTGAATTTCGAAAAGGTTTCAAATTAAATAAATCTCTGAAAAGAAGGAAGCTATTGATGATCATGCATCATGCTAGATTTTGAAAATAGTCAAAATTTTCAACGTAGTAAAAAAAATTTTGCCTTTGGCCATGGTTTTCCAGAATTATGATCCCCAAGTTTTGAAGGTTCAAATGAACGAAATATTTTTTATTGAAGATATTTTAATAAATTACTAATCACGCAAACAAATTTAAAAACTGAAATATTTACGTTTAGAAACTCAGTAATTAATTTTTTCGAATAGTAACGCAAAATAATTGCAATAAAAATTTAATTTGGAGAAGTAATAAATAAATTTCGTTCATTTGAACGTATTCAGAACTTTATAAGTTGTTCCAGAATTTGGAAATAGTCAAAATTTTGAACGTAGAAAAAAATTTAAAAAATACTCCTGCCTTTTCCCTTTGTTTTCTAGACTTTTTTCATTTGATTGCTTTGGCTTAAGAGTCATTGGCAATACTTTTTACTAGAATTTGACATTTTTCTCTTTCCACCGCCAGGATCGCAAATATACGAATGCAAAGATCCGTTGACTGAAATAATTTTTTTCGGCAAAAAAAAGTGTCATGCAATTTTTCAGTGAGTGCGCGCACACATACATATATATTTATTACACGTACGTATTTAAGTGCGGACCGTTGCGCAGGAGTTTACCTGAGTGCAAGGTGCATTCCAAAGCCACTGCTCTCTCATCGCGCACACACACATTTTGAAAATTGTTCGAAATAGATGTGTGCCTGTTGCAGTAGACATCGGGGGAAAACATCAAAGCTGCCGATCTTTCACAGACCTGCTCGCATACGCCCACACATGCACAAGGGAACTCGTGCCACTCATACAAAGAGGGTTCCCTCCCTTCTGCCTTTCCATTTGCCTCCATGTAGGTAAAAAATGCACGTGTTCAAGGAAGCGCTCGACAACCGGGCAAACACACACTAACGACTGTCCTCATCTTCAAATATATATCTTAAAGTAGCATCTCCGGTGAAATGCAACTCCACCATCCTTTTCGGTTCATTCATTTCCACGCACAAACCTATACTCATCTCGCTAATTTATCGCACACACTTTCGACTTTTATCGCAATTTCAAATTGTCCACTTTTTTCCTATTTATTATTTATACTTCATTCCTCCCTGTGTGTGCTCTGCATAAACTTATCTATATAAACTTTAAAGCAGAAGGAGAAAATAAATTATTTTCTATTAATTTAAAACTATTTTTATTTATTTTGTTTCATGAAATTCTTTCTATGAAAAAAAATTTAATTTACTGACATACTCGCTAACAGCTTGTCCATTATATAGATCAGTTTAATTTAAATGATTATTTTTAACCCGAAACCAGAGAAATGTTTCATTTTTGCCAAATATAATAATTCGAATTAGGTGAAAATATTTTCCGCGATGTCTATTTAACTATTCATTTTTAAATAAAAGTTGATGTTTGTAATTGAATTCTAATTGAATGATAAATTGAAGTTTAATTGACATTTGGCAGAAAATGAAATGGTAAAATTACTAAACTAGGCCAGCTCTTTTTATTTAAAGTTTATTTATTGCTATTGATTTATTATTTATAAACAATAATTTCAGGAACATTTTTAAATGACTAAATTATTATTTAAGTGGTAGCACCACCCCCAATTTTGACCCCTTTAAATTTTAATTGTCAAAGAAGGTTATATTTTTTTTTGCTCCATTTTTAACCAAAAAAACATATAGGATGGTAAAAAATTTGAAAATTCAGGGCTCGAACCATATTTAAAAATACGGACTTTACGAACCAAAAATATAAAATTACTGAACAATTACTGAACAACAAAAATATAACCAGTCCGAGACAAATAAGAGAACATTTTACTTAAAACTAGAAATTAAATTTTTTCATAATTATAAAACATGAAGATATCGATAATTCATATCTTCATGTTTTATAATAATTAAAGATGACCGAGTGATAAAATCATTATCAATTCAATTATATTGTTTTCAAGAATTTTTAACTAAAATTCTTTTTTAAATCGATTATTTTTAATAATTTTCGAAAAAGTTCTTGGACAATTTTCATATCCGTTCAATATTCAATTTTACAAAATTCAATTATTCGTAAATTCTTCAATTAAATATACATTAGAAAATAAAAACTTTAAATAATATAAAAAAAATTTAATTCAACTTTAAAAAAAAAAATAATTTCAAAAATTCAGTTATTTCTATAAATTCACGCAATATTGCTTTTAATATTCAATTATTACCTAAAATGTTAACTAAAATTTATTTTTAAATCAATTTTTATCAAAAAATTCTACTACAGATTCAATTATTGAAATAGGAAAATAAATAATTTATTGAATAATTAAATGTTTCTTAAAATTCAATTCTCAAAAAGAATTTTATCAATAAATTTTTAAATAAATAAATTCTTTCTACGAATTTTAATAAAATTTTTAAGAATAATTATATTTTTTGAGAAATTCGAGTAAAATTTTATTAAAAATAATTGAAATTCTACGATGAGTTTTATTATTTGAGAAAATAATTGAATCCCTAAGAAGAATTGAGGCCTTGGATCCAATAACTCGCCCGACGCTCGGAGGAACGCGCAACTGCCAGTCAGTGAGCAGTGAGCGCCTCTGGGCCACTCACTGCTACCCGACTGGTATTAGCGCGTGCCTTCGAGCGTCGGGCGAGTTATTGGATCCAAGGCCTCAATTTTATTACCTTTGAACATAAGTAAAGAATTTTATTACTTTTGAAAATAATTGAACTTCAGCAATAATTTGTAATTTTTTCAAAATTAAATTTTTTTCGTATTTTAACTAAAATTCTTCTATAAATGCAATATTTTTTATAAATTTTGAAAAAGTTCATTGGGAATTTTCAAATAAAAACTTGAATAATTATAAAAAAATTTCGATTAAGGTTTTTGAAAAAAATTAATTCCGCAGAATTGTTAGTTAAAAATATGAAAAATTCAGATTTTCAAAGATTTTAATTTAAAACTTTTTCAAAATTCAATTATTTCTAAAAAAAATTCAGGCTACAATGCTTTTAATATTTAATTACAATCTAAAATTATAACTGAAATCCCCATTATTAAATCAAATTTTATTAGAAAATTCTACTAGAACAAAATTATTTAAATATAAAGAAACAATTTATTGAATAATTGCATGTTTCTTAAAATTGAATTCTTACAAAGAATTTTATCGATAACTTTTTAAATAATTGAATTCTTATGACGAATTTTAATAAAACTTTTAAGAATAATTACACTTTTTTGAGAAATTCGATTAAAATTGTATTAAAACTAATTGAAAATCTGCAATGAGTTTTATTATTTATGAAAATAATTGAATTTCTGAAAAGAATTTTATTATTTATACGAAAATAATTGAATCCCTGTGAAATTTTTATTATTTTATGAAAATAATGTTAAAGATTTGCGTAGAATTTTATTAAAATAGTATATAGATATTAAAAATCATTGAATTGAGGAAATTTTTTTTGAAAATATTTGTATAATTTTGCCAAGAATTTTATTTAAATTTTTGAAAATAATTGAATTTTGGAGAAGAATTTCATTATCTCTAATAAAAATTTGAAAGTTTGACAAGAATTTAAAAAATTTTTTTGAAAATAATTGAATGTCTGCGCGAAGAATTTTATTACTTTCGAAAATATTTGAAATTATTTAGAAAAAATTTGTAAATAATTGAATATCTGGTGAAATTTTTATTATTTTATGAAAACAATTAAATGTTTGCGTAGAATTTTATTAAATTTTTTGAAAATAATTAAATTCTTTTGGAAAATTTTATTAAAATAGCAGATATTAAATAATCATTGAATTGAAGAAATTTTTTTAAAATAATTGAATTTTTGCCAAGAATTTTATTAAAATTTTTGAAAATAATTGAATTTTGGAGAAGAATTTCATTATCTCTAATAAAAATTTGAAATTTTGACGAGAAGTTTAAAAAATTGTTGAAAATAATTTAATTTCTGCTAAGTTTTATTACTTTTGAAAAATTTCTGGGAAGAATTTTATTACTTTTGAAAATAATTGAATTTCTGCAATCATTTGGAATTTCTCTAAAATTTTCCAAATTATATCGTAGAATTTACGAACTTTTCGTCTTTTCTCAATCAAATTACAGACTTTACGGACCTTTTTTTAAAAAAACTTATTTTTAAGGGATTTACGGACCTAGTTCGAGCTCTGGAAAATTTAATTTTTGAAGAGGTTAAAATTTTTATCTCGCAAATCCATTCCATACATTGAATTTAACATTTTGTATAGAGTTCAGCAATTATTAATAGAATTAAAAAAGATTAAAGGTTCTGTATTAAAATTTGTGATGATTTCGAAGTTCGAGATGAAGAAGAAGAAGAAGATTGATTGATTCAAGAAGAATTATCGCGAAAATATATTGAAAAAGAAAAATTAATTACCCCAGATTGTAAAGGATGGTTCACAAGTTTTGAATGAACCAAAAACCACACTATCATCATCGAAAAGTATATTTGTGGAAAATTGAAAAGAAAGAAACGTCTCATGGCGTGTAAAATGGGCCAGATGTCGTGCTCTCTCGTATACATGCGCGCATTTATACGAGGCCCTTGCGTGGTGTTACCTCTCGCACGGAGGTCCAATGTTGGAATTTAAAAACCACCTGCTGCACTGGAATTTTAATTCTTTATGAGTTTTGAGCATACGTTCCATTTGGGTTTGAATGGCTAATAACTCGCGACTTCTTTTTTCTTATTTTTTGCCTCTCCTTCGTCTTCTTCTTCTTCTTCTTCTTCTTCTTTGTGCCACCGGAAGTAAAAGCAAAACGTGAGCGCAGAAGAGAAAGGGAGATGGCAAAACAAAGAGCGTTGAGATTATATGCGAGAGATTAGGTGACTCATCGAATATTTTATATTTTTTTCGGGGGTAAAATGACGGTTTGTAATAGCGCCCTTAATACCGGGTATACTTGTGATGTGAATGAGACTTATGAGAGACAAAAGCGATACCTAATTATGATATTACTCCTCTTTTGATTTTATCACTGCAAAAGCTTGCTGACGGCACACTTGTTGGCTGTCACAAATTCTCACCTTGGGAACAAGTTTATTTTTACTTTTTTCCATACTTAGGGATTTTTCCGTTTTGGTAGATTTTTATTCTCCTTCACCATAAGGATTGCCACGGTTTTGCTCATTTCAAATTCCCTGACTTTTCCAGGTTCTCCAGAGGTTGAAAAACGGAATTTTTCCAGGTTTTCAAAACTACATTTATATGTTACAAAATTTAATAATTAGTCATTATAATTTTTCCATAAGAATTAAGATTTTCAAAAATTTCAAATTCAAACCTTTCTGAAATTAAACAATTTATAAAAAATTGTTATAAAACATGAAGAAATCGATCACTCCGAGTCTTCGACTCGGAGCAATCAATATCTTCATGTTTTATAATAATTAAAAATGACCGACTGATAAAATCATTATTTTATAATATAAGAATATTGTTACTGTAACTTCTTCAAAATTACATTCATCAGTTTAATTCAATTATTGTTGTCCCGAATTCTTAACTAAAATTCTTCTTTAAATTAATTATTCATTCATTTTTAATAATTTTTCAAAATTTTTTTTTAAAATGTTTAAATTGTTTTGTTTGCAATTCAATTTTATGAAATTTAATCGATTATTCGGAAATTCTTCAATCAAATGTATATTAGAAAATAAAAACTTCACATAACTTCAAAAAAATACAATTAAACCTTTTAAAAAAAATTAAATCTACACAATTTTCAATTAAAAGTATGAAAAATTCAAACATTCAAAGATTGTAATTTGAAACCTTTTCAAAATTCCATTATTTCTAAAAATTCACGCTATAATACTTTCTCTATAAATTTGAATTTGTAAAAATGTTTACTAATTGGAATTGGCGACTGACTTTTTGCTTTTGAATTAGTAAATTTTACTATTAAATTAGTAGAAACGACTATTTATTAGTAAAATTTGCTAATTAAAAAGCAAAATGTCATTCACTAATTCAAATTAGAAAACATTTTTACTAATTCAAATTTAGAGAGGTGAATATTCAATTATTATCTGAAATTTTAACTGAAATTCATATTTAAATCAATTTTTATTACGAATTCTACGAGCATTCAATTATTTAAATACAAATAAAATGCAAATAAATAATTTATTGAAGAATTAAATGTTTTTTAAAATTCAACTCTCAGAAAGAATTTTATCGAACAAATTTTTAAAATGGTATTTAAAATTCTTTTGATGAATTTTAATAACATTTTTAAGAATAATTTCATTTTTCGAGAAATTAAATTAAAATTGTATTAAAAATAATTGAATCTCTGTAAAAAAATTTGATTGAATTGAGAAAAGCTTTTAAAATAATTGAAATTTTGACAAAAATTTTATTAACATTTTTGAAACATTTTTGAAAATATAATTGAATTTTGGAGATAAATTTTATTATTTATAAAGATAAATGAAATTTTAAAGAGAATTTTTTTAAAATTTATCCGTAATTGAATTTCTGTGAAGAATTTTGTTATTTATGAATTACGCAGATAATTTTGAATTCTTTCGAAGAATTTTATTAAATTTTTTGAAAATAATGTAATTTTTGCACAAAATTTTGTTATTTTTAAGATAC
This sequence comes from Leptopilina syphax, assembly GCA_032872505.1. Taxonomy (NCBI): domain Eukaryota; kingdom Metazoa; phylum Arthropoda; class Insecta; order Hymenoptera; family Figitidae; genus Leptopilina; species Leptopilina syphax. The sequence goes on from CM065470.1 coordinate 11,281,612, forward strand.
TTGAATTCTTGATAAGAATTTTGTTATAACTTTTGCAAATAATTCAATTCTTGGAAATATATTAAAATTTTTAAGAAGAATTGATTTATTTTACAGAATTTTTTTTTGAAACTTTTAAAAATAATTAAATTATTTCCAATAATTTAATTAAAATTGTATTGAAAAATGATTGAATTCTTGAGAAAAATTTTATTACATTTTTTGCGAAAATAATTGAATTTCTGTAAAGAATCTTGTTATTTCTAAGATAATTGAATTCTTGACAAGAATTTTGTTACAACTTTTGTAAAAATAATTGAATTCTTGGAATAATTTTATTAAAATTTTTAAGAAGAATTGATTTCTTTTGAAGACTTTTATTAAGAACTTTTAAAAATAATTAAATTATTTCAAAAAAAATAATGAAAATTCTATTGAAAATAATTACATTCTTGAGAAGATTTTTAACAACAAATTCTTAAATAATTGAATTCCTTTGACGAATTTAAATAAAAGTTTTAAGAATAATAATTGCATTTTTCGATGAACACGATTAATAATTGAAAATAATTGAAATTCTATGATGAGTTTTATTATTCATAAAAATAATTGAATCTGTTTGGAAAATTTGATTGTTTATGAAAATAATTGAATTATATTAAAATTGATTATATTTAAATCGAATTAATTTTGAAATATTTAAGAATAATTAGATTTCAAGAATAAGTACAATAACTTTAGAAAACAATAATTTTCCAGGATTCCGATCAAAATTCCCTGACATTTCCAGGTTTTCTAGGTTTTCAGGTTGCGTGGCAACTCTGAGACTATATTTAATGATTGACAATTACTGATTTTTATCAATTCGTAAATTTTGAATTTCGTAAAAATTAAATGAATACCTTTTAGCAGAGAAGAATTTTCCTTTGTTTTTAATCATAAAGTAAAAACGATTCGTTACATTTGCGGAATAAATTCATGAGCATTCAACTGTTAAAAATCGTTTCAACGAACAAATTTCTCGTGCATACCCGCCTCAAACCATAATTTCACAATTCAATTGCTAATCTGACCAAAATTTATTCGCAAATTGGAAATTATATTGCGGAAATTGCCAGTATTATATAGTATTATATTTACACTCACAATGAGAGGAAACATATCTATATGGCTACAAATCGGATTCAATCACGCGAATATATATATTATACTCTATATATATATCACTAACTGAATAGGATGGATCAATCAAATCCTTCTTAGGAGGATCAGTATACACTTTACATTGACTATAATCTTAAAAGGCCAAGTTTTTTTTCAATCCGAAGTTTGAAACCTTAAAGGATCCTCATTCAAGTTCAGGATACCTTTGGGGTTTACCTTAATACTATATCCTAGGGTTCACCTATATATATATATACACGTTCACCTATTGGCCAGGATCACCGACAAAAATTTTAGGGTGTGTATAATCGATCCTCGTGGTGTTTCGTTTCGTTTCGTGTGCCGAAAATATATAACCCTCGCAGGACAACGTCGTAGCATCCTGTCTATTGTCAAACTGGTAAAGAATACCGACTAATTATCGTTCCTTCATTCATCATCCGGATATTCTTCATCAGAAAATAATATTCAGAAAAGGAAAAAAATTTTGAAGGGAGGAATATTTTTGATGGCATCGAAATTTTCAACTTCTTTTGATATATTTAAAAATCGTTTTGTGGGAAAAATAATTATTTCACAAAAAAAAATCACTTGGAATTCTTTTGATTCAAGAATGTTAATACCTTCCTTATATCATTTTCACTTAGTAAGAATTATTAAGAATTTTTAATTCACTTCACTAAAGAAAATAAAATTTAGCGAAAATGTGAGAATGTGAAAAAACGGAAATAATCCGAATGTTGAAAAAAGAAATTAAAAATTTCCCATAATTTTAATCCTTGCGAAAGTAATTATTTACACTGAGAAAAATCCACCGCTTAAACCCCCAAGGGACATGAATCGCGATTAATGGAAACTTCTCCACTGCAAATAATCGACAAAAGAAATAAAAATAACAAAACAAAAAGAAAACAAAATAGAAAGAACAACAATATTGAAAATTAGAAGGTAAATTCTAAAAAAAATAGAAAAGCAATAATTTGCTTGTTACTTGACATAAATTGAATATACAAGGGAAGGAATTCAATAGCAATATATCCTTGAATGAGTATGATCGCCCACGAAGTTTTCGGTTTAAAGAAAGTGAACGCTCACACACATTCACGCACAAATACACCCCACGCAAAAGGAGAGAGACTTTTCTTCACAATATAATATATAAGGTAATAATATTCTCGTTGAAGCGAGTTTATAATAAAATTAATTATATACAAATAATTTGAAATTTTTTATCCACTTATACTTATACATAAAACGATCACAATATTCCTATACTTCCCTGTTGAGGCAATTAACTTTTATCCCGCTATAATTACTTGATAGCTTGGTAATAAACGTGCTTTTTAAAGTCAAAGGTTTAAATTGTAGTTACCGAGACCTCCTTGAACTGCGTTAACCTCGTAAATAACGAATGATAATAATGAAAAATCCAATTAAGCAATTTAACAGAAGTCGATGAGGAGTCGAAAATAAAAAAAAAATTATGGAAACAATAGATGTCTTGTATGTATTCAAACAATTTTCCTAAAGTACCGATTCTTCAAATAATGAACAAAATTTCTTTTGATATTGTACTTCGACCGTTATTATTTGTTTATATTTTATTATTTATTTATATTTATTATTTATTTAAATCAAATAATTTTTATTTTATTCAATTGAAATTCTTTCAGTGTAGGAGGTGAACAAAAAAATTTAAAAAGAATTATCGTGTAAATATTATGAAAAAAATTATTAATTACGCTGGACTGCAATCTGATTTCCAGACAGAATTTTGACTTTTTCCCTGACCCTAAAGATATTATTCTGATTCACTCTAAAAATTATTAGACACTCAAAAAAATGTTCTATTACATTTATTTACAAATTTCTTCAACAGTAAAATTATTTAAAAACATCAATAACTTCTTTTTTAAACAAATATTTAATCATTATTATTTTTTAATAATAATTTATTTATTTATAAATAAAATTACGTCTACAAAATTACTTTCTTCATTTCAACTCAATTAACATTTTCTAGAAATTTTTAACTAAAATTCTTCTTTAAATCAATTATTTTTATTAATTTTTGAAAAGTTTTTGAGAATTTTCAAAATTTGTTTACAATTCAATTTAACGAAATTTCATCGATTATTCGGAAATTCTTCAATTATATACTAAAAAATAAAAACTAAATAATTTCAAAAAAAAAATTAAATTCAACTTTTTCAAAAAAATTAATTCTACAAAAATTGAATGTTTCTTAAAATTTAATTTTTACGAACAATTTTATGAACAACTTTTGAAAACATTCAATTTCTTTTTAAAGAACTTAATTAAAATTTCAATAAATTTTATTATATTAAAGAATTTAATAACAATTTTTGAAAATAATTGAAAACTTTTTGAAGAATTTTATTTAAATTTTTAAAAATTATTGAATTCCTGAGATAAATTTAAATAATAATTTATGAAAATAATTGAATTCATGCGAAGAATTCTATTAAATTTTGTTTAAGTATAATTGAAAATTTTCCAAGAATTTTATTAAAATTTTTGACAGTAATTTAATTCTTGAGAAAAATTTCCCTATCTATTTATATAAAGATAATTTAATTCTTGACAATAATTTAAAAAAAAATTTTGAAAATAATTTAATTTCTGCAAAGTATTTTATTACTTTTCAAAAGAATTGAATTCTTGTGATGAATTTTGAAATTTATCAAAATAATTGAATTTTGGAAAAGAATTTTATTAAAATTCCTTAAAATAATTGATATTTTGCGATGAATTAAAAGTTATTTATGAAAATATTTGAATTATTATACGCGAATTTTATTATTTTACTGAATAATTGAATGTTTCTTAAAATTGAATTTTTACGTTAAGTTTTAATAAAATTTTTAAGAATAATTGCATTTTTCGAGGAATTTATTTAAAATTGTATTAAAAATATGATGAAATTCTGCGATGAAAAAAATTAAATTGCTAAATGAAATTTTATTATAAATGAAAATAATTGAACGTTTTCGTAGAATTTTATCAAAAATTTTTTTCAATAATTAAATCTTTTAATAAATTTTATGAAAATAGTAAGTATTTAAAATTATTGAATTGAGAAAAACTTTTGAAAATAATTGAAATTTTGCAAAGAGTTTTATTAAAATTTTTGAAAATAATTGAATTTTAGCGTAAAATTTTGCTATTTGTAAAACTAATTGCATTGTTGACGAGATATTCGTTAAAATTTTTAAAAATAATCGAATTTTTTGACGAAAAATTTTGCTATTTGTAAAGATAATTGAATTCCTGACGAGTTATTTGTTAAAATTTTTAAAAATAATTGAATTTCTTCGAAAAATTTTGTTAAGTATCAAGATAATTGCGTTAACACTTTTGAATTAATTAAATATTAAAAAATTCATTCTTGTCAGAATTAGAAAAAATTAGAATTCGTGGTAGTTTTAGAATAGTTTATGAGGCAAACAAAAAAGACACCAAAAATTCAGAATTTTCTTATGAATTCTAAAAATTTAATTTTTTCCAGTACTTTCAATAAAAACCCCTGACTTTTCCCTGATTTCCTTGACCAATTCTACTTTTCCTGACTTTTCCCTGAATTCCCTGATTTGTGTCAACCCTGGAAATATTTCGTATTAAAAATATTTTTGCTTGATAAAAATTTAAAACTTTCAAGAGAAAAAAATTTTGTTCATTATTCGAAAGTTGAAAACTCTAACAAAAAAATAAGCATTCATTGAAAAAAATGGAAATTGCAGGGAAAAATTGAAATAAATTCGACAACCATCATTGAAATAAAGAATAAACCTCTTGAATGTGAAATGTGAAGCGAGATGTAGAATATTACTATGTAAATATATTCCGAGATTAAGATGTCTCAACGATTAATTTGCATTGCTAGTTCGCTGGCAACACACCAGCAGCACCAACTTAAATTATATATGTATATATAGTGCTGATGAAAGCTCTCTGGACTTATTATAATTGAAGATTCAGTGAACATCTCTCTCTCTCTCTCAGTAAATGAAGAAAATGTCTCAAAGCAACGTTAATTAATTTCACCTTTTTTTTCTCTCTTTCTCTTTTTTCTGAACTTGTCGATACCTTTAAAAATTAAGCATTCAGATGAGCACACATTCAAAACTAATAATCATCTAAACTGTCTAGTTAAGTACTTTTTATATACTAGTGCCTAATAAGATTTTCATGTATTAAAAAAATATATCCTATATATTCATTCTTATGTATTTGAGAATCGCTACTAATCAAATTATGCTAATCAAATGTTCCACCTTGGGAGGCGGGACGTTTTTTTTATTTACCGGTTATTTCGTTTGTATTTTATGCATTTTAAAATAAAACCTCTTCTCCTCTAAAATCCATAAATTCTCTTCTTACAATTAATTACTGTAATTCAGATATTTTATTTTTAGTCCGTATCAGCTATATTTTCAGTTTATTAATTTCACATTTTTTCTGCTGATATCAAATTGAGACAAAAGGAATCAAAAGTGTTGCAATGCATCAACACTTTTGATTCCTTATGTCTCAATTTGATATCAGCAGAAAAATTTTCTTTCAATTTATCACCAAATAAAAAAATATTTTTTTGAAAAAGAGGCAAAAGAAGAATTAATACAAAAATACGGGATAAATATTTCGATGGAACGGAAAAAATTTGATAAGACTCACCGCATGTTGAAAAGGGTGCGAAAAAAATGAAGAGGAAAGATTCAGACGTGGCGGTTACTTACCTGAAACAAATAAAAGAGATCGGTTATAAAAAAACAAAAAAGGAAAGAAAGAAGCAGGAATCTGTGAAAGGGAAACACGCAATGACCTTATAAACGTGAAATTTGGCCAGGGGGGCGCCAAGTGGAATTTTAGAATTGGTTGAGAAACCCTGACTTGAACCCGTTCCGCACTTGAATATCTGCGTGTCTTATACAGTAACGTCTTCACTAATGAACATTTGAAACTCGAGCCTACTGGGCGCTTCTCGCGCGTAGGTTGATCTTGTATTCGCCGCGTGATATCAAGACATATATTATTTACACTGAAGCTGCCACATTCGGCTGCAATAAGTAAACTTCATTAATTCACCCTTTACCCAAAGCTACATGCGAGTTAAATTCATCGCATACAAGAGATCGAACCATTATTTTCAATATAACTATGTGTTATTCATTTTAATTATACTTTTTTTCAATTTCAAATACTTTTAATATTTTCTTTTCAATTCCAAATATTTACAATATTTTCTTTTTCATTGCAAGTACTTTAAATTTTTAAACGATTGTAAACTTTCTTTTTCGCATTAAAATTTTATAATATTGCGTCAAGTGTCAAGAAGAAAGAGTCTGGGGTACGTAACGTCCCCTCTCGAGGCGCATGCGCATGAACGACTTCAGCGCGCATGCGTCTCGTGAGAGAGAGAAAGAAGAGGAGACGCTACTTAAACTATCTGTCTCTTTTTATTGACCTGACGCAATGAATAAACAAACAAATAATTCGATAGTTTATGAGACAAATATATATTTTTTCCTAGTGTGCACAAAGCTATAAAAAGAATAAAGTTCAAAAATTTAAATAGAAATAAAAGCGCCATGAACTAAATCGAAAATAATTCCGAACAGTGAAGAAATAAAATCATTCTTTTCGAAATAATTCACGATAAAAAAGTGCATATGTTATTTAGATACTCCACTTTATAGTTTTAAACCAAACGATCAAAATTTAGAATGAATTTAATATATTCCCAAAAAAATGAAACAGTATCCGCTGATGAAAATGAAATAACAAAATCAATATTCATTGAAAAAGCAATAATTTGACAAGACTTTCCGACAACTCTCTACAAAAATAATTACACTGTTAAAATTTAATTAAAAAGGGATTCATTTATATATATCATATTTTATATATATATATATATATATATATAAAATTTATATAAATTATCGAAATTCTACTAGATATATACTTCACATTTATATACTCGGGTGACAAATCTAAAATACAAAGTTAATAAATAATTAAATAACCCATTGATTTCTATTTATATTTTACAGCGAAAGATGAACTGAATTATTATATCCACAAGTGGAAAATGGACATCCAGGTCATTTATCTAAATTTTAATCTCATTATCATGCGCGGCGATTAAATAAAAATGTTAGCATAGTGGCAGTTATATTTCTAAAATGTACATATATGCAAAGTCTGGACAAATATTCGCGGATTATAACTACCGTTTGTGTATAATATGGAGCAGTGCTCGTAAATTTGCACTCTCGACTTGTCAGGACCGACCCTTAAGAGATAAAGTGAACAAAAATGTTTATATATATATATATATATATATATATATATATACTAAATCCTATAGAACGACTATTTATGCTATAAATTTAAAAGCAACAATCTTTTTTTCTGTTAATATGCTGTTTTTTTTATTACTTCAAATATTATTCGGCGTTTTATTATTATTTCCAGTTTTTTTTAGGTGCAAATATTGTTTCGAGTTTTATTTTTTTAACTTTAAATATTATTTTGTAGTTTATTTCTTAACTTGAAACATTATTTGAGACTTTTTTTTGTAACTTTCAAAGATTAATTAGAATTTTATTTTTTAACTCCCAATTTGGACCATTATTTGGAATTTTATTCTATATATGGAATTTTATTTTATAACTCGAAATATTTATCCAGAAAATACAAAATTTTAATTAAAATTAAAAATACGATAAAATATATTTATTTATTTCCTTGTTCTGATTCCAATCTGTCAAACTCGATCTTCTTTATAGAAATTACACTTTACTTCCACCGGAATTGAGTGACATTTCGAATTACAAAATAAAACCATAGTAAAATTCAATTAACCACTCGAAAATAAATTACCGCACTTCTAGTTACTCTTTCGCATTTAAAATTAATGTTAAATTTTTTTTAAATTCATTATCCGCAAGAAACAGACATTTCCGTTTTGTTTTTAAAATTTAATATTCCGTAGAACACAAAAATATAAAAATAGAAGACCTGAGTCTGTACGAATATTGGAAGCGTCAGGCCGATAGAAAGAGACAGAGAGTACCTAACGTCCCCTCTTCCTTCTCCCTCTAGAGACGCATGCGCAGAGATGCCAACGACCGTCACCAGAAGCACTGCGCTTGCGCCACTACTTTCCTCCAATCACACAGCGGGAGTGGCGCATGCGCAGTTGCTTCTCGTGACGGTCGCGCATGCGTTAAGGAACAAAGAGAAAAAGAGGGGACGTTAGATACACTTGCGTCAGCATGTGCACCTAACGTCCCTTATTTTTATCCTCCGAATTTGTTTTCACCCCTTTCACACGTCATCTATTCTTTCCAATCATATTAAATTACAAAAAAATTATTTTTTGAATTCCTTGAATTTTTTTTCCCTGAAATTTTAATTTATGAACTCGAAATGCGCAAAACACGGCTAATCGTTGCTATATACACTTTACTTTGATGGTAACAAGCCCGATAAAGAGTTAAGATTGCAAGCGGCGGCGGTCCATGTTCACCAGCCGATTCGCAAGGATTCTCAAGGATCGTTAAGTCGCGTAAAGTTTTCTATAAGATCCTATCGATTCCAAGACGCGAGAAAACTCGTTTGAACTCAACCACTAACCAGTGTTCATCCCGCCTTGATGTCGCAAAAAAATTTACTAAAAATGATTTAAATTCACGATAACTCAAAGGATATTTGAAACCTATAAATATAAAAGCACACTTTATAATCCCTGGTTAAAATCTCTTTTGACGAATAACTATATACAAAAAAAACGTGAAAAAGAATCTCCGAAAAAAATTTCTTTGTTTAAATATTTAAACGTAAAAAATATAATGTAAATAAAATAAAATTCTTCCTCCATATGAGAAAGTAATGTAAATAAAATAAAAAACCAGACGATTCATGTTTGCAAATTAAATTCTTAAAGAAAAACAAAAGAAAGGCAAGAATTACAAAAAAATAATTCCGAGCATTGACGAGTTTATTGACAAAGTTAATAAAACGTTTTCAGATATATGTATGCATAATTGTTGCAATTAATATTCATGCGACGATTAAGAGAGTGCTTGGAGAGAATCTCGCCATACGTCAAATTGTGTTTTTTTCTCTCTTTCTCTCTCTTCCAAAAGAGTGCAGAGGGAAAAAAAATTTTCCGTTCGTTTAGATTTACGAGGCTACTTTGGATTGGTGGATTGCAAAGAGACTTTCTTGAATCGTCAATAACCGGTTGATCTGGATAATTAATGACGGACGTGCGCCAGTTATTAGCTTCACGTCGATTTGTATAAGGCGCTGTCACTATCGTGAAACAGCGAATTAATAAGCTTCTTCTGCATTAATACAAAACCCGTTCGAGAATCGACCATTCTCTCAAACCTCTTTTAATAGTTCCCGATTGCAATTGATACCGCAACAAGTCGTTTCAATTTAAAATTTATTCATAACTTTTTTTTTAAATACAACGGCGCGTTCCTTTTCACAGTTTTATTTTGAATCATTATATTTAAAACTATAAAAGAATTGAATTTTAAAAATGTAAAACAGTGAAAATAATCATTTTTACAATTTTTTAATTCAATTGTTTCATTTAATAATGAAAATTGTTGGCGCCATCTGACGGTGGCGTCCCTTAACTATTTTTTATATCTTTAAGTCCCCTACGTGATTAGGGGAGGTTAATATTCAGAAGAACCTGATATCTGACGTCGGTGATGCAAAGTTACAGAAAATAGTTAAGGGACGCCACCGTCAGATGGTGCCCTATCTGCTTAAAATATAACCTTGGAATCCAACAAATTTTAATATTAAATTTAATTTTAATTTATAAAGGACTATTTGGCAGTTTTAACAATTTTAAATTCAACTAATTCATTTAATAATTAATAATGAAAATTGTTGGATTCTAAGGTTAAATTTTAAGCAGCTACGAGGCCATCTAGCGGTGGCGTCCCTTAACTATTTTCTGTAATTTCGATTCATCTACTTGATTGAGAGCTGCACGTATCAGTGAAACTGGTAGCTGACGTAGGTGATTAAAAAATACAGAAAATAGTTAAGGGACGCCACCGCCAGATGGCGCAGTAGTTGCTAAAACTTAAAACAAGGTCGAAATAAAATAAAAATATTACAGATATATTATATTATTAATATTTTAATATAAATATATATTAATAATCTTCATTAATATATTTTGTTTTTAAGAATCGAATTTAAATATTTGAGTAAGAATTTGTGGAGAAAATATGTTTGATTTTTTGGGGAAAAAATGACTATAGCATAAAGATTAAAGAAACGAGGAGCTGAATGAAAAGAAGTACGTTCGCGAAAGGAAGTCAGTATGCTCAATCTAAAAAAGAAGGTCCCGGCTGGCGCCAAGGATTGAGTATAGTTCACGCCCTGTCTTTTTTTGTTTCTCTCCCTTTTTTTCGCACCATCTCCTCTCTTCCCTCTTTCTCTCGCTTCCTCACACGTCTCAAACTAAAATGTGCCCAAGAAGCAAACTCTTGGAACTTGTCTCTCTCATACATCTGCCGATTCTGAGTCCCATTTTATTTTTAACCTTTGCCCTATCTGATTTTTTTTCTCTCTCTCTCTCTCTCTTTTTTTTCTCAGCCAGTGCGCGAGCGGCATTTTAAAGAAACTTGCATCGTTTATTTTAAAACTCATAAAAAATCAATAATTTCAATTTTTTAAGCTCATTAGTGTCTCTCTGTCCCTCTTTATTTCTCTCTCTAAATTTCTTTCTGACTCTTTTTCTGTCTCTCTTACTGACACTCTTTTTTCTCTCTCTGTCTCTTTTACTAAGTCTCTTTTTTCTCTCTCTTTCTCCGTCTTTTTCTGTCTCTCTTACTGACTCTCTTTCTCTGAAGTAATAATATACACGAAGAAAAGAATCTCCAGAAACAACGAAGCGAAACGAATTGATATAATAGACCTGAATTTTTATCCATTAGGTGTATAATTTGCATTTATGAGAATTTCACATTTGGGAATTTTAAACGCTCACAATATTTGATTTAGAGGGAAAAAAATATTTTTCTTTGTAAATTCCATTTTTTTAATTTCCGTTTCAATGTATAATTTTGAAAAATATGTATTTTCCAATTCAAGTTTTAAATTTTCAAATTAAAACTCTGCTTCTGTTTAAACATTTTCAAAAAATTAATAATTTTAAAAATAATGCAAATTCAACGTTTAATTAGAATAAAAGAAAACTAAATAAAGGAACCTAAGAAGCAAAACTTTATAGAAATAAATTTTTTTTCCGAACCAAATAAAATTAATTTTCAACAAAGTAAAAAGTCCAGTTGGCTCCTGAGTCAAATACATCTTTTTTTTTGGTGCAAGCATAAAAGTTGTCGTCCCAAATAAGAAATAAAGATCTGATAATAAAACGAACGAGACTTTATAGTGATTAAATTTCTGAATTCGAATCAGTGATTTTCTTCTTTCAAAAAAAAAAGAAATATTCGTTCACATAAAAAAATAAAAGTGACAAAAATTGAACACGATTTCCGGGTGGCGTTTCACGCACAAGGCAAAAATGTCAATCTCTTGTCGAATAAAAGAGTATAGTGTTTTTTTTTCGTATAGACTTTGCACTTGGTGGTCTCACGCTTGTCCAATGACGATAAATATAAAAATGTCCATCGATTCGACACGTTCGTTGCTTCTTGGGTTTGGAGTCAGAAAGAGAGTAGAGAAGAAGTAGCTCAAGAAGTCTTTCATCGCTTCAGCAAATCGGACAATAGGATTTCAAAAATGGCTCTATTCATAGCGACTCACCGAGCCTAATCACTAAATACATAAACTTTTAGCTTATATATATGAGGAAAAAAAGGCGAGTCGACTTCTCTATATCAGTGTGATGATATCAATTTACATCCTCGTTATTGAACATCAAGGAGAAATATAGAAAAAAAATCTATTGACGCGTGTACATGTGTGTTGTATTCATCAGTGTATAATATTTCCTTGAATAGCGCGAGGCTTGTAAAACTCATTTCGTAATGATTTTGCACGCCTTTTCCCAGGATTTCATTCATGTAGCATTGTAACTGGAGAAAAATGTTACTGACTTTATAAAAAAAATTTATATCCACATTTGAGAATTTACTTGTTGCAAATCAATTGTTTTGTATTTGAAGTATGTAAATTAATAATTATTTTAATTTTATGTAATTTTTTCATTCGATTTTAATTTTACATTTCTTATTTTAATTGTCTTAATTTATAATATATCTTTAGAAAAAATGTAATACAGTAATTTTTAAAAAATTAAAATTAGTTAAAAATTTCAAAATTAGTCAGGAAAAATTCTGGAAATTAGAGAAAAGTCAGGAAAAAAGAAATTTTTTTTTGCGGCAACCCTGATACACTTTTTCTCAAGAGCTCACTTTCAGTTTTGCTCATCCCATCATAAAAACGTTGAAAGTGCCACGCGACTTCTTATCTATCCAAGATTGCCGAGATCCTTAAGAGGATAAAGCTTGAGAGGAAGCTTCTTACAACACGTAACACGTGTTGAGGTCAAACTTGACCCGAAAGTAAAGTGCAGAGCCCAGTCCAAATCTCTATATTTCCATAAACCATCAGGCAGGAAGTTGCGCTGAAAAGATTCAAAGCCAAAGAACCGCACTTGACTCGTGCGCTTTTAAACGCATCTCACAAGAATTTACTTTCATTTTGGGCACATAATATAATGAAAATCCGCCTCTTTTAATTTCAATCACTGAGAAAAAGAAAACGTCACTCGCGTCACATAATTATTATAATTTATAATAATAATAATAATAATAATAATAATAATAATAATAATAATAATAATAATTATTATTATTATTATTATTATTATTATTATTATTATTATTATTATTAATATGATTAGTTTAGTATAATTATTATTTATCATAATAATTATTCTTCCGCTTGTATATTATAAAGGTGAGAAATAATTTACAATCCCCACAAATATCAATTGACTTGCAACTCTCATAATGTGAATTTATGTAGCGTATAAAAGAAGTGTAGAATTTTGCAATAAATTGTCTGCTTGTACACACTTGTAATTTGAATTTTTCACTATTGGTATTTGGTCATTTGTCAAGAACGTGTCCCGTTACGGCAGCAAGGAGCATTCGGATCGAATCGAAGTAGTATCCTCTCCTCCCTGCTCGTCGTGCATACTTATTCTCAATAATCTCTTCGAAGAACGACGTGCACGTGCATTATAAGGTCCTTATAGCAAGTTCAGTTATCGGCTCGAGATTCTCAAAGGGGATAATAGAATGCGAAGAGCAATGCGAAAACTCACTATACACATATATACATATATATACACACCTCGTTCCAACATCACAAATTGCAATTAAACTCACGGTAATTATTTTGTAATTCAATTTCCATTGTATCGTATAATTTTCCATTCAAATCAATTTTCCAAAATTTTCTATAGTTAATGTTCAACCTTATTCATCTGTTTTTCCTTCTTTTTTTTCTACTTCCATTTTTTACAAAGTTGAAGTCTACAACGTTTATCAACGAAAAAAATTTATTTAATACATTCAAGTATTATTTTTAATTTAAAATTTAATTGTAAAATAATTATTATCAAAATATAAACATAAATCTTTTTTTTCTAAATATTTTTGTGTCAATATTGTTGCGTATTTTTAATTAATTTACAAAGTAAACAATTGTTTTTCGTTGATCAACGTTGTGGACTTCAACTTGGTAATTTTTTTCTTTTTTTTTACTCACAGTAAATCGTGAGGTATTAAAAAGTTTTGTAGATTAAATTAACACCAAAAAAGATTAAAATAATTAATTTTGGTGTTATTTTTTACAATGAATGAAATTTTAGTTCATTAAATTTTTTATAACTATATAAAACATGAAGATATCGATAACTCCGAGTCTTCGACTCGGAGTGATCGATTTCTTCATATTTTATAATAATTAAAGGTGACCAAGTAATAAAATCATTATTTTATATTATAAAAATATTATACTTCTTCAAAATTATTTTCATTATTTCAATTCAATTATTATTTTCAAAAAATTTTAACTACAATTTTACTTTATATGAATTATTTTTAATAATTTTCGAAAATGTTCTTTGGCAATTTTCAAATCCATTTGTTTACAATATTCAATTTCACGAAATTTCAATTATTCCTAAATTCTTTAATTAAATGCATATTAGAAAATAAAAACTTCAAATAATAGAAAAGAAAATTTAATTAAACTTTTTCAAAAAAATTAGTTTCAAAATTCAATTATTTCTAAAAATTCACGCTATATTGCTTTTAATATTCAATTATAATTTTAAATTTTAACTGAAATTCATTTTTATGAAATCAAAATCAATTTTTATTAGAAAATTCTGCAAGAATTTAATTATTTAAATGCAAAAGAAAATAATTTCTTGAATAATTGAATGTTTCTCAATATTCAATTCTCATAAAGAATTTTATTAACAAATTTTTAAATAATTAAATTCTTTTGTCGTGGTTTATTAAAACTTGCATGAACATAATTACTTTTTTCAAAGGGATTCAATTATAATTGTATGAAAAATAATTGAAACGCTGCGATCAGTTTTATTATTAGTAAAAATAATTGAATCCTTCAGAAAAATTTTATTACTCTTGAAAATAATTGAATTTCTGCAATAATTTGTAACTTCTCTAAAATTAAATTTTTTTCTGGTGTTTTTTAACTAAAATTCTTCAATAAATCCATTATTTTTAATAATTTTTAAAAAAGTTCTTTGAGAATTTTCAAATTCATACGTTTACAATTAAATTTTACAAAATTTCAATTATTCGAAAATTCTGCAATTAAATGTTATATTGAAACATACAAACTTGAAATAATTTCAATAAAAATCCTATTAAACTTTTA
Source organism: Leptopilina syphax (assembly GCA_032872505.1). Lineage (NCBI taxonomy): Eukaryota > Metazoa > Arthropoda > Insecta > Hymenoptera > Figitidae > Leptopilina > Leptopilina syphax. The sequence continues at coordinate 11,296,705 of CM065470.1, forward strand.
AAGAGAATTAATTCAACAGAATTGTTTGTCAAAAATATGGAAAATTAAGAATTTCAATGATTTTAATTTGAAACTTTTTCAAAATTTAATTATTTCTAACAATCCACGTTATAATGCTTTTAATATTTAATTATAATCTAAAATTTTAATTGAAATTCATTTCTAAAACCATTTCTATTAGTAATTTCTCACGAGAATTCAATTATTTAAATACAAAAATAAATAATTTATTAATTTCACGTTTCTTGAAATTAAATTCTCATAAAAAATGTAATTAACAAATTTTTTAAATCATTCAATTGTTTGGACGAATTTTAATAAATTTTTTAAGAATAATTACATTTTTCGAGGAATTCGATTAAAATTGCATTAAAAATAATTGAAATTATGCAATGAGTGTTATTATTTATGAAAATAATAATTGAATTCCTAAAAGAATGTTATTATTTATAAAAATAATTGAATCCCTGTAAAAATGTTATTTATGAAAATAATTGAATATTATTGCGAAGAAAATAAAAAAATTTGTAAATAATTGAATTCCTGTAAAAAATTTATATTATTTATGAAAATAATTGAATGTTTGCGTAGAATTTTATTTAAATTTTTTTTAATAATGGAATTCTTTTGGAAAATTGTATTGAAATAGTAGATATTGAAAATCATTGAATCTTAGAAAACTTTTGAAAATAATTGAAATTTTGACAAAATAATTTGATTAAAATTTTGTAAAATAATTGAATATCAGAGAAGAATTTTATTATTTATAAAGACAATTGAAATTTAGACGAGAATTTTTTTTTAATTTTTGAACACAATTGAATTTAGTTACTATGTTACTAAGTTAGTTAGTAAGTTAGTAACTAACTAACTTACTATTCTTCCTGGAGAAGCTAAATTCGTTGATTTTTTACAAATCGTTGACTTTAGTGTTTTATTTAAAGTAAAATTTCATTCATAGTTCAAAATAACACCAAAATAGATTATTTTAATCCTTTCCGGTGTTAATTTAATCCTAGAGAGATTAAAGTATTGCAGATTATTTTAATCCATTCTGGTGTTATTTTAACACCTCACGATTTACTGTGCTTGAATTTTTTTTAATTTTTCTTATACTTTATTCTTTTATTTCTTTGTATTTTTTGTACTTTAATTTTTTATTTATTTAGGAATAAATAATAAGTGGCTTCATTTCTCCACTTGAGAACGCCAAGGTCGCCACTAGGTGGCTAAAGAAATTCCAAGAAGGAACCCAGTTGCCATCTAGCGGTGACCTTGGCGTTCTCAGGTGGATAATAGGATCTCCATATTGAATCTCAAGATATTCGTCAATATTCGTAATTCTAAAATTACTTATCAAATATAGAGAGTTTGATAATTAATATACGACTTTTAATTTTTAATTTACTTTCCTTTTAGATATTTCTATCCTCTTTAATTATTTTCAGAGTTAGAATTAATTTCTTCACTATAAAATTGATATTAAAAATCTTCATTTAGAAAATATTAGCATTAGTAGTAGTAATTTTGGAAATTTCATATTTTCCAGTACTTTTTGATGAAATTCTTTGACATTTCCCTGACCTGTGGCAAGCCTGGAACTTATTAGGAGTCTTCTGTTTCATTTAGAATACGAGAATATAAACTCTCGCTGGTAATTCACGGGGGGTCTATAATCATCTTCCGTGAAACGTTTTTATTTTTCCGAAGCACCCTGAACAGTGCTTAGACTTTACTTCCGCTCACCTGTGCCCAGGTTGAGCACCACCCTTTGGAGAGTCAAACTCTCCCACGCGTCTTTGCTCTTTCTCTCCCCTCTCTCATTTTCTTTCTCTCTCCCCCTGAGAAACTTGAACCATCTCATTCTCTCTTTCCAGTGGAGAATCTGTACTCCTGTTTCTCTCTCTTGGACCCTTGGATTGCTCGTTGAGCATTCTCTCTTTGAGGTATGCTTTGAGGCTCGCCGCCCGAGGAGCTCCTCTTCTTGTCGTCTCTGATATAACTGTGGGCCGAACAGCTGATTCGCAAAAGGGGGTCAGCCACCCCTGGGCTCTGCAATTTTGGTCCTGAGACTCGAAAAGAGAGTCTCTCCGGCCGCCGAACTTGTTTCCAGGCAAAACTTGAAGAAATACAAGACAAAGGATGTTGCCTCCAATGAAACGGAAACCTTCAGTCAGCTTCCGACTTTTGTTTACGAGGAAAATTCATCGTAAAGAGGATTTCCTGCCATTCATTTTTCTTGATGAGAAAAAATCTGTTTGCAATATTTTTTTTCTTTTCCTAACTATAGACTTAAGCGTTACTAATTCAATTTTATCCTGGCGCCTGTTTTTCCCCTCAGTATATTTTTTCTATTTTTTGTTTTTTCTCCTTTTTATTCCTTTTCACTTTTTTTATTCTTTTTCTATTTTTATTCTTTTTCCCTTTTTAATTCATTTTCTATTTTTATTCTTTTTCCCTTTTTAATTCATTTTCTATTTTTTATTAATTTTCTCTTTTTTACCTTTTTCTCTATTTTACTCTTTTCCTCTTTTAATTCGTTTACTATTTTTAATTCCTTTTCAATTTTTAATTTATTTTTTTATCCCTTTTCTCTTTTCCATTCTTTTTCTGTTTTTTTAATTCTTTTTCCATTTTATTTATTTAATTTTAGATTTTACATATTAATTTCCCTTCTATTAAAGAGAAATGCCCATTTATTGGTCTTTAATTTCACTTCTACTTTTGCTCCTCGTTCTAAATTCAAATCGAAATTCAGACCGAAAGTTCAATTTCTCTAAACTAATAAAAATTGACTCTGCTTTGATGTTTAAACTGTAATCGTTATTTAAATTCAAAGATATCGATTTTCGACCAAACGCTGGTTTACCTTTCCATAGTATGTAAATTGCCATCGTTATTCAAATCAGAAACAATCACTTTAGATGCATTGGAAATTGTTATTACCATCTATCGGCTTGTAAAATTTACAGTTTACAAGTTTTTACACTGCGACCATTTTTTTATCCGCATTTTTTCCATACACGCTTGAAATTAATTTTCAAATGTCCCTAAAATTTTGAACGTTCAAATATAGGACGAGTTTATTTTTATTTTTACAAAAATATTAAGTTACAATTTATTTCTTGAATTTTTATCCAACATTTTTCTTTTAGGAATGTGGGATTGTTATTAATTTTTTTTTTTGTTATAAATTCGCATGAATATAAGGGAATAAATCGAGAATATTTTGACTTGTAGTCGAATAAGGCGCTGGGAATTATTCTAACCCGACTAAAACAAGCGGCGACCCACTCGTGGTTCAGTTTCTTGTCACATAACTTATATAGGTAAACTTAAGCCGTGCAAACGGGGAAGCGTTAAACTTGGTAAGTCCTGCCTGTAAGTTTACGACTACCCGGTGAGAATTCAAAAATATTTTCCAATTTCAAGATTTATGACGCATTTCTTTCAAAAGAAAAATCTTGAGCAATATACAACAATTTTTCTTTCCAAACGGAATAACAAATTGATTAATATGTATTTAAAATTATTTCCTATTTTTCCAAATTTCGAGAAATTTTTTAAGATAAATGTTGGTTCAAAAGTCATTATCAAAAATCAAAAATAATCAATTTAAAATATTTGGAATTTCTTGTGAAACTTAAGGAATTAATTATTATTATCATATAAATAATAAACTTCTTCTGAAGAATTCAATTATTTTTGAAAAAAGTAAAATTCTTTGCAGAAATTCAATTATATTCAATACAAGTTTAATAAGATTTCACAAAAGGATTCCATTATTTCTTTTTTATTTTTAATTAAATTTTTCGAAAGAATTCAATTATTTTCTAAAATTTTAATAAATTCTTAGAAATAATTCAATTATATTCATGAATAATAAAATTCTTCCGAAGAATTCAATTATTAAAAAAAAATTCTTTGCAGAAATTCAATCATATTAAAAATTTTTAATTAAATTTTTCGAAAGAATTCAATATTATTTTCTAAAAGTATTAAAAATTCAAAGGAACAATATTCAATTATTTTTATAAATAATAAAATTCTTCTGAAGAATTCAATTATTTTTGAAAAAAGTAAAATTCTTTGTAGGAATTCAATTATTTTCAATAAAATTTTAATCAAATTTCACGAAAGGATTCAATTATTTTTTTAAATTCTTAATTAAATTTTTCGAAATAATTCAATTATTTTCATAAATAATAAAATTTTTCGGAAGAATTTAATTACTAAAAAAAAATTCTTTGCAGGAATTCAATCATATTTAAGATTTTTAATAACATTCTTCGAAAGAATCAATTATTTTTTAAAAGTTTTAAAAATTCAAAGGAACAATTCAATTATTTTTATGAATAATAAAATTCTTTTGAAGAATTCAATTATTCTTGGAAAAAGTAAAACTCTTTGCAAGAATTCAATTATTTTCAATACCATTTTAATAAAATTTCACGAAAAGATTCAATTATTTAAAAAAAATTGTAATTAAATTTTTCGATATAATTCAACTATTTTCATAAATAATAAAATTTTTCGGAAGAATGCTATTATTTAAAAGAACAAATTCTTTGCAGGAATTCAATCATTTTTTAAAATTTTTAATTAAATTTTTCGAAAAAATTCAATTATTTTTTAAAATTTTAATAAATTCTTTGAAACAATTCAATTATTTTCATAAATAATAAAATTCTTCGGAAGAATTCAATTATTAAAAAAAAATTCTTTGCGAATCATTTTTTTAAATTTTTAATAAAATTTTTCGAAAAAATTCAATAATTTTCTAAAAGTTTTGATAAAATTCAGTAATCAAATATTTACGTTTAATTATTAACAAACACGGTCATTTCAAAAACTTGAAAGATATTCTTCATAGAATTCAATTACTTTTAAAATTTTCAATTAACAGTTATTAAAAAAAACTCAATTATTTGGAAAAATTAAAAGAAATTCTACAAAAAAATTTAATTAGGATTTTCAAAAATTTGAATAAAATTCTTCCCAAGAATTAAATTATTTACATATAAATATTAAAATTTTCAGAAGGAATTCAATTACTTTCAAATTTTTTGATAAAATTCTTTGGAATAATTGAATTATTTTCATATTTTTTTTATAAATTTCTTTGCAAGAATTGAATTATTTCCATATAAATATTAAAATTCCCGGAAGGAATTCAATTATTTTCAAATTGTTTTAGAAAAATTCTTTGGAAAAATTTAATTATTTTCAAATATATAAAATTCTTTGCAAGACTTTAACTATTTTCAATTTTTTCAATAAAATTCTTTACAAGAGTTCAACACATTAACTTTCTAATTAAAAATCTTTTTTAAAAAGAAAAATTATTAAAAAAAAGTTAATAAGGAAACATTTTTGAACGGTTCAGAACTTTAGGAACATTAGATTAATTAAAATTTTAAGAAACTGAAGTTTGAATTCTGTGAAAGAAATTTTGAAAATAGAAAGTGAAAAATCAACGGAATAGATAAAATAGGTGATAAAATTAAAGAAAGATTGCAAAAGCACACTTTTTCTAAAGATATAAAATTGAGAAAAAAAGCATTGTTGCGCAACATTTTTATTCGTTTAATTAAATTATTGATTCAAATACAATTTATTTGACTCAAATAAAAATCATTTGATTCAAGTAAATATTAAATTGCACAGTTTTTCTAAGGATATGAAATTGAGACAAAAAACGTATAGCAAAATGTTGCGAAGCAACGTTTTAATTCGTTTTTTGTCTCAATTTTATATCCTTAGAAAATCTTTGAGGCTAAAAGGGTGTTGATATAATTCCTGTAATTCAACTTATTTATTAAAAATCACTTATTGCTTTTTATGAAACATGACTTATATATTTATTTCGAGATATATTTAAAAATGACAGTATAAGAATAATTGTACGATAATAATGATGGTAATAATAATCCTCTTGAAAGATGAATCAAAAGGAAGAATGAAATTAAAATACGAATTGGTGATAGAAATTGAGAACCTCTGGGTAATATACTGTCACTTTTAAAATCACAACCAGCCCCTTATCTTGAATCTATACAAGCTGCAAAAGATACTGCTGCACCATAAGTAGAAACTTGCTGCAACTTCTTCTATGGAACTTATGCATACAATCGACGAATCTATGCGTACATTACGCGTTGTCCCTCAACAACAGATTCCTGATTACTGCATCGAATTACAATCGTCGTTTATGTTCTACATTACAGACTATTTGCGCGCACCTTCTTCTTCCTTTGCTCCATCAATATAATATATGTTCTGCCATGCGGACAGTTTTACTCTCATTCATTCAATTTATTCAGTTTATTATAACAGTTTATTATTCCAGCGCATCAAAGACTCAATTGTTTCTAGTTAGTGTACTAGTTATTGGTTACTGTTCAATGTTTCAATAAAGAGGAAACTTTACTCAATAGATTCTCTCTTCCTCTTTCTCTCTCTTTCTCTCTTTTACACAGTCCACTTTCTCATCGAATCCTTATCCTTTTCAATTACTCCTGTCCTCGTTTCAGCTCGCGGTGAAGCCTTTATGTTTCGATTGTTCACTCAACTGTGTCCATTTTAATGAAAAGGTTGTTGGAAAAGGAACTAATGCTTATTCTTTCACGAAAAAAAGGAAAAAATTTTGTTCTCCCCTTTTAAAAATAAAAATTTTACTTATTCTCCTTTATTTTTTTTCGTCTCCTTTATATTGATGGGTTCAAATTTATTTATATATCGAGAAAAGAGTTCGCATTTCGACGCCTCTGTCGATTAAATGTTTAACTTAAACTCTGTGGTTTAAAAATAAAAATGTTTAATAAATTTTTGCTTTTGAATTAGTAAATAGCAAACAGTTTTAACCAAAATAAATAGTAATTTCTAATAATTAATTAGTAAAACCGTTGCTAATAAACTAATTCAAAAGCAAAAGATCCAAAAGCTTTTAGATTATTAAGTTTTACTAATAAATTGACAACGAATATTAGTAAATTTTATTAATTTAACATTTTTAAATTAATTTATAATTTAGATTTAAATTTAATTCATTTAACATTTATTTCTTTCATTTTTTTAAAAAAAAGTTTTTAAAAAAGTAAAATTCTTTGCAGAAATTCAATTATTTTTAATACAATTTTAATAAAATTTCACAAAAGAATTCAATTATTTTTTAAACTTTTTTAATAAAATTTTTCGAAACAATTAAAGTATTTTCTAAAATTTTAATAAATTATTAAAAACAATTTTATTATTTTCATAAATAATAAAATTCTTCGGAAGAATTTAATTATTTTTAAAAAAAATTCTTTGCAAGAATTAAATTATTTTTTAAAATTTTTAATAAAATTTTGCGAAAGAACTCAAGTATTTTCCAAAATTTTAATAAATTCTTAAAAACAATTCAATTATTTTTATAAATAATAAAAATTCTTCTCAGGAATTCAATTATTTTCAAACAGTACAGTTTTTATAAAATTCAATAATCAAAATTTTTATTATAATTATTAACAGACACGATTATTTAAAAAAGTTGAGAAAAAATTCTTTGTTTAATTCAATTATCATAAAATTCTTCAATTAATATTATTAAAAATATACTACTACATAAAAAATAATTAATTCAAAATATTTGGAATTTCGTTCGGAAACTTAAGAAATTAATTATTATTTTCATAAATAAAAAATTCTTCTGAAGAATTCAATTATTTTTGGAGAAAGTAAAACTCTTTGCAGGAATTTCAATTATTTTCAGTACAATTTTAATAAAATTTCACGAAAGAATTAAATTATTTTTTAAAATTTTTAATAAAATTTTTCGAAAGAATTCAATTATTTTTTAAAACTTTAATAAATTCTTAGAAATAATTCAATTATTGTCATAAATAAAAAAATTCTTCAGAAGAACTCTATTATTTTTAATAAATAGTAAAATTCTTTGCAGAAATTCAATTATTTTTTTTTGAATTTTTAATACAATTTTTCAAAAGAATTCAATTATTTTCTAAAAGTTTTAAAAATTTATAGGTACAATTCAATTATTTTTATAAATAATAAAATTCTTCTCAGGAATTCAATTATTTTCAAATTTCAGTACAATTTTAAAAAAATTCAATAATCAAAATTTTTATTATAATTATTAACATCCACTATTTCTTTAAAAAAGTTGAAAAAAAATTCTTTGTTTAATTTAATTATTATCAACATTTTTAATTAAAATTGTAAAAAATAGTATCTATTCCTCGAAATTTTTTTATTATTTTCAATATTTTAATAGATTTCCTTTAATGATTTAAATTACTTTAAAAAACTTGTAATAAAATTCGGAGAACAATGTAATTATTTTCTAAAAATTAAGATAAAATTGAATAGACAAATGTTTACTTTCAATTATTGATAAACACGATTATTTAAAAAACTTAATAAAAAGAAGAAATTCTTCAGAAAAATTGAATTAGGATTTTCAAAAATTTGAGTAAAATTCTTCGCAAGAAATCAATTATTTCCATATACAAATATTAAAATTTTTGGGAGGAATGAAATTAATTTCAATTTTTTTTTAAAAAATTCTTTGGAAGAATTTAATTATTTTTATATTTTTTGATAAAAATCAATTCAAATCAATTCAAAAGCCAAAAAACAAAGCTTCCTCCACGAGTAAGCAAAAAGAATCCAACACTGTTAACTTCAAAGCTGATACCAAATATGTAGATCAACTCTCTAAATTTGAATTAGTAAAAATGTTTACTAATTTGAATTAATGACTGACTTTTTGCTTTTGAATTATTAAATTTTACTATTAAATTAGTAGAAATTACTATTTATTAGTAAAATTTACTAATTCAAAAGCAAAAAGTCAGTCACTAAATGCGAATTAGTAAACATTTTTACTAATTCAAATTTAGATAGAAATAAAAAATTGATCCGAATTCTCACAAAATCATAAAGAACAACTTTCTGACACAACAGTACATTATTCCAGCAGCGTTTGAATAAAAATTTAATCGAATTAACTGAGCGTCGAATAAGTTTATATAAAAAAGAAATTTTTAAATTTGGACCATTTTATTCCCGCTGAACAATATAATGGAACATGTATGCTTTTGATCAGATTGAGGTTTGTGAAAGGAAGAAGATATTTTTTTGAAAAAAAGAAAAAAAGAGAAAGAAAAAAAAATTTAACAATTTCCTTGGCGCATAATGGCATAATTGCGCGTTGATTTTTTTTTTTTTAAAGGGATGATGAAATGAAAGCAACAAGAAGAAATAAGGTGGAGGTGGGATACGAGTTTATGAAAGAGTTTCTGCTGTGAATGAAAGGACATGGTTCATACTACTTTTCGAGTGGTGAACCAAAGAGCCAGTAGACAGAGAGGTAGACGCGCAGGGACATGCATAAATGTGTTCCCAGGAGCAGGAGATATTTCGAGAGCCGATCATCCGCTTGTTTAGACCCGGCAGGTCGTTCGGGTCAAGCTACCCAAGTCCACATTATTCTCTTTGTCTTTGTCTTTCCCTTCCTTCCTCTCTCTCTCTCTCTCCTTTCGCGTCCACTTGGAAAGTTCTTTTTGTCTTTTCTCATTTCTTCTACTTTGATTTTTTTCGTCTGCAAGCCTTGCATACCTGACCGCCACGAGCGCGGCCGCCCTGCTTGGGACCAGGGGAACCAGCAGCGACCCATCGACCAACACGAAACAACTTTAAAAACCCCAGACACACTCGGGAGTGCTCGGCAGGGACAGAGGAGGGGAGACAAAGAGGACTATCAACATTGTGATACATTTCTGCAGCCTCAGCATTCGAAAAAGGGGATATGTACACTTAAAATTTACATCCAGAGATCTACCATAAACATTTTGTTGGTATTTCCAAAAATTCCGCAGTGTCTAATTTCTCACACGATAAAAAATATAAAGTAAAAGAAAAGAAAAGTGAGCGGTTAGCAACTCGTGAATTAGGGTGTGCACGCGTGTTGAATAACTCTGGCATTTAATTATCTAAACGAATTATAATTATTTTCTTTTACAACTGAACTCTCTTTTCTTCTTCATGATATTGCCACAAAAGTTTAATTTTCTTTTTCCCTGATTTTCAGACTTTTTCCTGACTGATTTTCACTCTTTCCCTGACCTTTTTCAAAATTCAATTATTTCTAAAAATTTACACCACAATGCTTTTTTTATTCAATTATTATATCTGAAATTTATTTAAAATCAATTTTTATGAGAAAATTCTACGAGACTTGAATTATTTCAATACAAATATAAATAATTTATTCAATATTTAAATGTTTCTTAAAATTAAATTCATTGAAAGAATTCCTTTAAAAAATTTTAAATAATTGAATTATTTTGACAAATTTTAATAATATTTTTAAGAATAATTTCATTTTTCGAGCAGATCGATTAAAATTGTATTCAAAATAATTGAAATCTTGCGATGTATAAATCTCTTATTTTTATAACTTTTGGGGAAGTTCTTTGAGAATTTTGAAATTCATTTGTTTACAATTCAATTTTACAAAATTTCAATTATTCGGAAATTCTTCAATTAAATATATAAAAACTTCAAAAAAATAGTTCCAAGTAAAATTAGAATAAATATTTTCAAAAAAATTAATTCTTCTACAGAATTGTTAGTTAAAAGTATGAAAAATTAAAATATTCAAAGATTTTAATATGAAACCTTTTTAAAATTCAATTATTTCTAAAAATTCACGCTTATAATGCTTTTAATATTCAATTATATGTAATCTAAAATCTTAAGTGAAATTCATTTTTAAATCAATTTTTATTAGAAAATTCTACTAGAATTTAATTATTTAAATGAAAAAAATAATTTATTGAACGATTGAATTCTTGTAAAATAATTTTATCAACAAATTTTTAAATAATTGAATTCTTTCGAAGAATTTTAATAAAAGTTCTAAGAATAATTACACTTTTCGAGACATTCCATTAAAATTGTATTAAAAATAATTGAAATTCTGCGAGAAGTTTTTTATTATTTGTGAAAATAATTAAATTCCTAAAAAGAATTTTATTTACAAAAATCATTGAATCCCTGTAAAAATTTTAATATTTATGAAAATAATTGAATTATTTAGAAGAAATTTATAAAAAATTTGTAAAAAATTGAATTCCTGTGAAGTTTTTATTATTTAATGAAAATAATTAAATGTTTACATAGAATTTTATTAATATTTTTTTAAATAATTGTATTCTTTTAGAAAATTTGATTAAAATAGTAGATAATTGAATTATTGCAAAGAAATTTATAAAAAAAATTTGCAAATAATTAAATTCCTGTGAAATTTTTATTATTTCTAAAAATAATTAAATAATTGTTCCTCCGAATTTTTAAAACTTTTAGAAAATAATTGAATTCTTTCGAAAAATTTTATTAAAAATTATAAAAAATGATTGAATTCCTGCAAAGAATTTTTTTTTAATAATTGAATTCTTCCAAAGAATTTTATTATTTATGAAAATAATTGAATTATTTCTAGTAATTTATTAAAGTTTTAGAAAATAATTGAATTCTTTCGAAAAAATTTTTTAATATATAGTAGGTATTGAAAATCATATTAAATTAAGGAAAATTTTTGAAAATAATTAGAATATCTCCAAGAATTTTATTAAAATTTTCAGAAATAATTGAATTTTGGAGAACTTTAAAAAATTTCAAAAAATTTCAGATTTTTAAAGATTTTAATTTGAGATCTTTTTAAAATTCAATTATTTCTAAAAATTCATTCTCTGTAACGGTTCAAATATTCAATTCTTATCTAAAATTTTAACTGAAATTTATTTTTAAATTAATTTTTATTAGAAAATTCTACGAAAATTAAATTATTATAATTATTATAACTATTATAAAAGATAATTAATTGAATAATTGAATGTTTCTTAATATCCATTTCTTATCAAGAATTTTATAAACAAATTTAAAAATAATTGAATTCTTTAGCGATGAGTTTTATTAATTATGAAAATAATGGAATTGAAAAAATAATGTTATTATTTCTAGAAACGTAATTGAATCTCTGAAAGTATTTTATAAAAAAAAAAATTATAATAATTGATTTTTTTCGAAAAAATGTATTATACAAATTCAATTTTAATTATTAATGTGAGATTTTTATTATTTTTGAAAATAATTAAAAATTAATTATTTATCAATCATTTTCTTTAAATAATTGAATTCGTTTGAAAAAATTTATTAAAATAGTAGATATCGAAAATCATTGAACTGAGAAAAATTTCTGAAAGGAATTGAACTTTTAAGAAGAATTTTATTAAAAATTTTAAAAATACTTGAATTCCTGAGAAGAATTTTATTATTTATAAAGATAATGGAAATTTTTACCAGAATTTGTTACTTTATTAAATTTTTTTCTAGTAAAAATAGTGCGAAATTTTTTGTATACATTTATTGTTTTAAAAAAGAGAAAAGAGAAGAATCTAAAAATTTTTAGGTGTTTTGGTGCATTTTATTATAATTTTAGGGCTGAAAAAGGGGACCATCTGTGTCTCCTGCCGGGCTTTTTTTCATTTTAAAAGTTAAAAATAATTGTAGTTATTTCTTACCGCCAGGAATTGGATGAGCAGTTAAAATAAGGGACACTTACCTGAAAAAAGAAAAACAAATGTTAAAAAAATGTCAAAACATTTAATTAATAATAAAATAAAATTGTAAATTATTAAAATTAGGATATAATCGACTTTTTAATTAATATAAAATTAAGTTAATAAAATTACGGAAATAAACTTTCAAATAAAGAAAATCACGATAAAACATTTTTGATCCGAAATCTCTTAAATCAAGAATTAATAATATACAATTACACACGAAATAAACGTCAATAGAATAAAATATCTCTTATTCAAATAAATTCAACAGTTATTTTCTCCTTCAATTGATTTTACCATCTCGGGAGAAAATGTGTCCCATATACAGAAATACCACATATAATGAGGAAAAATTCCCTCCGACCAAGTCAGAATTGTCTGATTGTAAGTGTCATGATTTACCGCGAAATTTATTCCTCACAATAAATTATATCCAACTTTACCGTATACATATACATTCATTGAACGTGCGCACAAAAGCGTAAATATGCCCTTAATTCACAGTTACCATAAAAAAAGAAAACAAACAAAACAAAAAAAGAAAACAAAAAAAAAATAAATAAAAACACTCCATAAAAAATCGTTGACAAAATGTCAATTAAAAATAGAAACAAAAGTAGATATCTCTCGAGGTAAAAGAATACGTACGTACGTAAAGAATACATTAGCTTTTGTTATTTCACCGGATTTTATCTTCTTTTGGGTGTTGATTCAAACCATAAAGTTAGCACATTTCCGAGGACAACCCATATAAAAGTGACGGGGGGATTCCGACGAATTCTCGGATAACTCAAAGGACAAAGAAAGATGCAGCCTAACAAAAAAAAAAAAAAAAAAAATAACAGAAAGGAAGGAAAAAAAAGTATTATCTCCCCCTTTTTCATATCTCTCCCCTGACATTGCACAAGTGCCAAGCTGCTCCTGGACCCCCATACTTTTCCCGTAGAAATATACACGTATGTGTACATATAATGTGTTCTATGCAGTATATATATATGTATATGCGCACGTATATGGGGAATAAGGTTGAACAAAACATTCGTCTCTGCAGAGGAGAAGAAAAGAATCATGGCTCTCGGTCGCAAAGGAAGGAGGAGGGTGCGGAATTTAAGATGGCTTCTAAAGAAGCGGAAACAGAAGGGACATTACAATGTCTTTTCGGAATGTGCGCAACCCTTTTTCTCTAATTTTCATAATGTTTCTTGAACATTAGGATTTTTTCCTCCCTCTAGTTTCTTTTTCTTAACCTAATGTGTAATCAGTTCCATTTTTTGGAATTTAATTTATCTACCACAAAAGTCAAGTATAACGAGAAGTTAGTTACTGTATTGACATTCAGTGAAAATGTTACCATTTTCACTGCTTGTCAATCAGTAACTAACTTCTGGTCAGGGCTGCAATGATTTAAATCATGATTTTAATCTGAATTTAAATCTTGACATTTAAATCATGATTTGAATTAAACTCCGAAATGCAGAAATGCATTAACAGGGTGGTCACAAGTTTCAGTTCATCAATTTTCCTGACAATTTACTGACATTAAAATTATTTTCCCTGACAAAATTTTTTTTACAGGAAAATATGAAAATTTACGGAAAAGGAGTAAAATTTATGAAATTTAATAACTTCTATAAAAATTACAACTTTACCCTTCCTGAATTCAATTATTTTCTATAATTTTCAACTAAACTTCATCTCTAAATCAATTATCAGGGTGTCTACTATTTTCGTTCAACAAAATTCCCAGCTTTGTCCTAATTTTTCACGGTTTTTTTTTTCTCATTAAATTTTAATTCATTTGATTTCGAACATAAATAAATCTACAAATAGCTTCGAAAATTTTTAATAGAGTTTTTATGAATAATTAAATTCTTTTGACGAGTTTCTTTAAATTTCTTGAAAATAATACTTTTTAAAAATAATTTTAAAGATTCTAAAGTTCTGAACGTTCAAATGAACGAAATTTATTTATTTCTTCTCCAAATTAAATTTTTATTGCAATTATTTCGCGTTACTATCCAAAAAATTAATTACTGAGTTTCTAAGCGTAAATATTTCAGTTTTTAAATTTGTTTGTGATTATTAATTTATTAAAATATCTTCAATAATAAATATTTCGTTCATTTGAACGTTCAAATCTTGGGGATCATTAATTTTAATTAAAAATTTGGAAAATAATTCAATTAAATACAGAATTTTTTTAATTTTTAAAAATAATTGAATTTCTGCAAAGAATTTTACTATACTTACAAAAGTAATCGAATCCTTCCAAAGAATGTTATTACATATTTGTGGAAATAATTAAATGTTTGCGTAGAATTTTATTAAAATTTTTGAAAATAATTGAATTGTGAAGAACAATTTAATTATTTATAAAGATAATTGAAATTTTTAGAAGAATTCAAAAAACATTTTTAAACATAATTGAATTATTGCGAAGAATTTTATTACTTTTGAAAATAATTGAATTGTTTTTTTACAATTTTATGGAAATTTATGAAAATAATTGAATTCTTGTGAAGAATATTTTTTAAAAATAATATTCAATAGAATTTAGTAAATCTGAAGAATTTTGCTATTTATGGAAATAATTAAATTTTTGATAAGAATTTTTTTTACAGTTTCTAGAAATAATTGAATTCTTTCGATGAATTTTAATAAAATTTTTAAGAATAATTACATTTTTCAAGGAATTTGATTAAAATTGTATTAAAAATAATTGACATTCTGCAATGAGTTTTACTATTTATTTTATTTAGGTATATATTGCCAAGAAATTTTTAAAAATAAAATTATAATTACGGCGACCAATTTCAATTATCTTGAAACAAAAGAATTGAAAAATTTCAAAAATCTTATTTTTCAGAATTTTGAAAAAAAACTTCGGGAAAATTCAATTTTATTAAAAAATGTTAAGTATAACTAATAAAAGTTTTAAATATTAATCTTTGCTCTAAGAAACATGAATACATTAGATTTATAAAATTCAATTATTTATCAATTATTAAATTAAAATACTTTGAAAATTCGATTTGTTAAAAAGTTTTTAATGAAATTCTTTAACAAATTCAATTGGTTTTAGTTGAATTTCACAAAATTTTTATTAATTCGATAATTTTTTTAAAATTTATTTACTAACCATATTTAAATCAGTGACTAATTTTTTACTATCAAATTAATTATTTCTAACTGATTCAAATTTAAAGAACAGTATAAATATCTAGAAAAATTAAAATAAAAAGCGATTTTTTAAAAACAAATTAAAATAATGAAAACTTTTTAATTTGATGAAAAAGTTCCCGGTTTGGCATAAAATTCTTGGCTATTTCCCGGTTTTCCCGGTCAGCAGACACCCTTAATTTTATTTTAAATAATTTTCAACTAAACTTTATCTTTAAATCAATTAAATTATTTAAATCTGAAAATTCCATTTTTTTATAACAATTGTAACTGTCCACGTTTTTTTCTTCAGTTTATTCAGGTATAATATTTTCAAAAAATAAAAATAATCAAATTTTTGAAAAATTTTAATTATAAATATTACTATGATTTTTAAGAAATTTTAATAAGCCAAAAAAAGTAAATTTTTATTTGCTTTATTCGAAGATAATTAAATCTTAAAAAGTTATAAGAATTAAGTAGTTTTTAAACAAATTTAAATGTAATTTTTCGAAAACAATTGTATTTTTTAAAAGAGCTTTTATATTATTTAAAAAAAACTAATTAATTTTTTGATGAATTTTAATGAAATATTTTTTTAACATGATTTTTTTCTCCAAAATGTTAAAAATAATTCTAAAACGTTATTATTTTTTGTATGTATTTGAATGTTCATTAAAAAAATTGATTCTTTTGGGTTTTTGTGAAAAAGAGTTTTTCCCTCTACTTTGTAGAAAATTTTCTAATACTTTACCACTTTTTCCCAATTTTGTAGAAAATTCCACTAATTTGTGGAAAATTCCACAAAATCGTAGTAAAAATATATATCCTCATAAATTTGTAATATAAATTTTAATATAAATTCCACAAAAAACCTGATGGAAAAATCCCCAAATTTGTACAGTGCATATAGAAACAAGATTTTATCAACGATCAAGAGGCATATCGAAATAATAAAAAATTAGCACTTTTGCATTAAAACAGTTGAACTGTTTATTCGAAAGGAAAAAAGGAGAAATAATTCTTTCTCCAAACGTGGTAATTAAAAGCCTTTTTTTCGAAGGAGAAATTCAAATATGAACAGTATCGTAAAATGCATAGATTATTAAGTATTAACAATAAAGTATATATATACGATTGGGTCACGCTACTCGGTTGAGTCATTTCCCGCGTATTAAAACGATAGCAGATATCTTAATTCGAACGGTCCTGTAATTTGCATGCGTTACGCCAATTTTTACGAGGCCCGCTCATTTTTCACGAGGCAAAGTGTGTATTTAAGCACGTGTATATTCAGTTTTGCGAGTTGAGAACACAACATAACCCAACCTTTCTTTCGGGGAAAAAATAAAAGCAGAGCAACAATTCGCCAAGAAAGAGAGAGAGAGAGAGAGAGAGAGAGAGAGAGAGAGAGAGAGAGAGAAAAGATAAAACCAAATGCGGTGGGTTGGTTAAGTCGTAAATGTCAAATATATGCATACATTGCATTTAGAAATATATTCCTGCCCCTGATGCTCGAAACCGCGAATCGGTTGCTCAAACTTTTTTTTATATGCACTTCTCTTTCTCTTTTGATGACTTTTGCGAGAGGCTAGCAAATTTATATTAAGTATAACTTGAAATCCGCATAAAAACATTGCCGAGCAATTAGGGCCCTGGTTGCATTTAAAATATCCATTAAGATGTTAAATACGAGCTATCGTCCTAATATCTTGCATAATATCCCTCGGACAATTATACGCTTACAAATTGACTATGCGCTCGCCTCCAATCAAGGATTCGCTCTTAATTAATGCAAATTTCAAAAAGCATGTCCCCATTTTGACGAGATGATTCTACCCCAAGATCACCCGAGATCGGGCTGTGCGATTATTTATTATTAGTGACGTAATCTGTTTATTAATATTCTTGTAGGGACGTTAAATGATTTTTAGATTCTTATTCACGATCGTGAATGTGTATAGTAATAGCAAATCGTATTGAAATAATTTTAAACTTTTTATTTTTTTTTTTTTCGCTTTTTTCTATTATAATTTCCAATAAGGTAGATTTATTTCGCTCGGAGTTTTCAAGTATATATATGAAAGAGTAAGACAAATAATCAATTTACGGTAAATGGGAAACGAAACCGGTATAATAAAAGGGCAAACTTGGCTGTAAAACTGGTTTATTATTAATTTTTTTAGGTCGTAAATTGTAATTTAATCAAGCTGATTGAGCGTATTAACGTTAATTACCTGCAATTAATTATGTCAAAGAAAATTTCAAAATGGAAAATACAAAAAAAATCCAATTCAAACAAGATATTAATCTAGATTTTAACTATTATATCTGCAAATTGTACAAGTAGGACAGTTGTCTAGAATTGTAAAATAAATTATCGGTGAATTATTCAATTTAATTCTAAAGGTTTCTTGAACTTATCCATTATATTTGTTCTAATAGAAATCAAATTAGACAAAATTTCAATATGTTGAAATAAGATCGTGTCAACTGAAGCTGCATCCAATTGTCTCTAATTCTAAAAATTCCAAAAATAGAAAAAAATCAATACACACATACAAAGGAGCGTTTGGATATATATAAATTTTCGTGACATTTTAAAAATAGAAACCAGTGAAAATTACAGATGGAAAGATGGGTACGAAGGAAAAATGAATTTCGATTATAACGACAGGCAGCTGTGGACGCGTAAAATCGTTTTCCGTCCGTAACAAATGCTTTAAACGCGAATGCAAAAGGTGAAGCGCACATACAAAAAAGCAGTATATTCGAAACCAAAGGACGAAGCGAGCGCAAAGAGAGAAGAGAAATACCTTTACATATATATGTTGTGCTTCTAGCGATATCTCAATCCTATAAATTCTCTATAGCAATAGACAAGACTCTATGCGCAATCCGTAACTTAGGATTAATCTCGTCTTTCTCATTTCTGTTCTTTTGAGTCTGACTTTATCATTTTTATAACCTTCTGTATAATGCATATTCATATATTTATATTCGACTTTGGTGTATGTACAATACGACTTTTATAGATACACTTACAATACCAACCAAAAAGTATATGCAATAATAATAGTATACAATAATAGTATCAGTACCAATAACAATACCAACATCATTATAATAGTCCATATTCTCGATAATACTTCATCTAGAAACGTAAATTTCAACATATCATTGAATTCGATGAAAAATATTTTTCTCCTAGAATATTTTTCCCTGCGCATAAAACACAGATATTTTCTCATTCAAAATCGATTTTCTCCACATACCAAAAATAAAAACAATGGAGACAATCTCTTAAAACAATAGGGCGCCTGGGTATTCATACCAAAAATGTAGTAGTTACAATTTTTCAAATTGGTGAAAAAAAAAATTCAACGAATAAAAGCTCTAAGAAAATTAAAAATCAATAAATTTAATTACAATAAGAGTTTAATTTACTTCGTTTGTATTCCTTCATTTCTCGTGATTCATAATTTCTGAATATTCAAATAAACGAATTTTTTGTCCGGGTTAAACAGGGTTGTCAAAAAAATATAATTTTGTTTTTCCTTGAATTTTTCCTTATTTCCAGAGAATTTTATGATCCTCAAGTTTTGAACGTTTAAATAAACGAAATATTTTTTATTGAAGATATTTTAATAAATTACTAATCACAAACAAATTTAAAAACTGAAATATTTACGCTTGGAAACTCAGTAATTAATTTTTTGGATAGTAACGCAAAATAATTGCAATAAAAATTTAATTTGGAGAAGAAATAAATAAATTTCGTTCATTTGAACGTTCAGAACTATTTAGGATCTTAGAATTTTTTCTAACTGACTTTGACTTTTTCCCTAACCCTGAAGAATATTCTGATTCACTCCAAAAATTATTAGATTTTCAAAAAAATGTTGTATTACATTTATTTACGAATTTCTTTAATTGTAAAATTATTAAAAAACATCAATAACCCCTTTTTTTGAACCCTTTTCAAAATTCAATTATTTCTAGAAATTCACGCTCTAATGCTTTTAATATTCATTTACAATTTAAAATTTTAAGTGAAATTCATTTTTCAATCAATTTTTATTAGTAAATTATTCGAGAATTCAATTATTTAAATACAAGAATAAATAATTGAATATTTCTTAAAATTGAATGTTTATGAAGAATTTTATCAACAATTTTTTTAAATAATTGAATTCTTTCGGCAAATTTAAAAAAAAAATTAAGAATAAATACAATTTTCTATCATTTTATTTCAAATTGTACAAAAAATAATTGAAATTCTGCGATAAGTTTTGCTATTTATGAAAATAATTGAATTCTTGCAACAAATTTTATAAAAAAATTTTTTAAATAATTGAATTCCTTTGAAGAATTTTATTTGTGAAAATAATTGAATTCCGGAGAAAAATATTATTATTTAGAAAGGCAATTAATTTCTTGTAAGGAATTTTATTACAAATTTTTTTTAAATAATTGAATCCCTGAAAAAAATTTTATTATTTATAAAAATAATTGATTTCTTGTGAAGAATTTTATTCAAATTTTTTTAAATAATTGAATTCCTATACAAAAATGTATTATTTGTGAAAATAATTGAATTCTTAAGAAGAATTGTATTAAAAATAATTGAATTGTATAGGAAAATTTTATTAAACTTGCAATTTTTTTTAACTAAATCTTGTAAAGAATTTTGTCAACATTTTTAAAAATATTATAATTTTTGAAAGGAGTTTATTAAAATTTTTCGAAATAATTGAATATCTTAGAACTATTCTTTTTTTAATTTTCTGAATATATTTGAATTCCTTTTTAGAAAGTTCATTAAAAAATTTTAAATAATTGAATTGATGCGAAGAAATTTATAAAAAAATTGATAACTAATTAAATTTCTGTGAAATTTTTATTAATAATTTATTTAAATAATTGAATTCTTTTGAAAAATTTAATTAAAATAGTAGTTATTATAAATAATTAAAATGAGAAAAATTTTTGAAAATAATTGAAATTTTGACAAGAATTTTATTAAAATTTTTCGAAATAATTGAATTTCAGAAAAGAATTTTATATTATTTATAAAGATAATTGAAATTTTGACGAGTATTTGAAAACTTTATTTAAAAATTTATGCGAAGAAGTTTATCACTTTTGAAAATAATTGAATTTCTGTAATCAGTTCTTAAAATTTCTATTTAAATTCATTTAAAAAATTGATATTTTATAGAATTTCAAATTGAAACCTTTGAAGTTCCATCTATTTATGAAGATTGTAAACGCAACTCCTATTTTTAAATCCAATTAATTTTGAAATTTGTAAGTAAAATTATTCATTAAATAATTTTTAAGTCATAATTTTATGACTGTTCTTCAAGAATTAAGTTATTTATAAAGATAATTTTATAATTTATAATATTTTTTTTTATTTATAAATATTTAGGTAATATAAATATTTATTAAATATAAAGTTTCTAAATATTCAAGAAGGTGGTTTGATTTATCCACTTGAGAACGCCAAGGTCACCACCAGATGTCAGTTAAAATTCCAAGAAAGAACTGAACTGCCATCTAGCGGTGGCTTTGACGTTCGCAGGTGGAGAGTAGCGTCTCCATATTGAATCCTCAAGAAGTTCGAAACTCTATTTAATTCTTTACAATCGGACATTGAATCTAAAGAGTTTGACAATCTATATACAAACGGATTTGAATATTTAATTTGCGATATTTTTTTGTCCTCCAATTTTTTTTACAACTTTAGAATTAATTTCTTCACTAAACAAATATTTAAAACTTCGGTTTAAGAAATAGAACAATTGTGTTGCTTCTTTAATTATCCACAGTTTTTCTAAGAACATCAAATTGAGACAAAAAACGTATCAAAATCGTTGCGATGCAATTGTAGCATCGCAACAATTTTGATGCGTTTTTTGTCTCAATTCGATATTCTTAGAAAAACTGAAAAATATGTGTAATTAGTGAATCTTTTGTTTTCATTTTCTTGTTTTTTTTCTACAAGACAAAAAGTTATTTGAATAAAGTGGACATTACTCACACTCTATTCAAATACCTCTTTTTCCAAGCCAAATCTGTAACTCGAGGAGTGAAAAAAAACGTGCTACAAAAAAGTGTATTTTTCACTCGAAGGCAATTAAATTTTTTGCGCCGAAAATTACGGTTCCCAAGAGAGGAAATACATCCACGGCAACACGTTTATG
The DNA here is from genome assembly GCA_032872505.1 of Leptopilina syphax. Taxonomy (NCBI): domain Eukaryota; kingdom Metazoa; phylum Arthropoda; class Insecta; order Hymenoptera; family Figitidae; genus Leptopilina; species Leptopilina syphax. The sequence goes on from CM065470.1 coordinate 11,318,702, forward strand.
AGAGAGAGAAAGAGAAAAAAAAGAGGAAAAGATAGAGAAAGGAGAGAGACAGAAACTCGAAGTATACGCTTGAGTGGTTTAAAGATGAAGTAAGAGAGGGTCGCAAAAATGAAGGTGTGCGCAAAAATCTGAGGCAGAGAGAAGAAGAAGAAGAAGTAACACTGCGGTAGGTAAAAGTTTCTGCGCGCCAATTGTTGTTGACGCCCATGGCGCTAAATTGAGAGCTGACTGCGCGAGAGGTGCGTTTCTTCTTTTTATAGTACTCTCTTTTCAGTACCAATAAAATTTTTGGTGCACTTGACCTGAAAAGTGCCGTGGACCCGATAGAATCAGAGGAACGTGCTGAAAAGAAGCAAAAAGGGTCTGCTTTGGCACACTTGGCCCGGTCCTCTTGACCTTACAACATCCGAACCACCTGTTTCCCGTTCCCCCCAAAAAAAGTATTTCTCTCTCTCTCTCTCACTCTGCCAAATGCAAGCAAACACTAGAGAAGAATTGCTCGATAAAATCTCCATACCACACTTGACATCCCTACCAAGTAGGGAAATATCTCGACTTTTTTTCACCCTAAAATAATAAAAAGGAGCCAAGTACCTTGGTGCTTAACTTTTCGGAAAAGAATTTTGATCCTGAAAGTCAAACAGAAAGTAAAAGTTAAAATTATTTTACTATAAAATAGTATTAAATACTTTTTCGGTTTGTAAGGCATCAAGCAACGGTAATGAATTCAGAAGTCGATATGTTAAGTATATTTTGACGTTATAAAATTATTCCCGAGAAAAAATGTAATTGAGATGTTATTCCCAAGATGACCAAAGTGTCAATCGAGATGGTATTCAATCGAACAGGTATATGTTTGTGCAGATCAAGCCACAAAAGAAGAATAAAGAAGAAGCAAAGTGTTTATTTTGACGTCGGTCAGAGAGCCTGAATTTCAAGAGAAGGCAGCAGGTTTATAATCCATTCTTCAGACACGCCTAATCCTTTATATCGATAAAAAGAAACATTTTTGTAAAACACGACCAGGAAGAGTTTGAAAAAACACATTTCTCCTCCCCCACTCTCAAAACTCTTTCATCGAAAACAAAATAAAGCGAAAGTAAAAATTCAACAAAAGTAAAAATTCAAGGTTTGAAAATTAAAAAATTGTCCTCACAACTTTTCTAAGGATATCAAATTGTGACTCTATTTTTGAATATTGTAACATATATGCTAAAATATACAATTAGATAATAATTCGATTCGGCGGAAGGTTTATGCAAAAAGTACTTTAAATATCGACTTTGTGAATTATTTAACGTACATCCATTTGGCTGCAAATACACAAAGTGGAATTGGTGCCATCAATCAATGCGTTATGGTGGTAGTATACAAGAGTACAAAGTAGTTGGTTTTATATTGCAAGTGGCAAATGCGCGAGCGAATGAAACAGACAAGCAGCGCGGAATAGAAACTTGGATGCTGTGTGTTGAATGAGTTGGGAAGAGCAAACGCGAGAGCCGGCTTTAACAGAGAGACAAACGAAACTCGACAATTTTAATGAATCTTAACCCCTTTTATATAGGGAGAGAGCAACTAACTTAATAATTCCTCTTAATTAACGTTTTATTTCCATTTCCCTTTAAAATCACTCACTTTTCGGTTAAATATTCTATAACGTATACACACAGGATCTGAACAAATTCACTTTATTATTGAATTCCCATGAAAAAAATTACAGAGAAAATTTTTTAAAAAAATTGTTTAAATGTAGTTAGGTAATTTTTTATGCAGTATTTACAGGGTTGTCACAAAGAATTTAATTTTGTTTTTCTCTGACTTTTCTCTGATTTTCAGACAAAGTTTTGATTTTTTTTCCTGACATTTTCAAAATTCAATTATTTATAAAAAAAATTCATCCTAAAACTTTCAAAATATTCAATTATTATCTAAAACTTTAAAGGAAATTAATTTTTAAATCAATTTTTATCAGAAATTTCAACGAGAATTCAATTATTTAAATACAAATAAAATGCAAATAAATGATTTATTGAATAACTAAATGTTTCTTAAAATCGAATTCTAATGAAGAATTTTATCAACAAATTTTTTAAATAATTGTATTTTTTTGACGAATTAAAAAAATTTTTTTAAGAACAATTGAATTTTTCGAGGATTTTAATTGAAATTGAATAACAAACTATTTTATTTTCAATAATTGAATTCATTTTTAAAACTATTAAAATAGTAGATATTGAAAAATGTTTGTAAATAATTGAATTTCGGCGAAGAATTTGACGATTTAAACAATAATTGAAATATTGACGAGAATTTTTAAAAAATTGTTGAAAATAATTGAATTCCTGCGTAGAATTTTATAAGTTTTGAAAATAATTGAATTCTTATGCGATGAATATTGTTAGTTATGAAAATAATTGAATTTTTAAATAATTTTATTAAAATTTCTGAAAGTAATTGAATTTTTGGGAAGAGTTGCAATAATATTTTTAAAAATAATTGAATTACGGCAAAGAATTTTGCTACTTATAAAGATAATTGAAATCGGCAAGAATTTTTTTGAAAAGATTTTAAAAAAAAATTAAATTTCGGCGAAGAATTTTGCTATTTTAAAGATAATTGAAATAATGACGAGAATTTTTAAAAAATTATTGAAAATAATTGAATTCCTGGGAAGAATTTTATTAGTTTCAAAAATAATTGAATTTTTAAATAATTTTATTAAAATTTTTGAAAGTAATTGAATTTCTGGGAAGAGTTGTAATAATATTTTTAAAAATAATTGAATTTTGCCTAAGAATTTTACTACTTATAAAGAAAATTGAAATCGACAAAACATTTTTTAAAAAGATTTTTATAATAATTGAATTTTGGCGAAAAATTTTTCTATTTATAAAAATAATTAAAATCTTGACGAAATTAAAAAAAAAAAATTTTGAAAATAATTGAATTATTTTTGAATAATTTTAAGTAAAGAATTTTATTAGTTTTAAAAATAATTGAATTCTTGTGCGATGAATATTGTTATTTATGGAAATAATTGAATTTCTAGAAACAATTTTGATATTTATCAAGATAATTGAATTTTTTCCTAGGATTGCATAACATTTTTGAAATAATATTAAACATATATTAAAAAATATTTGTTCTACAGAATTATTAATTAAAAGTATGTAAAATTCAGATTTTCCAAAGATTTGAATTTGAAATCTTTTTAAAATTCAATTATTTCTAAAAATTGCTATTTTTTGCAACTTCTCCAATTATACAATTTTTTTTAGAGTTTTTCTAAAATTCTCCTCAAAATCAATTACTTTTAAAATTAATTAAATTTATTAAATATGTATAAAAGATGCAATTAATTTCAAAAGAATTTAAAATTGAAATTTTCTAAAATTTTGAATTGAAATCATTTGAAATTAATTTATTTATAAAAATTGTAAACGCAACTCTTATAAAATTCAATTATTTTTAAATAATTTTAAGTAAAATTATTTTTGAATAATTATAAGTAAAATTATTCATGAAATAATTTCTAAATAATAATTTTATAATAATTTAATAAGAGCTTTTTAAGATTTAAGTTATTTAAAAAGAAATTTTTGTCTAAAATTGAAAAAATTGAAAGTTTTGTATCAAAATTCGTGATAATTTTATAGTTTATTAATCAAACAAAAAAAGACATATAAAAATTCAGAATTTTGTTATAAATTATAAAATTTTAATTTTTGACACTGCTTTTAATTAAAATCCCTGACTTTTCTTTGGAACTTTTTGAAATTCAATCTATATTATAATATTAGTAACATTAATTTAACATTTTAAAATATATAAATATTTACTGATAAATTATTGTGGAAAAAACGAATTAATATTAATACAAAATACGGTTTTCAAAAAATTTATTTTCGAAGAAAAACAGAATTTCATTTATTTTAATGTCTCGTTCTATTTAGAATCTGAAAATTTTAATTCCTAATAATTTCGTATCACTTTTGTTATAATTAATTCAAATTTTCAATAATTCCAATTTGCTTTCTGATAATATTATTGCAAAAAAAAATTATAAATTGATTTATTTTTCACTAATTTATAGGATGTGAAATTTTTTCTCTTTCTAATGTTTTCGACGAATTTAATTAAATTATATTTTCTTTAATTATTGTTAGAAATACAAAGAATTTAAAACTAATTTTAATATTTTTTTTTTAAATCTGTTACGTTGGACAACAAAATTCATAATTTTTTTATAAATTCTAGAAATTGAATATTTTTATACTACTTTTGATAAAATTCCCTGACAAAATAAAACGATTTTTATAGAAGATCATTCAATCTTTTTTTTTAATGAAATATAATTAATAAGTCTTAAAATAAATATTTCTATTTTTTCTCACAATAATAATCAGTGTCTTTTAAAAAAAAATATTTAAAAAAAATATAAAAAAAAAATATTTTTCAATAAAAAATTTCAAAATCATATTACAGATATGTTTCGATTAAGGTGACTACTAAACACGAAGATTAGATTATGACGAGTATATTAGTACACAGTAGTAGTTATTAGTAAGATACGTCTCTTAAACTTGTTAAAAATTTTATCATTTTTCGAACGATACGATCTTGGAATGCAAGTGATATACAATACGGATGACAATAAGAGAATGAAACCACTTTTGTGTGTATGTAATAGTAATAAAGTTACATATTTAATGAACGACGAAATACCAAAGAAGAAATGGTTATTAAACACACACCAAACAACATTTATACGTCACACATGTAATGTGAGCGGCTTGTGCAAGCTCCGTTAAGCTCGTATCTTTAAAACGCCACTTTACGGTGACAGATCCTTTTACTCCCGTAACATGAGATCTGCGTGCCAACACAATTCTACATTCTCAGCTGGAAAGCAGAAAACTTCCATAGAATATACACTCGACTCGGTTTTATCTATTATCTTTTTCAAACGATGGAAGAGAGAAGGAGAGAGAAAGAGAGACACAGTAGAACCGGAATCAAAAAAGAAAAAAGAAAAGAATGACAGACTTGGAGAATATTTACTGTCTCAGGAACCGGTAGGCACCTTGAGAGATGCAGAAATATAATCTCCACATCTACAAAGTGTGTGGAGATTAATGTAGACGTAAGAAAAATGCAAATAATTGCAGTAAAGCGCAGTATCAAAGCTTATATGGAGATAAGATAAAAGTAGACCTTACAGAGCGAAAACAAACTCACTGAAAGGAGAAATTCATTCACTCGTTCTAATATGCCGAAAAAAAAAGAAATTTTGCGGCGATAAAATTTATATCTCTTTGAATTATTGTGTCATTAAATTCGTTTAATTAATGTTACTCAATATAGAATTGGAAACGCTAAAGGAAATCGATAGCTCAGTTTAGACGACATTAATATTGCAATAGTTTTTAAATATTCATCATCCGGATTGACCTGCTTCAACGGACAATTATTATTTGAGAGAAATTAAATTTTTATCATTATAATAGAAGGATTAAAATTTTAATTACTCTGTCATTAAAGTTTTATTAACTTTTCATTTGGAAAAGAATTATTTTCAAAGTTATAATCAATAAATGCATAAATTTACAGACAAACATTTTTCAGATGCAAAATAAATTCTATAAAAAGAAAAACTTACTGGTCTTAAATTCGGTGCAGATCATATATCGCATCAATTCCATACCAGTGAAAAAAATATTCCATTCTCGATTGAAAGTACAGAAATTTTAGGCAAAATATTCGAACAATTTAAATTTGATGGAGAAGGTCCCAAAACAAAAAAACTAGTTCCCAGAACTTAAAAAATAAATAATTTTTCGCAGATGAAAAAATGAAGAGTTGTATTCTTGAGTAGCACACCTAATGAAGTTTTTACATTCGGACTAATGAGGGGCATAATAACTCTCGGCACATTTGAAGCACAAGGATCGAAGGGGTCATGGTCTGGTGGCTATCAGTCAAAACAAAGGGAATAGAATCTGGTAAGCACGGATGGCTGGCGAGAGATATCACTGCAATTCTACTGCGGACAGTTAGTCGTAATCGAACCGAAGAACCCTTCAATAAAATACACTCACACACCCCAACTATACTCAACACTATATTGCAGCATAAACATATGAATACAAACGTAATATATGCTCAAGTAAATACATTCTAAAGGTCCGAGACATGTATATTTCTCGACGTGGTTGGTCATGTTCCGCTTGTACTTGTGTTGATCATGCTCACACTCGTATTCCTCCGATCTAATTACGCAGTGAAAAGACACCGTACAACGGTCGTTGCTCTGTAAATGATACGCGCGAAGCCTCATCAAATGTTCTCGTTTTTTTTTCTTCTTCTTTTTTTTATATATTTACCATCACGATTCCTGCGCGACGTTTCATCAATTTTCCGAAAAAATTTTATTATGTCTCTGAAAGTTCGGATTAACGAAATATATTTGTTTCATGATCCAGATCCAGTATGTTCCTATATATATATACTATTTATCAGGGCTCGAACCAGTGAAAGTATTTATTAAATTTATTTATTCAAAACATATTTTATTCAAACATATTTTGTTTAAACCAAAATAGAAAATATTGTTTAAATTAAACATAATTATTCAAACAAATAATATTTTTGAATCAAAAACAGTAGATATTTTCTATATATTGGGATTAAAAGCTTACAAACTAATTTCAATTAAACAAAATCACTTTTAATTATTTTTGTATTTGAATGAAATATAATGTTTTCTCAGTGTACTGAAAAAAATATAACCAGTCCAAGACAAATAGAGGAACACTTTACCTAAAACTATAAATTAAATGTTTTATAATAATTAAAGACGACCGAGTGATAAAATCATTATCAATTATTAGTTTCAAGAATTTTTAACTAAAATTCTTCTTTAAATCAATTAATTTTAATAATTTTCAAAAAAAGTTCTTTGACAATTTTCAAATCCATTTATTTACAATATTCAATTTTACGAAATTTCAATTATTCGTTAATTTTTCAATTAAATATAGGTTAGAAAATAAAAACTTCTCATAATTTCAACAAAAATTCAATGAAACTTTTTCAAAAAAATTTATTCTACAGAATTGTTAATTAAAAGTACGAAAAATAATAATTGAATTCCACGAGAATTCAATTATTTAAGTATAAATATAAATAATGATTGAAGCTATCACTCGGCAAATTTATAATAATAAAGTTGAAATTATAAATATAAATAATTTATTCAATAATTAAATGTTTCTTAAAATTTAATTTTTACAAAAAATTTTATTAACAACTTTTGAAAACATTTAATTTTTTTTTTAAGGAACTTAATTAAAATTTTACTGAAATTTATTATATTAAAGAATTTTATAACAATTTTTGAAAATAATTGAAAACTTTTTAAAGAATTTTATTAAAATTTTTAAAAATAATTGAATTCCTGAGATGAATTTAAATAATAATTTATGAAAATAATTGAATTCATGAGAAGAATTTTATTATTTTGTTTAGATAATTGCAATTCTCCCAAGAATTTTATTAAAATTTTTGACAGTAATTTAATTCTTGAGAAGAATTTCCCTATCTATTTATATAAAGATAATTTAATTCTTGACAAGAATTTTAAAAAAATTTTCAAAATAATTTAATTTCTACAAAGTACTTTATTATTACTTTTCAAAAGAATTGAATTCTTCTGATGAATTTAGAAATTTATCAAAATAATTGAATTTTGTAAAAGAATTTTATTAAAATTCCTTAAAATAATTGACTTTCTGCGATGAATTAAAAGTTATCTATGAAAATATTTGAATTATTATGCGAATTTTATTTTCTTATTGGATAATTGAATGTTTCTTAAAATTGAATTCTTACGTCAAGTTTTAATCAAATTTTTAAAAATAATTACATTTTTCGAGGAATTTATTTAAAATTTTATTAAAAATATAATGAAATTCTACGATAAAAATAATTGAATTGCTAAATGAAACTTTATTATTTATGAAAATAATTGAATGTTTTCGTAGAATTTCATCAAAAATTTTAACGAATAAAATTAAAATAATTTAAATTCTGCGATGAGTTTTATTATTTGTGAAAATAATTGAATTCCTAAGAAGAATTTTATTATTTTTGAACAATATTTAATTTTTGCGAAGAATATTATTACTTTTGAAAATAATTGAATTTCTGCAATACTTTGTAACTTTTCCAAAATTAAATTTTTTTCGTGTTTTTAACTAAAATTCTTCTATAATTGCATTATTTTAAATAATTCTCGAAAAAGTTCTTTGAAAATTTTAAAATTCATTTGTTTACAAATTACAATTCAATTTTACAAAATTTTAATTATTTGTAAATTCTTCAATATATTAGAAAATAAAATCTTCAACAATTTAAAAAAAAAAATCTGCAACTAAACTTTCTTAAAAAAATTAATTCCACAATTATTTAAAAATATGAAAAATTCAGATTTTCAAAGATTTTAATTTGAAACCTTTTCAAAATTCAAATATTTCTAAAAATTCACGCTCTAATGTTTTTAACATTCAATAATAATCTAGAATTTTAACTAAAAACGATTTTTAAATTAATTTTTATTAGAAAATTCTACTAGAATTCAATTATTTAAATACAAGAAAACAATTTATTGAATAATTGCATGTTTCTTAAATTTGAATTCTCATAAAGAATATTACCAATAAATTTTTAAATAATTGAATTCTTTTGACGAACTTTAAAAAAAATTTTAAGAATAATTATATTTCTCGAGGAATTCGATTAAAATTGTATTTAAGATAATTGAACTTTTCTGCATTGAGTTTTATTATTTATAAAAATAATTGAAATTCCTAAAATAATTTTATTATTCTCAAAAATAATTGAATCTCTGTGGAATTTTTATTATATTATGAAAATAATAAAAGGTTTGCGTAGAATTTTATTAAATGTTTTTTTAATAATTGAATTCTTTTGGAAAATTTTATTAAAATAGTAGATATTAAAAATAATTGAATTTTGACAAGAATTTTATTAAAATTTTTGAAAATAATTGAATTTTAGAGAAGAATTTAATTACGGACTTTAAGGTCCTTTTCCAAAAAAACTGGCTTTTACGGATCTAGTTCGAGCTCTGATTTATAAATAATTCTTTTTATACCTATTTTCATAATATAATTTTTTTTTTTGCATTTAGTAATTTTTATCATCAACAAAAGATTCTCAAATTTTGATAAAAATGTGAAGTTGTGAACTTTAGTGAAGAGGATAAAATATTGAAAAAAGCAACATTCGAACAATTTCTCTTTAAATCCATAAAAAAAGCGCATAATTGGATATTCCAATTCCAAGCGGACGATAAAAGCAGAAACACTGACGTTTACCAGACGTGACACAAAGAAATCGTAGAAATTTCACTCGATTAAGCTCGATTAAAATAAACTGCGAGGAGTAACGAAATACGCGTGGAATCGTGTCGAGAGCGTTTCACAAAATATGCACTGCCTGCAACCGGAAGGAAAAAGTTTATTCGCCTGTCGAGAAGATTCAAGAAACGAAATCATCAAGACGTTACTGTTCAATCTCCAAGTCATCCGGAATTATTTGTTTTTCCAACCACGCATTCAATTATTTAAGCAAAAAAAAAAAATTTGCCTAAAGTCTCGAAAGTTCAATTATTGAAGACAAATATTGTCTTCAATAATTGAACTTTCGAGACTTTAGGCAAATTCCTTTTTTTGATATTTTTTATATAAATATTTTTTATGTAAATATTTTCTATGTAGAAATTTTCTATATCCTCTTTATAATTTTTTTTCTAAATTTTTTTCTGTGTTTTCTTGATAACACATCATCGTTTTTAATACCAGAATAAAAAGTGTAAAAAAAACCTCGATGTGCATTATTCAAAATTTAGTTCTAGGAATAAATATTTGAAAGGTTCCACTGCTAAATTACAGTTTACAAGTATAAGTTTACAGCAAAGGAAATAGACAGTAGACGCCGGTATGGCTGCACGTGCTGAGATTCTCACCCGTAAAATAAGAAGTTCTCTCTCTCTCTCTCCTTCTCTTGGTTGCACGAATGCTGCCAATTGGAAAGAGAGGACAGAAAAGGGTGAAGGTTCGCAAATAAGCGAGTAAAAGAGGAAATGACTGACGCTGGCACACCGTGCGAGATGAATGCATATTTCGCTTTAGCGAACTTCATAACTTGTGCATAAGATTCTCCTCCTACAGACATTAAATTAACGAAAATCTCGCGCAAATGTTTCCCATTTATGCACCAAAAAGGCATAACATGCAAAAATTTGTAAACTTTAGGGAACATCACGAACTGAAAACAAAATTTAAAAACTAACTTTATTTTGTTTCCTTTTTAAACCATTTTTAAACAAAAAGTTTTCTTTTTTCCAAATTCTTCTTGTAGAGAATTTTTTCCCCATATAACAATAAATAACTAGAATATTGACACCCAATTTTCGGCAGTCGGTTGCCATGGAAGGTAAATACAAGCAAATGTACGGATGTTACAGAGCTGTATCACAGTAGCAGTATGGAGAGAGAGAGAGAGAGGCATTAATGTTATTATCGTTATTAAAGTTGGCTTCCGAATAGTACTCGTCCTAATAACTTTATTCCAGAATCCGCGATTCATTTAACTATCGTCTGTCACTTTTTGAAGAACGGTACGAAAGCACGCAATATCTTCTCTTTTAATCGTACACTGTAAAAATTTTTTTCGAAATTTTTCGAAAAAACTGTTTGCCAGTTTTATTTCGCAAAGGTTAGAAATTTTTCGAAACAATACTGTCGAAAAATTTCGAAATCTGTTTCGAATTTTTCCGAACAGAGTAGTAAGAAAAATTTCGAAACTCAGTTCGAATTTTCTAGCAACGCTTTTAGATAAATTTCGAAACTCCTTTCGACTTTTTTCTAACCAAACGTTAAGAAAAATTTCTACAACCTATTCGATTTTTTTCGAACAAAATATTTAGTTAAATTTCGAAACTTTGTTCGATATTTATAGCAATGTGTTCCGATATATTTAGTAAAATTTTCGGATATTTTTCTAACTAAAAATTTAGAAAAATTGCAAAGCTAATAACAATTTTTTGCTCTACAAATAGTAAGGATGTTTTTTAATTTCATTTGGTATTATTTGTTCACTAATATTAACTGCAGTTATTTAATTAATGCTGTTCCAATAAGCATAAAAATTATAAATGGGTGCAAAATAGAGATAAAACGATTTAATCATACCCAATGGGAAATGCCAGTGTAGTGCCGATGTTCACCACTGGCTTAGTACTCAGACGATTGTTCGGCGTAGTCTAGCCGAGCCTCGACAATTAGTGCTGGCGCAGTACAGAATTTTTGTTTCGCCAAAGCTTGGACAAGCCACGGCGGCAAGTGCTGGCTGAGTATAGAAAAATTGTTCACAACGCTCTTTGCCAACATTGCTTTTTTGACATAAACTTGAAAAAAATTATAAAAAAAGTTTATAAATGTTTATAAATATAAATTTATTGAAAAAAATTAATATTTTGCTTTTCAGTTGTTCATTTTTTATTCTTATTAAATTTAATAATAACAATTTAACACAATTGTCTAATTTTGTAAATAATAAATTATTTAAACAAATTAAAATTATAAACAAAATTTAAACTTTAATCTCAATAATAATTTGGTTCCTATTAAAATACTATTATACTTCTTACTGTGAATAAAAAATTATAATAAGTAAAGTAATTTAATTTTTAAAAATTTAGTTTAATTTATTTTATTTCAATTTATTATTTCTAACGTATCCCTATTTTTTTCTCATCTTTGACTCAATAATTGTATGTCTGAATGATACTGAGATATTAATACTTTACTATACACATGTGTCGTTAGCATAGTGGTTAGAGCGTTAGTCTGTTAGTCCGTAGGTCGTAGGTTCGATTCCCCTCGTCAGCAATTTTGTTTATTTTCATAGGTTTGCGATATTTCTAGATTCTAATCGTTAGGTACTAAAATATAAAAATCTAATGCACACTTACTGTAATTGTTTATTATTTAATTTTTAAATGTTATAAACAATTTTTTTCTACTTCCTTTACTATATCCATTGTTAGTCTCCATCTTTAATACAATTTCTTTAAGAAGAGAAATATTTTACGAATAATAACTATTTATTAATATTATTTAACATTTTGTTGTTAAATCATTTATAATTATGAATTTACGACTAATTAATAACAATACGGCATTTATTGCGGCAATATTCTTAGCCAGCACTGGTCCAGTGCTGCGCCAGCGCTGTCTGGCAGCACTGACAGACAGTACTTCGGCAGCGCCAGACGGCGTTATCATCCCAGTGCCATGCCAGTGCTGGCTCTCAGCCTTGCCGCCAGTGCTGCCAGTGCTGGCGCAGTACTACGCCAGTTGTAAATTTCCCATTGGGTACATATAAGTATACATTTATAAAGTTTTTCTTTTATTATAAATTAACAATTTTAATTATAAATAAGTATGGTAATTATTACAATTAAATTACAATTATTTCACATAATTTTTTGATTTCGTTGAATAAATTAATTTAATAATTTTCACATAACATAAATTTAAAATACATCACTTCTCTATCACACAAAAATAACTTTAAACAATTCACTTCACAACAAAAAAATGTTTACTTATAAATATTCACTTCACCACAACATTTCAGAACGATACCTAATACAAAAAAGTTTATTCACAACGAAACACTAACTTTAAAATAATTTTGTCACGCGCGATTTTAGTGTATTTCTGACAAATGCTAAAGAGCAACTGACGCTCGAAAGTCTTTTGGAAGAAGATTTTACAGTCAATATTTGAAACTCACGAATACTTCAAATTTTCTTTCTAAATGAATCTATAAGAAAAAAACTAGAACCGAAAAACTTATAAAATAGACCCGTTTACAATAAGGAACCCTTAGAGATGGTCAACCGATGGCAAACCAGATGTGACAAATCTTTAGAAACTAGAAATACTTTGAAAATTCACAACTTTGCTTGCAGGAAAAAATTTTTCTTGTTATAATAATAAATAAAACTGTTTATTTTAATTATTTGTAAAATAATAATAAATTATTTATAAATAAACTAAAATTATGATAAAATGTTGAACTATATTTATAAAAAATATTTCTGAATTTTTGATGGTCAGCATTTTCAAATAAAATTTATGATGAAAATGATTTGTCATTAATAAAAAAAATAGTTTGTTTAACAAACACTTAATAACAAGGGTGGACTATATAATCCATTAATATAAAATTGTTATATGTTTAAATTCAAATATCTTTTAAACTGTAGTGTCATTAATTATTAATTTTTACTATATTAAAAAATAAAGAATTTGTTCTTAATAAATAAATAACCATACGATATTTGAAGATCAACATTTTTAAGAAAAATTTATGAATATTATTAGAAATTTTTGTTGTACATGGGTAGAAAAATATCTTAAAGTTTTTAGAAAGATTGTAATTTGTAACAAAATTAGAAAATTTTCTAAAACATTTTGCAATACTTCATAACTAATAAAGAAAAAATTCGAAATCAGTAAGAAAAATTTCGAACTTTTTACGAAATTTACTTAATCTTACTCACTTTTCGAAAAATTTCGAAAAAGTTTCGAATTTATTCTATACTTTTTGAAAAATGTCGAATTTTGTATAGCAAAATCATTTTCTCAACGTTTTTCGAAATATTTCTAACTTTTCAGTAAGAAAAATTTCGAAAAATTTTTACAGTGTATACGTGGAGAATGGCATTCGGACAGTAATTAAAGAAAATTAAAAAGGAACGTTGAAATGCGCGCACTACACAGTTGGTTTTATCACCACAAAACATTTCCCAACAACTTGGGAAAAAATTTACCTGACAAAATGTTTTTCTCCCTCCTTTTTTACAACACCCAAGTATTTTATAAATTGTATCCAACGAAAGCTATTATGCAGGGAAAAAACGCAACCTTTTTCTCAAGATTTCTTGACTTCTCAAGTCATTAAAGCGAAATAAATAAAAAGATCATTGGTTCAACTACATTTTCAACTCGAAAATCCTTGTTTCCCACTTGGAAAAAGATTGCCAATCACCAAAAATAATAATTCTCTATAACCAAATTGTTTAATTTAAAAAAAAAATCTTGAAAATATTTCAAAAATGCGAAGCAAGAAAAAGAAACAATTTTTTTCCCCCAACAAGATTCGTTATACATTATTCGTGAGCGAAATGGATTTAAATAACCATAAATACATAAGGAATGGAGAGGCATAAAGTCGCACAAACTGAATTTGACATGATCGTTTTTCTTAATCTCATGCACGCACTCATGCTCGGCTGCAGTGAGCCGGCCCTTGAAATCGTATATATATAGTAGGCGGGTACCTGAACGCGTAATGTAGATTTACATCGATTCGCGAACTATAGCCACCTTTGGTTCAAGTTAAAGAATGTGCGCTGCTATAGTTCATGCATTGGCCACATTCCTCTCCCATGCCTTGAACGCTCTTCTTCCTTCATCTCTTTCACTCAACACAAGTTCCCTTTTCTTGAATGTATGTACAGGGCGCATGTGTCCTCTCTTTATATAATCTTCGTGGATCAGTCCGCAGCGAAGGACTCGAACTGCCCTTCAGGTCGAACAATGCATTTATAACCACCTTTACTCTTCTTCAACAGACTCTATACATATTAACATCCGAGCATCATTTGTTCAATTTGTCCGCATTTACAGCATCTATACTAGAAATTGATACCTATAAAGTGTATACATGACGATCCTTCAGAGGTGCAATAACTGAAGAAGAGGATTACAATTACTGGAGGGTACAATTACTAGAAGGCACAATTACTTCAAGATACAATTACTAGAAGATACGATTCATAGAAGATACGATTACTAGAAGATTTGATTAATAGAAGAGACAATTAATGGAAGACACAATTGATACAAAATGCAATTAATAGGAGACAAAATGGATACAATATGAAATTAATAGAAGACACAATTAATGCAAGGCGCAATTAATAGAAGATACAATTAGTAGAAGATACAATTAGTAGAAGATACAATTAATAGAAGATACGATTAATATAGAAGACACAATTAATCAAGATTGCCACAGGTCAGGGAATTCAGGAAAGAGTCAGGGAAAGCATAATTAGTCAGGGAAATCAAGGAAAAGTCAGGGATTTTTGGAGTGAATCAGAATTTTCTTCAGAGTCAGGGAGTAAGTCAAAATTTTTCTGGAAATAAGGGAAAAGTCAGGGAAAAATAAAATTTTATTTTTGTGGCAACCCTGAAGATGCAATTAATAGAAGAAACAATTAATACAAGGTACAATTAATGGAAGGGACAATTACCAAGGATTGTAATTGAAAACAACTTCATTAAAAATTATTGTCCAATCATACTTATCGACTGTGGAAATCGTTGATAATTTTAAGGTAATTAGAGATGAAGAGGAGACATTTAAGGAATGCATTGATGAAGACAATTATTTTCATCTGTTAATTAGCGGGCATTTTTGTGGATACTAATACGGATGGTATGCCAAATATGTGACTGAACACGAATATATGTGTTCGAACCATCGAAACGTTTATTCGCAACTCTGGACAAAATTAACCTAGTTATAGAGGAAGATTTCACTACTTAAATGGGTGGCTACCTATACTTTACTTTATCTAAAACTATTAAACTAAAAAATAACAAAAAACTGAATACAAAAGTTGCTTCTGTGCCAACCAGTTTTTGAGAATATTATTACAAATGTAACAGGACAAAGTACTGACTAGTTTTTGAGAATATTAATACAGAAGTAATAGGACAAAGTACTGACTAGTTTTTGAGAATATTAATACAGAATTAACAGAACAAAGTACTAACTAGTTTTTGAGAATATTATTACAGAAGTAATGTATACTAACTAGTTTTTCAGACAACTATTACATTGTGATTGCAAAATTAGTAGTAAAAAACTAAAGTACTATGGTAATAGATGCCTTGGCAATTTGTTGCTATGCTACCGCGTTTGCCATTGGCAGAGGTTACTGTACAGCAGCGGTGATGAATCATCATACGCAGTGAATCACGAAGCCCAAAGGATCATATGGCAAAAGAATAGCAAAAACATAAACTGTAAATCGACCGACGATCAAATTTGTCACTTATAGGTATTGAGTTACTAAATCAGAGAAAAAACAAAGTTTGCAACTGTTTACATCTTCAAAACGAAATGATGATTTTGATTTTGATTCAGTAAACCTAACAAAAATCTACTTCTAATCAATTACGGTTTTCTTATCACTGTTAACTAGATAGTATTAAATTGCAACAAATTGATACCAAAAATGTGGATTAAATCAAAAATTCATCTAAACTTTTAGCATCAATTTGATCCACTTTAGTATTAAAACTCTGAAATTAATGCCGTATTTTTATGTTCAAAAAATGATTAATATACACTTTTCGATGCTAACTTCAGGGTTATAATTTTTACCGCAAAATTTACTTCAAAAATGCTCACAAACTCTATAGGTAGATCAAATGTTTTAGTACGAATATAGTACAAGTTATTTTCTGTTTAATTCCTTTGTGCATTTAAAGCTCAAAAGTATTAGATAAAAATTTAAGAAAAATTTCACTAACGTTTTGAATCTTTAAATAAACGCTATCTGGAAAAAAGTAATTCACTCACCAAGAGGCCATTGCTCAGCATTATATCACTCCAGAAGAAAATTTTCAACTTACCTGAAACAGAAAAAACAATATTAAAATTAGCATAAGAATATTGTCAATGGAAAATGATGACCTCACTGTAAAAAGAAATGTGTTACTGGAATGCACTTCAAGTGTATAAATGATGTCCCAGATCTGAACACACTTTGAAGTGCATTACCCTCATGCATTGTTTTCACGAAAGTGCTGTAATGCACTTCACTGTTTTATGCACTTTGAAGTGCAAAAAAATTTGAATGCTAAACACTTCTTTTTACAGTTCTGATAAAAATGATAAACCTCTTATAATGAATTGTTTATTTAGCAGTACAGAATATAAAAAAAATAGTACAAATTAAATTTTTCCGATGAGTTCGAAGTTTTCTGCTTGAGCGAAGCGAGAGCAGCAACCTTCAAACTCATCGGAAAACACCTTCTTTCTGTACTTGGTACACAATCTTCTATTTTCTTAAATTTAACCCATTTTCAGGATTAAAAATAAAACTAAATCAACTTTAGTTCCTAAAATCTTCCTAATTGGAAATTAAGCCAATATTCAGACGAAAAAAGTCATTTTAGCCGAAATTTTACTCTTAATAAAATAAAACATACAGTTTTACAAACATTCAGTTTGACAGTACGCTTAAACTAAAAATACCCATTCAGCGCATCAGGAAAGAAAAAAAGAAAAGAACAAAGGAAAGTTTTCGCAAAAAATAACAACAATTACAGTACAACTTTTACTTTCCCCCAAAAATTTCACGCCAAAGAATTTAGAAACATCCTTAACTTGAGCAAAAAAAGGAATTCTTTCTCACTCGCGTAATTATTGGGTCATTAGCCGAAACACAATTTCACCAATCTTCTCTCCACTATAATACATAGGAATGAAGCTAAAACAAATGATGACTTCTCAAGACCGGAATTCCTACTTTGTTAATTCCATCGATGCCAATTACTCATAGCGAGTAAACTTTCCCAGAGCTCAGGGCTGAATAAATCAAAGTGTGTATATATATATATAAACGCGGGGATAATCGCTCGCGCGCCCAAGAGAGGAGAGAGAGAGATCGTCCTCGAGACCGAGGCCATCAGCCTCAGGATGTCCCATTGAAAGTTGGGACACTCTTATTGCTGTCGAATGAAGGAGTCTAGACTCAAATTGAGTGTGGATTTGAAATTTTGAAGGATGGTTCAGATATTGGAGAGATATAAAATACTAGAGTGCCGTACATCAGGTAGTTGTAGTGTAGTTAAATGTGGGAGCGTCTTAGGTCAGACATAATAGTCTGTTGGGCTGCAGGTTAAACTGGCGGCAGGCGAACAGGTTGGAGAGCGGGTTAAAGGAATGCCGCGGGAGTAAAAGAGAGCAAGGGACGTTTAGAGAAAGCGAAAAGATACACTTCCATCTCTCTTCTTCTTGCACTCTTCTCTCCTTCTCTCTCTTTTTCCTTCTTCTTCTTCTTTTCACGCTCCTTTTTCTCCCACCATATCCGCAGCAATGTGGATCCAGTTCCTCTTCTCCTAACTTCACTTTCTCTCTTTCTTTCTTTCTTTTTCTCGCCCCCTATCATCCCTCGCTCCTGCTGAAGAGAAAGAGAGAGACACACTTTCTGTCACTGTTGCTTCGTTCCAGTCCTCTTTCAGGGCCGTAATCTCTGTCCCTTTTTTTCCCAGTCCCACATGTGTCTCTTGTTTGCTTTTTTTCTCAAATGTAAAAATTGATTACATGTCTTTTTACTTGGTGTGTTTTTCTGTGACACTTCTTGTGCATCATTTCTGATGGCATTATTATCAGAGGATAAAGTGATGGTACTCGCATTTAGTCAGACGCGTTGATGACTTTTTATTGTGTCTGACTTGACACTGATTTCTCTACTGTGTTATATTAACAATATCGCTGTGTGCATTTGCACTGAAAGGTTGCGATTCCGCACAATTACGAGACTCTTTAATCGACGATTCATTTCGGAGTAAAAAGATACTACAAGAAGTTTTTTGTATAGTTTATAAAGTTCAGGATAAAAAGAGAGTCTTTAACGTATACGTGAAAAGGAAATTTTATTTTAATGCTAGAAACTTATTTTAATTTGCAACATAATTAAGACAAACTTTTAGTTTTAGTAGATTACGAAGTCTGAGAATTAATATAAATTAAATTATTTGAATAATGATTAAATATGGAGCATAGCTTGAATTGGGATTATTAGGAGTGCGATTGTTCGTTGCGACAAAGTATTAGTGAATAAATAGGTGTCAAAGAGAGAGGAGAAGATTGAGAGGAGGAGCAGGCAATTGCGTATACGCCTGCATATTTATGAACAAATCGATGGGCACATAAAGTACTTGCACGTCGGTGCGGATTCTCTTCAAGTGCGCGGTGCTGTTGCATTTATGGTGAACGTGCCGGAAATACAGGGGATTTAGCGAGTTGTTGCCTTTTCGAGTTGCACTTCCACTATTTGAGGGAGAAAATTTATGTTTTAAACGAGAGTCAAAAGCCACTTTTAACTTCACCGCATTGGTCCAACCGAGAGGAGTTCTAATTACTCTTAACCACATCACACCTTTTGTCTCCTCAAACATTTTTCTTCTTCCAACTTCTAATTATCTTTCAACACTAAAATAAAAAATAAAATAAAAACAAACATGAAAAAAAGAAAAGGAAACTTTAGTTTCTATTCATTCTGCTTTTATCCTTTAATCTCAAAATACTTCAATGCATAAATGTAATACAACATTTTTTGTTGAAAATATCTAATAATTTTTGGAGTGGATCAGAATATTCTTCAGGGTCAGGAAGTACGTCAAAATCAGTCAGGAAAAAGTCAGAGAAAAACAAAATTATATTTTTGTGTCAACCCTGTATTTTCTCTGATCTTTTGAGTATCATCTTTCGATTTTGATAATATAAATCGACAATGACGAGTCCTTCGACGCAGGAAGTAATTTTAATGATTAACGATAATTACTCCTAATAGTTGCACTAATGGTCCGAAAGCACTCAAAATCTCTTAATTACATACTAACACTTTGTGTCTTTATACGGCGCATAGAGACCGTGAAATCAAAAGAGAATCCACTTTCTTGAGAGAATTTCATTTCGGCCTAGAATTGAATTCTCCTGGGACCCCAAATTAAATTCCAACCGATTGGGTTCCTTCTCTCTTTCTCTCTCTGAACTGGTGTATCGCATTTGAGTTTATAATCCGATTGGCCTAGAATTGAGAGTAAATATCCGTTTGAGAGTGATATCAAGAATCGAGCGAATTCCATTGGGATCGCAGAATTTTTTTTTTCTTTTTTTTCGAGGGGGGAGAAAGCGAAGAGAAGGAGAAGGAGGAGAAGAAGAAGAAGGCACACCGTGAGAAGAAAAACATTTGGAGAACTCTAGGCAGGAATTGATCAAGATTCCAATGTAAATAATACCGAAGACCGTGCAGCGAGTGCATCGCGAGGGACAGCTTCAGTGAGGAGGAATGGTCCAAGAAGAGGAACAAGACTTTAAGGCGGTGTCTCAAATGACTAATACCCCTTAAAATCAACCTTTTTCCCCTCTATACTCCGCGCAGAGTTTTGTGGGTCCCCTTCTTTTCCAGAAGATCGTTCCCTTGGCGATGCCTCCCTTTCGAGAATAAGACAAAACGAATGAGAGCACCAAACCTCGATTAGATTTAAGAGGCGCAGGGATGTAGCATCGATTTATTTTTTTAAACAAACAAATTCGGGGAATAAATATTTTATTAAGTTTCTACTGTTGGTACAAGGTTTACGCAATGTCTCTCAATTTTATATCCTTAGAAAAACTGTTTAAAAATATTTATACAAATTTGAGTTATAGTGACTGTTTTTTTTTTACTCTTGAATTAGTAAACAATTCAAAAAAATTACTAATAATGAACGAATTTCAATACATTTTCAATTACAATTTTTCTTAGAATTTTTTTTTTTTTTTTCATTTTCATCACTTTGAAATTTAATTATTTATAAAAATTTCAAAACTTTCAAATTCAATTATTTTTAAAAATTGAAACGTAAAACTCTGAAATTACATTATTTATAAACATTTCCATTTTAATCTTTTGGAAATTCAATTATTATATAGGTAAATTTTAATTGACAGCTCTTTCAAATTCAATTATTTTATAACATTTCTTTTTACAACTCTTTTAAATTTAATAATATATAACCATTTTAAAACAAAACACTTCAAATTCAATTATTTTAAACAATTTCAAATTAAAACTCTTTGAAATTCATTAAATTTAAAACACTGTCAAATTCAATTATTTATTAAAATTTCATTTTCAAAACTGTTTGAAATTCAATTATTTTTAAAAATTGAAATTTAAAACCCTTTTAAATTTAATTATTTATATAAAAATTTTAATTATAACTCTTTCAAATGCAATTATCTATAAAAATGTCAATCCTTTGAAATTGAATTATTTTTAACAATACCAATTTAAATCTCTTAAAAATTTTAATCGTTTTAAATTCAATTATTTTTAAAAATTTCAATTTATAGCCCTTTGAAATTCAATTATTTTCGAATAATTCAAATTTAAAACTCTTAGAAATTCAATTATTTATAAAACATTCAATCGTTTGAAATTCAATTATTTTTAAAAATTTCAATTATAACTCTTTAAAATTCAATTATTTTAAACAATTTTAATTTAAAACCCTTTGAAATTGAATTATTTTTAATAATAACTTAAAACCCTTTGGATTCAATTATTTTTAAAAATTCAAATTTAAACCTTTTAGAATTTGAGTTATTTTCATAAAAATTTGAATAGTTTCAAATTGAATTATTTTTAAAAATTTTATTTGTAACTTTTTTTAAATTCAATTATTTTCAACAATTTTAATTTATAACCCTTTGAGTTTGAATTATTTTTAATAATTTCAACTTAAAGCCCTTGGAAATTCAATTATTTTTAAATAATTCTAATTTAAAACTCTTTGAAATTCAATTATTTTTAACAATTTCAATTATAACTCTTTGAAATTCAATTATTTTATAAAAATTTACATTTCAATCTTTTTGAAATTTATTTTAAAAATTTATAATCATAAACCACTTTGAAGTTCAATTTAAAAAAAACATAAAATTAATCCAAATTTTAAATTATTCAAAAATCAAAATATTATCTACCTACACTCTTAGTTTGAATCAGTCAAAATTTCATTGATTCAATCAGTCACGCACATTTTAACTGACAAATCATTGATTTACATTGGCACAATAATCATTTTGACTGGTAAATCTGTTGATTATTGTCACTAATACAATCAGTCATTGAATTTGACTAAAAACCAGTCACATGATTTCACTGATTTGTCTGTTAATTATTTTAACAGACTTAGATCAGTCATTTTAACAAATATATATGTTATTTTACTTTTTTAACAATAATAATAAATAAAATAAAAACATCAATTTTGCGGGACGCATGATTATTCCCCAAATGTCATTTTACCGAACTGCACTTTTGCGAATAGTCATTTTTGCGAAAAGCCATTTTTGCGAAATGTCATTTTTACGAATAGTCATTTTTGCGGAAAGCCATTTTTGCGAATAGTAATTTTTGCGAAAAGTCATTTTTACGAATTTTCATTTTTGTTAATTGTCATTTTTGCGAATCGCCATTTTTACGAATTGTCACTTTTGCGAATCGACATTTTTACGAAAAGTCATTTTTGCGAATAGCCATTTTTGCGAAAAGTAATTTTTACGAATTGTCGTTTTTGCGAATTGTAATTTTTGTGAACAGCTATTTTTGCGAATTGTCACTTTTGCGAAATTTCATTTTTGAGAAATGTCATTTATGCGAATTATCACTTTTGCGAATCGCCATTTTTACGAATTGTCACTTTTCCGAAAAGTCATTTTTGCGAATTGTCATTTTTGCGAAAAATACAATAGTAAACTTGTAGGTATATATAGATTCACTATTGTATTTTTCGCAAAAATGACAATTCGCAAAAATGACTTTTTGGAAAAGTGACAATTCATAAAAATGGCGATTCGCAAAAGTGACAATTCGCATAAATGACATTTCTCAAAAATGAAATTTCGCAAAAATGACAATTCGTAAAAATTACTTTTCGCAAAATGGCTATTCGCAAAAATGACATTTCGTAAAAATGTCGATTCGCAAAAGTGACAATATGTAAAAATGGCGATTCGTAAAAATGTCGATTCGCAAATGTGACAATTCGTAAAAATGGCGATTCGCAAAAATGACAATTCGCAAAAATGAAAATTCGTAAAAATGACTTTTCGCAAAACTTACTATTTTTTTGCATTTTTATAGACGCGGAAACTACTTTCGCCAATGTAATGCTTATTTTATACTTTAATATTTTAATTGTCCTGCATTTGAAAAACTGCGGTATAATAAGTAAATAATAATTGTAATGAAATATAAGTAATAAAAATATTATAGCTTAGGTCGAAATTTCTGTAATTTTAGCAAAAAGAATCAATCTAAGCTACAATATCATTTGCTGCAGTTTTTCTATTTGTTGTAGAGTAGATTACTTATGTACCCACTTTTCCAAAATTTGAAAACCAAACCTAATCCAAGTATCCTTTGCTTCAATGGCAAGGGCCTCTGCAAGGACACTTAAGACCTTCAGTGTTAAGTCATCTTTTGACGAGATTAGTGCTCAAGTGGAAGTGACAAATTGTTTTGACACTATTTTAAATTGAATTTAAATATTGTGAGTTCTGCACATTGTGAATTCTGGATTATTTGTAAAATTTAATATTGCTTATTTCATCTGGAAAATTAATAAGGTAAGTAACATATTGTAATTAAAAAATTAATTTCACTTTTAAATTGAATTTTATATTATTTATAATTATGTGAACAATATATATAATTTTATTTAAATTTACATACATAATATTTTATATTATTTATATTATTTATATTCAATGCATATTAAAAATATTAAAATCCTTAGAAATTGATTTATCACTGTTTAATTAAAGGAAAAAAAGAAATACCAAAGAATTTTTAATTTAAAAAATATTTTGATCTAACCTTGATGATATTTAATTTTATTATTAGATTAAAAATTAGTAAAAAAAGGAATAACCAAAGAATTGCAATTTAAAAAATATTTTGACCTAACCTTGATGGTTTTAATTTTCATTTTTTTATTACAAAAAATTATCAAAACCTTTAAATTCTCTTATTACACTGAGAAAACAGTATACTTAATTCAAAGAGAAAAATAATTTTAAGTTATTTTGTTTAATTGAAATTAGTTTGTAAGCTTGATTCCAATATATAGAAAATATTTACTGCTTTGATTCAAAAATATTATTTGTTTGAATTCTTATGTTTAATTCAAACATATTTTCTGCTTTGATTTAAACAAAACTATGTTTAAAAATTTTATGTTTTATTCAAACTTAAAAGTTGATTATAAATAATTTAAAATCAACCATAAATTATGTTTGAATTAAATATGTTATTTCTTGAAGTGAACCAAAAAATATGTTCCAATTAAACTTAAATATGTTTGACTGTATAGCAAAGATATGTTAAGCTTGAATTAAACAAAATATGTTTGAATCAAATAAATCGTTTCTTTAGTGTAGAATAGATTTTAATTACAAACAGTGCATTTTAAATAAAAAAAATATTAAAAACTAAATAATTTATTACAATTTTCTACGTTAAAGTTAACTTTAATGGTTATGTGAGAAATGTCATTTGTTTAAATTACTCGAAATGACAAAATTTTGATTGATCAGGTTTTGAAAACTTACTCCTTACAATTGAAGGGCTGGATGCTATAATGTGTTATGCGCCATGTTAAGTAAATGGCGCGTAACACATTATAGCATCCAGCCCCTCAATTAATAATTTTAAAAATTTTATTTTGTTTAAGAAAACATTTTCAAAAAATTAGGATTGCTTTATTTTATCATTCTTTTCTACACAAGTTAGTTTACAGCAAATAAAAGTATAACGCACAGATTAAAAAAAGGCTCAACAACATTATAATTAAATAAAAATCCATTTTTGTTAAAATATTTTTTTAAAATATATAATTATATAAAAATAATTTTTTATTGAAAAGTAATGTTATCTCTAAATAATTTTACGTTAACAAAAATGAATTTTTTAGTGAATAATAATATTGTTGAAAATCTTTATTTTTTGATCTGTGCCTTTTAAAATATACTGCGTCATTGTATTCAATTTTCAAACTCTTGAAGTTTATGTCTTTTTCTTTTGTTGAAGAATTTGGAAAAACCCAAACCAGATGATAGAAAAACATGTGTATAGTCCTGCGGGATACGATCTGGTCTGTGCTAAATGCATTTAAAAAAAATTTCTTTCACTTACAGTATTTCTTTCGTACCCACTCTACTTGTCATAAAAGTCGGATTTTCCTCAATTTTTGTTATGAGATATTTTTCTTTTCATCTAATCTCTAATAAATTGTACTAAAACTGTTTGTTTTACGAAAATATATATTATATATTCAAGGGTCCTATGACAAAGTAAAGTATACGAACAATGCACTTTATAGTTTTCTTTTATTTAAAGTGAGTTTGCATAAATATTTAATTTAAATTAAATAAAGGCATTCTTTATTTGAATTTATTAGAATTTATTTAATACAAATTTTGAAAAAATCTATTAAATTATACTTACATAATTTTAAAATCACGTAACTATTTTGATGTGATATTCACTTCATTGATATTAAATCAAATACTGCCTTTATTGGCTTAAAAGCAACTCTGTAAATATGCATTTATTTACTTTAAATTCATTTTCTTTAAAGTAAATATTTCTGTAGGCACACTTGTAATAAAAGCAAAATGAAAAGCACATTGTTCGCGTACTTTACTTTGTAACAGGGTTCTTAAATTATTTGGCTATCTTTTTTTGGGCAGTAATGAAAAATAGGGTAAATAGTCTTCCCCCACCATGCAGTTAAAGGCCTGAGTCCGAACTCCAGAGCAAAGGTAACACTGGGGGGTATCCTGCCTCGTAATCCCTCATTAAGAAAATTTGCTTAATGACTTTTTTTAGACAAAATATAAATTTTTTAAATATTTACATTTGTAAGTATTTTTTATTAAATTCGAATTCCTTATTCTTTAACGATTACATACATATGTTATTTGTTTTAAAAATGTTAAAATTTAAAAGGATTATAATTTTAATATTTTTCAAATACCAGGCTTCACAGTGCCCCTAAAAAGTATTTTAGGGGAAATAGGGGACCGAAAATTAAAAAATACGGGAATTTTAGTGGACCATAAAATTTGGTTAAATAAAGATAAAAATATAATTTATTTATACAGAGTTGCCACAAAAGCTTAACTTAATTTTTCCCTGATTTCCAAATACAACTTTGACTTTTTCCCTGACCCTAAAGAATATTCTGATTCACTCTAAAAATTATTAGATACTCAAAAAAAGTTCTATTAAATTTATTTACGAATTTCTTCAAAAGTAAAATTATTCGATAACATCAATAGTTTTATTTAAAATAAATATTCAATCATTTTTTTTCATTGAAATTAAGATGTTAAAAAATTTCAAATTGAAACCTTTTCAAATTGAACAACTCATAAGAATATTATTTTAAAACATAAATAAATGGGTCACTCCGAATTTAAGACTCGGAGTGATCCATTTCTTTATGTTTTAAAATAATTAAAGATGACCGACTGACAAAATCATTTTTTTATTATTATAAAAATATTGTTACTGTAATTTCTTGAAAATTATTTGTATCATTTCAATTCAATTAACATTTTCTATAGAATTTTTAACTAAAATTCTACTTTAAATCAATAACATCAATTATTATTCAATTAAACTTTTTGAAAAAAATTAATTCTACAGAATTGTTAGTTAAAAGTACGAAACATAATAATTTAATTTTACGAGAAATCAATTATTTAAATACAAAAATAAATAATATCGAATGTTTCTTAAAATTTAATTTTTACGAAGAATTGTATTGACAACTTTTGAAAATATTTAATTTCTTTTAAGGAATTTATTTAAAATTTTAATGAAATTTATTGTATTAAAGAATTTTATAACAATTTTTGAAAATAATTAAAACCTTTTTGAAGAATTTTATCAAATTTTTAAAAAATAATTGAATTCCTGAGAGGAATTTAAATATTAATTTTTGAAAACAATTGAATTCATGAGAAGAATTTTATTAGAACTTTTGAAAATAATTGACTTCTTGAGAAGAATTTTTGAAAAATTTTTGACAATAATTTAATTCTTGAGAAGAATTTCCCTATCTATTTATAAAGATAATTTAATTCTTGACGAGAATTTTAAAAAAATTTTGAAAATAATTTAAACTCTGCAAAGTATTTAATTACTTTTCAAAAGAATTGAATTCTTATGATGAATTTTGATATTTATCAAAATAATTGAATTTTGGAAAAGAATTTTATTAAAATTCCTTAGAATAATTGTTTTTTTGGGAAGAATTTATTCGATTTTGTTGTTTATCAAGGTAATTGAATTCTTTTCCAAAATTACTCAAAAAGTTTTGAAAATAATTGATTTTCTGCAACGAATTAAATTGAATTCTTTCCTCAAGTTTTAATAAAATTTTTAATAATAATTGCATTTTTCAAGGAATTTATTTAAAATTGTATTAAAAATATTTGAACTTCTACGATAAGAATAATTGAATTCATAAATGAAATTTTATTATTTATGAAAATAATTGAATCTTTTCGTAGAATTGTTTCAAAAAGTTTTTTCTATAATTAAATTTGTTGATAAATTTTATGAATATAGTAAATATTAAAAATTATTGAATAGCAAAAAACTTTTGAAAGTAATTGAACTTTTGCACACTCAAAAAAAAAACTAGTAGATTTGACTACTTTTTAACTACCCTGAGTGATTCAATAGGTCCTCAACTGAATTTAAAAATTTATATTTACTACCGAAAGTAGTAAAAAGAACTAAGAATTTAGTTGATGTAATTAGATTTTGTAGTTGTTTTTGCAATTTAACTACTTTTTTTTAGTTATATAAACTATTATTCTTCAACTATATTCAAAGTAGTAAAATCAACTACACAAAAATTGTTAGTAAAACTAAAAAAGTAATTAATTTGACAACTTTCAACTCAACTAGGTAATAGTAGTTAAAGATTTCGACCGAATTTTTTTCAGTGCAAAGATTTTTATAAATTTTTGAAAATAATTGAATTTTTGGCGAAAAATTTTGCTATTTGTGAAGATAATTGAATTTTTGACGAGATATTCGTGAACATTTTTAAAAATAATTGAATTTCTTCGAAGAATTTTATTAGTTTTGAAAATAATTAAATTCTTGGGATGAATATTGTCTTTTAAAAATAATGTAGGTCATAACAAGTTTGTGTAGATTATAAGAATTTAAAATACAACCAACTTCTAAACATATTTGAGACAAAATACTCTAATCTTACAAATTATATAAATTTCATGAAAAATGTCATCGATCATAAATTTCAAGATTTGTAACTTTCAAAACAAATGTTTCCAATTGAAAGTTTTAACGGCGCTTTTCTAAATTTGGTGCGAATTCATCATTAAAGGATAAAAGAAAAAATAGGGGAAATTTAGGGGAAATTTTCAAAATAGGGTACGTATAGGAGCCAAAATTAAAAAAGGGGACTTTTAGGGAAATAGAGGACAGACTGTGAAGCCTGATTAATTACAATTCTCCAATAAGATTTTATTGTTTTTATAATTTAAATATTCTTAAAAAAAATTTTTATAATTTAAAAAAATAATTAATTTTGTGATGAATTTTAATTAAAAATTTTAAACATGATTTTTTTCTCCAAAATGTTAAAAATAATTATAAAATTTTATTATTTGTATTTGAATTTACATCATTAACATATTTTTGATAATTTAATTCTTTTCAAAATTTGCAATGAAAATTCTTCAAAAGTTGATTTTCAAAAATTGTAACAAAATGCTTGAAAAAAAATTAATTATTTTCAATTTAATTATACAAAATTTCAATTATTCGAAAAGATTTTTAATTATAGATAAATTTGGAAAATTTAATTATCTTAAAAAATGATTCAAAATTAATTTTTGAAAGATTTGTTTATAATTATTTTTCGCATTATAAAAATTAAAGTAATTTACCACCCTGTTTTATTAAAATTGCAGGAATAATCTATTCGAAATATTCATTATATATTTATAATATAAACCAGTTAATAAGTATAATGAAAAGTCTAGATAATTTGAAATCATGTTAAATACTATTAAAAAAATATGAATCATCTCTATTGACTCTGTATATAAATTGACAAGTTATAAATAAATAATAATTGTTATTTTATTAGGTAAAAATGATGGATAAAAAAATTATGGAAGGATTTTCTGTGGATGACCTGTGTAACTATTTGAAAGAGAAATACTTAATCGACACTAACATCTTGCTTCAAATAGAACGTAAGAATATCAATATATTTTAATGTTTATCATTAACTTTAATAAAACGTTATGTTATAATTTTGTTATTTTATTAATAGGTTTGTAATTTGGTGATATTCGGAAAAATAGTTTCACCTCGCAAAATTTTTTAGTGACATACAGTTACTGAAATTATAACAGTTTTAAGCAAAATCCAAACAAAATTTATTTATTTTTAATAAATTTTATAAAAATAAATTATTATGCAGAAGTTAAATTGTTTCAAATGCAATAGCAGTGTGAAAGGAGGTTTGAATGAATTAAGAAATCATTTTCAAACGGTACATGGGCTGTCCGTATATAGTGGACATGGTGAAAAAGGTTTCATATGTGCTCAGCAGGGCTGTAGACGTAATTATCAACATTTTTATAATTTACGTAAACACATTAGTTATTTTCATCTAAATAAACATATTCCAAATGCTGTATTAAACAACAACAAAACATTTGGCGGCGAAATAATTAATGAAAGAATTGAGGAAAATAAATTTGGTGATGTTAATGAAAGCCAAGAATTTTCAATACAGGAAGAAGACGAAAATTCTCTTAACTTACGTGACTTAATGATTAAAATTGTTTGTAATCTTAGGGCAAACAGTTCTGTCACAGGAACAGTATTAACTACTATAGTTGACGAATTTGGAGCACTTATTTCAAAGAATAACCAACATTTTAAGAAACTTGTTGAATCGTTTTTACAAAAAAAAAATTTACTTAATGATCCTGAAGCACAAAAACTTTTAAGTAATTTTGACCAAGATGAATGCAGTTTTCAGGATTTACGTACACTTGAGCAACAAATTACGGCTTTGAAAAAAAATTTTAATTATATTGAACCAGTAGAAAAATTTTTAGGTTATAGGACTGAAAATATTTTCGATGCTAAAACGGGCACATTTAAACCACGTGAAATACATGAAACTTTCCAGTATGTTCCAATAATTGAGGTTTTAAAACTGATAATGTTAAATTCAGAAGCAAGACATGCAATCAATTTAGAAAAACCATCTGGTGGTAGTATTTTGGCTTCACCTATTGATGGAACCTATTTTCAAAATCATTCTTTTTTTTCTAAATATCCAAATGCGTTAAGAATTGAATTATATGCTGACGAGTTTGAAGTAGTTAACCCTATAGGTTCTAAGACAGGTGTGCATAAAATATTAGCCTTTTATTATAGAATTCAAAATCTTCCCCAACATGTTAATTCTTCTTTGGGAAATATTCATGTTCTATTATTTTGCGCTGAACAAGATAGAATAAAATACGGTTTACAAAAAATTTTATGCCCCTTTCTGCAAGACTTAAAAAAACTTGAAAGTGATGATGGAGTTATTGTAGAAGATGGAGAAAATAGTTTTATTATAAGAGCTTCTATTGCTGCATTCGTCGGTGATGGATTATCAGCCCATCAAGTTTTCGGTCTTTTAGGTCCGAGTTCTATTGTTTTTTGTAGATCATGTCTTATTAAAAGGAGTGATTTACTTTCCGGAAAATATCAATGTGATGAAAGAAGATGTAAAAATGACCATAACAGACACCTTGAAGAAATTAAAAGAAAAAAGGAATTATCAAAAGTGTATGGTATTTTACGTGACTGCCCTTTGCATGAATCGAAATTCTTTCATTTTACGGAGTGTTTAGTTTTTGACATTATGCATGACTTTTTGGAAGGAATCTGTCCATACGAGATTAAAATGGTTCTACACCATTACATTTGTATAAAGAAGTATTTTACGATTGATTTATTGAACTCAATAATACATTATTTTCAATATGGAAAAGTTGAAGCAAAGAATAAACCTTCGGCAAAATTTACAATTGCAATGTTACAAAATTTAGGAGATAAAAAAATAGGTCAAAGGGCAATGCAAACGTGGTGTTTAATAAGAGCATTGCCTTTCTTGATATCCGATAAAATTAAAGAAAATGATGAACATATGAACTTAATTCTTTTACTTTTACGTATCATGGAATTAGTATTTGCCCCAAAGTTAGATAAACATATTTTACCTTATCTCCAAGCAATAATAAATGATCATCATAAAACTTTTCTCCAATTGTTTCCTGAAGCGAATATGATTAATAAACACCATAACATGACTCACTTGCCAGACAGCATATTGGAAACAGGGCCACCAATTCATATGTGGTGCATGCGATATGAAGCAAAACATGCTCCCTCAAAAAAACAGGCAGCAGTTGTATGTAATTTTAAAAATCCTTCAAAAACCTTAATAAGAATTGCTCAATTTAGTCAGAGTTGTACGTGGGGGAAAAAAGATTACAAACTGAACAGTGTTCAAAATTTTGGAGGTACTGCTGTGCTTGTTCAGGACACAAAAAGTGCAGGGGACTTAAATCTCTTAGGCCTACAACAAAGAAACACTGTTTTTAGAACAACTAATGTGTTAGTAAATGGTACAGAGTACAGAATAGGTTTCTTTGTATGTCTCCGTGGTCAAACACAAACAAACAATAATGCACCTTTGTTTGCAAGAATTACTGAGATGATTATATTGCAAAATGATTCTGTATATTTGAAAGTTTTGCATTATGAAACATTACTTCTGGATACATGTTTAAATGCTTTTCTGATTAAACAAAGTACAACTGCAAGGACGTCATTTGTTTCAACACAAAATTTAGCTGATTTTAAACCGATATGTGTTTGGAGAAAACCCAGCGAAGACGATTTCTATATCAGTCTTAGGCACATAATCTTATAATTTAGATTAATTTGGTAAATAGCTTTTTTAACAAACAAGAAGATCATTTCGTTATGTAAATTCTTTCTTTCGTTATTTTTGTTATATATCCTTCAATGAATTAAAAATTAATTTTTTCAGTTAACGAAATAAATGGAGCTGCATTTTTGGAAATGGAAAAAGCTGACTTTCAATCTATTGGCATATCATTAGGTCCTACTTTGTTATTAGTAAAAGCTGTACGTGAATTAAAATCAATGCCCAATGTAAGTATTAAACACAATGTACATATATATAATATATTTAAGTTGATTTAATCAGTTTTAAAACATATTAGACTTATATGTTAACAGGAAAATGCAGTTCAGCAAAACAATTCTATAAGTGCACCTTCAGAAGAAAAGCAATATATAGTGGATAATTCTAATGTTAATAGAAAAGTTGAAGATATAGAACGAACTGATGAAAATTTAAATTATGAAGAAAACCATGAAAATGGAAATTTCACCTTGCTTAGAAATGAATCTCCAGATTTGGAAATAGTTGATTCTACTTTGTGTGGAACCACCCAAAACGAAGTTTTTGTAACAAAAAAGAAAACGGAATGTTTGGAGGACAAATTTTCGGTGAGTTAAAAATGTGAATTAAAATTTTTTATTTCTAATAATTTCAACACAAAAGTACGTAACCTGCAAATTTTATTTTATTTCTAGATCAATAAAACTCCAAAAGAAATATTAATATCCAGCATTCAAGGATTATCTCTTGTTGCTGCTGCTGAGAAAGGTTACATGACAGTCAAACAGAAAAACGGGTTTATTAGAATTCTTGTATCAGAACTGACAAAAGTTCATAACTCTTTGTAAGTTTTGTCCTTTATTAGACACTAAATCTAAAATTAAACAATACTCAGATTGAAGAAAAATATATTGTTTAAAAATGTTATGTTTTTTCTTATAGTTATCCACCAAACAGAGCTAAAACTGCATTAGCAGCAGCTATTGTGGAAGATTTTCCTCTATTGAGAAATTTGCACAATAAAGATTGTAAAGGCTACGTAAGTCATTCTAAATTATCTATATTAAAATTTACAATTAAAATGATTAAACAACCAGTTTTAATAAACTGCTGCTATAATCTTAATTTTCAAATTTTTTAACACAGGAACATTACTTTGATCCGGTTTCAAGAAAAGGATTTATCGAGTATCGCCTTTGGAATATACGTAGAAATTTACTTCCGAGCCAAAAGAAGTATAACATGGTAAATAAATTTTAAAATATTTAAATAAAAGTATGATTTGCTAATGGAAATTCTATCTTAATACATTATGCAAGGCGACAATAACCTCAAAAATAATTTCTCAATTTTCCTCTTTACTTTTAGAAACGTAAACATTCAGAGGATGATGAGACTGAAGAATTATTAGCTGAAAACGAGATGAATGAAAAATTACTTCCCGAAGAAGAACTCAGCTGCAAGGTACATATATATTTTTATTATTTATACTGGCTTAGCAATCATGAATTATCTTATGAAGAAAATAAAATCTTTGTAATAAACTTAATTTGTAAAATTTCAGATAAATTGGATGACATATACGATGCCAGTTTCTCATAAGAAGGGTGAAATTAAGCAAGCATTAGCAGAAACATATCCGAATCGTCGTTCCTGGATAAAAAAGGAAAATCCAAGTGCAAATGAAATTCTTCAAAAATATCCACGGCTCTTAGATTTTAACGGCGAAATGGTAAAATAAAATGACAGAATTCTTTTCTTTATGAACTATGAAAATTTATATAATCAAAATTAATTGTTTTATGTTACAGATTGATTTAGAATTTGTAAAAATTTATGGAAGTGATTGTAGCCAATTTCTTGGAAAATTTCCGTCTTTTTACACCCCACGTATTCTGAAATACGCCGGAGAAAATTATGCAAATATTCTGAGAAAAATTGAAGAACTTGGTATAAATGACGGTAAGCAATTTTTCCTACTTTTGGAATTATATATAACAATTTAAACATTAAATAAAAATAAAATAAAAATGTAAAATTACAGATAATATGAAAGCTCTTCTAATTCTACCTGAATTACTGCCAAAAATCAACTTCATTAGAAAAGGAAACAAACGAGTAAGTTTTACAACAAGAAATTAAAAAAAATTTGCAATTTAACTAACAATAGAAAAATTTTTCAGGCACGAAAAGATGACATGAACACAGGTTCTGACATTCCAAAAAAAGATTTAATTCAAATAATCAAGGTAAAACTTGTTTTAAAAAAAATTATGATTAAAAAATATGATTATTAACTTTCTAAATTATACTTTTACTAACATAGCATTCTCTTTTTCAGATGGAAACAAATGTAGAAGATTTTATTAAAAATTCGCTTCAAACAACACAAAAAAGTATTCAGCCACTCATTATTTGTGCGCAAGGAGAAGCGGGCAATCAATTTTATGTTGTTGTAGATGGACATAAAATATCTTTGTCAGAAGATGCAAATATTTTGAATGCATTCGATGTCCTTTTTAAACTACATTTTATAACAAACACTTGCTATTCTTGTAGTTTAAAATTCTTCTATAATTTTATAGAATCATTTTTATATAAGATAGAGTCAGTTAAAACTGAAAATTCAGTTATTAATTTTAATATATTATTATCTAATATTTAAGTATAACACATTATATATGCATTTTCTTCGTTTCAAACTATATTAATTTATCATGTATTTTAATTGTATGATTCTTTTATTTGTATATAAATAAATTTGGTTACAATGATAATTCATAACAACTGCTTTTTTCATTAGTCTTGACTGATGCTATCAGTCAAAATTACTGCTTTAAATAACAAAAATTATTGAAATTTCAGTGATTTTAATAATATAAACAATTGAATGAAATAATAGTTTCAACAGTTTCAATCATTCAAAACAACTGCTTTTTTCATTAGCTTTGACTGATGCTATCAGTCAAAATAAACCATACAAACAATATATTTTACTAATTTTCATCAATAAAAATCATTATTTGCGACAGTCAAAATTACTGATTTGAATGACAAAAATTATTGAAATTTCAATGAAATTTAATGATTTTAATAATACAAACAATTGAATGAAATAATAGTTTCAGCAATTTCAATCATTCAAAACAACTGGTTTTTTCATTAGCTTTGACTGATGCTATCAGTCAAAATAAACCATACAAACAATATATTTTACTAATTTTCATCAATAAAAATCATTATTTGCGACAGTCAAAATTACTGATTTGAATGACAAAAATTATTGAAATTTCAATGAAATTTAATGATTTAAATAATACAAACAATTGAATGAAATAATAGTTTCAGCAATTTCAATCATTCAAAACAACTGGTTTTTTCATTAGCTTTGACTGATGCTATCAGTCAAAATAAACCATACAAACAATATATTTTACTAATTTTCATCAATAAAAATCATTATTTGCGACAGTCAAAATTACTGATTTGAATGACAAAAATTATTGAAATTTCAATGAAAGTTAATGATTTTAATAATACAAACAATTGAATGAAATAATAGTTTCAACAATTTCAATCATTCAAAACAACTACTTTTTTCATTAGCTTTGACTGATTCAATCAATGACAGTAATTGACAGGTTTGAATCAGTCAAACGGACTGGTCCGCCAGTGAGCGGGTCTGGACTGATTGAATCAGTCATTTTTGACTGAGAATCAGTCAAATTTGACTGATTCAAACTAAGAGTGTATTCAAATTTTAATAAAATTTTTATTTACTAAAGTATTAATTAAATCAAGCTTAATAATTTATTAAATTAAATGATATTAAAAATATATTTAAACTCAGATTCATTCGCATCTTAATTAATCTTCACTGAAATTAATCAAAAATTAAAATTTATTATTATTTTAATTCTTTCGAAATATAAAATTTATTAAAAGTTGAATTCCACTCAAGTTACAATTTATCAACATTTTTTTTTATTACAAATTTAAATTACATCAAATTTTAATTGATTAATATTCTAATAATAATAATAAATAAAAAATATCTACCTATTTTTATATTATAATTTAAATATATAAATTATAACTAAATAAAATTTATGGCATTTTCATTTCCTCTACTGCACATATTTTTAGATCCTATTTATTTGTGCATTTAAAGTTTACGGTTTCTAAAACGGCACACCGAACGGTAGAAATATGGGAAGTAAATAAAAAATAAAATACAAAATATTTCCAAATAGTATATGCAGTGAAATAAAAATTTATTGGAATTGAATTATCGATTTCTTGAATTATTATCAAATCGCAACTTGTTCGGATCATTGGAAAAAATTATATTTGTATCAGAAAAGTATTTATTTACGTATTAAAAAATATATATATTTGTATTTTTAGGTACATTTAGGTACATAAAATAACAAAAATTTGCGGGACATCAATAAAAGTAAAAAAAAAAATAGAAACCAAATATTCTCTTGCAAATGAAACAAATTGACCGAAATGGAAAATTTTTTCAAATCAATTTAAATTTTATACAAATGTAAGTCAAGATTAGTGGCACACAGTGAAGAGATGGAAATGAATCGACAAAACCTTCAATCAGATTTTAATGATATTGTAATATATTGAGAGAACCCTGATTTGTAAGTTATATACAACAAGGTTCATTGAACGATAAAACGCCTGATAAACTCTGATGCATAATCTAATCGCTCTTTTCAAGTCTAAATCTCACCTACAATGATCAACATAATATATGTAAAACTAAAGGTCCGCCTAAACTTTGCTTCATTCAAATCACTATAATATCAAAAATTATTCCACACTCAATTTTCAAATTAAATCTTCACAGAAAAAAAAAAGATTTCCGGCGACGTCTTTTTTTCTACCAGAATTATAAATCAAGAGAACAAAGATTTTATACATACGCTCCTTCTTTCTTTCTCTCTCGAAAGAGAGAGAGAGAGGTAATGACCCTTTATTTTAGCAAAATTTAATTTCTTTTTTTTTTTTTTTATTGTAAGCAAAGTAGATGGATTCTTTATGAATGAATCATCAAGTCGAGGCGATGGTATATCACGCGATGACGTGCGAGTGCTCTTCAAATAGGAGAAAAAGAAGCAATTTCCACCTTGGAGCAATATTTCGACAGTACTGATCCCCACGCTATATAATAATTCTAGCATCTCCTGACACATATCGTTCTTTTGCCTTATTGTTCAACATATTTCATGCAAGGACTAAAAACTTATTTCTTCACGAAAAATATGCTCTCTGAATAAGTTATAAAGCAAAAGGATTTTTTTTTTTATTTTTATGCAAATTGGTAAAAATAACAAGTTGTTTCTACTATTCATAAATAACTCACACAAAAAAAGAGAGAGAGAAAAATGTACGATAAAAATATACGGAATAAAGAATTTACTTTGCGGAACAATATCGCAAAGAAGGAAGGAAAAAAAATTTTCTCCTAGGAACAAAATTATTTCACAAAATTGTGCTTATGGCTGGTAAAATTCAGGCAAATTAGTATGACATATATAATTTTTTTTTATTTTTCCAAAGTGGAAAGAAATTACAGTCTAGAAAATCTGCATACGAAGATGTCGATAAGAAAAATTTCGCGTATTCGTAAAGTGAAGGCAACAGTTTCCAGAAATAGATTTTAATAATGTTAAATATACTTAAATTAAGTTTTTTATTTGTTTAAGTTTTTACAAACATACATAAACATTCATAAATAAATAAGTAAACAAAAGTAAAAAAATCTCATTTATTTGAAAGTTCGAAACTTGGAAAAATAAATAAAAATTAATTTGTTGAAGTGCCTTTACGTATTAAATCAAGTGCGATTGTTTTAGGTTGATTGGAAATTAAAATTCATTTTGTCTGAATACGTCGAATGTCCATTTGTTTGATAAGTTTCTCGCGTGTACTTGCCATTAAACATCAAGGCTGAAACGTCTGCTGAGAATCATTTATCAGTTTCTCAATGCCCGGATACCTACAGCAGACAGACACAACAGTGGTGGCTTTTTTTCCCCGTTGATCAAACAATCGCGAAACTATCAACTGTGTAGACTGTAAAAATAACGAATGCTTCCAACTCTATAACCAAAATATATACATCACCATTTTTTAGTCTTATGATCTCATTTCAAAAACCTTAAAAAAGTTTATTTTTTTAATGCTTCAAACTTCAATTGCTTTTTGTTTCAACATTCGTCTCAGGTATGTTTTTATTTATCTTCGGAATAATGTTTTTCAATTTCTCAATGTTCAAATGAACAAAGTTTGTTGTACTTGGAAATAAATTTTGAAAATAATTAAATTTAAAAGAGTTCTAAATAGAAATTTTTCAAACTAATTGTTAAAAATAATTGAATTTCAAAGAGTTTTAAATTGAAAATTGTTAAAAATAATTGAATTTTAAAGGGTTTTAAATTAAAATTTTTATAAATAATTGAATTACAAAAGGTTTACAATTCTAATTTTTGTAAATAAGAATTTAATTTTAAAGAGTTTTTAATTGAAGTTGTTAAAAATACCTAATGGAATTTAAAAGGGTTTTAAATTGAAATTGTTAAAAATAATTGAATTTCAAAGAGTCTTAAATTGAAAATTTTTAAAAATAATTATTTCAAAGAAACGAGATTTTTATAAATAATTGAATTTCAAATATATAGTTTTAAATTGAAATTTATAAAAATAATTGAATTTGAAAGGGTTTTAAATTATAATTTTTGTAAATAAGTAAATTTTAAAGCGGTTCATAATTAGAATTTTTTAACATAAATGAATTCCAAAAAGATTGAAATGGAAATATTTAAAAATAATTGAGTTCCAAAAAGCTTTAAATTAAAATTATTAAAAAAACAATGGAATTTCAAAGGCTTTTAAATTGAAATTTTTAAAAATAATTGAATTTCAAAGAATTTTAAATTGAAAATTGTTAAAAATAATTGAATTTCAAGGAATTTTAAATTAAAAATTTTTTTAAATAATTGAATTTCAAAGGGTTTTAAATTAAAATTTTTATAATTATTTGAATTACAAAAGATTTACAATTCTAATTTTTATAAATAATTGAATTTCAATGAGTTTTAAATTGAAAATGGTAACAATACCAAATGGAATTTGAAATGGTTTTAAATTGAAATTTATAAAAATAATTGAATTTCGAAGAATTTTAAATTGAAAATTGTTAAAAATAATTGAATTTGAAAGGGTTTTAAATTATAATTTTTGTAAATAAGTGAATTTCAAAGCAGTTTATAATTAGAATTTTTTTAAATAAATGAATTCCTAAAAGATTAAAATGGAAATATTTAAAAGTAATTGAATTCCAAAAAGCTTTAAATTAAAATTATTAAAAATATAATTGAATTTCAAACAGTTTTAAATTGAAACTGTTAAAAATAATTGAATTTCAAAGAATTTGAAATTATTAAAAATTGTTAAAAATAAGTAAATTGAATTTGAAAGGGTTTTAAATTAAAATTTTTATAAATAATTGAATTTCAAAGAGTTTTAAATTGAAATTTATAAAAATAATTGAATTTGGAAGGAGTTTAAATTATAATTTTTGTAAATAAGTGAATTTGAAAGTGAATGAAAAATTTTGAGCAATTTAGTTTTTTGGAAAATTTTATTTCAAAGTTTATTGAAATTCGTTCTTTATTAATAATTTTTTGAAATTATTTACTAATTCAAAAGCTATAAGTCGCTTAGTAATTCAATTTTGCATAAATATTTTTAGAATGTTTTTCTGCGGATATTAAATTGAGACAAAAAATGAATTAAAAGTGTTGCGAAGCACCGCAGAAAAACTTTGATTTTAAAAATAATGAATTGAGAATTAAAAAAATTTGTCAAGAAAAAGAACAGAATTTTTGCAGCTTCAATAGAAATTAACCAATTATAAACTTTTTCTACATTCTTTTAATAATTTTTCGCAGGCAAAAATAAATTTCGTCGAAAAAAGTATGGCATTTATTGCGAAAAAGTAGAAAAAGACCGAAAAATATCCGAAAATAAAAAAACCAATTTTGAAAAACAATAAGAAAAGAAAGAAACTCCTTTCTTATTCGGTAGGGTATAAAAAATTCATCAACATAAAAACTATAAAAGTACGTCGAGAAATAAAATTCTTTTACGTTACTTGAATACTTTATATTATGCTTTTCACTCAAGAGTGGAACTTGGTAGATAAATATATATAAGAAAGAGAGATAAACAGATGCAAGGAATTTTTCAGTTGCATACCCCCGAAAGAAACATATATATATTTTTTCTTGAAACCACAGGTGAAAACATGTATTTGGCACTTGTGTAAATTCGCTGGGATTCGAAATAACGGGAACCGCAAAAAAAAAGGGGAAGAGAGTGGGGATCTCTTAATTAACACTCTTGTAACTCGCGTGGCGCTAATATTCCTTTTTTTAAAACAACTTCACCTGCGCTCTCCCACTCTCTACAATAAGCTCTCTTCACACTAATTTGCACTGAATTCGCACGCCCTTCAAGAAGGCGAAGCGCTTATTTTTCAAAGTGATGAACTACTTAATTTCATATCTAATCAAGTTAATATGTATAGTGACGACGATGAGTTGTTATAATTTTTCAAGAGGGAAAAAAGAATCTATTTTCTCAACAGCGAATTCTATAATAACATGGTGGTCACAAGTTATACAGTTAATCAATTTCCCTGACATTTCCCTAACAATTTATCGACATTAAAATTATTTTCCCTGACAAATTTCTTTTTATAGGAAAATACGAAAGTTTACGGAAAATAATTAAAATTTATGAAATTTCATAATTAGTAAAAGTTGCAATTATAACCCTTTCTGAATTCAATTATTTTCTACAATTTTCAACTTAACTTCATCTCTAAATCAATTATTTTAAATAATTTTCTAAAAGTTCTTTGAGAATTCAATTATTTTAATTTAATTAATTTAATAAAAATTCAATTTTTTATAATAATTATAACTGTCCATGTTTTTAATGTTAATTTCTTACAATTGAAAAATTTCTTAATAATTTAAATTTGGTTAAATCTTTTAAAAATAATTTAATTTTTGAAAAATATAAATAAAATTAATTAAATTTTTGAAGAATTTTAATCATAAATATGACCATGATTTCTCTGAAATTTTAATAAGTCTAACAAACTAAATTTTTATAAATTTTAATTTACTTTATTCCAAGATAATTAATTGAATCTTAAAAAATCATAAAAAACAATTTTAAAAAAACTTTGTATACAATTAAAAAAAATCATTAATTTTTTCGTGAATTTTAATTAAAAATTTTGAACATGATTTTTATCTCCAAAATGTTAAAAATAATTCTAAAATGCTTTTAATTTTTGTATGTATTTGAATTTTCGGTTTGTAATTGACAAAATACTGAAAATATGAAACTGACAAAAATTTTGTTTTTTTTCTCACTTCTTTTAATTCGTATTCTGTTAGAAAATATTTTGGATATTAAAAAATTTTTTTAATTTTAATTTAAAACCTTTTGATAATACTTTCTAAAAATTTATGCTGTACTACTTTTAATATTCAATTCATTTTTAAATTAATTTTTATTTAAAAATTCTACAAGAATTCAATTATTTAAATATATAAAAAAAATTATTTATTGAATTAAAAATCATTGAATTGAGGAAAATTTTTGAAAATAATTGAATTTTAGGGAAGAATTTTTTGTTATTTATAAAGATAATTGAAAATTTGACAAGAATTATTAAAAAATTTTTGAATATAATTGAATTTCTGCGAAGAATTTTATTATTTATAAAGATAATTGAAATTTTTACGAGAATATTTTTTCAAATTTTTAACATAATTGAATTTCTGCGAAGAATTTTATTATTTATAAAGATAATTGAAATATTTACGAGGATTTTTTTTTAAATTTTTAACAATAATTGAATTTTTGCGAAGATTTTTATTAATTATGAAAGTAATTGAATTTAAAAAAAAATTTATTATTTATGCAAATACCTATTAATTTTTTTAATTAATTGAATTCTTATGGAAAGTTTTTAAAAATAATTGAATTATTGTTAAGAAATTTATCAAAAAAATTCTTAAATTATTGAATTCCTGTGAAATTTTTATTATTTATAAAAATATATTTAAATGTTTGCGTAGAATTTTTAAAAGTTTGGTTTAAATAATTGAATTCTTTTGGAAAACTTAATTGAAATATTATAGATATATTAAAAAACATTAAAAGGAAGAAATTTTTTTTAAATAATTCAAATTTTGCCACGAATTTTATTTAAATTTTTGAAAATAATTGAATTTCAGAAAAAATTTTGTTATTTATAAAGGTGATTGAATTTTTGACGAGAATTTAAAAAAAATTTTGAACATAATTGAATTTCTGCGAAGAATTGAAGTAAATTTTTGAAAATAATTGAATTTTTGTCAAGAATTTTATTAAAATTTTTAAATATAATTCAATTTCTGCGAAAAGTTTTATTACTTTTAAAAATATTTGAATTTCTCCAAAATTCAATTTTTATAGTGTTTTCAACTAAAATTCTTCTATAAATCCATTATTTTTAATAATCAATAATTAAAAATACACTAAAAAATTTAACTAATTTCAGAAGAATTTGAACTATTAAAATGTTTCAAAAATATCTTAGTTCTTTAAAATTTTTAATTAAATTCATTCAAAATTGAAATTTTCCAAAATCTCAAATTAAAACCTTTTGAAGTTGCTCTATTTATGAGAATTGTAACGCAACTCTTTTATAAAATTCAATTAATTTTAAAATATTGAAGTAAAATTATTCATTAAATATTTTATGAATAATAATTTTATTAAAAACAAAAACTGTTAATTCTATTATAAAATAAATTTTTTATTGCCATTCCTAAAAAATCAAGCTCCAGAAAAAATGTGATTTAAATTAAAAAAATCATAATTTTTAACAGCTCCCGAATAAAAATCTAACACGGACTATGTAAATACTACGTAGGATTTATGTAGCCTTAAAATCGGCCTTCTATGTAGGCCAAGTTATGTACATTCTATGTAGAGTGTACGTAGATTTCCCTATGAAGGCCTATAAGATGTAGTATCTATGTAGGATATACGTAGGCCTTTCTATAGTCAATTGATGTAGGCCTTACAATGTAGTGTCTACATAGGTTTTGTGTAGGCATATCTATGTAGGCCTGCAATTTCTGAATCTATGTAGGATCTACATCAACATTCCCATGTCTGACAGATATAGGTCGTCCAACTTACTATTGAGGTAATATTTGGGTAGGTCTTTCTATGTAGGCCCATATATATTAAATTTATTTAGGATCTACATTAGTATTCGTACATAGGAAAGATATAGGCCACCCTACGTAATGTTGAGGTAAGTTTTGTATAGGCTTTTCTATGTAGGCCTTTAATTCGTAAAATTTATGTAGGATCTACATCTACATTCGTATGTAGAAAAGACACAGGCCACCCAACGTAATATCGAGATAAGGTATGAGTAGGTCTCACTATATAGGCCTAGAGATGTAATATCTGTATAGGATATACGAACACAATATGATATTCATTAATATAATTTAGAAAAAACCCTGATTGCATATAAGCAATCAAAAA
Source organism: Leptopilina syphax (assembly GCA_032872505.1). Classification (NCBI taxonomy): domain Eukaryota; kingdom Metazoa; phylum Arthropoda; class Insecta; order Hymenoptera; family Figitidae; genus Leptopilina; species Leptopilina syphax. Next base: position 11,362,354 of record CM065470.1, read on the forward strand.
TCAAATAAAAAAAGCTATTTTTTTGTTAATAGAGAATCATTTTTATCCAAAATCTTATTAAAAAATGTTGACTGCCAAAGAGTTAGAAATATTTTTAGAAGTATTTAAAATATATTTGAAAATATAATTATTTTACAAACAATTAAAAGCAACTTTTTAATTTATTAATATTATTAAAACTGTAAAACATTTTTCATATGAAGGTAAAAATATAAAATGTTAAAAGAATTTTCTTGTTTTCAAGAGTTGTCACATCTGGTTAGTCGTAGTTGACCATCTTAAGGGTTCCTCATTGTAAGAGGGGGACTATTCTATAGCTTTTCCAGTTCTGTTTTTTTCTTATAGATTTACTTAGACAAAAACTTAGAAGTTTTTCAGATTGAAATATACAGAGCAAATGTTAAAAGACTTCAAATATTTTCTGTAAAATCTTTTTCCGAAGGTCTTTCGAGCGTCAGTTGCTCTTTAGCATTCGTCACAAAGAGTCTAAAACCGTGTGTGACAATATTATTTTGAAGTTAATATTTTTTTGTGAAGTGAGTTTTTTTGTGAATTGTTGCATTAAAATGGATATTTTTAAGTGAACAATTTGTTGTAAAGTGAATTGTTTAAGTGTTATTGTGTGATATCGAATTTTAAAGGACTGATACATTTTAATTATATTTTACAGAAACTATTAAATTGATTTATTCAATAAATTTAAAAAAATGTATATAAAATAATTATAAATAAATTGTGTATCATAAATACGAGTTTAATTTTTTTTATCTTATGAAAAACTGGAACTGAATAATAATGTATATAAATATAATGAAATTGTTTTAATTTTATTCTTTTATTTAATTGTAATTTCTGTTTGTTTATTAGAACTAGAATAATAAAATATTTACAATTAATTTTAACACCAAACTAAACTAAATATAAATCCCTTCTATTTGTAGAGAACAAATTACACTCTATATAGACTGTATATTATTTGGCCTAGATAGATACTACATACACATAGATTTGACATCAGTTTGTATATGTAGAGATGACATTTACACTCTATGTAGATTCTATATTATTTGGCCTATATAAATATTACATTCCAATCCTACGTAGATCGTATGTATATTTACCTACATAGAGCCTATGTAGAACTTTTATGTAGGTCCTACATTGTTAAGCCCATGTATAGTCTATGTAGCCGAGCGTTACATTTCCGTCATAGACTGTATGTTAGTTTTAACTCGCAGGCCTATGTCGCACAGTAGGCCAGATGACATAGAGGCTACATAGATCGGAGCTTAATTTTTATTCGGGCTCTGTTCTTTTCTTTTCGTTTCTCTATATTTTTTAACACTTTTTTTATACTTTATGTTCATTTTCAATTTCATTTATACATATACCTTTTATATTCAGGTGTATGTTTAAATTGATAAAACGTTTCTGATAACATTTTACCAAGTCAGCCGGTCTGACCATCAATATTTACCGAGAAGAGACAAGAGCCTCGCTTATATTAATCCTGAGAGTCTCTCTGTGTATAGTATAATATTAAACGAATTTGATATTCTGAACTTTATTCAAATCACCTGATCTACTGTGAACATTTTTTTTCACATAAAAATATTCCCGCGTGTGTCATTTTTCATTTCTTATTAAAAGTCAAGATGAGAGGAGGATATAAGAAAAAGTACACTCAATGTAAAGTTGCGACTAAAAAATTTTCTCTCCTTCAAAAAAAAAAATGTCTCTTTAATTTCTACCACTTGAAGAGAATTTCAATTTAGAATTTTTTTTTTCTCAAAATTATAAAGTTAATATTTCTTTCGCGCACACTATGAGATGTAATTTTTTTCTAAGTTTATGTGCGGAATCTTTTTCTTCATTTAAAGAGTGAGTTTAAATTCATTGCTAGAAGAAAAACAGAAAAAAAACAAACAGATGAGAAAAAACTTTAATTAGAAATTCTAAAGTGAAATCCAAAAGGTATTCTAGGAAAATTAAGGGCAAAACGTGTCACCCTTAAAGTGATTATAACAAGATGACAAACGCACTCCGGTTTGTCTTGGCGATGAAAAGGCGTAAATCTGAGAGAGAGAGAGTCTAATTAAAACGCATTGAATGTCGGGGATAATTAAGGGCTTATCTGACACCTTTGCATATACTCTGAGGAAGGTATAGCTCTCGTTGATTCTGGACTCGCGGAGGTGTAAACGACTATAATTAACGAAATTTACGTCCCTTCAATTAGTTCAAATCTTTTAATTAAGTAAACAAACAATTTCTATTTATTTTTATTTTTTAGTTCAATAAAAAATTATTTTTTTTTTTTATCGTTGGGTCAAACTCTCTAGAATCAATATCTGATTATAAAAATAGAAATAATTATAGAATTTACGAATATTGTCGAATATCTAGAGATTCAATATGGAGACGCTTTCTTCCACCTGCGAACGCCAAGGTCACCGCTAGATGGCAGTTCAGTTCCTTCTTGGAATTTTTCCCGCCATCTGGTGGTGACCTTGGCGTTCTCAAGTGGAGAAATTAAATCACCATTTTACCTCAAAAACTTTTTTTCCAATTAAATAATATTTATTGAAAAAATGTTATTTGAACTCTAAAAAAATTTGAGCGAAATATGTAGTATCTACAAAGAGAAATATTATGAAGAGAACTTTATTTGAAATGTAGAATTTAAGATGGAAAAGTAAAACTAGAAGAGAATCGTAATCTTTCTCCGTCAATCTTTCAAGGTCAATCTCCGAAAAAGTGAATAGAGCAAATTGAAGATTAGCAAAAAATCTTTAGCGAATAAATAAAAATAGGGAGTGCGACAGGATGTGAAGATTAACTCTTGACATTAGACACTACTGTGTGTGATATTGCAGATTATTTCTTCTCGCTCGAGACATTTTAAACTTTTTTTTTGCAATAAAAAATGTCTCGCGGCTATATTATGTCGCGGAGCAAAAGTAATAAACTGCCAGTTTACGGTATTTTTGTTTTTTGTCTCCGACACGAAGTTGCATTATTATCGCATATATTCATTTACGTTTGTGAAATATATACGAGTGTTTATATGTAGAAATTAAATTTTAATTTTATAATTTGTTCATTTAATTAAAAATGTAATTAAAAAATGTAATTTACAATATAATTTTCATAAAATGTTTCCAAAAAATTCAATTTGAAAAATTTTTTATTTTCATCGAAAGAATTCAATTATTTTCACAAATAATAATTTTTTTTTTACTGAACTTCAGTTTTCAAAAAAAAAAAAATATTAATAAAATTCTTCTTCTTTTTAAAATAAAAAACTCTACACGAAAGTTAGGGTTGTCAAAAATGAAGAATTATTCGCAAAGGCAAAAAAAAGGAAAGAGGTAGAAAGAAGTAGCAGAGTAAAGAAATATCTCCAAAAAAGGAATAATACTTTATGTATAAAGACGAATGTCAGTCGAACAATGGGACCAAAATCGTAAAGCGAATCAGTGGGAGGTGTGTCGAATCAGGACCACCGGAAACTGTGTAATTTCAAATGAAAAGTGAAGAGAAAAGCAATCAGGTGTCTTAAGGACTCACTTTGGCGTTTCAAGAGTGAATGGGTCCTCAAGTCGAGTCAATAATTGAATATTTAGTGCGAGAGCTGTCAATATTCTTGGGTGGCCTTCGACCGCCCATTTTTAAGAATTTATTTTCAATTTCCCATTCTTCCTCAATAATTGCGTACACAATTATACAATCATCATTAGTTTTTCATTTTATCTACATTAGTCATTCTGTTTTCGATTTCGCTTTTTTTTATTTGTTAATAAAAAGTGGAACTAATTTTAAATAAAAAATGCAGACAAAATATTTCATGATTCAAAGAAATTCCCTTTTTTAATATATATAGTAGTTGTTGATTGATTGGAAAAGAAATCGTTCTTTGATTAAGGGAAATCATTTTCCTAGAGTATTTTGAGCAAATAAATTTTTCTAAATTTGAATTTTGCGCCCTTGTAGTTAACTATATTTCCAATTAAATTTTCGAAATATATACAATTAAAAAGATTTTAAACAGTTGAAATTTTGTAAAATTTAATCGATAAAAATTGATTTTTTTTATGAAAATAATTAAATGTCTGCGAAGAATTTTATTGAATTTCTTCTAAATAAATGAATTCTTTTTGTAAAATTTTTGAAAATAATTAAAATTTTGCCAAATATTTTATTAAAATTTTTGAAAATAATTGAATTTCGTCGAAGAATTTTGCAATTTTTAAAAATTATTGAAATCATGACGAGAAATTTTTTTAAAATTATTGAAAATAATCGAAGTTTTGCGAAGAATTTTATTAGCTTTGAAAATAATTGAAGTCTTGCATAATTATTTGTAACTTCTCTAAAATTTATTTTTTTTAGTGTTTTTAACTAAAATTCTTCTATAAATCCATTATCAATGATAATTTGTTAAATATTATTATTAAAAATTTTAACTAAATGTACCTAGAAGAATTTAAATTTTCAAAATATACAATTAAAAAGATTTTGAATAAGTGAAATTTTGTAAAATTTAATTCATAAAAATTGATTTTTTTCAAATATTTTATTACAATTTTTGAAAATCAACTTTTCAAGAATTTTAATTGCAAATTTTGAAAATAATTGAATAGTCGAAAATTCTAATGAAAAATCTTCAAGTTTAAATTAAGAATTAAAAATTAATGTCAATTAGATTCTGAAAAGAATTTTTAACACTTTTTGAAAAAAACGATCGAGTACAACGGTTGGGGTGCAGTTTTTCTAAAGTGCATTTTTTAATTTTTTATTTTCTAAAAATTTTTTTTCTAATTAAGGTGAATTTCTATGAAACTTTTTTCTAATGAAGAGGATTTTCTAATTTTCTTTTTTCTAATAAAGGTCATTTTCTAAAAATCTCTTTTTCTAATAAAAGTAATTTTCAAAAATGTTTTTTAACAATACTTGAAATTACGTTAAAAAATTATAATAAAAAATAAAAATTATGCAAATTTTTTAACATAATTAAAAATTTACAATTTTTTTAATAAATTTCTTTGTAACTATTCAATTATTTTTATAAATTTTTAATTATTATAAAATTTATTTTATTATAAAACATGAAGAAATCGATCACTCCGAGTCTTCGACTCGGAGCAATCGATATCTTCATGTTTTATAACAATACTTTTAGAAATTGTTTAATTTAAAAAAGGTTTGAGTTTGAAATTTTTTAAAATCATAATTCCTATAAAAAAAATAATAATATTTAAATATTTATTTAAAAAATAAGTTACCGATGTTTTTGAATAATTTTACAATTGAAGAAATTCGTAAATAAATGTAGCAGAACATTTTTTTGAGTAAAATTTTTTCCTATATTTTCTAAACATTTTCAATTTAATTTTCAATTAAATTTTCCAAATGACAAATATAATTTATAAACATTTTTTTCCTTTAATTTTAAAAAACTTTGAATTTTATTAAAACAAAAATTATGGAATTTTACAAATTTTAGGAAAATGAATATTAGAAATCATAACTTTTTAGAAAAACTTTTTTTAGAAATCAAAATTTGTCAGAAAAACGTTTTTTAGAAAACAGATTTCATTAGAAATCGCTTTTTTTAGACAAAAAGGATTAGAAAATATTTTTTAGAAAAAGTGAACACCTACCGAATACAACATTTATATTTAAAATTCATCAAAAAATTGACTCGGAGTGATTTATTAATCTTTATATTTTATAATAATATTCTTATAAGCTGTTTAATTTCAAAAAGATTTGAATTTGAATTTTTTGAAAATCTTAATTCCTAAGAAAAAAAATTTCTCCTTAAGTCAAAATTGATTTAAATAACTTATTTTTAAGTAAAAATTTAATTTAAATCATGATTAAAAATTAAAGAATTTCTTTGATTTATTAAATTCTGCTTTAAATCATATACCAGCCGTGCAAAAAAAAATAAAAAATTCATTTCGATAAATATTTTAATTGAAAAGATAAATTTTCTCTTTTAAATGAATTATTAAAATATATTTTTTTCACCGCACTCGCGAATGACATGAGCTTTTCAATTCTGAATTTTCTCATAATATAATATGCAGTAGACATATTAACATGAGAGAACATGAACCAATCAACCGCAAAACTATCGTCAAAAGCACTTGACAATTTTTATGGAGGTAAACGCGTTTCTCTCTTCATAAAAAAAGCGAGATAAACCAAAGTGACTTATTTTGTGGTATATATGTATGGATTTTATACGACCAGTAAAACAGTAGAGGAAACCGATTATGCTGACGATTAACCGCAAGGATTTATGTTTCTCGTTTTAAATGAGAAAAAAAGGTGGCGCATCGCAATAATAATATATACACACACATTATTGTTATTTAAAATTCCTCGAGTACTTTTCATAAAAATAAATAAAAATAAATAAAAATAAATTAAAATAAATTAAAATAAATAAAAGCAAAATTGAATTAAATTTTTCGAATATGCTAATCTTTAAAATGCGACTTTTACTGTTTTACAAATGTCTTGATCAATTCGAGAAGCACGATAAGAAATCCAGTTTCCTGGAGACTTCTTTTAACGGGCGTTTAAAAGTGTATAGAGGTGTGATGTAAATTTTGCGTGTCAAGAAAAGGGGAAATTGCGTAAATCGTGTTAAGAGTCAATTTTAAAGTTATATCAGTTGGAGATAAAATTTTTTTTTTCTGAAAGGGATATTTGTATCTTTGTACTTCTGTATAAATGTATATTCGGTCTAATGTGTATTTATAGGGACCATGAAGGGAACTCTACAATGAATCAAGTTTCTTTCGTGTAAAAATGCAACACGACTTCCATTTGATATCGAAACTGCTATCTCGTTTGTTTCTTATCAATGAGAAATGTAATTCACTCACCGAGAGGCCGAGCTCACTATTATATCACCGGAGAAGAGAATTTTCAACTTACCTGAAACAGATAAAAAATAAGAATTATTAATCAAATAATTATTTGAAATCAAATATTCAAAATATTCATCAATAGTATTCCAATAATTCTAGTAATTATTATTAGAAAAGAAAAGAATAAAATAGATTCTATTTTTATCGTAGTAAAGAAAGAAGATTCGAATGTTCGAAATTTTTCAAGGGACAGAGTAAAATCAGATATAGTTATAATTTCACGCGCTGTGGAGAATGAAACATCTTTCTGTTCGATCGGTCAAGATGCGAATTCAGATATAGTCGACATAAAGATAAGGAAAAAAATAAACAATGTGACACAGATAAAGTTCAGAAAACTATAATATTCGTATCGTATGTCGGAGTTGTATATCGCAACAGTAAATCAAATCTAAGCTGCTTAGCAACTACAGATAAAGAATATGATTCCCATTGCCAATGATAAACTTGTTTCATCATGACGAATAGTATATAAAAATCATATACAAAATAACTTTTTAAGCGACTGACCGTATTTTATTTTTTTTATTTGGAAAATTGACTTCTTTATTACATATACTTTTTTGTGTCTGTAAAATATCGAACGTTCGACTTTTAAACTTTTCATAATTTTTTTCATAATTACAACTGTTAGGTAACACTTCCAAAATCAATTATTTAAATATAAAATTTCAATTTTTTTTATAATAATTGTATAATGTGTCCCATGTTTTTTTTCAAATTTATAATATTTTCAAAAAATTATAATAAAGAAATTCTTAAAATTAATTTGTTTAAAATATTTTAAAATCATTTCTGAAAGATAATAGTTTTTCAATTATATAGAATTGAAAAATTTCCAAATAATTGAAATTCGGTAAAATCTTTTAAAAAGAATTGAAATTTAGTAATATCTTTTAAAAATAATTGAAATTTAATAAAATCTTTTCAAAATAATTAAAGTTTTGCAAATTAATTAAAAAATAATCAAATTATTAAAAAATTTTAATTATAAACATAAACATGATTTCCCACCTTTTCAAAATTAAAATATTTCTAAAAATCCACGCTTTTAATATTCATAATTATTATCTAAAATAAATAAATAAATAAATAATAAATTATTTTTGTAATGAAAATTAATTTTTCAATTAATTTTTATATAAAAATTCTACGAGAATTCAATTATTTAAATACACAAATAAATAATTTATTGAATAATTGAATGCTTCTAAAAATCCAATTCTTATAAAGAATTTTATCAAAAAAGTTTTAAATAAATTAATTTTTTCGACGAATTTTGTTTGAATTTGTAAGAATAATTGCATTTTTCGAGGAATTCAATTGAATTTGCATTAAAAATAATTGAAATTCTGCAATGAGTTTTAATATTTATGAAAATAATTGAATTCCTATTAAAACGAATTATATTATTTTCATAAATAATTAAATGTCTGTAAAAAAATGTTTGTTTTTGAAAATAATTGAAATGTTGTGAAGAAATTAATATAAAATTTCTAAATATGTAATTTAATTCCTAAGGAATTTTTTATTGTTCATGAAAATAATTGGAATTTGCCAAAAATACTGTTTACAACTTTTTTAAAATTCTTGAATTTCTTTAGAAAAATTTTGAAAATAATTGAAATTTTCCAAGAATATTGTTAAAATGTTTTTTAAATAATTGAATTCTTTTGGAAAATTTTTGAAAATAATTGAAATTTGCCGAGAATTTTATTACAATTTGTTTAAATAATTGAATTTTTTTGGAAAAATTTTGAAAATAATTGAAATTTTTACAAAATTTTATCAAAAGTTTTAAAAATAATTGAATTATTGCGAAGGAATTTCAAAAAAATTAATAAATAATTGAATTTTGAATTCAATTATTTCATAAAAATTCACAAATAATTGAATTTTGATTTGAATTATTTCAAAAAAAATTCATAAATAATTGAATTTTGAATTCAATTATTTCAAAAAATTCATAAATAATTGAATTTTGAATTCAATTATTTCAAAAAAATTCATAAATAATTGAATTTTGAATGCAATTACTACTAAATTATTTAAAATAATTTTAATTTGAAACCTTTTCAAAATACAATTATTTCTAAAAATCCATGCATTTAATTTTCAATAATTATTATCTAAAAATTTAACTGAAATTCATTTTCAAATGAAAAAATAGGTTCAAAAATGCTTCAGATTTAGTTCAGTTTAAGTTTTAGAAACACAAAATTATATTCGGCAAAGAAATTGAAATTTTTTGCAACGAAAATTTCAATTTCCTTAAAAACGAATTTAGTTTTCATTAGTAATGAAAACTAAATTCGTGGATACAAAAACAAGGAATGTTTTTTGTAATTTGTGATCATTTTGGTTTTGAGAAAGAATACTGAAAGAAAAAAAAAATAAAATAAATATTGTACTGTAAGAAAAATATAAATTGTACTTAAATGGAAAACAAATTTGGGTAACTATATGTAAATTAAATGCTTGCACTTAGAGAATTTAATGCACTTTCTCAGGAGGCCTTTTATTCCAATCTTGAATGTCTTCCACATTTTAAGGGCTTATTTTTTTCTTTATTTTTTTTCCCGCACACAATAGTCGACTTGACAAAAGTCGTTCTTTGTCGAGAATAACAGGGACAAACTTCACGAATTGGAGACAATCTCGGCAGTAAAAGATTTTTTTTTTATCTTTTAATGAAAGAAATTTCTTAAGTATATAGAAATTACAAACATTTCTTTTTTCGATAATTTAATTTGCAATTTTATCAGTTTATTTATTATATCAATTTCTTCTACTTCAATTGATTTAAATAAAATTTTGAAAAATCTACAGTTGAAATACTGAAATAAAATAAAACTTTTAAAAAAAGAAAAAGAGAAAAAGGAAAAAATGGTCGCTTTTTCGCATCATATATACGCTTTCTCGCATGTTTTTTCCACTAATTAAAATATTTATTACTTCTCGCGACTGAAAGGTAATTTAATTTTGCAAATTTTTTTCATCGCGTGTGTTTATTTATTTGTCGAAAAGTGAAGCATTTGAAGTTCCCTCTTCTATATAGGAGAGAGTAGGTATATAGTTTTTTTGATAAAGAAAAATTATAGTGTCCAGGTTGGAGTTGGCAGAAAAAATTTCTCTCACTTTTTATCTCGTTCTTTTATCCTCTTTATATCAGAGAAGAGCAGGACTATACGCATACCTACATGCTGAGTTGTGCCATGGCATTCCTGAAGTCTCGCTGGGCTCGGTAATTATGAGATATTAACCAGTAATTTATAGCAGTCTCCAGGGACCTTCGAGGATATAGACTCGCGATCTTCCACCAGTATACACGATTAGATGTGCCCCACATCGTTTACTTTGTGTATATTATATTCTTTGATCATTTTAATCTTTTTCCTTTAAACGATACAGTAGAAAGCCCTAAAACTAATGTAGCTCATCTCCAAGTTATAAAAGCAGAAACCTAAAAGGAAATTATTTTTCTTGCAGTTCATTTTCACCTCGGTTCTTTTCACTCTAGCAAACTGATAATTTTTTTTTTTTTTATTTAACAATGATCCTGATCAGGGTTGCAACAAATATTTAATTTTATTTTTTTCTGACTTTTCCCTGATTTCCAGACAAAATTTTCACTTTTTCCCTGACCCTAAAGAATATTCTAATTCACTCCAAAAATTATTAGAAATACTCAAAAAAATATGTTCTATTACATTTATTTACAAATTTCTTTAATATTGTAAAACTATTCGAAAACATCAATAACTTCTTTTTTAAATATACATTTAATCATTATTATTTTCCCATATAGGAATTAGAATTCTTCAAAACATTCAAATTCAAACCTTTTTGAAATTCAACAACTTATAAGAATATTATATTACAAAACATGAAAGAAGGCGATCACTCCGAGTCTTCGACTCGGAGTGATCGCCTTCTTCATGTTTTGTAATAATTTAAATTACCATAAAACTTTTAAAAAAAAAAGTTAATTATTTATAAAAATTCTAATAAAATCCTTTGCAAGAATTCAATTATTTTTCCAAGTCGTAAAATTTCTCCCAAAAATTCAGTTATTTAAAAAAAATGTAATAATATTCGTTGCAAGAATTCAATTATTTTCAAAAATAATAAATCGATTATTCGGTAATTCATTTTTAAATCAATTTTTATTTAAATTTTTATTAAAATTCTAGAAGAATTCAATTATTTAAATTAAAAAATAAATAATTCATTGAATAATTTTATGTTTGTTAAAATTGAAGTCTCAAAAAGAATTTAATCAACAATTTTTTAAATAATTAAATTCTTTTGACAAATTTTAATAAAATTTTTAAGAAAAATTACATTTTTCGAGGAATTCGATTGAAATTGTATCAAAAATAATTAAAATCCTGCGATGAGTTTCATTATTTATAATTTATAAAAATAATAAAAATTTTTCTAAAATAATTGAATTTCTGTGAAGAATTTTATTATTTATATAAATAATTGAATTCTTGCAACAAATTTTATTCAAGTTTATAAAAATAATTATATTTCGGTGAAGAATTTGATTATTTATATAAATAATTGAATTCTATCAACAAATTTTATTCCAGTTTATAAAAATAATTGAAATTCGGTGAAGAATTTTATTATTTACATAAATAATTGAATTCTTGCAAAAAATTTTATTTAAGTTTATAAAAATAATTGAATTCTTAAAAAGGACTTTGTTAAAATCTTTTTAAATATTTAATATTTTTCGAAGAATTTTATGAAACTTTGTATTTTAAATAATTGAATTGCAGTTAAATGTTTAATACTTATGAAAATAATTAAATTATTTCAAAGAAATTTATTGAAAATTATGTAAATAATTGAATTGTGAAATTTTCCAAGAAACTTGAAAATTTGACAATAATTTTTTTTTAATTTTTGAACAAAATTGAATTTCTGTGAAGAATTTTATTACTTTTGAAAATAATTTAATTCATATAATAATTTTTATTCAAGTTTATAAAAATAATTGAATTTCGGTGAAGAATTTAATTATTTATATAAATAATTGAATTCTTTAAAAGAACTTTGTTAAATTTTTTTTAAATAATTGAATTCTTACGACGAATTTTATAAAAATCTTTTTAAATAATTGAAATTTTTCAAAAAATTTTATGAAATTTTGTATTTTAAATAATTGAATTCCTGTGAAAATTTTATTACTTATGAAAATAATTGAATTATTTCAAAGAAATTTATCAATAATTTTGAAAATAATTGAATTCTTGTGAAATTTTCCAAGAATTTTATTAAAATTATTAAAACGAATTGAATTTCAGAGAAGAATTTTATTACTTTTGAAAATAATTTAATTCATGTAATAATTTTTATTCAAGTTTATAAAAATAATTGAATTTCGGTGAAGAATTTAATTATTTATATAAATAATTTAATTCTTGAAAAGAACTTTGTTAAATTTTTTTTAAATAATTGAATTCTTACGACGAATTTTATAAAAATCTTTTTAAATAATTGAAATTTTTCAAAAAATTTTATGAAATTTTGTATTTTAAATAATTGAATTCCTGTGAAAATTTTATTACTTATGAAAATAATTGAATTATTTCGAAGAAATTTATGAATAATTTTGTAAATAATTAAATTCTTGTGAAATTTTCCAAGAATTTTATTAAAATTATTAAAACTAATTGAATTTCAGAGAAGAATTTTATTATTTTTAAAGATAATTGAAACTTTGACGAGAATTTTTAAAAAATTTTAGAAAATAATTGCATTTCTGGAATCATTTATAACTTTTCTAAATTCAATTTTTTTTTATTATTTTTAATTAAAATTCGTCTACAAATCTAGTATTTATAAAAATTGTAAAAATTATTCTCTAAATAAATTCTAAATAATAATTTTCTGATAGTTCTTCAAGAATTAATCTATTTAAAAAGAAATTATTATTAGAAGTAGAAAAAAATTGAATGTTTTGTATTAGAATTCGTAGTAATTTCATAGTTTATGAGTGAAACAAAAAAATATCAAAATTTAGAGTTTTCTAATAAATTTTAAAAAATCAATTTTTTCCAGTACTTTTACTAAAAATCCCTGACTTTTCCCTGACCTGTGGCAACCCTGCTGATTTTTTATTGCTCTGAGAATTGAAGTTTAATTTTGAATTTTTTTTATTCAATAAAAGTTTTTGAACACAATTTAAATTATTCTCACAATAACTCTTTTTAATTATACAAAAAAAAATTGTTGAGGGTGTAAAATGGGTTCTCCACTTGAGAACGCCAAGATTGCCACCAGGTGGCGAGGAATCTGTTTTTATTAACTGAACTGCCATCTGACGGTGACCTTGACGTTCGCAGGTGGAGAGTGGCGTCTCCATATTGAATCTCAAGATGTTCGTCAATATTCGTAATTTTATAATTATTTAATAGTTTCTCCAACTTTTAGAACTTATTTTTCACTAAATAAATTGATATTTAAACAATCCGTTTAAGAAATAGTATCATTATTGTCTTTTTTAACGAAATAAGTAACTTATTTATGAAAATAGTATAGTGAAAAATAGTGTCAAAAAAATGAAAAATATGTCTCCATTTAAATCGCTAATTACAAATGGTGTAAACTTCACAGACACTTCTCACACAATTGAATAATAATAATTACTAATTCCACTCCAAATTGAATCAAATTTCAACTTTATCAACATAGTTTCATATTCATTAAGCCCTCATTAAAAGTGAAATCACGCCGTTAATCTGAATAAACTGGACTTCTGCACTGTGAATCATTTTTGCGGTATAGGTTATAATCTCCAGAGAAACAAAACGCTGATTTGAATCTAAATTACGCACGCTCGTAAAGTAGCTAATACGCGAAGGAGAAAGAGCGAGAGGGAAAGAGTGAGAAAGAGAGATAGGCGCACAAGACTTTGGGTTTAGTTGATTCACCACAAAATGTGGACCACACACTTTATTTGTCGGGCTGAACCGCAATTTCTTGATCGTGTCAAGCAGGTGGTCCACACACACCACGATTAATTGAGATGTAGGCAAAGAAATCGTTTTTATCCGCACATTTAACGCAGACTATTATTCTATATAAATATAGCCAAGAGAGAGAGAGAGAGAGACTACCTAAAATTCTGTCGAGCGAAAACTTGAATTCTTGACAAAACTATATAATGACTCAATCTTAAAATCCTGTTAGGTGTGTATAATATATACATATACGTGCGGATAGACAACGAGGAAAGTTACACGACTAAAGTTTTCCCAGTTTGCAACTTTCGTTAAATCGCTTTTAAGTACTTGGACTGAAAATTTACATGCTTCATTCCTATATATGCGCGCACCGTCAAGTTGCCAATGAGTTTCTGTTAAGCAAACCCCCTATAAACTCGCGACAGCAAAAAAAAAAAAATTAAGGGGACTCGCCAACTTTGTTCCAACAAAACTCTTATTAACTCCGAATACAAAAAATGCTAAATTAGCACCGAGTTTATTACAGATTTGTCATCTAATTTTTAAAATAGTTGTTATTTTTCCTATAGTGAAACACTTAAAACTGTTTAAACAATTAGAAAACTGATGCGCGTCTTTAGAGAATGAAAAAAACGCGCGTAACAAGTTGTTACGAAAGAACGATTAAGATTTGGTGTTAAAAGACAAACGATATAACAATGTCATCGGGTCGGTAGTTTACAAAGGTAAGAATGCGGATGAAGGAAAAAGAGAAAGAACTAATACACAGATGACTCGTGTAATGGCTGCTTTGGGATAGAGTCGTACAGCATCTCGTGTTCTGATCATCGTGATTGGCACGGGGACTGGTTTTTACCTCCTTACTGCATTTTAACTTTATACCTTCATGTGCCACGTTCACGCTGTAAAACACACATCCTGTGTTGTCACGACTGCAGTTTCGTGATTGCTGTGAGCGAAATGTGGCAAACGATAAGTGGCACATTTTAAACATAATTATAAACCAAGAGCCTGTCTCAATTTATAACCTTGACTTTTTAGCGTGAGATTTACATGGAAATACCGGTTTTTCCATTCCGATTAATAGAAATTTATTTTATCAATGATTTGTAAAAGACACTTTAGATATTGTCACAATTATTCTTAAGTATCTTTATATGCAGCGCCATGCACTGTTTTTCTGTCTCAATTTGATATCCGCAGAAAAATAGTGATGTTGAGAAACAGATTAAAAAATCATAGATGAGAAAAAGAAACATGGAGCGGGTTTCAATTTCAAAGTGCAGAGAGATCTTTAAATTCTTTTGCCGGACAAAATGAACAGTGAGACGTAGAAATCGAAAGATCGATCATTCACGCGATGCCCTCTGGGATGCGAAAGAAGCCCTCCCACGGCGAAACGAAAGTAATTACGAGACATAAGTCGCTCTGAGGCATTTTTCAAGATAGGCCCACGAATGGAAGAAAATGAAGCAGACAGACATTCGCCCTCAATGAATTTTTTTCTGCAATCTAATTAAGAAATCACTTCACAAGAAAAAATTAAACGTCGAAAACTGGAATTACTAATTCAAATAGAATAAAACCTTTTTTCGGAATAAGGCAAAAATTTGTAAATTTTTAGTCAGGCTAGTAATGTGGACTTTACTCTTGTTCTAATACCGATTGGTGCAAAAAAGGAGAAATATAGACGTCAAATTGACCAAATGAATGCAAATGAGTTATTATTATATATGGTTCGAAAAAGAATGCAAGATACAGACGAAAGGGAGGATGACGTTGATGTTGAGTCGGATGAATCGATCAACGAAATCGATCACTATATCAAAAGGATCCATGTCTCGACGAACGGATTTGCCCGAGTGTTGGATCAACGTTCGTCTCGATTAGACCGACGCTGATCAAGCCGTTTGAGTAATCCTTTTCATCTTCTTCCACGCTATAAGCCGGTTCACTTCATTATCATAAACATGCATCGTTTATCGAGGCACTCCACCGCGCATGTATAGTCTGTGCGAAACTTATGCCCCACGTCTCTAATAAGAGTAATTATCACTATAAATCAAATTAACGACATTCTTTATAATCATTCACTTCTGAATTTTAAATATTTGCATATTTTCTGAAAAATATAAATCAAAATTTACATTCCATTAGAAGAATTTCAAAAATCTTCTTCCTCGAAGCTCTTTCTTCGGAAGCATTTAAACCACGACTTGAATAAACAAAATGTCAAATTTTTTTCTTTTTGAAAGCGAAAATACGTATACACGACTTCTACTAATAAAGACGAAGAAACTAGAGGAAAAAAAGAGAAACTATCGAACTAGGGAAGAAACATTAAAGACAATGTTTGATCTAAAAAAAAAAATGCACCTGTTGAACAAATACAATCCATAGCTAAGAATTTATTACGACAAGAGTGTATATATACAGACATCGGTTTATCACTAAATGTACAAATCTTTTCGAAAAATTTCACATTTATGCCAATAACGAGAGTCACTTCTTATCAGATTATTACTATTTTCCCTCTGTGGGTTTGTTTGCGATCGTTTCCTGTGCGAGTTTGGGTTTGGTATTTAAAAATATCTTTCTTTTTTTCTCTAGAAAACATATAGAGGTGCGCGTGAAGAAAAGTCGTATGTGCTTAGCTATGTCGTTTGCTGATGTAGTTCTTCAGCTACAAGAGGACCGTTAGACACCAAAGTCAAGTAGGGTGCATCTAAAGATAAACCACGGCAACTGTTTACCAACGACCGACATCAAACGGCATACATACTCTCTCCACCAGGTAATGGACAAACTCAACAGGCTCAACTGAGAACAAGTCTTTTTTTCTTCACTCCTCTTCTTTTCTTTTGAAACATATATATGCTTTCAGACACAGTCAATCATGATTTACTAATTTTCAATAAAAATATAATCATTTAAAGTCGGATTCTGATTGACAGAATAATAAAGTGTTTACTACATACTTGTCCACTTATCAAGACGCTTTTATTCGAAATATATCTTTTGAATCGAGATTCTGTTTAGACTTTTGAGAAATCTTCTTTTAATATTAAAATATCAATTTCTACAAGTTTCCTAAGAATATAATTTCATTCGAATAAGGGTACAACTTTCTCATCAAAAGAGAAAGAAATTTGTTCGAATGTAGTCGATAAATATATAATTCAAACGACTTTAATCCTGATGGTCAATATGGATGATTGTAGTATGAATTGCCCGGGGAAAGGTTGGTTGTTAAGAAACTCCACGCACAGAGGACATAGGGTTTGACAAAACTGCCATCGGATTGCGCGCGTGCTGCAGTGAATGAAGGAGAGGTCGAGAATGATTGACGCCTGGTACAGAGCGACATATGCAAGTGACACGTGTTAGCCTGCAGACCACTCTGATCCATTCTAACACCCCATTGTATCCAACTCATACACCAGCAAAACTACCCTATCGTATCGTGATATCCTCGCAAAACCGTTTGACAGAAACACAATTTCATCAGTCGAAAACGAACCCAATGCCTTCCGATAAGAAGCATTTTTTGATCAAAATTTCCCATTCAATCAAAACACCACAGTTTTTCTAAGGATTTTCACCACAGTTTTTCTAAAGATTGAGACAAAACGAAGTTTTGTCTCAATCCTTAGAAAAACTGTGGTGAAAATGTTAAACAATATTTTCATGAAGCAGAAAAATATTCAATGTTTGAAGGACCTAAAATAAATGCATTATAGAAATACATCTCTGTAAGCAACATTAGAAGCAAAACTGTTTGTATAGATACAAAATGGATATACGATGCCTGATGGAGCATCATCGTAAATAAATATAGGCGTAAATAGGAAGGACTGAGAGGAAAGTTTGTTGGGCTAAAGGTTAAACAAACGTGTGCGGGTATCCCAAAGTAGAATACAGAGAGCGAGTCGATCCCTGAAGAAGCCGGAAAACCACGTTTTACTCCCTGGGTGCGCGATCTCCCGGATATGTCGCTAAGTAACTAAAGGGGATTGCTGGCACGTGGGGATAAAATTATGTAACACATTAATTATTGTCGACGACTCACTAATGACTTTTTAACGAGCCCTAAAAGTGCACAATTCCCTCGGGACTCTCATCCTTATAAAAAATATAGCGGAAACTGTTTACAAATTCCTTTTCTCCACCCTTGTTTCTTCTAAATCTTTGAGAAACACTCGAATTAAAAAAGACTCGAATAATCGAAATTAGTAACATTTTTGCTAACCAAATAACCCAAAAAGTTTTTCCACTGGAGCAAAATGAAACCGAAAATATTTGCGAATTCCAGGAATCACCCCCGAAAAGAAAGAGGCGTGAAAAAAGTGCAAAGAAACCACGCGAACTTCCTGTATGCAGTGCTTCCGGTATATATATACACAGTGCAAGTAAACTGTGTATACATAATACGTGCGAGAGTGCAAAAGCGATAGAAAGGGTGCAACCTGCAACCGCCACTGCTGAATGTAAAGCCTACTATGGGAACCGAAACCATGAAAGTTCGTCTACCAACACTCGAAAATGCGCGCACTATTATTTGCGTACGTGAGAATGTAGGATACATAATCAGCTTTAGTTTACACATATACACCAAGATTGAATATACTTGACCAAAGAATACCCAGGTTCTTCTTGCACGAAACCAGATATCCCTATATGTTCACAGCGCCTCCCTCATATCTTCTGTCATAATTCCATTTATGTCCAACCGCCCTCAATTGCTAATTTCAGAATTGCTTTCCACCTTTTATATTATAAAAATCCAAAACATTCCATAAAAACGTATTAGATTTTACTTTAGTTCTTCCCCATTTCGAGATATGTGTATACGTCTATTGAAAATTTTTGGTAAGAGGACGTTTAGTGCCTTTTGTCCTCGGGCTTGTGGCAGGGCGCCTCTCCCTTTAACAGATGTTCTCACACGAATGGAGACATTTTCGAAGGATACATCCCTCGGGGGATAGAGAGAGAGAGAGAGAAAGTGAGAGAGACGGTCTCGAGAGTAATCCGGTATACTTGTACTCTGGATTTCTATGCTGAGGGAATCGGAACTGAGACCTAATTTTCTCCTTGGTTTACGAAAAGTGTACCTGAGTATTCTCAAGTGTACCTGAGGTCGTTTAAAGGATCGATACATTTTTACGAGTCTTAACTTGACGAATGTCACAGGATGTCTGTATCATCGAGCGGAATTCTTAAGGATTCCACACACAGCCTTTGGCTTAACTGTGGTCCTTCAGTGCGGGCGCGGACATAAAAAGATCTTTACAAGTACTCTTTGACACTTCTATTGAAAATTCCGTCCGAATATTTGTATATTTCAATCCTTGGCCATCACAAAAGAATTGGAGAATTTTATGCGCAAATTGTAGAAAAAAAGAAATATACATTCGAACGAGTGGTTTCAACGACTGTATGATTTTCCACTTCAGGAAGTCTATCAAAATGCTTAGAACTCGAGGGTCCTTCAAACTAGTACAATAAAGAACGAACAAAAAGGATTAGAAATCAATTTAAATTTCTTAATTACCGACTTTTAGGTCAAGAATCTTTGAATACATGTTAGGTTATGAATACGATTACAAGAACATTCTCACTATGCAAAATCATGCTGCTCAATACATCAGTAAGAGATATGTTACTGGCACGCTTCACAGATGGTTGAGAAGTCCTGACATGATTATAGACTACCTTCTCTTTAGGATTGATTGGCTTTAGTCCTTTGATTACGGATTAAACTCTCGGTAATCGAAAAAGCCAATCAAGGAAAAAAGGTTCAACTCGCACGTCAAAATATTTCAATTCCACATGTATGAAACATTAATTTGCTCAAGAGATAATATTTAAAGTATGTAATCTGTTAAAGCAAAAAGAAGCTCTCAAACCCGTTAATCAGACCAAATTATCAAAAATTGCATTAACTTAAATTAAATCAGCGATAAAAGGCTTCAACGGATCTTTATTCAATTTCAACTCTAAAAGCTAATTATTTTTCTCAGCAGGAATTTTCGCAAATTACGACACCTTTTGTCGAGACACTACCGCTCGGTAATCCTTTAGAACATTAAAAAAAAAAAGAATCAAGTAATTTCGCGCAGGGAAAACAGATACTAGCTTCCGGTTCCTCTCGTGCGGTGGTCACTTGACAATAACTCTTAATGCGCAAGAGACATCGTAATCTACCTTCTTCCCTCGCAGCAAAGACTCATCCTCTAAAACCTAAAAGTCTCCCTGGAGTGTGCGCAAATGAAAAATAATACAATCCTAACGGCTCATCAACCTGCCAACCGCAGTTTTTCGAGAGTTACCATAGGCTCAATAAATCTCCCGTTGGCTGCCGTGAGAAAAAAATGTCGACCGGATGCAAAACCTGTGAAAAGCACGTCGGCTGCTTTTGAGAATTTGCAAGCGATTATTTTACCTTCCCTTTCTCTTTCGAAATGAAGAAGGAAAAAAAAGGAACATATTCACGAGAGGAACATTCTATTATATATATATGTCGTTTTAGCTCATTCTTCACATTTGCAAAACTTTCATTGCGAACCAAGGATATGACAGGATATAATCATTATTATTATAATTATAAGAATAATTATTGCTATTAATGGAAATATAAATTCCGACTCTAATTCTCTCTCTATAGAGAGAAAGGATGAAAGATAAAGAGAGGAATCCGCAAGTCACCAGCATTTGGAGATTATTTTTCGCACATGTATCAATAAGGTGCGCAACATGTACAAGTTTTGATTAAAACACTATGAAGCATGATTAAATGCAAATATTTTAGTCCCGTAAAGCACTTATCTGCAGTAAATGCGAGTGTTATTCGACAGATGGTAAAATACAGGCGTATAAAACGTGCCTGGCCACGCATCACTGAACTTATATATCAGGATCTCGAGCAAACATACCATTAAATTTTGAAAGAGTACTTCGTGCAAAATTGCTCGCCTGATTTCGATTGTATCACAAAGCTTGGATTTTATTTCACGAGTATTGTGTTAATTAACCTTTTGTGCATATTGCAAGTGTTATAAAAAAGAGTTACTTGAGAAATCCAGCGCATATAATTTATACCTTCTCTCGCCTAAAGAAAACGGCAAAGCTTAAATCATGATTCTTTTCTTAAAATCAGATTTTTTTTTTATTTAAATCAAATTTTTTCTGGAGCTTGCTTTTTTAGGGATGACAATAAAAAAATATCTTTATAATAGAAGCAATAAAGATCTTAATTTAAATCATGATTTGAATCAAGTTGATTTAAATCATAACAGTTTTCAGGGTTGTCACGCTTTTGCTCATTTCAAATTCCCTGACTTTTCCAAGTTTAAAACTAAATTTTTTCAGATTTTTAAAACTTGACTCTAAAGAATACTCTGATTCAGTTTAAAAATTATTACTTAGAAAAATTTTGAATTATTTCTTTTTTAAATAAATATTTAATCATTATTATTTTTCCATAAGAATTAAGATTTTCAAAAATTTCAAATTCAAACCTTCTTGAAATTAAACAACTTATAAAAATTTGTTATAAAACATGAAGAAATCTATCACTCCGACTCTTCGACTCGGAGCAATCGATATCTTCATGTTTTATAATAATTAAAGATGACTGAGTGATAAAATCATTATTTTACATTATAAAAATATTGTAACTGTAACTTCTTCGAAATTACTTTCACCACTTCAATCAATTATTATTTTACAAAATTTTCAACTAAAATTCTTCTTGAAATTAATTACTTTTATTAATTATTAATTTTGCAAAAATTTCTTTGTACATTTTCCATTAAACTTTTTAAAAAGTTTGAACCTTTTTAAAATTCAATTATTTCTAAAAATTCACGTTATAATGCTTTTATAATATTCAATTATTATCTAAAATTTTAAATAAAATTCATATTCAAATCAATTTTCATTAGAAAATTTAACGAGAATTCAATTATTTAAATACAAAAATAAATAATTCATTGAATAATTGAATGTTTCTAGAAATTTAATTCTTATAAACAATTTTATCAACAAATTTTTAAATAATTGAATTTTTTCGACGAATTTTGATGAAATTTTTAAGAATAATTGTATTTTTCGAAGAATTCAATTGAATTTGTATTAAAAATAATTAAAAATCTGCGATGAGTTTTATTATTTGTGAAAATAATTGAATTCCTAAAACGAATTACATTATTTTCATAAATAATTGTGAAATTTGTATTGTTCATGAAAATAATTGAAATATTGTGATGAAATTAATATAAAATTTGTAAGTAATTGAATTCCGGACAAATTTATACTTTTCATGAAAATAATTGAAATTTGCCAAGAATATAATAATTTATTAAAGAATTGCCTGTTTCTTAAAATTAAATATATTCACAAAGAATTTTATAAAAAAAATGTTAAATATTTGAATTCTTTCGACAAATCTTAATAAAAATTTTTAAGAACAATAACATTTTTCAAGGAGTTCGATTCAAATCGTATTAAAAATAATTGAATGTCAGTAAAAAAAATTTGATTGAATTGAGAACATTTTTTGAAAATAATTGAAATTTTTCCAAGAATTTTATTAAAATTTTTGAAAATAATTGAATTTTGGAGAAAAATTATATTATTTATAAAGATAATTGAAATATTGAAGAGAATTTTTTTAAACTTTTGATCATAATTGAATTTCTGCGAAGAATTTTATTATACCTTTGAAAATAATTGAATTCTTGAGACGAATTTTAATATTTCTTTTTAAATAAAATAATTGAATTCTTTTGTGAAATTTTATTGAAATAGTAAATATTGAAAATAATTGAATTTTAATAAATTATTAAAATTAATTAAATTTTTGCGAAGAATTTTATTAAAATTATTTTGAAAAAAAAATTGAATTGTTAAAAAAAATTTCATCGAAATTTTTGAAAATAATTTAATTCTTTCCAGAAATTTAACTACAAATGTATTGACAATAATAATACTTAAATTCTAATAAATAAATTATAAGGCTTTTTAAAATAATTGAATTTGCTTGAAGAATTTTAATAAAATTGTTAAGAATAATAACATTATTGAAGGAGTTCGATTAAAATTATTGTATTAAAAATAATTGAATCTCAGTAAAAAAAATTTGATTGAATTGAGAACATTTTTTGAAAATAATTGAAATTTTTCCAAGAATTTTATTAAAATTTTTGAAAATAATTGAATTTTAGAGAAAAATTTTATTATTTATAAAGATAATTAAATTTTGAAGAGAATTTTTTTAAACTTTTGACCATTATTGAATTTTTGCGAAGAATTTTATTACTTTTGAAAATAATTTAATTCTTGAGACGAATTTTAATATTTCTTTTAAAATAATTGAATTCTTTTGTGAAATTTTATTGAAACAGTAACTAGATATTGAAAATAATTGTTTCATGAATTATTGAAATTAATTATATTTCTACAAAGAATTTTATTAAAATTATTTTGAAAAAAAAATTGAATTGTTAAAAAGAATTCGATTAAAATTTTTGAAAATAATTTAATTCTTTCAAGAAATTTAATTAAAAATGTATTGACAATAATACTTAAATTCTAATAAATAAATTATAAGAAGTTTTTTTTAAATAATTTAATTTCTTTGATGAATTTTAATAAAATTTTTAAGAATAATTACATCTTTCGAGAAATTCTATTAAAATTGTATTAAAAATAATTGAAATTCTACGATAAATTTGTATTGTCCATGAAATGAAGATAATTAAAAACCTATAAAGAATTTTATTATATTTATGAAAATAATTGAATTGATAAAAATTCCCTGACTTTTCCAGGTTTTTTCAAGATTTATAAAATTCCCTGACATTTCTAGGTTTTCCAGGTTGCGTGCAAAGTTATTTTATAGCACTAAGTTCCTAAAAATTAGGAATTAATATTTTTGATTTAGAACATACATATATATTTAGTATATCCATACGGTAAAGTTGCCAAACAAGTGATTCTATCTCCACATTGACCCTCGCGTCAAACATCTATAATAAATCATAAAAAAAAGAGAGTAAAAACGGTGTCGAACGAGTTTTCGCTCCACGGGAGCGGAAAAGGATCCTGATTACTGCTTCAGCATCACTGTGCATCGGGTTTAGGTTTACAAAATGTCATTATTTACCATCAATATCGGACAAATTTGTTTCGTTTTGATATCTCTTTCCTACAAATAAAAAGTTTTTGCAATATTTTCCCTCTTCCAAATGGCACTTACACATTTTACATATATATATATATATATGCGAAAGAGAGGGAGAGAATAATTACATTATAATCTCGAGAGGAATTAAAATTTTAATTTTTTAAATTTACTTTATGAAAAATGCGTGAAAGAAATAAATTGAATCAAGTAATTTGAGAGATGTTGTAATACTGTTTGTGACTGAATCTCAAGGGATAGAAACACATCATTAAAGTTGTTGTTGCCCCGTCTGGCAACTTTATGAGCACCAGAGAGGTACTATAAAATAGCGGGTGATACGCTATTGCTATTTTCCCTTCACGCTGTGGCTAAATAAAATTACTCTTTTTCAAACTTTAATGTCTATATACATCCAGAGAAACAAAAAAAGGGGAATAAAATCGAATATTTAAAAAAAGACAGTAAAACTACTCAGGTGTGAATTTTTCGCCACCAAAAATCTTTTAAAATCATTTCTTCCGATTATTTTCATAATACAGTGGAACCTCGATTATCCGAACCTCTGTTATCCGAAACCTCTATTATCCGAACCGAAAATCATTTTATCCGAATTTCTATTATCCGAACTTTTTTTTTGGCTATCCGAATTTTAAAATTTATTTTCTCTATTTATTTTATTACTTATGTTTGTTTCTGCCAAAAAAGTCTTAAAAAAATTATATATTGTGTTTTATTAATATATTATTATAAATTAATATATATACTTATATATCTTTGAAAAATGTATTAAATTAAATATGTATGTTCAAATATATATATCAAATATATATGTTCAACTGTCCAATTTTTTTACTTTAATTATGAAAAACATTAAAACCTCTATTATCCGAATTTTCGATTATCCGAATCAGGCCGTGCCTAGGTTAGTTCGGATAATCGAGGTTCCACTGTATATACTCATGATCCAGAATTTGTCCGACCAAAGATTTTAAGCATAAAACTACATTTTCGAGAACGAAAGAAATTATTATCGAACAAACATTAAATAATACATATATACTGATGAATAACGACGAGCAATAGTAATTTACTTTTTTTATATTTGTGCGCTTGAAAATCTGGGCAAACTACTTTTTTATATAGTCGAATGAAGCAGAAAGATTGTAAAAGCAACTGTGGCGCCGAGAAAAAGATTTCATTCAAAAGAGAGACTCTTTCCGTTAGTGGAGAGATGTGGAAAAAGGGAATAGGAAAAGAAGAAGGGTCGAAAGAAATTCTTTCCCTTTTAGAGGGAATCATTGCCGACAGCAGGTGAGATGTATGTGTGTGGCATAACGACACTTACAGAGGGTTCAGTCAGATGCAGTTCCTATTCCCTTTCAGAATTAATTGTTCTTTCAAATTTTGAGCAACCAATTCCCTTTTCTAAATAAATACAAAAGAAGAATTTTCTATCAAAAAAAACATCTCTCATCGTTCTTTAATTATATATACTTTATACTTTGTAACAGAAAAAAGTAATAATTTCGCGACAAAATAATTGTCTAAATGGTTCATAAGGGATGTAAAATCAATTGAATTAAAATTAATTCCTTGATAAAAATTTAATTATTTTCCTACAATTTTTTGATTTCTGTATTTTTTTACAAAAAAAAAAATACTTTTTTAAATTTTAATAAAATTCCTAGAAATTTTTCAATTATTTTCTGGAATTCAATTATCTTCAAATTTTTTTAAACAATTGTTCTTCTCAAATTTAATTATTTCTATAAATAATAAATATATCTTTTGCAAAATGCAATTAATTTCTCCAATTTTTTACCTAAAATTACTCAAAAATTTAAATAATTCTTGTTAAATTAATATTTAAATATCATTGTTACTTCTACAGTGAATAAATAAACTTTTTAAAATTAAAGTTTTAAAGTTCGAAATCTTCGGAAGTTTAATTAATTATAAAAAAATTGATACTGCTACTTTCCCAAAAGTCAAATATTTTCTAAATTTTTAACTAAAATTAATCTCTTAATCAATTTTTCAATTAATTTTGTGAATTCAATTATTCAATAAAAAAGGAAGTGTCACTAAAAATTAGTCTAAAATTCTAATTTTTTTGACTTAATTTCACAAAATTTCAATTATTTAAAAAATTTTCAAAAAAATATTGAAAAAGTCAATTAATTTAAGAAATTAATTAATTAATTATTAAAAAATTTAAACTGAGAACACTTTCAAATATAATTATTTATAAAAATTTCAGTTTAGTGCCTTTTCAAATTGAATTACTTAAAAAACTTTCAATTTAAAACCGATAAAAAATCAATTACTTATAAAAATCTTATATCAAAGCTCTTTTAAATTCAATTATTTATTAAAATTTTCATTTTAATTTTTTTGAAATTCAATTATTTATAAAAATTTCAATTTTAATCTGTTTGAAATTCAATTATTCTTAGAAATTTAAATTTAATTATTTTATAAAAATTTTAATTCAAACCCCTTTTAAATTCAATTATTTATGAAAATTTTCATTTTAATTTTTTTGAATTTCAATTATTTATAAAAATTTCAATTTTAATCTGTTTGAAATTCAATTATTTTTAGAAATTAAAATTTAAAACTTTTTTAAATTCAATTATTTATGAAAATAAAAATTTAAATCCCTTTCAAATTCAATTATTTATAAAAATTTTCATTTTAATTTTTTTGTAATTCAATTATTCTTAGAAATTTAAATATAAAATTGTTTTAAATTCAATTATTTTTAGAAATTGAAATTTAAAACTTTAAATTTAAATTTAATTATTTTATAAAAATTTTAATTCAAACCCCTTTCAAATTCAATTAATTAAAAAAAATTTCAATTTAAATTCAATTATTTATGCAAATTTTCATTTTAATTTGTTTGAAATTCAATTATTATTTATAAAAATTTCAATTTTAATCTGTTTGAAATTTAATTATTTTTAGAAATTAAAATTTAAAACGTTTTTAAATTCAATTATTTATGAAAATAAAAATCTAAATCCCTTTCAAATTCAATTATTTATAAAAATTTTCATTTTAATTTTTTTGTAATTCAATTATTCTTAGAAATTTAAATATAAAATTGTTTTAAATTTAATTTATTATTTTTAGAAATTGAAATTTAAAATTTTTTTAAATTGAATTATTTATAAAAATTTTCAATTTTAATTTTTTTTTAATTCAATTATTTATAAAAATTTCAATTTTAATCTTTTTGAAATTCAATTATTCTCAGAAATTTAAATTTAATTATTAAGATCCTAAATTTCTGAACGTTCAAATGAACGAAATTTATTTATTTCTTCTCCAAATTAAATTTTTATTGCAATTATTTTGCATTACTATCCAAAAAATTAATTACTGAGTTTCCAAGCGTAAATATTTCAGTTTTTAAATTTGTTTGTGATTAGTAATTTATTAAAATATCTTCAATAAAAAATATATTTCGTTCATTTGAACGTTCAAAACTTGAGGATCATTAATTATTTTATAAAAATTTTAATTCAAACCCCTTTCAAATTCAATTAATTAACAAAAAATTTCAATTTAAATTCAATTATTTATAAAAATCTTATATCAAAGCTCTTTCAAATTCAATTATTTATGAAAATTTTCATTTTAATTTTTTTGAAATTCAATTATTTATAAAAATTACCATTTTATTCTTTTTAAAATTCAATTATTCTTAGAAATTTTAATTGCAATCACTTTGAAATTGAATTATTTATAAAAATTCTTAGAATTTTTCAATTAAAAGTATGCGAAATTAAAATATTCAAAAATTTCAATTTGAGCAATAAAATTTTAATTTCGATGAAGAAATAAATAAATTTCGTTCAATTGAACGTTGAGAAGGAAAAATGGAAATACTATACTTCTACAGAGTAATTGAAATTTTTTTAAATTTTGAATTTGAAACCTTCATAAAATTTACAAGCAGCAGGAATAAAAAAATTGTAAATTCCAACAAAATTTAATTTCAGAACAGAATCATTTTGACTAACTGTTTATTTACTCAATTCCTAACCTAAAATTAAAACAAGAATAAATCTGCGTTCTACCAGCCTTAATTCTCGAAGATTAAGAAAAATGTTGATTTTTCTCAAGGAATAAGGAAGTACTGGATTAAGGGGGAAATTTGTCTCTCGTGTGGATATATAAGATTGAAGAGAAAAAAAGTTACAATTACCTATTAGTCTCGTTTAATTAAAGAAGAATCAAAAGAAATTTAGGGGGACCTTCTTATACGACTTATTTCCCTTTTCTATGGTGAGCCCTTTAGTTGTCCAACGACGCACTAAAAATAGTGCGGGCCATCAATCAGGAGGTCGACAACCCTCATCGGCCCACACCGTGTTCGTACAGTCGAACAAATATATATACACGAATAAAGACGCTCAGTGCCTATATTTACACTTTTATGTACGCAGAGTGAATCGCATTTCATGAACACAACTTGAAACAGTTGAATGAATAGAAATTCCAAACACGCATATTTCATTTCAAATAATTCCCCGTTTCTTTGCTGTATTATGGGTATACAACACTTTTCAAAACAATGAATGCATTTCAGACCAAAGTATATTTGCTTTTTCAAAATATAATATATATTTGAATTATTTTCAAAAGAAGCAAATTATTCCCGGTCTGCTTTGATGTTTAGGTGTGCGGGCATACAAAAATAACTTGTTGAATTCTTTCGGAAGATTGAATATGAATTTGATTTACATTTTGGGTAAAATTGGAATTTACTCATAGCATAGTTTTGAGCGTTAAATATGCTTCATTCTTGACGTATAACTTCCGAGTTATCGGAGCTCCCTCTCAGACTCTCCCTTGGTTCGAAAAGTTTTAGCGAAGGTGTTAACTAAATTTTGGGAAAGTTTGGTTAACTAGGAAAGTTTATAGTTGCTTATGGGAAAATGATTTCATCTCGTTTCCACGTATAGTTATATGGTGAGATAAATTCTTTTAAACACACATGATTAGATGTATTAGCTGATCGATGACTATTAGATTGGATGATTATAATGAATAGTCTGATAATCACTGAGGCATGAATCAGTTAAAATCGTTTTTTGCTAGACTGTATCAATGACCAGGTATATCTAAGTGAACACGATCCCTTTTAATTGCAGAGTCGCCTTGGAATCCTCTACAGGCGTTGATTAAAAGCTTCCTCATGCGTGTGCACCCTGAGGCTACCAAGCACGCCCCGTGTCTGGTTTCCTTTTGCAAGGTACTATATATCCTCTGAAGCTCTTGTCATTGCCATTCAGAGTTTTGCCTTGATGACATCCCTCTTTATCACTAGAAAATCTATATTGTCACGTCTATATATTGTTTGAAATGAGAAATTTCTAATTTAACATTATACATCTGGAAAGAATTTTTTATTTCTCCCACGCGCTTTTCGCAACATTATCTCTTAGTTCCAATCATTTCTTTTAATGAAAAATTAAGCCGCATATTTCATCTATTCATTTTGCTAATTTAACACGAATGTTACAGATGAGGCTGAAGTCCACAACGTTTTTAAAAACGAAAACACAAAAAATAATGGGACGCTATTTTTCTTTTTGATTATAAATCATGTTATTTTTTAATAATTGTATCCTTAGTGACAATTAATTTTTTAAAAACTAAGGCACATGAAAATTAGAAGGTTCCTGAAGTTGTTGATATCGATGCTCAGTATCGAAAACTATTTTTTCTTATTTTTTTTCGTGATAAAATATTAACAAATTTCACTTCTTTCATTCACCTAGGGAGTAAAAAACTTTTTAAAAATACATTTCGAACAACAAACTTTTGGAAAAACCGTTTTACATTCTTTCGTTTTCATGATAAAAATATTTTTCAATGCTGCGCATCGAGGGCAACTTCGGGGACATAAATAAGAGATGAATTTAATTGGGAAAAAAGTTCTTTTTTGATTTTTCGTTTTTAAAAACTTTGCGGCAAAATTTATAATTTTTTTGACAATTTTATAATTAATTATTTTCGGGATTTCAATTACTTACACAACATTATAATTAAAATTTTTCAAAAACCTATAATTTTTACAAAATTTCAAAAATCATTTAT
The DNA here is from genome assembly GCA_032872505.1 of Leptopilina syphax. Lineage (NCBI taxonomy): Eukaryota > Metazoa > Arthropoda > Insecta > Hymenoptera > Figitidae > Leptopilina > Leptopilina syphax. Next base: position 11,392,581 of record CM065470.1, read on the forward strand.
CCAAAAATTTAATAATCTTGCTAAATAAATATTTAAATATTTTTAAACATTATTAACATTTTTTCCATTATAATCTTTTTGAAATCCAATAAATTATAAACATTTCAATTCTAAACCGCTTTGAAATTCAATTATTTATAAAAACTTCAATTTAAAATACTTTCAAATTCAATTATTAAAAAAACTATCAATTTAACACTCTTTCAAATTCAATTATTTAAAAAAATTAAATTTAAAACACTTTTTCATTCAATTATTAAAAATAATTCAATTTAAAACCCTTTTAAATTCAATTATTTATAAAAAATGTAATTCAAAGCCCTTTCAAACTCAATTGTTTATAAATTTTCCATTTTAACTTTTTTGAAATTCGATAAATTATAAAAATTTCAATCTAAAACTAATCTAAAAATTAAAATTTAATTATTTATAAAAATTTTAATTCAAAACTCTTTTAAATTCAATTATTTAATTAAATTTCAATTCATAATCCTATTACATTCAATTATTTAAAAAATTTTAATTTAAAACCCTTTGAATTTAATTATTAAAAAAATTTCAATTGTAAACCGCTTTAAAATTCAATTATTTAGAAAAATTTTATGGCAAAGCCCTTTCAAATTCAATTATTTACAAAAATTTGCATTTTAATCTTTTTTAGAATTTAATTATTCTTATAAATTTCAATTTAAAACTGTTTTAAGTTCAATTATTTTTAAAAATTTTCATTTTAATTTTTTTGAAATTCAATTATTTATAAAAATTTCAATTTTAATCTGTTTGAAATTCAATTATTTATATAAATTTCAATTTAAAACTCTTTTAAATTCAATTATTTATAAAAAATTCCAATTCAAAACCCTTTCAAATTCAATTATATATAAAAATTTTAATTGAAAACTCAAATTCAATTATTTTTAAAACTTTAGTTTAAAACCTTAAATCCAACATTTTCAATTTATTAAATCAATTAAATTGATTTCAATATTTGAGGCAAATACTATTTAATTGATTTAAATAAAAATTATTAGATGTAAAATTTTTAAATGTAAAATTTTTTTTTGGTCAACGACAAGTAATCTATTATTTAAATCAAATAAATTTGTTTTCAGTGTAATTAACATTTTTCTCTAAATCAATTATTTTGAATAATTTTCAGAAAGTTTTTTGAAAATTCAATTATTTAAATACAAAAAATACTGTTTTTTTAATAAAAATTGAAACTGTAATTTTTCAAGTTTTTAAGGTGACCACGTACGGTTATTTTTCACACTTTGAAAACTAAGATAAGTTTATATAAAAAAAAGTGCGGTATTTTGTTGGAATAATTGGAAGAAAAATAAAAAAAGTCGAATTTTTTTAAAATATAGTTGATTTTGTAGATCTTATTTTTGGAATTAAAGGTAAATTTTTATGGTTGAAAAATGTTCCCATTAATAGTCGAAAAAAGTTTTAAAAAAAGGACCACTGAGAAGAAGATATGTTTTCCGGAAGAGTTTGTAAATTTCTGCTTGAGCAAAGCGAGAGCAGCAATTTACAAAACTCTTCCGGAAAACATATTTTCTTTTCACTCTTGGTTCACAAAAGTCCAAAAAAAACAATACAAAATATCGATTCGTTGCTGATTAAATATCGCAATAGCTATATACTCACTTGAATTCCGCAGATTTTTACCGCAAAGAAAAAAAAAGAATAAAGAAAATCGTATTTAAAAATCATGAATTTATTTTCCCATTTTTTTTTAGCAATCGCAAAGGTGTGCATCGAAAAGGAAGAGATCGACTTGAATTCGTGAAATGGAAGACGTTTGGAGCATCGATTTCAACTTTTTATACGTTTTCCCGCTTTCTGGTTCAGTGGAGGAACTATTGGCGCCGCACACTGAAAATGAGATATATACATAAACTCCCTGACAGCTAAAGCGCGACTGCCTTGCTTCAATGAACAGACTGACAAGTTTTCTTTCTTTCTTTCTTTTGCTTTTTTTTTTCTTCTTTTGAGGTAAAAAGGTAAGAAATAACTTTATCAGTGATGCGCATAAAATGCACGGCAATAGGAAGGAGTTCATCCATCATAAGACGCGAGAAAGATGTATACACATCTCATCGGAAAAACTTTGCAAGGGAGAGAAGGTGGTATCTCTCATTCTCGTTTCAAAGATATCGCGTGTGAGGATGAATGAAAGACAGAAACGAAAAGTGGCATTCTTCGGCAAGCTGCTACACTTTGTGAAAATAATATTCTACCTTGTTCTCTCTTAGTCATTGATATTCTCATGTATGTTTTCTTTGGGAATATCTTCAAAATTGCTTTGAAAAAAGAAGTTTGTAAAAAAAACTTTGTAAAAAAACTTTGTATACGAAAATAAACTGTATGCTGATTAGAAGACTGTAGCTTCTTCAGTTGACTGTGGAATTGAGACTGAATCACTAACGGAAAGAAGAAAAAGAAGATGGTCACAAAAAGAAATATATTTCTTAATTCGGAAATTATCATTTGAATAGCTTTTCTTCTAGTACTAAGATTTAAAAGACTAAAAAGACTAAAAAAAAACTAAAAAGACGAAGAAGACTAAAAAGATAACAAAGATTTACAAAAGAATTGACCAAAAAATCACCAAAAATAGAAGACATAACTCAGTTTATAGAATATCTAAGTTTAAAAAAGTAAAAATCTAATAAACGAATTTCTAAGTTTCAAAGTACCGCTACGCTTTTAAGATTGGATTCATTTCCTAGTTACAATTGCAGAGCAGTCAGCATTATAACTTTTAAAGAAAACTAATGAGAATAAGTTGAGAAGATTCTTCTGCGGGATTGTGAGTGTGTGTGCAGCATGAAAGCTTACTTGAAAGTTAATTCTCTGAATAAAAATGATTACCGTTCCGGATAAATCTTTTAATGGCCAGGTCTTGCTTGCGAGTAATACATTTTTTTCTCAAACTCTCGAATGCTACTGAGAGTGCACCACACACACACACACACATATGTACATATAAGTTTTGTTTGAGCTGCTGGTACTTGCAAGGATGCACGCATTACGTACTGTCGTTGACGCAGCTTGGAAGGCGGTCTTTTGTTCATGATACAATCGTGCGCAAAAGTCGTATCACGGCTTGCCTCTCGTAAAAGAATTGTTTCCCAGCAAGGAGTGAATTTCTCCTGAAGTCATATAAATCCTTTTGATGGACAAAGACAAAAACAAAAAAAAAAAGAAAAGAGTCATCGTCAATGCGCCTCTCGTGAGAAACTAATTCTGATTCTCTTATAATCCCTTGTTTTCATTTAATTTTTATAATCAACTTTCTCGTTGGAAATAATAAACATTGTTAAAGGTAAATTGTAAAGACAAATTGTAAAGACAAATTGTAAAGTGCGAAATAGAGAACTTGACTAATTTTTCCTTCAAAAATCGACTTGTGTTACATGTTGCCATGAGACGGATTTTGAATGAGTGTGTACACGTCATCGAGACCCCTTGTTACCTGACACTGGACTCTCTTATGTCGAGGGTACTGAACCTGTGGTACTTTCACGTCTAAAATCCCCCTCTTGTCTCACAAAAATCTAGCTACCCTTATAGACTTGTGGCCTTGCAGCACATTGCAGCAGCAGCAGCAGTACAGCAATAGCAGCAGACTATATCTTGTCGTTAATATTCTCTATAGGGGTTTTCTGATAAACGACTCATTATGTCCGTTTCATTCCGAGACTATATCGAGGGTGAATATACTGCTTCTCTCACCACACGAAACACTTAAAGTACCATATAGCCAGCTCATTGTTCCAGGGCGTCGAATGCAGACAAGGGTTGCCAAATGCGATAGCCAATTGCCCTCCGACAATTCGATTTTCGAGCTTATCTTGTTTCTGCACGATCGCTTCAAATAAGGACTGGAGAAAATCTAATTAAATGTTTATTAAACCATCAAAATGAAATTCCCTCTTCATTAATATATTGTACTTATAGCAGAAGTTATACAGTAACATTTATATTCTTAAAATATAAATATTTGCGTCAACTCTGGATTATTTTATGCAGAAAAGCTTGTTTTAGAAGTATTTTAGCATTTTTAGTTGTTTGAAAAATTAGGCATAAAATTGGGACCCTGATTGCAGAAGCTGATCGGTGTTGAACGTTTAAATTTATAAAGTAAACGAAGTGTGAAGTTATTTGGCCTTTGATAAACGAGCGATAATAGAGTCACAGGATGAACTTGTCAGTTTGTGTTAAAATGCGATTCGGTCCTACTGCGTGTCAGTCTCGGACTTTGAACGATTTGCGAAACTCGTTTGCACGTCGTATTAGCGACTCGCTCCTCTCTGCCCTATGTTGTTGAATTTATATTTTGCGTATACCTGGAAAGTAAAGAAGTTTCTTTTCTAAAAGATATACACTCTTTCCACTTTGTTGTTGGAAAGAGGAGAGTATATCTGCAAGAGAGTATATAGTTCCTATTTCACAGATTATCGCGCAGCCTTTCAATGGTCGTTACTCAGGAATTACGCTTTGATCCGTGCGCTTCGACATCACAATACCAGGTCGCATTTTATTCTGCACTGGTATACAACAACTGTACCTTTTCCTCCACTCGAGACTCGAGAGGAGATGAGGAGATCTCACGAGGAGTTAGAAACTTTAGAAAACCTGTTTATATAAATATATACACTCAAGTATTATATCCGTGCTATCATTTTGATAATTTCTTTGTGAGAAAAGGCGTGAGAATAGCTATTGGGTTTTTTTTTCTATTTTTCCGATATTGAAATACAGTTATAATTATAATTGCGGTGTTTCTCTTTTTGCGGTGAGTTTTTCTTTATTAATTCTTAATGAGGTACTTTATGTCGTGCATACTTTTTCCTTGCGCGTGAGTCCAAGTTGGTTAAGTACATCGCGCCATATTAGCGTGCCTAAAATTTGCACTCGTGCAGATAACGACCCTTGAAAGTTTCAAAGCGAAAACAGAAATTCAAGGGCGTTACCGCAATTCGTCCTCTCTTTCTCGGCTCTTTCTTGTACAAATTTAAAGATGCTAGCTGTTTCTTTCTGCGATGTGTATATCGTTCACTTTAATTTGTCACATTAGAGAAAGAATAATTACTTTTGTTTCATAATCTTCACAGGGTTGCCACGCAACCTGGAAACCTACAAAACCTCAAAATGTCAGGCAATTTTATAAACCTTGAAAAAATCTAAAAAAAAGTCAGGGAATTTTGATCGGAATCCTGGAACATTATTGTTTTTTAATTATGCTTATTCTTGAAATCTAATTACTTAAATATCGATCGACATAAAGAAAAGTTAGTTTTTTTGACCTGTAGCCTGGCAAGAGAAGAAGTTGATATTAGATATTTATGAAATGATGAAACTTTTGTTGCAGTTGAAACTTTTGTGAGTCAAAGGAAACCGGGGAACTAAAGGAAATAATAAAAGAGGGCTAGAGAAAATGAATGGAGAAAGAAGGCAAGTATATCACCGGCACCGATTCGCACACGTTCAGACATGCTGGAACACGTCGTCACCGGCAGAACTGTGGAACGGAATGCAGGGTAGTCTCTTTTCTCGGTCCTGTGTTGGGCTGTTGGCCGACCCGAGCATTCAGAAGGTAACAGACTTAATGGCTGCTCTCTTATAAGATATAACTTTTAAATAACCAGCAAGTTTGCCCGCCGAGTGCGCTTCTCGTCGAACCAGCTCACCTTGCTCACTCACGATGAGTTTCGTCCGTTTCTTCCTTCACTTCCAAACCACCCAACTTTAAACTCACTCTCTCTCGCTCCACACTATCTTTTCTTCCACATACACGAGAATTTATCTCATTGACAATATTTTCCCCAAATAAATGCAATCTTTAATCAACTTCTCTTTTTATCCAGGACATTTACCCAAAATTGACATGACAGTTAGGATCAAACGAAATCTTGGGTCTCGAAACCCAAGATTTCGTTTGATCCTAAACTGTCATGTCAATTTTTGGTCATTTGATATTAAATGACTTTTAGTTTTACTTTTCTGTATTATTTTTCCCGGACACTTTATGTAAATCAGAATCTTTCCTTCTTTTCCGTATATAGAAAATATTTGAAGTGCTAATGTTGATTGATTTTTACTCAAGACAATTTAGTGACTAGCTTTTTAAAAGTACCCAATCAAGAAGATAATTGCGATGAGACTCTGATGGTCAATTATCTGTCATTACAATCAAGTATTATGTTTGGAACACTCTTGAGCAAAGAGTCGTGCGAAATACGTATGCCAAAAAAAGAGGTCTTCGGAATGCTTTTAGAGCCTCGAAGTAGATGACGCGAAATTTATTGTCCAATTATGCCAAAGTTGCTGATTTATTCATTTCGTTAATCTAACACCACGAATTAAAATTATTTGTAGAAAAATTGTCGACTTTTCTTCCATATACCTAACCCATTTCTTTTTTCGGTATAAAAATGCAACAAACCCATTTCTCCCAAATTTTTTTTTTATCCAACATTTATTAAACTCTTTTAATTCATTTCGCTGCGGAATTCAGTCCTGCCAATTCAACTGAATTCAGGTAATAAATCTTGAGAACATAATTTAAAGAATCCTCACAGGTGACCCCCGGGCGTTCAAAGTCGGGTTGAAACTCGAGAATCAAAAAGTAATTTATAAGCGAGATAATAAAATATGATATCACGTTTTATTTCTAAGGATATGATTAAAAATTTCTATTTTAAAATCGCCGTTTGCATTTTTAGTTCAGGAATATTAGGTTAAAAAAGAAGAAAGAATCAGACTTTTTTGAAATAGTACAAAAAAGAATATAGGTACAATATTGAGTAGAATTTCGAGAAAAATGATGAATTGACAAATGTCAATAAGTGAATAAAATGCAAAATAGATGTTTTGAAATAACTTATCAGAGAGATTTATAGCTTCTGAATTATTGAATTGAAAACTTTGCAGAGTGTACTTTTTATACTTGATCGTAAAAGATGAAAAGGTATTCATTATATATTGGAAGAGTAAATTATGGCATTAAGCGCAAATGTGAGGAAAGCAGAGATCAAAGCGATCAATCATTAGTGAATGTAATTTAATGGCCCCTGAACAATCGGGGTTGACAACCAAGCCAGCAATCAAAAAGCTTTATCTTGATACGCATATACAAAGTTATAACAAAAAACGAAAACAAAAAAAATCAACAAAGTGGAATTATTTTTCAAAATTTTGGATTTTAAACGAAAACATTACAACTGTATATCAAATGTAATAATAATTGTTAATAATTAAGTATTAATATTTAAGTATCATTAATTAATCAATGCCAATTGAAACACCTATTTAATAATTGTTTTTAAATTCTTCATATGTATATTTAAAAACTAAAAACAAAAATGTGATTCTATTTTTAAAATAGAAATATCGTCAGCATTTTCATTAATTTTTTATTGCAGGCAAATGTAAACATAGATTTTTTGTCCCAACAAAAGAAAGAGGTGTAAAACCGTTTACTGCTTCTCTAATAAAAATATCCTCAGTCTAAAAGCTTTAATGCTCCTCCTCTGCATATGTTCCATAAATTTTTAACCAACTTTGGAAAATTCAGTTTCAAAATTAAAAAAAAAGTCTACAAAACATTGATGAAGTTTAATAACAGTGTTATTATCTTGTGAACAACAGATATCAAAGTTAATAATTAATTATTAAAACAAATTAATTTAAAAAATAACTTAATTTCCTTTTTCAAAATCCTTCAGCATTTAAATATAATGAATCATCGAGAAAATACGTTCATATTTAGAACATCAAAGATAAAGTTTAAAGCAGCACAATTATTTTTAAATTACTCTACATAAACGAGAAAATGGGAAGTGGTAGTCGAGTTTTCTCTCTTGTCGGGCGGCGATTTTCCTTTTAGAACACGAGAGAAGGAGAATAACAAAGAGAATATCCTAGTGGGTGCAAAGATATCGTGTGGCCAAAAGCTCAGAGGGATTCGGGCGGCACTTTCTGAATTCCTTTAAGAGCCCTTCAAGAAAAAAAAAACTATAATATCTTGGCACTATGTGTCTGCCTCAGGCCAAATAACTCCACTGTGGGAATGAATTAACATTTTCGCTGAGTTCAGTGGACATTGTTTAAACCACACGAACCCTCAAGTATCGTGATCTATACGAAAATTGCTTCAGGTTTTTTTTTCTTGAGGGGGGCCACACAATCTTACCTGATTCTTCAAACAAAACTTTAACCTTTATATTCTATGTCATTCGATAGTTACGCACCTAACCAAACACAAAATTTTGAAAACGCAAAGCAAAGGCTTGAATTTTTCAAGATTTCTGTTTTTGAAAATTGAATATAAACACAAGCAGGTAGATTATAAATTTTCAAATTACCTTTCCAAACTGTACAATTTCTAAGAGACATCCGGTCTGTGTGTATTCTGAAAAAATTCTCCTCTACGGATGTCTGACAGCAATTTGTCACGTGATCAGTCACAGAATGCAAATGCTTTCAGTAGCGTGAAATCCTCCCAAGGCAACTGTTCTCTCTCTCTCGTGGCGTACTTGTATTATTGGAATTATTTACATCTTTCGCAGAAGACAATCCAGTGAGAAGCAAATTTCATTAAGAAGTTTGCCAACTAAAGAGATTTTCCCAATTTCCCTTCAATCTACTTATACTCAGCTTGGTTAATGGGAAGTAATCCGTTGCCTTAAATTGTCAACCAATGTCTCACTCAACTAAAGGATTAAAACTTTTGCACAAAGGAAAAAAAAAGCAAAGCTCCTTACTGTCGAGATATTTCAGTTTATAAACTAAGAGTTATTTTTCCTTGCTTCTCCATTTTCCAGTTCAAAATAACTCAATAGCTTCTAAATTCTTAAATGTTTGCGACACTATAACAAACATTTAAGAATTTACAATTTCACGAAAAAACTTATTCAAAATTAATGTTCTTTAAGTTCCTCTTTAATTCTTGAACAAGAAAAAAGATAAACAAAACTACTCGCAACTTTCTGCAAACATTTCAAAAGCATCTGTCCAGAATGAGTATAGAGAAAAAGTGAACGCAAAAATTGCTACAGAATCAGGGGAAATAACAGACTGAGTGTATCATACTATTAAAGAGAAATCCAAAGCCGGACAAACATTTCAGTTATGGCTATCTTTTTTTTCATCTCTTTGCTTCTTTATTTTCAAGTGCAATATTCCGACTTTTGTTTTTATATCCCAAACACCAGTGTGCTGGTTTAATGTTTTCACCGCATGAAAAAAAAAAAACATTTTGTGGTCAAATTCCAACATGAGGAAAAATTTGACCATAGAAAAATTTATTCAAAAACAAGAAAATTATCAGTAAAATTAAAATAAAACACTCGTGAATTTACACCTTCAACATTGATTGAAACTCAAAATAAAATGATCAATTCAAAAGCGTGACTGTGTATCATAAATTTTATCTGAGACATGCGAGAGGTAATCTTACAACTTTATTACTCTATTATATCCATAGGGGATCCCTTTGTCGAAATAATACAGACTCGTTAATTTCCACATTTACGATCTACTTATAATGCCCTAAATCGATCAATTTCGGTATATACAAAATATTGTATGCAATCTTTTAATTATGTACAGGCCTCGGATCGATTTTAACCAGCAAAAAAATCGCTCTAATCGAACGAAACTTAAACTAAAAATAAACGAGATGTCAACTTACTTTTAGCTAAAGCTCGAATAATTTACAAAGTATATAATATTCAAAAAAGAATAATTAAATTCATACAAAAAGGATTCTGCACCTCGGGCAAAAAGACAAAGAAATAATCTCCCCCTCTCTCTCCCCTTTGATTATACAAATTAATAGCGATAAATGTCGGACTAGACAAAGAAATGTATCGGCGATTCACATCGTTAATCATTTTCAGAGGGGGCATTGTGGGACTCTCAAGGTGGCCAAAGACACACGAACAACTCTTTGTGCAAAAGAAAAGTATGGAAAGGCAGATGATCCAGACACAAGAGAGATGATGAATAATCGCATCCACAAAAGAGCTTCCTCCTCTTATATAACTGTCAAATTATGAATAATTGCTTCGACTCGGAATTTTTTTTCTCCGTTTCCGCTATTTCCGATGAGAAGCACAAAAACGTGATATTTTTCTCTTTTCTTTAATCGCGAGAAGAAACAATTAAAATCCAATTACTTCGAAGTTTCGAACAAAAGGAAAATTGAAGACAAATTGTTAAAATTGCAAAAAAAAAAAAAAAAAAAATGAAGACGCAAAGAAAGTGAATTAGCGTGTGGATAACTATTAATTGCTAATGACTTAGTAATTGCTGAATCAGCAGGAAAATAATCGCGCGAGCGCATATTGGAAGAGATGTATCTGCGCGCGCGTATTAATTACCTTACAGTGAAAATCTTGCCGATAGTTCCGAGACAAGAGTGTATACAAATAGGTAAATATATAGGAGTAAGATGCTGTACATAAAGGATCCTCTTCTCGCACACCTGCAATAACCACTGCGATAAATATAAAGCTGACTACTATTCACTCCTTTGCAGGGCCCACGCCTTTTCTTTCATCTTTCGCCGGTGCGTGCGTGCGACCACTTTATAATATCGATAACACTGATAAAATAGTAATAAACCTTTTTTTACATAAATCCGATTTGTCAAATCGTCGCTTAGCGTCAAACGTGTAAATCAAATATTAGGTTCTCCCTGATTTCGAGACAAAATTTTGAATTCGGATTTACTCTAAAAATTATTGGATACTAAAAAAATCTTCTAAATTACATTTATTGAAATTATTATTTATGAAACATGATATCGATCACTCCGAGTCTTCGACTCGAAGTGATCACTATATCTTCATGTTTCGTAATAATTAAAATTTCGAAAAAAGTAAAAAAAAATTTTTTATTTACAAAAATTTTAATAAACTTCTTCGCAAGAATTCATTTATTTTTACAAGTAATAAAATTTTTCACATGATTTCAATTATTTTAAAAAATGTAATAAAATTCGTGGTAAGAATTCAATTATTTACATAAATATAGTAAAATTTTTCACAAGAATTCAATTATTTCAAGAAATGTAATAAAATTCGTCGTAAGAATTCAATTATTTACATAAATAGTAAAATTTTTTCACATGAATTCAATTATTTCAAAAAATGTAATAAAATTCATCGTAAGAATTAAATTATTTACATAAAATAATAAAATTTTCCACATTTTGTATTTAAAAATTTTTTTTTATGTAAAAATTGTATTTTTTAAAATACAATTTGAAAAAAATTCCTCGAAAAATGTAATTATTTGCAAAAATTTTAATAAACTTTTTTGCAAGAAAAATAATTTAAATATCCATTCAATTTAAAAAAAATTAAATTATTTATAAAAATTTTAATAAAATCCTTCGCAAGAATTCAATTATTTCTACAAGTAATAAAATTCTTCACATGAATTCAATTATTTAAACAATTTATTAAAATTCGTTGAAAGAATTTAATTATTTTAATAAATAATAAAAATTTTCACAGGATTTCAATTTTATATTTAATATACAATTTTTAAAAAATGTCATGAAATTCGTTGCAAGGATTCAATTATTTTCAAAAATAATAAAATTCTTCGAAAGAAATAAATTATCAATTTATTGTAAATAATTTTTAAAAAAGTTTTTTGAGTATTTTTAAATCTATTTGTTTACAAATCAAATTTACGAAATTAAGATTATTCGGAACTTGTTAAATTAAATTTAAATAATATTTTAGAAAATAAAAACATCAAATAATTTCAAAAGAATTGGAATGTAACTTTTAAAAAAAAATAATTCTAAAAAAAGTTGATTATTTAATTATTAACTAAAACTTTAATTGAAATTAAATTTTAAATAAATTTTTATTAGAAAATTCTACAAAACTTAAATTATTTAAATACAAAAATAAATAATTTATTGAATAATTGAATGTTTCTCAAAATTGTATTCTCAAAAAGAATTTTATCAACAAATTTTTAAATAATTGAAATCTTTTCACGACTTTTAATAAAATGTGGCAGAATAATTACATTTTTCGAAAAATTAAATTAAAATTCTATTGAAAATAATTGAAATTTATTCTTCGATGAATTTTTGTTTTTATTAAAATAATATTGAATTATTGCAAAGAAATTTATAAAAAATTTGTAAATAATTGAATTCTTTTGGAAAACTTTATTGAAATATAGTAGTAGATATTGAAAATCATTAAATTGAGGAAAATTTTTTTGAAAATAATTGAAATTTTACCAAGAATTTTATTAAAATTTTTAAACATAAATTGCGAATTTTTGCGGAGAATTAAGGTAAAAATTCATAAAAATAATTAAAATTTTGACAAGAAAAAAAAAGTTGACTAATTTAAGAAGAATTTGAATTATCAAAATTTTTAAAAACTCAAAGTTCTTTAAAATTTCTAATAAAACTCATTAAAAAAGGAAATTTTCTAAAATTTCAATTTTTAAAACCTTTTGAAGTTCATTTATTTATGAAAATTGTAAACGCAACTCATAGAATTATGTTCTTCATGATTGAAGTTATTTCAAATAAATTATTGTTAGAAATAGATGAAACTAGGTCTATTAAGTTGGCACCACTACACGCTAAAAAAAGTTCTACTAAAGTAGAGATAGCATTCACTATAATAGCTATAAGTTTCACTGATTTGGCTCCATCGATAATCCATTTTCGCTGATCTAGCGAAAATGATATTCCTTGCGTTACCTTTTGAAAACAACGCAACCTCAAAATAACACTTAAATGAAAACATTTTTAAATTAATGTTCAAAGCGTATATTCAAATTCTATTAATTATATTTTTTATGTTATAACTAATAAAATATAAAATTAGTAAATTAATACGTATTTAGAGATAAGAAATGTGAATTTGACATTTGTGATTTTAGAGAAATTTCTATGAGAATGGTAAACTGTCAAATATTTCCAATATGGCTGACCAGTGAAATTCATTTTCTCTATATCAGAGAAACAGTTTGACTACTGCATTGGAAATCATTCACTGAATTAGTTGCATAGATTCTTTATATTATTTATTTTCAAAATTAGCTGTATCCAACAGTAAAAATTTTTTTCCGTGTACTTTTATATTTTGAGTTATCAACTATGTCACAATTTAGGGCTCAAATAGGGCTCTTCAACGCTCAAAAATAAAAATTTGTCGCCCCTCATTTTTTTAAAAAAAACTTTGATTCTGCTAGCTTAACGTTAAGTTGGCACAAATTACTCTATAACTTCAATAAATAATTACAAATCAAAAAAATTTTAACGCTATAATTTAGGGCTCATTTAGGGCTCTCCGATGGACAAAGAACAAACTTCTTAAAAATACTCTTTCTCTAAAAAATTGCCCATTAACATTTTTTTTAATAAAACCTTGTTTTTGCTATAACTTAACGTTAAGCTAGCACAAATTACTTTATAACATCAATAAATATTTACAAATCAAAAAAATTTTAACGCTATAATTTAAGGCTCATTTAGGGCTCTCCAAAGGCTAATGAACGAACTTCCCAAAAACTACCCTTAAATTAAAAAAATTACCTTAACTACTTTTTTATATTTAAAAAATGTTTGAAACATGACCTTTTTTATCTAATTCATTTTTCCAGCCTTAGAAATTTATTAAATACTATTTTTATTTATAGTTAGAAACTCTAAATCCTAAAAATCACTCTCAAATCATTTATTTAAAATAAAGGACGTTAATGTAATTTCATCATTTTTCTGGGGTCATATACGCTCTTAAATTATATCAAAATAATTAATAATCAAACATTTTTTAACACTATAATTTTAGGCACATTTAGAACTCTCCAATTAATTAAAAAACAATTTCTTAAAAATACCCTTTTGCCTTAAGAATCACCGCAACCCCATTTTTAAAAAAATACCTTGTTTTTGCTAGCTCAATTTTAAGTTGACACAAATTATTCTGTTACTTCAATAAATAATTACAAATCAAACCAATTTTAACGCTATTAATTAGAGCTAATTTAGGGCTCTTTGACGTATGAAGAACGAACTTCCGAAAAATACTCTTTGTCTAAAAAATTGCTCATCCACATTTTTTTTAATAAAACCTTGTTTTTGCTAACTTAACGTTAAGCTGGCACAAATTACTTTATAACTTCAATAAATAATTACAAATCAAAAAAATTTTAACGCCATAATTTAAGGCTCATTTAGGGCCCTCCAGAGGGTAAAGAACGAACTTCCTAAAAACTACCCTTAAATTTAAAAAATTACCTTAACTACTTTTTTATATTTGAAAAATTTTTAAAACGTTACCTTTTTTATCTAATTCATTTTTCCAGCCTTACAAATTTATTAAATACTATTTTTATTTATAGTTAGAAATACTAATATTTTTCAGTATTTAGTATTATAAATTAGTACTTAAACCAACAAGTAATATGAAATTTTATAAAAAAATTTAATATTCGAAACAGAAAAAATGACGTTTTTTTCTTTTGAAGTTATTAATTAATTAGTAAAAATTAATAAAAATTAAAATATTTTACAACAATATATTATAAAATCCAAGGTGCCTGAAGTTGCCATAGATGCTCAGCATCGAAATTTTTTTTTCATCAGACCATAAATTTTTTTGCATTTTCCTACTCAAGTAGGTAGCCAATAAATACCTACTAAGTTTCATCCCATTATCGATAGGGGAAAGTTGTCAAATCAACCCCTAAATTTAAAAAAAATTTTAAAAAATAGGAAAAAATTGTTATTTATAAACCAATAACGAGACTATAAATTTTATTGCATAAAATTCATTCACTCGATGCCCAATGAATACAAAAAAATTTTGACCCCTATATCGATAGGGGAAAGTTGTCATTTTCAACCCTTAAAATTAAAAAAATCGAAAAAAAATTAGAAAAAAATTTATTAAAATTGCAGTTATCCTTTTACCAGCAATTTTCTTTTTGTTTATTGTTTCTACATATTCCACTAATAAGTAAAAATAATTTCAAAAAAATCGCCATCCGGAAAACTTGATTTTTTTGCCCGTAAATATTATTATTTTTCAAATAATTTGAATTATTTGAATCAAATAAATTTTTTTCAGTGTAAGATTTAATAAACAATTCTGACAAATAAGTATACAATAAAAAAATATAATAATACATTTAAAAAAAAACGCCGTGACTTTTCAAAAAATGAAAGGTTAAACCACTCATAAGTAGAAAAAGTTAGCTATCGCAGCTATCATAAATAAGGTTTATTATAATAGGCATAGCTAAAAATAAAAAATCTTAATTGTGATAGCTACACTCAATCATTTTTACTAATGTTGGTTGTAACAGCAACAAGTTCACTAAAAGCTGCTTAGATATCGTAGCCAACTTTTAGAGATTTTACAAAACAATATTATTTAATAAATATGTAACTATTTATTGAAGTTATAGAGTAATTTGTGCTAGCTTAACGTTAAGTTAGCAAAAATAAGGTTTTCTTAAAAAAAAATGTTAATGAGCAATTTTTTAGAGAAAGAGTATTTTTAAGAAGATTGTTCTTTGTCCATCGAAGAGCCCTAAATTAGCTCTAATTAATAGCGTTAAAATTGGTTTGATTTGTAATTATTTATTAAAGTAACAGAATAATTTGTGTCAACTTAAAGTTGAGCTAGCAAAAACGAGGTATTTTTTCAAAAAATGAGGGTGCGAAGATTTTTTAGGCAAAGGGTATTTTTAGGAAATTGTTTTTTAATTAATTGGAGAGTTCTAAATGTGCCTAAAATTATAGTGTTAAAAAATGTTTGATTATTATTTTGATATAATTTAAGAGCGTATATGGCCCCAGAAAAATGATGAAGTTACATTAACATCCTTTATTTTAAATAAATGATTTGAGAGATTTTTAGGATTTAGAGTTTCTAACTATAAATAAAAATAGTATTTAATAAATTTGTAAGGCTGGAAAAATGAATTAGATAAAAAAGGTAAGGGGCCGTCCATAAACTACGTCACGCCTTAGAGGGGGGGGGGCGGAATTCATTTTTTGTGACGTTCTGTAGAAAAAATGGCGCTAAAGCATGTAAAATTTGTGACGTGGGTAGGGGGGGGGTGGAAAAATTATGCAAAATTGTGTGACGTAGTTTATGAATGGCCCCTAACGTTTTAAAAATTTTTCAAATATAAAAAAGTAGTTAAGGTAATTTTTTTAATTTAAGGGTAGTTTTTGGGAAGTTCGTTCATTAGCCTTTGGAGAGCCCTAAATGAGCCCTAAATTATAGCGTTAAAATTTTTTTGATTTGTAATTATTTATTGAAGTTATAGAGTAATTTGTGCCAACTTAACGTTAAGCTAGCAGAATCAAAGTTTTTTTTAAAAAAATGAGGGGCGACAAATTTTTATTTTTGAGCGTTGAAGAGCCCTATTTGAGCCCTAAATTGTGACATAGTTGATAACTCAAAATATAAAAGTAGTGGTGCCAACTTAATAGACCTGATGAAACTGAGGGTTTATTTGTATTAAAATTCGTACCAAGTTGAAGTCCACAACGTTGATCAACGAAAAAAAATTGTTCTCTTAGTAAATTAATTCAAAATGACGCAGCAATATTGATATACAAAAATATTTAGAAATAAAAGATTGATATTTATATTTTGATAATAATTATTTTATAATTCAATATTAAATTAAAAATAATACTTGAATGCAATAAATAAATTTATTTCGTTGATAAACGTTGTGGACTTCAACTTCGTAAATTTGTGGCAATTTCATAATTATGAGGCAAACAAAAAAGATACAAAAATTCGTAATTTTCTTATAAATTTTAAAAATTTAATTTTTTCCAGTACTTTTAATAAAAATCCCTGACTATTCCCTGACCTGTGGCAACTCTAGTCACATTCTTCTTTAAATTTTAATTTTTTAACACTAGTTAGAAATTTAGAAAAAATAATTTCAATTTCGAAAAGAGTAGCAGATGTGAGACGAATAAATTGTCAAGCTGTGATTAAAAAGCAAGTACCTTAATTCCCGTCAATCGTATCGACTTTTTCTCTATATATATAAAACTCTGGAGAGCGTCGTAATTCGATTTTACCACTTGGTACTTTGAAAAATATATAGAAGTGGTTGTCGGGTCCATGGGAGAAAATTTCGTTAAACTGCAGGGAACATCGGGGGTCTGTCAATCGTTTCAAATATCTTTTATATGCAAATAGTTTTCACACCCCTCTTGAGGACATTTATTGATTTCTAAGGGAGAGAAAAACTACACACACGAGACACCTTTGGTCATTCCCTTTTTTTCCGCACCGAAATGGTAAAATTAAAAGTCCAATTTTAAAGTTGTAGTCCACTTTCAAAGCGACTAAAATATCCAAAAGGAAATGAAAGTCAAGAGTAGCTTGTTAGAATTTTTCCCTCTTGGAATATAAGAGGAAAGAGGAAAAAGAAGACATAAGCGACGACGAAGCGTCCCAACGATAAATCTGAATCGAGATCGAGCGCAGAATGGTTTCGATTTATTTGGTGAAATTCTTCGGAGAGCTGATTTGCGAGGTCCAGAACGACATGGTCGTCGGAGAGAATTTATGGCCGATGAATTATGCGCTTTGTTCATTTGAATGAGGGGTGAGATAAAGAAGATGAGAGAAGAAGACGACGATGAAGGAGAGAGGGGTGGGTATATAATATGGAAAAGGTTGACGGAAAAAATAATAATAAACCAAAAAAAATTCGCAAACAATTTTTGCGAATCCTCATCCTCAACGAAAATAAAACTGTTGCAAAGATACAATCTTTCCTTCTCTCTCACTCTGAATCGTTCAAGATCATTCAAACAGGTTGAAGAGGATTCACTTCATATCTTATAGATAAATTACCGCAACAATTTTTTTTTCTTCTCCATTCAAACTTTACCAATTAACTGGATTTTAACAGTCCTTTAAAATACTGAAATTTATTTTTATCATTTCAACTCGCCAAATATATATAAGCTAAAGATTGAATAAAATTCGGTTTCAGAAACAAATTTCTGCGATTATAAAACGTCAGACTAATGAGTATAGTGAAAAAAGTTTAAAAAAAGGAAATAAAACATTAACAAAAAAAATAAAGACTTTCAAAATATTTTATTCACTTCAGTAAATAAAAAATAATACTTTATTGTTAGTAACAAAAAGTCCAAGTAAATAAATACCTAACCTAAAAAATTCAATTATTATCGTTAAATAATTTCCAAAGTCCCCGAGAGAGAAATATTTAATTAAACCCAAAATTTACGCAAATCAAAAAGCACTACCGATATTATTAAAATTTAATTTCACAAAAATTAATCAGCGTAATGACTTTTGGGTGGTTCAGACGTATCATTGGTATTTAATTCTATCAAGCAATAAATCATTTTTTGTCATTTTTTTCTCAAGACCCGATTGCCCATTAAAGATTCCCGCAATTTAAAACCAGTTCCGCACTATCGCGAAACACGTGGCGGTTTTTGCACTGAAGAAAACTTTTTTATTGAGAGTGCTGCGAAACCCAAGAGATTTGAAATTCGTCCACATGTTTATAAAAAGTAATACATTTTTAGCAAATTTATACTTCTAGGGATCTTCTTCGTTATACATCCGTTTATTTTGTTCCCAAAAAATTACCATCAGATGTTTTTTCCCCCCTTTTTTTTGCTTTTATTATTTCATTTCAACTGTTGCACTGATTTTATCTTTTTCATTAAAAAAAAAACTTTGACAGCAAATAACCGTTACTCACTTTTTTTAGGTTATGTTCAATTTTCTTTCCTTTAATATTGTTCACAAGTTGACTTTTTGCTGAAACTTCGGAATTTCGGTAAAACTAACCTCAAAATTTCAATGCACAATAATCGATAAATCGGAGAAATTAACAACTAAGAAAGAAATAGAAAAAATCATAAAATGGGTGAATAAATAAAAACTCACATGAAATAGGCTCCTTGGGAATATCACTGGCAGGAAATCCATGTGTCTCAAAA
The DNA here is from genome assembly GCA_032872505.1 of Leptopilina syphax. Lineage (NCBI taxonomy): Eukaryota > Metazoa > Arthropoda > Insecta > Hymenoptera > Figitidae > Leptopilina > Leptopilina syphax. The sequence continues at coordinate 11,411,611 of CM065470.1, forward strand.
TAAGGTTTGACAGCATCGCATTTGAGACCAGCAAGAACTGTTGATGGGATGCCAAGCATCAAAATCACCGAAACAAATGACAGGACACTCATGATTGTCAATCACTCGCGAACTTACACTCACAAATTCATAAAGAAAACAAACGCGAAAAATTTGATTGGGGAGTGGGGAGAGAAAGAGTATCGACACACTTTTTTTTTAATCGAACATTAGTGAGTACACACACAGGGGATGAGAGGATAACAAATTGTTTTTACTTGTAAAATTCAACGTGAAACTTATTCACGAAGAAACGGCACGAAGAAAAACACAACCTACCTCCAACACTGCTCGGAACGCACTGTATTTTAAGCGAGAAATTTGTGTGTTGCCGCGGCGGCTGTGCGCTTGCGCAGACGAAGCACGAAGGGTGCGCTTACATTTGTGTCTGTGTATGTGTGTATATTACAATGATCCACCCATACTAACCCATCCCTTTTACCAATGTGCTCCAGAGATTTGCGTGCAAAGTTTAACCGGTTTAATATGTAATTTTGCCGTGTAAATTCAACAGGAAGCCACTTTTATGCGTAAGTAGTAAATTATAATGAAAAAAATACACTTTTTTGGGAACTAACCTAAGTTACGCGAATTTTGGCGCAATGTTGCTGATTGTTTAGAATAATTTGTTAAACAGAAAGTTGAAACATTACCTATTGTTTAATTACACTAAACCCACTAAAATAACACTTCTTAATTAGTTTTTCAACAATTTTAACGATTTTAACAAAGAAACTGTTTCGATTTACTGCCGATTCGATTAATTGGGGAGGGCGATTTCGAGTGTCAACTTTTAAAGATGGCGTCGTTAATTAACCGTACTTGACATTACAGGTGGCACCCTGTTGATAAAACTTTTGTTTTACTAATTGTTGCAGTGTTCAGCTTCTCATTATGTGCAATAATCCAATCTAGACAATCGTTAACATTCAGGGTTTTAGGATTTGTATCGAAAATATTACGGCGTATAAAGGTGCAACCACAATTGTAAGTATATTAATTTGTTGTCAATTTAACCTCTAATTTGTTGAAGTTGACTAGTTTTTGTATTCTCACTCTAAATTGTTTATTGAAAATTAAATATTTATTGCAATTAAATATAGTTCGTTAGGTTCGGAAACAAGATGCATAGTTGAAATTTAGTTGAAAAGTATAAATGTTTCTGTAATTTGCCTATAATGATGAAGAAAATTGCTTTCGACAATCGGTTTTGTTGTTGTATTTTGATTATTATTAAAATTTTATTATCATAATATTGAATTACGTACTCAAATAATTTATAAATTTCTAAAATCAAGGTTGCCACGGGTCAGGGAATTTAATTTATTTATTAATATTTATTTATTTATTTATTTATTTTTATTTTATTTAATTTCAGAGAAAAGTCAGGGATTTTTATTAAAGTACTGGAAAAAATAGAATTTTTGAGAAGGTACAAATGATTGCAGAAATTCAATTATTTTCAAAAGTAATAAAATTCTTCCCAAAAATTCAATAACGTTGAAAAATTTTTAAAAATTCTCTTTAAAATTTCAAGGATCTTTATAAATAACAAAATTGTTCTCCAAAATTCAATTATTTTTAAAATATGTTTCTCAATTAATGATTTTCAATATCTGTTATTTTAATAAAATTTTCCAAAGATTTCTATTATTTAAAACGTTTTTTTTTAAATTTTACAAAAAAATTTAATTATTTTCCAAAATAATTAAAATTTCACAGGAATTCAATTATTTACAAATTTTTTTATAAATTTCTCCGCAATATAATTCAATTATTTTTCTAAATAATAACATTTTTACAGAGATTCAATTATTTTCATGCGAATAATAAACCTCATCATATAGAATTTCATTTATTTTTAATACAATTTTACATGAATGTATAATATAAATCGAAAAAATGTATAATTATTCTCGAAAATTTTATTAAAATTCGTCAGAAAAATGCAATTACTTAAAAATTTGTTGATAAAATTCTTTATGAGAATTAAATTTTTAAAAACATTAATTTATTCAATAAATTAATCATTTTTGTATTTAAAGAATTAAATTCACTTATAATTTTCTTATTAAAATTGATTTAAAAATGAATTTTAGTTAAAATTTTAGAAAAAGTTTCAAATTAAAATCTTTGAAAAGTTGAATTTTTCATGCTTTTAACTGACAATTCTGTAGAATTAATTTTTGTGAAAAAGTTTAATTGAATTTTTTTTAAAATTATTATTTGAAGTTTTTATTTTCTAAATCCGAATAATTTAAATTTCGCAAAATTGAATTGTAAACATGGATTTGAAAATTCTCAAGGAACTTTTACAAAAATTATTAAAAATATAATTGAATTCTTTCGAAGAATTTTGATAAAATTTTTGAAAATAATTACATTTTTCAAAGAATGTACATAAAATTATATTAAATATAATTGAAATCCAATGAAGAATTTTATTATTTAGGAGAATAATTGAATTCTTGCAACGAGTTTTTATTCAATTTTTTTTAAATAATTGAAATCCTGTGAAGAATTTTATTATTTATGAAAATAATTCAATTCTTGCAACGAATTTTATTAAATTTTTCTTAAATAATTGAAATCCTGTAAAAAAATTTATTATTTAAGAAAATAATTGGATTCTTTTGGAAAAATTAATTAAAGTTGAAGTTAACTTTTATTAAAGTTTATTTTGAAGATATTTAAATTTCAGCTAAGAATTTCATTATTTGTGAAATATAATTGAATTCTTGCATAAAATTTTTGAAATTAATTACATTTTTCGAGGAATTCATTTAAAATAATTGAAATCCTTTGGAAAATTTTATTATTTATGAAAATAATTGAATTCTTATACAAAGAATTTTATTACATTTTTTAAAATAAATATGTAATAGAAAATTTTTTTGAGTATCTAATCAGGAAAAAAGTCAAAATTTTGTCTCGAAATCAGGGAAAAACAAAATTAAATCTTTGTAGCAACCCTGAAAATGTTCAAATCACATTTTTAATTTTTAATAAAGTCAGTAATTTTTTATTTCTTTCGAAAAAAGTACAATATTCGTTTATTTGGTCGATAAAACTTTTTTGAAACTTTTTATTGAAAGAAATAGATAAATATATTATATTCAAAGTATATTTATTCGAGTTTATTGAAATAAAACAGATAAATCACTTGAAATGACAGCTTTAATTCTAAAATGAATATTTTTTTCAGATCAGAAATTTCGATATAATTACAACTTTACCGAAACTATAATATACCCTTGGAATGGAATCTAAATCATAGGATATCGGATGTCTAAAATTTATTATTAAAAACTCAATGCTCCGGTTTGGAAGAGATAAAGTATACCTACCTCAAGAAAAAGGTATTTATTAATTCATCTTGATTTTTTTACTTTAAGATTTTAAATTATTGAATTATTATTTCAAACGCTTCTTAAAAAATTCATTTGGATTTTTTAGATTTTTAATTATTATTTTATTATAAAAATATATGACTTAAGAGAATGTGGGATGATTGTAAAAGAAGTTCTGAATATTGTAAATGGATTAGGAAATTTATCTAATGTTTTACAACAATAATTTCTTTTATCGATAAATTCATAATCCCTGCAATAAATCAGAACAGAATAGACATTGAAAAATCCATTATTTTCCCACAATAGGCGCATTTTCCTATAACCACAAAAAAAATTATCTGTCACAACATCAGAAAATTTGAAATACCGTATAATATAAAAAAATATAAAATACGCGTTAGTTTTTATTCATATTACAATCAGCCCCTATATATAATAGTAGCTCTCCTATAGATCTAAGACTTGAAATAGTTTTTTTTGATAAAGAATAATTTTTATATAAATTTCGTAAGCGTGGGATCATAAAAATGCTTTATGGATTTATAAGTTGATAAAACGAAAAGATATATGCGGAAAATAGAACCTATTATCGTAATTATTTTGTAGTTTACTTAAATATTTTCGCATGACTCGTGTTAGGACCCTTTCAGATAAAAAGTTTTTTTTATTTCATCAGAAGACGGTCATAAAAGTGCTTTATGAGCTTGTAATCATATTAATACCGGAAAGATACATTTACAAAATAGAAAATATCTAATTATTTATTAGATTATTTTTATTATTTTAATTTGATGTCTCATATATACATATTTTCGCAAGATTCTCATTATTTTGATAGTTTAATAAATAATCTCTCGAAAAAAGGTTAAAGTTCTCTTATGCAATGTCTAATTAAAAAGTTTGACTTGCTGGGCGTGATTTAATGTTTTTGTTATCATTTGATTACAACTTTGAGAATTTAAAAATTAATTAATAATACAATTTAAGTATACAATTTTTTAAATAACTTTATTTCAATTACCAGTTGACTTTTTGATTAATTTTTAATTAAGGAATTTTAATTAAAATTATATTTTTAACTAGCAAATGTTACGCGCACTAACTCATGAAACACGGTGTACCATTTAATATTATAATTATTGTGTAAATTATAACATTTTTTATTTTTAAATACCAACTTCAATTTCTGAATAATTTCAAAATCAAAATTTTAAAAATTTACTTATTAGGTAAATTTATTATTTTCAGAAGTTTAAATAAAGTTCTTCGCAAATATGAAATTATTTTTATAAATAGTATACAATTCTTCGCAGGAATTTAATTATTTTCAATACAATTTTATTAAAAATTCAGGAAAAGATCCAATTATTTTTTTTAAAATTGTTAATAAAATTTTTTGAAACTAACTGAATTATTTTTCAAAAGTTTAATTATTTATTCTTCCAAACAATTCAATTACTTTCGAAAATTTTAATAAAACTTTTCGAAAGATTTTAATTATTCTCAAAAGTTTTAATAAAATGTTTTGTAAATTAAGAATTCAATTATTTTTATAAATAATAATCCAATAAATTAAATTATTTCCAAAAAATTCTAATAAAATTCAAGACGATTAAATTTCTAATTAGAACTAATAACGAACACGATTATTTTAAAAACTTGAAAGAAATTCTTCATAAAATTCAATTATTTGCAAAAATTAAAATTATTAAAAGAACACTTCATTATTTTCGAAAAACTTAAAGAAATTCTTTAAAGGAATTTAATTATTTATGAAAACTCTAATAAAACTATTAACAAAATCAATTATATTATTAAAGAATTAAAGAAATTTTTCTAAATATTTAATTATTGTCAAAAACTTTAACTGTATATTTTTTGAAAGAATTCAATTACTTAACCCTAGAAGGAGTACGTTAATTTACTCTAGTTATTTTCATAAATAATAAATTTCTCCTCATTAATTTAGTTATTTTCAAAAATTGCAATAAAAGTCTGGGAATAATTTAAAAAATTATTAATTATTAATTATTAATAGTTACAGATTTTTTTAAAATTTAAAAATTCAAAATTAATAATGAGAAAATGTTATTAGCCAATTATTTTGACAATAACATTTTTTTTGGTAAGAATTTTTTATTTTTTAAATTTTTCAAGAAATGTAAAAATTTCTTTTATAAACAAAAATATAAAGAAACAACAATTTTTTCTAAATCGTTGATTATAAATGTTGTGAACTTCACCAACGTAGTAAAAAACTTTTTTTTTATTTCTTGTGCATTTATTATATAACAAATTTATAAATATACATTTTTTTAAATAATTATACAATTTTTGTGGACGGAATTGATACAATACTGTTTGATTAATACATAATTCGTATTTTTCTCAATTATAAATTAAAATAATATAAATAGTAATTTTGTTGATCACTAGTGCATAGTGTTGTAACTAAATCGAAAAAATTTAATTAAAATTCATAAATTAAAGCTGAAAAAATTGTTTATCACTCTAATTCCTAACATAGGAAAATAGATAAGAACATTTCCAATGAAAATAATTTTTAAAATATTTCTCAAAATTTGCTCTTTGTGTTTTTAAAACTTAACGTGTTTTTGTTTCAAGTGAATAAATCATGGTGCAGCAAAAATACACTTCTTAGCGTGTGAATTTCTTTTTTAAAAAAAGAAATAATCAATAAAATGAAATTATTGTTTTAAAAATGAAAAATACTTTCATTGAATTAAATATGTTACAATTAATCGATTTCCCTAAAGTTTTGAACGTTGAAATGAACGACGATATTTTTATTTCTTCTCTTAATTCTTATTTTATTTCGAATTATCATTTTGCATATTGGAAAATTTTATTCTGAAGTAAATAAAGAGCAGAATTTACATTTTAGTAAATTTACCTTTAGAATCGACGATTCAGAAGAAAAAAATATTTTTTAAGCAAATTATTAGATAGAATAGCTTGAAAAATTTGTAAAAAAAATTTCTAATCAACTATTTTAGATAGAGAAATTTAAAGGAGAGGAATTTTATTATTTTCTGTGGAAAAAATATTTTTTTTCCTCAATCGTTGTTTATAAATGTTATAAACTGCACCGACCTGAATTTACTTTCTTTTTCAATTTAATATAGTAATTGTTTAAAATATTTAAATAATAAAAATTTTAATAAATGTTTAAATATTGAATTTAAATAAATATTTAAATATTAAATTTAAATAAATATTTAAATATTAAATTAAAATAAATATTTAAATTTAATCATTCATCTGAACGTTCAAAATTTTTACGAAATACTAATTGTAAAAAAAAAATTATTTCTACCAATGTAAAAAAAATTACATGTAAGTGACAGTGCTGTGACATAAAGGACAAGCTCTGATATTAACAACATCTCGTTCAGAAGCTGCATGATGCTTGCAAACTGTGCAAATCCAAGCAGTATTTGGATCCATAATTGGTTTACCAGAAACAACACAGGCCGAAAATCTTGTCATGCAATTAGGACATGCAACACACCAATCAGGAATTAAACTCTCACAACTAACACATTCCGATTTTGTATTTCGTGTATCTTTTGGATTATGTTTCATGAAGATGTTCAAAGCCAATTCTTCATATTCTTCTCGTTGCGTGTTAGAAATTTGCTCCAATGCCTCAAGTTTAATAAAAGCCTTCGAACACGTTGCAAAAGCCTGATTGAGACAACTTGACAAGGCCAATAAACAATAAATATCCTCCGTCTCCAAAAAGTCCTCATATTCACGAAGTCTCAAAGCAGTTTTCATCGCCGAATCATAATTACCCTCGTAAAGTTGTTTATGAGCGAGAAGCAAAAAATGATAAGCCTCAACCCCTCTCCAGGCTGTTTCAATAACTCGAGTATCTTCATTACTTTCGGAAAGTCCCATAATAATGTTACTTCTCGTTCCCTTTGCTATTGGTGTACTATTGATGTGATCTTCGATGAGTAAAGCTGCCAAAACGTAAGTTTTTTTCACTCTTAATGGATTCGTTCGTCCCTTCGCCTGTTCCTCTGCTAATGTCATGAGAAGTTTTGCAGCTTCCAGGTGATAATTAGCCTTTTTATAAAGTTCAATTGCTTGCAATTTTTTTCCATTTGTTAATAAATGATTGGCGTATTTATTCAGTAGTTCACCAATCTGTGCCATTTTGTAAGTCTTGGCTAGATCGACAGCCTGGTCCCAGTGATTTAAACGCACGCAAGTGTCTACTGCTTGCTTCACATCTCCGTATTTAATGTAAGCAGCCACTGCCTGTGAGCACATTCCCACGGAGGCTAACATTTTCGCCACTCCCTTCAAAATAGGACTCTTGTCTGGCAATTGATCAACAGCCGTTGCCAACTCGTGATAATCTTCCAATTTGTAATAACACTCGACCAGCTTCTCAAGATTTCGTCCCTTCTCATAATATTCCCTTGCGCCCTGCCAATTCTGCCTTTCGGCAAAAAAATCCCCAATCTTATTGAAAGCATGCTCCATTTGCTTGTCCGAGCCACCGATACCCATTTTCATTAGTTGAACAACTCGAAAATAATCACCAAGTTTCTGTCGTAAATTAATCGCCAAGTCTCTTCGGTCCAAATCGAGATATAATTTTTCCGCCTCGTCATAATTGCCAAGAAATGCTGCGATCTCCGCCTTCTTTAATTGATCATTATGAATATTTCTCAGTCGTTTTATAAACTGAATTCCCAAGTAATCCGTACATCGAACCATTGCATTCTCCGCTGTTTCCAAATCCAAATCTTTCAACGCCGATTCGCCCAATAAACGCCAAAGTCTAGGATGTGAATTATCTTGAATAAAATTATTCGCCTCCTTCAAACCAACTTTCGCCAATAACTCTCGAGTGTCTCTCAGAGATTTCACCTCTAAATCAATAACCAATTCTGATTTCGTCTCCTCTGGTTTCTGTATCAATTCGTCTAGAAGAACACAACGAATCTCCAAGTCTTGAAATGTGCAAATATAACCCGAACATGAGATCGGCTCCTCTGGATCTAAACCCCGAATCACGTACATTCGCGTCTTTTCCATAATTGCAATCAGAGATGGATTATCCTGGGCCCAACACATTGCCCAAACGTCCTTTCTCTCAAACTTACTGAAGTCCTCCTCCTTTTCGTCGGTGTTGAAACTCTTCTGTGTCTCCAAGTCCAACATTGTCAGAACACCCGAATAGTCCATAATCGAAGCTCTTGTTGAATTACAATTTATCGCTATTCTACTGGGTTTATTTGTAGTGTTGTACCTGTTAATCAAAGTCACTTGCGGAAGAGAGTAGCGTTGTATCATTCCGGATTCTCTGCCTAAAAGTAAAAGTTTATCAGTAGCACAAATACAGCAGATTGGATCCATTGTGGCTTTCGTATTAAGCGGAGTCTCGAACGTTCTGTCTTTGTCCAAATCCTGAATAACTTCGGTAACACCGGTTGGTGTATCGTCCACGTGATATATTTTATCCCTCTTCATTCTCGATGCATTCAAAACAGAAGTGCGCGGAGTTCGAAAATTCCAGATCAAAAAATTATTCTTAGAAGCAGCGATAACTGCATTGTTGGTCATTGTCACGTACAAAGGTTCCAAATCGGTGAATTTCGTATCTATTGGCGTGGAAATTGTGTTGCAGACCATCAACACAAATTGCTCGGTCCCTTGCACTGGATCGTTCTTAACAGCCAGGAGGCAGTGTTCTCCCTGCGAAGTTATCGATATCAAAGACTTCACGTACTTTGTACAACAACTATTGTTGCTTGTATTCCAGAAAGTTATACAAATCCCGTCCTTACTGATCCTCTCGTTAGTGAACACGACCGTATTACTAAAGTAAGTCCATTTGTAATTCGGTCGTATGTTCGCGAAATAAATATGCGAATCGACCGATAAGGAGACACGTAAGGATCCACCCTCCCAGGAACAGCATGTGACTTCCCTGCCGGGAATTTTCAGAGTCCTGACATGTTGACCATGCGGGGTGTAGAATTGAATCGCGTTTGATTCTTTGCCATCGCTGAGATTAAAACCTTGTATTATTCCAGTGACGGCGAGCAGAGAGCCGTTCCCGTTCCAAGCGCACCAAACTGCTGCCATTCCGGTATTGATGACAATTGGATTTTCATCTGCTGTGTCTCGGGTTAGCTGAACTTTTCCACTTTGATAGCAGATTGCGAGTGTTGGATAGTCGAGGGAAGTGTAGCCATTCTTGCCGTCGTACCAGTGCATTGCGACGATAGTTTGCGGTTGGCCTGAATTCAAGGGAACGATGTTTAATTTCGTTAGAAATGTACCTTGATTATCGTAGAGATGCACTTCGCCGGTCTTCAAACCGAATAAAAGAAGTCTTCCATCAGGCGACCATTGCACTCCGGAAAGTACTGTGTTCTTTAGATCCTTGCCCCAGATTCGATTTCCGTCGACTGAGCCGACAATCACGGCACCGTCCTCATAGACAATGCAGATCTTTTGACCATCTTGGCTCCAAGCCATTCCCCTCACGACCGATTTGTTTCGGTTGTTTATCATCTCCTCGTACCAGGAGCCTTTGTACAGCATCCAGACGATTATGACGCCGTTCTGATCGCTGGAAGTTAGTTTTTTGTACTCCTCGTTCCAAGTGACAACTTGCACGTGACCATTGTGACCCTCGAGTGTTTGATTCATACTGAGATTGTTGCTGGAAGCGACACCACGAGTTTTACCACTGCTTGGTCCGGAAGTACTTCCTTCGACCCGGAGAACTTTTAAGAGCCCATCTTCTCCTCCGACGGCTATGAAACCCTGTTTTTGATTCCATGAAATGCAGTTCAGTCGATAATTGTTGGGTATGGCTATTTTTTTACTCAAATAGACAAACATGTTTTTTGGATTTTTTTTGGAATTGCCTTCAAATATTTTTTTTAGAAATTTTTTTCAAATTTGTCCCAAGTTGTCCTCAAGAATAAGATTTTTTGTGAAATTGTACATCATTTTTGTCATTTGAGTCCTCTGTCATTGGGATGTGAATTATCTGAAAAAAAGAAAATATTTTAATTTCCATAAATTTTCTGGTTAGAAAATTTACTTAACTTTTGTTTTTAAATAAATTTTTATACTGTTAAAAAAATTCTAACACTAACTAAAAAAATTATTTAATTTGAATAATAATCAGTTATTTGACTTATCGAAAAAATAGTCACAGTCAAAAGTATTGATTAAACCGATTAATTTTCAGTCAATTAATTAAACTGTAGAACTAATAATTTCTAGATGTGAAACAATTACAATTTAATTTGTTCTAATAATTTTTTTAATCAAATATTTATTTGCTGCTGCATAAATATTTTATTATTTGACCTGAATTAATTTATAGAAAAAGTAAAAAATATTCTAAACGTTTAAATGAAGGAAATTTATTTATTTCATCTTCAAATTGAAATTTTATTATAATAATATCGCTTCACTTATTAAAAAATCTATATTAATAATCGTTGCATTCCCGTAATCTGTTCTCAGTTTGAAATTAGTTGCTGTTTGCTATTTTGTTTCCTAACTTTTAAAATAATTTTTCTTTTTAAATGTTTTAAATTTAAAAATTAATGTATTGAAAATCATTGAATTCTCGCAAAAAATTTTGTCAAAAACTTTGAGAATAATTAAATTCCTTCGAAGAATTTTATTATTTACAAAAATAATTGAATTCTTAACAAATATTTTACAATTTATAAAAATAATTGAATTGTTACGAAGAATTTTATATCAGAATTGTTGAAAATAATTGAATTTAATGATCCACAAGTTTCGAACGTTCAAATGAACGAAATATTTTGTATTAAAAATATTTTCATAAATTACTGATTCGAATAAAAATTTGAAACTTAGATTCTACGTTTAAAAAAACTTTAAAAATTAATTTTTTTGATAGTGACTCAAAATTATTGTAATAAAAATTAAATTTGAAGAAGAAATAAATAAATTTCGTTCATTTGAACGTTCAGAACTGTAGCAGCATTTGAATTTAAATAATATTTTTAAAAATAATTGTATTCTTTCGAGAAATTTTATTAAAATTGTATTGCAAATAATTGAATTCTTCTGAAACATTTTATAATTTATAAATAATTATTGAATTTATATTAAAATTCTTTAAAATATTCGAATTTAATTATTTTTAAAAATAATTGTATTTTTTCGAGAAATTTTATTAAACTTGTATTGAAAATAATTGAACGAAGTATTCTTTCCATCTGAATTTTTCGAAATTATTCACTAAAATAAAAATCAAAAAAATAAATTTGAAATTTAAATAAGTCAGAAATTTGAAATTTTAAAGTTAAAATCAAAAAAATATTGAACGAATTATTTTTTTCACAGAAATGTTTTTTCAAAATTATTGACAGAAATAAAAATAGAAAACGTAAAGTTAACATTTTGAAACTATAAATTATTTTTAATACGTGACGGAATATAATTTTTAATAATTATTTAAATTTTAAAACAGAAGTAAATAAATTTCGATTTTTTGAACATTCAAAACAGTTCAAAACAATTCAATATAGTTTTAATGATTTGAATTTCGATCTATTTTTAATTTGTTTCACTAGGAATAATATTTCATAATCAATTTTCTAAAATTATTTTGATAATAACTTACTTTATTAGAATTATTATATTATTATTTTTATTATTTATTTATATTTTATTATAATTAAATAATTATTACTCTTTTCAAATAAAATATTATTTACATATAATTATATTATTTTAGACAACATTCTAAAATCGATTTTCTATAATTATTTTGATAAAATAGTAAATATAGTGTTGTGCAAGTATTCATACATAGAAAAAGTAAAAATTCCATGAAAAGTAATCATAATAATCACAGATTTAAAATTATTCTGATAATAATTTTAATAATTACTTTAGTCAATATTTCAAAACCAATTTTCTAGAATTATTTTGATAAAGCAGTAAACAGTGCAAGGGTGCAAGTATTCATATACACAAGAAACGTAAAAATCATAAAAATAAATACACTATACACATTTCAAAAGTGAGGTTATGTAGAAAAAATTAGAAAATTAACACGGAAAATTACCCCCTCAATTTAGAGAACTATGCAATAAATTATAAGATACAAAAATAAATTATCGATCCATGTATAAAAAGACAATTAACTTGATAGCATTATTGGTTTTAATCGGAACACTAAACAAAGATTAAAAATAGATTATAACTGTAGAAATTCTAGTAAAATAGTGTAAAGTACAATGAAATCAGTGTCAAAATTTATCATAATTGAAAAAACAATTGAAAACATACAAATAAATTAGTAAATTATTAACTTGAATTAATTTTGTTTACATGCCTTTGACAGTTGTTGTCTTGTTGTGTTTTATTGACGTGACGGTGTGAAGTTAGCTGCGTAATAAATGCTAACAATCGATTATCGAACGCTTGTCGATTGTTTTCGAAACGAAACGGTTTCTCCAGTTGTTTTTTGTCTTTTAACACCGGTTCATTATCAGTACTTTATTGACAAAATTGATTTGTGTTTATTCACGTTTGTTTTAAATAATTAGTGTTTGATTTCGTTTGAAGTGCATTTTTTCCATATATACGCAGTAAATCATTGTGTATTTGGGAGTAATTGAGTAAATTATGACAAATTAGTTGTGAATTCCATGGCAATCAAAAGGATCAAAAGGTATTTGATATTTGACAAATTTTCATTGTTGTTTTTTACTTTAATTTGTAATCTTGCATTCTATTTTAATATATATTATTATTTTATTATCAATATTCCTTTCGTAACAGTATATACTTATAGGTAGTATTTATCGAAAAAGATTATTTTTCTTTTTCGATTCGAAAATTGATTTTTTAGGTTACGGTAAATTATAACTTGACAATTTTTTAAGGCAACGACAATAGTTTAACCTAAAAATAATTTAATTCGTTTAATTTCTAAATTAAGACGATTGAAGCAAAACTTATTTTGTTTAGGCTTTATTCATTATTTTTACATTTTTCCATACATTGTATAATATTTTTATACACATTGTCTATAACAATTTTTAACAAAAGGTTTTTTTCATTTCCTCGGTAAAGTAATTATAATTCTATAGGCATATTTGTGAAATATGTATTATAGGCATGCTAGAGGCACAATTTTGTTTCCTTTTTCTTTACAATGCTGACCAATATTTATAAACTTTGAGAAAAAAAAAATTCTTGCAAATGTGCATTTGAAAACAGAATTTCATAATCACTCGTTAATTGTTTACAAAAATAGTTGTATATAACAGCATAGTGTGCGAAATTGTAAATGGAGAATCACAAATTGTCGGTAAAAAAAAGCTATATAATACAAAATAATTGTTTCATCATTAAAAAACTTTTAACCTCTAAATATCTTTGAACAGAAAATTGATTTTTGGAGGGCAATCAAGTTTCTTATCTCGCAGGTACAAATGAAGGGTAAATTAATATTAGGCAATTATATAATCAAATTGAATTCTTGATCCTGAAATAGAATCTGTCTTTGAATAAAATGAGGTCAGCTATTCTTTTTATTTTGTCAATAAAATTCTTTAGTGCTTCGTTTCTATTTCTTCTAAATATGCCTTTTCAATTATGCAAAATAAACAGCACCATGCAATTCGATTTTTTTTTCTAATTATATTTTATTCTAAATCTAAAATAAATTTCTATCGACTTTTTTTAAGATTTATTTCAGGTCGCTAAGTTCGTTTTTCTTTAATTCACAAGAATTAATATAATTTCCCTGTAAGTACAACGCGATTCTAACAAAATAATTATTTGTATATTTTTGTTTGTTTGTATATTTAGCAAAGCGTGCCATTAATAATTTTTCTTTGTTTTAAAATTCTAATCTACTATCATTTATTCAAAATTTTACAGTGAAATCTAGCCATTGTGCTATTAAAGTTTTTAAATTTAGACAATTGTTTTTTGTTTCTGTTGAAATTGAAACTGATTTTAATTTTAGAGGTCATGAGGCCAAATTTTCAATGAAAGATTTTTTTTTCTTCAATCAATGCACTGAAATTGAGCAAATATTACACTGCTATCTGGAATTATTTCTTCTGGAATATCACTACTTCATCGATTAACACACGATTTTTCTTTTTCTCGTGAAACTATTTTTTTCTCGTAAACATAAAATTGTTCTATGATGTTTACGAACGGAGATACTTTTTTGGTTTTTTTATGCACTTGCGTTATTAAGAGAAAAGCTTGCTAAAGAAGCTTTTTGGTTGATCCTTTCTAATTGAATTCATAAAGATTTTATCAATATCTCGGAATACTTGCTCGCTACTTTTTGTTGCATTTACGTAATTATGAATTCCTTGTAAAGCATAGTAGTCGACTAGAGGTTGAGTTTGTGTATGATAGTTAGCCAATCGTTTCTTCAAAGTTTCTGCATTGTCATCTGACCTCTTTATTAGTGGTTCGCCTGTCACCTATAATTAGAGAAAGGTTAATTTTTTTTCTTTTGGAAATACACAAAAAAATGTGTTGAAAAATTTGGAGATTTTTAGAAAAATTACAAATAATTGCCGAAATTCAATTATTTTTAAAAGTAATCAAATTCTTCGTAGAAATTTAATTATGTTCAGAAACTAAAAAAAAATTTCGTCAAAATTTCCATTATCTTTATAGAAATAATTAAATTCTTCTACGAAATTCAATAATTTTTTAAAAATTTTAGTAAAATTCTTGTCAAAATTTCAATATCAAAAAATTTTCTCAATTCAATGATTTTCAATATTTACTATTTTAATAAAATTTTCGAAAAGAATTCAATTATTTATTATTTATTTCAATTATTTTATTTTAATTATTTATTTATTATTTTCAATTATTCAATTATTTTTTATTTATTTAATTATTTATTTCAATTATTTAAAAACAGTTTTAATAAAATTCTACGCAAGCATTTAATTATTTTCATAAAATAATAAGAATTTTACAGGAATTCAATTATTTGAAATTTTTTTTATAAAGTTTTTCCCAAAAATTCAATTTTTTTAAAAAATAACATAATTTTTAGCAGGAATTTAATTGTTTTTTAAAATTTTCATAAAATTCTTAACAGAAATTCAATTATTTTCAAAAATTTTAATAAACATCTTTGAATTGTCGTAGAATTTTTTAATAAAAATTGATTTAAAAATGAATTTCAGTTAAAATTTGAGATAATAATTGAATTTTTTAAAAAGATTGCAAATTAAAATTTTAGGAAAATTTAGATTTTTCATACTTTTAACCAACAATTCTGTAGAATTAATTTTTTTTGAAAAAGTTGAATTGAATCTTTTTGAAATTATTTGAATTTTTTATTTTCTACAATATATTTAATTGAAGAATTTCCGAATAATCGAATTCAAAATTCTTCTTCGAAATTCAATTATTTTCAAAAATTTTAACAAAAATTCTTAGCAAAATTTCAATTATTTCCAAAAATTTCCCTCAATTCAATGCTTTTCAATAATTATTTATTATTTTAATAAAATTTTCTAAAAGAATACAATTATTTAAAAATTTGTTTAATAAAATTCTACGCAAACATTGAATTATTTTCATAAAATAATAAAAATTTCACAGGAATTGAATTATTTAAAATTTTTTTTATAAATTTCTTCGCAATAATTCAATTATTAGGTATCATAAATAATAAAATTTTTACAGGGATTCAATTATTTTCGTACATAATAAAATTCTTTTTGGAAACTCAATTCGTTTCATAAATAATAAAATTCATCGCAGAATTTCAATTATTTTGTAAAACAATTTTAATCGAATTTCTCGGAAAATGTAATTATTCTTAAAAATTGTATTAAAAATCGTAGAAAGAATTCAATTATTTAAAAATTTGTTGATAAAATTCTTTTTGAGAATTGAATTTCAAGAAACATTGAATTATTCAATAAATATTATTTATTTTTGTATTTAAATAATTGAATTGGATTTTTTAATAAAAATTGATTTAAAAATGAATTTCAGTTAAAATTTTAGATAATATTTGAATACTTAAAAGCAATATAACGTGAATTTTTAGAAATATAATTAAATTTTGAAATTAATTTTTTTTGAAAAAGTTTAATTGAAGAATTTACGAATAATTGAAATTCGTAAAATTGAATATTTTAAACACATTCGATTTGAAAATTGTGAGAGAACTTTTCCGAAAATTAATTGATTTAAAGTAGAATTTTAGTTAAAAATTCTTGAAAATATTAATTGAATTGAAATGATGAAAATAATTTTGAAGATATTATAGTAACAATATTCTTACAATATAAAATAATGATTTTATCAATTAGCCATCTTTAATTATTATAAAAAAATTTAATTTATAGTTTTAAGTAAAATGTTCTCTTATTCGACTCGGACTGGTTATATTTATATAATTTTTTTAAATGGTCCGTAGTTTTTCATTTTTGGTCCGTAAAGTCCGTATTTTTAAATTCTTCTTCTGGTTCGAGCCCTGATCTCTTACATAAAATAAATAAAATAAAAAATAAGAAAAATGTGTAACAAATATCAAACTTGTTATTTGAAAGACTATCAATTTTGAATAAAGGTCAACAGATAACTTCATCAATGAATAAATAAGTTGGCTTATAAATAGATTAAAAATTGCTCGCCAATTCAAGTTTCTTAGCGAAATTCTAATGTTTGTGTATAAAAATTTTAATGAATAGAGAAACTAATGATTTTGAATTGTTTCTTTAGCAATTCGATTAATTTGCTTATTATTCGTTTCTTTATTTTATTTTTTAAATTATTTTATTATTTTTTAATTGTTTTATTATTTTTTAATTATTTTATTATTTTTTTAAAAATTATTTTATTATTTTTATTATTTATTATTGTGAAAAATCTTACGTCGTCTTTCATGTGGACTCGAGGTGGAGCAAATTCTTCATGATAGGATCGTCCACTTGTTGGATGCACCAATCTGCCAGTAATTCTTTTCACTAGAAGATTATCATCGATTCCAAATTCAATGACAGCGTCTAGTTTTGTTTTCCTTTTAGTAAGCATTTCATCCAACTAAACGAAAAAAATTTTTGATTAGATTTTATTTTCTTGAAATTAAATTCAGAAGAGTTGTTTTTTTTTATTTTAAATACCTTTTCTGCCTGAGGTACAGTTCTTGGAAAACCATCTAAGAGGAAGCCTCGTTTGCATTCAGGTGTATCCAATGTCTTATCAATCATATCAACCACAAGGTCATCACTCACTAATTTTCCATCTTCCATAATGGTCTTGACTTTTTTTCCAATTGCGGATCCCGATTTAATTTCCGCCCTCAACATATCTCCTGTTGATAAATGGCAAACGCAATACCTGTCCTTCAGAATTGGAGCCTGCAATTCATTTTGTAATATTCAAGGTTCGATCAAATTGATGACAACAAGGAGAAAAATTTGTGAATTAATTTCTGTTTTTCTCAATTATTCAAAGCAATTGTTAGCCACTTTGCTAAAAATAATATCATTTTGATTCTGTTTGTAAACTTTAATTGTTATTACATAATTGGCTGATAAAAAGTGTGATTAAAGCAGAGTGTCATAAGGTATTTTTTTCCTCGTGAAAGAATTTAAAGAATTATTTTAGAAAAAAAGGTCTCTTGCTTTTTTTCTCTCGAAGTAATTAGCGACACACACTTGACTTATTTTTTTCAGTGAAAAAAAATATAGAGTTGACTAGAAATTAGCTTGATCTTATAAATATGGGTTCAAAGTACATTTAAACATTAAGTGATAAATTACCTGAGTGCCTTTACCACTGCCGGGTGGACCAAGTAAAACAGCATTTATTCCCCGTGGAGGTGTTTCTAGTTTTTCCTTTGGAACTTCTTGTACACTGGGAGCCATTTTCGTTGATAATTGTTTAGTTTTAGTTTAGTGGATGGGGGAAAAAATAAATATTAATTTTATTTATTGAAAAATTATAAGAGGACAATTTATTGACTACTATACTGCACACAGCCTCACTGGAGAATACACAGTAGACGCTGCTATAATGAACACAAATGAACAATAATGAATGGACGCCAGTCGTGGCATAAAATGATCCGTGTTTCTGCTCCCTCTAGTGTATATTCACAGAATTATCTTGACCTTATTCGAAAATTTAAATCCAATAATTTAGGAATATATTTTACATACTTTTGAGAGTTTAACGCGAAAATTTGTAGATACGGTGAGAAATTTTTTTATTTTTATTATTAATTTTTTTATGAAAAATAATTATTTTTTCTAGAAACAAAAAAATGTTGGAAATATTTTTTTTATCATTTTATTATTTATTAATATTTATTTCATTTACAAACTTAAGATTTTTCACGTAAAAATTCTTAAATTTTGCAAGAAATTCTTTTATTTTTACTATTTTTATTTTTTATAAAAATAAATATTTTTTTAGAAAAAAAATATTGGAGAATTTTGCTAAAAGTTTTGAAAAAATGACAAAGTCTATAATTAATTAATTTAATTAATTTAGTAATTAATTAATTAATTAATTAATTTAATAATTTAATAGTCAATTAATTTAATTGTATAGTGCAAAATTTCTGGTTTTTGGTAACAAGAAAACAAATTTTGAAAAATTTAAAAATGATTTTTTGAACATTTTTTCACTTGATTTTTTATTTCTGAAAAAAATGAAATTTATTTTCAATAATTAAATTGTGGAATAACTTTCGTGCTTATTAATTAAATTTCAGTTTTATTTTAATTTAATTTTTAAACATTGTCTAAGAATTGAATGTTTAAAAAATTGTATTTAAAATTCTGAATAATTATCTTTCTTAAACATTTCTGCTCTCTTTGTGAAAGATAATTGAATTTTTATAAATAAATAATTAAATTTCTTAAATACCTAATTGAATTTTATTTAAAATTCTGAATAATTTTGTTCCTAAAACACTTATGTTTTTCCTGTGAAAGATAATTGATTTTTTATAAATAAATATTATTATTTTTTTAAATAATTATAATTCTCTGAAATTTGATTTATAATTGAATTTTATAGGAATTTTATTTAAATTTATAAAGAATTATGTTTCTAAAACATTTATGTCCTTTTTGTGATACCTAAATAATTGAATTATTATAAACGAATAATTACATTTTTTCGAAATAATATTCAAATTTCATGAAATTTTATTTTAAATAATAATCTTATTTTATTTAAAGTTCTGAAGAATTATGTTTCTACAACATTTCTGTTCTTTGTGGAAAATAATTGAATTTTTATAAACAAGTAATTGGATTTTTTTTAAATAATTGAAATTTTCTGAAATTTGATTTAAAATAATTGAATTTTATAGGAAGTTTATTGAAAATTCTAAAGAATTATGTTTCTAAAATATTTCCTTTATTTTTGTGATAGATAATTGAATTTTTATAAACAAGTAATTAATTTTTTTTAAATAATTGAAATTTCATGAAATTTTTTTTGCAAAAATTAAATTTTATTTAAAGTTCAGAGGAATGATGTTTTTAAAACATAACTGTTCTTTTTGTGTAAAATAATTAAATTTTTATAAACAAGTAATTGAATTTTTTTTAAATAATTGAAATTTTCTGAAATTTGATTTGGAATAATTGAATTTTATTGAAAATTCTAAAAAATTATGTTTCTAAAACATTTCTGTTCTTTTTGTCAAAAATAATTGAATTTTTATAAGCAAATATTGCATTTTTTAAAAATAATTCAAATTCCACGGAATTTTATTTAAAATAATAGAATTTTATTATAAATTCTAAAGAATAATGTTTTTAAAACTTTCAGTTCTCTTTGTGTAAAATAATTGAATTTTTATAAACAAATAATTGAATTTTTTTTTGAATAATTGAAATTTTCTGAAATTTGATTTATAATTGAATTTTATAGGAATTTTATTGAAAATTCTGAAGAATTATGTTTCTAAAATATTTCCGTTATTTTTGTGATAGATAATTGAATTTTTATAAATAAGTAATTTTTTTTAATAATTGAAATTTCATGAAATTTTATTTAAAATAATTGAATTAAATTTTAAATTCTGAAGAATTTCGTTACAAAAACTTTTTTTTTGTGAAAAATAATTGAATTTTTGTAAATAAGTTTTTTTTTTAATGGTTGAAATTTCATGAAATTTTATTTAAAATAATTGAATTTTATTTTTAATTCTAAAGAATTATGTTTTTAAAATTTTCATTTCTTTTTGTGTAAAATAATTGAATTTTTATAAACAAACCATTGAATTTTTTAAAAATAAATTTTAGAGTCAAAACTTTGTTTAATAAAATAGAGAAATCCTTCAATCATCGTAATTTAGTCAACTTATTCGAGTCAATAATCAAATTTAATAAAGTTAAGTAAATTAATAACGAATTTAATGGTATTTCTGCAATCGTTTATTTACAACTGTGGTAATTCGCTCATTATAACAATGTTTCTCACAAGAAAATGGAATTTCTTTATTATAGAAATTTGCTAAACTTTTCATCCAATGCATTTTGTACACATATCCAATAAGCTCTTTTTTTGTCTCCCTTCATATTACAATTCAATTTATTATTTATTTATTTATTCTTATTACAATCCAATTTTTGAAAAAATCACATTTGAAAAAATGTTTTCTTTTTTCAAGAAGTCTGTATATATGTGTGACTTAATTAATTCTATATTGTCCGATGAATTTGAAGTTTGATCGTTTTTAGATTATAGAATATACAAGCGTTTATATTATACAAAATGCAGCAGACAGGATTATAGATTATTTATTTACAGACAAATAACAAACAGATAAATTTAGCCCTGTATATAAATCATATAAGTCTATCAAAAATCAATTTGTTTTTGTACTAGGGTATATTTTCTAAGTGCTTGGACACACCTTACGCAAATATTATATTTATGTATCATTTAACCATTTTTTTTTTCATTCAACTCAACTGCTTATTTAATCTTAACAAATTATTTACTTTCGCAGTCTGTTTTGGAAATTGTTTGAGAGATAACGTGTGGTACAATATTTATCCTTTTTTTATGTCTGCGCAAAATCGAGAATTCGTTAAGATTTTCTTTTTTCACTAATAATACATTTCACAAGTCTTAATCATCTTTCATTAATCATTTCAACCTCATAAAATGTGCAATGTTTAAAAACTAACAGTCACATTGTTCAGGGTATACTATTTATTTTTTTATCAGCAAAAAGCTTCTAATAGCGACATTTAAAGCTAACGTTTTCTTCGACCTTTCTTCTTCATTTCAATAAATTATTATTCGATACTGACCTCTTAATATATTATTTTACGTTGGAAAATTATTCTCATCCCTTTATTTTTCAAATTTGCCTTTTAATCGTATTTCTTATTCGCAATTAGTGAATTATATCCATATAATTCCACAGGATGTCTGATTATCCCATGGAAATCATTCGATAGAATTATCTGTCCTATGAAATTTGTTGTTTCGAATTATTAACACAAAAAATTTATTTATTTCAGAAAATGTGACTTTTTTCGACTTATTTTCAAAAATTGCAACTTTTTCGATTTTTCTTTTAAATATTGCAATAAAATATCACATTTTCAATATAAAATGCAACTTATTTCGATTTTTATAAAAAAAAAATAACTATAGACAAATTTTGGAAAAATTATTTTTTAATAATTTTTCTAATTGAATTTTTAAAACATACAATTAAAAAAATTTTGTAAAATTTAATTGAAAATAATTGATTTTTTCAAGTATTTTATTACAATTCTCGAAAATCAACCTTTGAAGAATTTTAATTACAAATTTTGAAAGTAATTGAATTGTCAAAAATTTTATTTAACAATCTTCAAGAGTGAATTTAAAAATGAAATTTAATGAAAATTAACTTCTAAAAATTATATTAAAATATTTTTGGAAAAAGCAATTCTTCGAATTTTTTCATTCTAATTTTTTAAAATTTAGTTATTTTCAATATTTTCAATTTACATATTTCCGAAAATTCAAATCCATGTACAAAAAATAATAACATTAACATTTTTTAGAATTATTTTTAAAATTTTGGAGAAAACAATCATGTTGAAAATTTTTCAAAAGATTAATTAGTTTTTTGTAAATTAAACAAAAACTCTTTTAAGAAATTCAATTATTTTCGAATAAAATTATACATTACAATATTTTTAAAAAACTAATTCTTTGAATTGTTTTGTCATAATTTTTTAAGATTTAATTATCTTCGAACAATGTTAATTAAAATTTTTAAAAGTATTCGAAATAACAAGCGAAAGATTGATAATTCTGGTAGATGACTTTAAATGAGATTTGAAATAATTGAAATTTCCTGAAATTTTATTTAAAATAATTGAATTTTTTTTAAAGTTCTGAAGAATTATGTTTCTAAAACATTTCTGTTCTTTGTGGAAAATAATTGCATTTTTATAAACAAGTAATTGAATATTTTTAAATCATTGAAATTTTCTGAAATTTTATTCAGAAAAAAAATTGAATTTTATTTAAAGTTCTGAAGAATTATGTTTCTAAAACATTTTTTTATTTGTGAGAGACAATTGAATTTTTATTAACAAGTACCTAATTGATTTTTTTTTTAATAATTGAAATTTTCTGAAATTTTATTTAAAATAATTGAATTTTATAAGAATTTTATTGAAATTTGTATAATTTGAAAGAAGTTAATATAATAACTATAATTATAATTATAATTATAATATTATATTAATATTAAATATTAATATTATAATATATTATATTATTATATTATTATTATTATTATTATTATTATTATTATTATTATTATTATTATTATTATTATTATTATTATTATTATTATTATTATTATTATTATATTATTATTATAATATTATATTATATTATAATATTAATATTATATTAATATTATATTATTATAATTATAATTATAACAATAACTATAATTTTTTATTTAAATTTCGGAGACACGAAATAACAAATGGAAGATTGATAATTCTGTTAAGTGTTTTTAATGGAATAATCAGGTATCCGAACTCCACTTTGAGTAGAAAAAAAATATGTAAATGAATATTGTATCATTTTGTCATTCAAACATTTTTTCACTGAATTAAAGAACTTTTCGAATTTTTAATCCGATGAAAAAATGAATAATTGCAATATTTTTTCAATTTCAAATCTAATAATCGTCAATAATGGAATTTTTGTAAAATTTCAAAAAAATCCTAGATATGATTGTTCGACTAGGTTTTTATGTTTACAAATGTTAATTATTGCACTTCCTATTTTAGAATATATATATATATATATATATATATATATAATACAATATTATTTCCTTTTTCGCCAAAGGAACCTGTAATCTTTTTATTTTAATTTTTTTCTTGAAATTTTCTAAGCGTACACAATGATTAAGCTTATGAGAAATTCTAATGTCGTTGTTAAGTTTTATATTTTCAATTCTAAATCTTGGAATTACAGCTTCAATAATTCTACTCAGAACTATTATGCACTAATAGATGATGGAAACAATTCGTAAGGTGCGTTTCTTTCTCTTTCAATTTTGCCAAAAATTTCCTTTTTTAGATTTAAGATAAAATATAGATTTTTTCTTAAATATTGAGCAATTTTTTTTTTTTTTTTTTTGCTTATCGAATTGTATTCCAAAACTGTAATCTGCGTTTCTTCTAAACTTTATAAATTATTCTTTCTTTTTTCTCGAGAAATAGTGACAGGTGCACTATAAATTTTCAAACTGATTCACAATTTGCAAATAGAAGCGATTTCGGCGTATGTATTAATATTATTTTTATTATTTATGTAAAAATAGATTCTAAATTTTTTTTTCATTTTTTTATTCGAGGAACGATCAAGGAACCGTTATTTTATTAAGATTGTAAATTCTGGGAGTAAATATTTTTTTCATACAAATTATGAATCATCATTTTCGAGATAAAGTATGACTCCGTATTGGATTAACAATTTTTTTTTTAATTTTTTAAAAATCTATTTAGCAGAAAACACCTTCTATTTGCCTACTTTTTTTTTAGGGAAGATGAATGACGGTTTCGGTACAATGTTATAGCAAATTCTTATATTGAAAAGATGATTATATGAATATTATTTTTTTTTCAAAATGGACAATATTATTGTCTATATGAATGTGTATTCCTTCTATAGTCTATCGTCAATTTTTAATAAAAATGAAAATTTTCGCAACGAAAAAATAATATTGTTTTAATTAAAATTATTATTAATTAAATTTTCCATGAAATTTATAAAACAAGAAATATATTTTCAAAAAAAACAAGAATACTTTTCCTAAATTCACAATTTGTCTATGTAATATTTAATTAATTATACTAACAATAAAAAAAAATATGCGATATTAATTATAGAATATTATAAATAAAAACGACGTATGAAATTCATTATAAAAATAGATTCTAAATACTACAAATTTTTTTTTTATAAAATCATGAAATTCACAACTTGTGTTATAATAAAATTAAACTCTCGAGATATACAATAATTTCGAAGCTGACGTACATAAATAATAAATCACAAAATTAATATAATGTTTATGTATATATAAATTAATAGATAGTTATAAACAGAAAATTTTATTATCGAAAGCTCGAATAGATGAGGCCTTTTTGTATATAAGAGGACGGTGTAAAAATGGGTGATAATTTAAGTATTAGACGTTTTAAAAAAATTTTATCACTTGACAGTTACATTAATCAACATTTTTTTCAGGCAAGTAGTTCAATAAAGTAAAATCACTTTTTTATTATTCTATGATAATTCACTGACCATTAGAAGTAGAATTATTAGAAAAATGTTCCTAAAGTTCCGAACGTTCAAATGAATAATGAAATTTACTTATTTCTCTAGCAAATTCAAAGTTTACTATGTATATAATAATTTTATGTCAGTTGTATTGAAAGAAGATTTATAAGATTCTAATTTCTAAATGTTTAATTTGTATTCTATTTTTATTTTCAGTGGATAATTTCTCAAAAGTTTATATTAAAAAAATACTTCTTTTGAACATTCAGAATTTTTTGAATATTTAGAAAATTATTTTTGAAATTGTAAAGAAAAAATTTAAGAAAAAATGTCGAAAACATTTTGGAAAGACATTAGATTAAAAAACAGTTCTTAAAATTGAAAAAAACGTAAGTTTCTAGTTATTTAAGGGAAGAAATATTTTTAACTATATTAAGAAAATACTTAAAATCATAAAACTATTTTTATGTTAATTTTTTTTCTAAAGATTTCAAAATATTTTGACTCCTTTTGAATTTTTATTTTTCCTATAAAGTAAAAATTGATAAATTTTGAAGTCCAGGCGTAATTTTGTAGAATACATATTTTTCTAAGTAATTTCAAATTATGATTTTTTATATAAAAAATAAAAAAATTCTGGTCAAAATAAATAAATTTTCAAATAAAAAAGTGAATAAAAAATTGTATTTTTTTAGCTTAGAAACAATTTTTTTGAAATGCTTCAAAAATATAGTTAAAATTTTTCTACAAAATTACGCATGGATTTCAAAATTGATGAATTTTTACTTTTTGGGAAAAATAAAAATTCAAAAGGTGTGAAAATATTTTCTAACCAGAAAGAAATAAAAATATTTGAAATATTTTCTTTGTATAGTTAATAAAATCGATTTACCCTCCCCTTAAATTCTTGTAAATCTAAATTTCCAAATAATAATTTAATAACTTTTTAAAAAATTTTTCTAAAGAAATAAATTTTTTTACTAAAGAATTTTATAATTATTGAAAAAATATCAGTTGATAATTACATAATTTCTTTGAACCTAAAAACAAATATTTATTGCAATTCTATCTTTCTACTGTCATTACGATCAAGTATAAAATGGAATATTATTTATTACTTGAATTCAACAAAATTTGCAAAAGTAATCAAACTCGCAATTATCCTTCTTAAATATTTTTCTCACCATATTAAATATATCACATACCTTTGCATTTTTTGCTTAATTCAAGTTGGTCCTAAGTACAATATTTTTTTTTTTTTGATACTCCATATTCTCTACAATATTGCACATCTCAGTTTTAAACAATAGTGTTCAGTTATATGAGATTTCTTATATTTAACAAATTCTAGTATCTTATGGTCTTTCGAGACCTATGGATACCGGCACTGTTTTTTGCGATAACTAGTAGATTTGGTACTCAGAAAAATTGTTGTTTTCCCCCTTAACAATTGTAATAAAACCAGCCGTGCACTGGGCGCTTCTTATAGTTTTAAGTTTAACTATTATTATATACAAATAAGTGCCAAATATTTGGTATTATATTTATAATTCAGGTAAAAGTGTTCTTTTTTTACTTGAAACACAAAATTACCCGAATTGGGCCTGCTTGTTTCACTTTGTGACTAAAATGCGAGCATTTTATGCTTTGAAAAATTCCCTTGGTAATTTACGGTTATTGTTAACAATTATCAAAATCGTTTTTTTTTTTTACATTGAATAAACGATTCTGTAAATCCGATAAAGTCGGTTGGGCCATCAAAACTGATCTTTAATTTTCCAATATAAATATCTAGAAAAAAATCGACATTTGCAAATTTCCATTGTACATCAATATGGCAGTTGTATGACATCTTTTCTTTCTAATTTGAAAATTCAACCCTGATTTCTTTTCATGCCGATTGGTTTATTTTTCAAACCTTTTGAATTTTTTGTATATTTTCCTATTTCATTTGTAAACGCCGTTGGAAATTTTAATCGGGTTTTTTTAAAATTGTCCTTTATATCTGTACGAAAACACACTGCATCTTTATAAAAATTTACTTCTGTTCATTCTTTTTATACTAACTTTCGTCCCTAAAGTTCTCAACGTTCAAATGAACGAAATTTATTGATTTCCACATTAGTTTCGTTTTCTGGATCGAAACAAATTAATTTGAATTTTTGTTCTAATTCAACGCGGTATTATGTTTTACTTCGGATGAAGAAACAAAATTTTAATTTAATTTTTTTCCAGTACTTTTACTAAAAATCCCTGACTTTTCCCTGATTTCCCTGACCTATGACAACCCTGAATTCAGAATTCGGAATCAAAACGCATCAATAATTTCTGAAAAATATTCCCTTCATTTAAACGTTCAGAACTTCTGGCTCACATTTTTCAAACGATCATCTTTTCAGAAGAAACTTTATCACATTTCTGATGTTACTGAAATTCGTATCAAATTGTACATTCATCCAGTATTGTTTCTGTTATATTTCATTTTAATGAAATTAATGAAATATGAATTTTTGAAATTTACAAATTTTTGTCTGAATTTAATCGTAGTTAATGCGTTTATCCAACACACCAGGATAAACCTAGTGTGTCAGTCGCCTGTTTCATATGGGATCTTGACTATTTACAGATTGCGAACTACGAGACGTTTTCCGGCTGATTGGCTCCAAATATGCCGCGGGTGCCCAACCTTCGATTCCGGATCCGATTAATTTAACGAACCACCAGCCTGCACAGCCAACCTTTAACAATTCCAAGTGATCACCTTCGCGCATCGTTACTTCCGATTGACCAACTGCACAGTAATCAGCCAGAGCCACGTATCTTCCGCCCTGAAAAATTACGTAAGTTTTTACTTTTTATTTTTAATATTCTTCTTTCTTTTTTTCACCTTTTTTGCGCACTATACTTTATTAGACTTATGGTCAGGTGTGTCTAAGTTTAGCTTACGACCTTATGAGTCGTGACACGTGAGACAAAAAGCAGAAAATAAAACATTAAAAAGTGAAAAAGAAATTAAAAACAGAAAAAAAAGAAATAAATAAAAGAACAAAAAGAAAAAATATGATATGAATAAATTTTGAAAAATGACTAAGTAACTGATTTGTTACTTCGTAGAATCTTATTAAATTCAGTAAATAAAATGATCAAATTTAGAGGCAGAAATTAATAAACGAAATGCTGTAAAAAAATTCTACCCACGTAGAATTTATACATTGATCTAATTTTCAAAGTAAGAACTTACTGCTTACTTTTCCGTCGATTATCTTGTTACTTTTCCCAAAAGAAAGAATTGTGTGTATGAAAAAAATTTGATTTTCAAAATTAGGAGCGAAAAAATGATACTCACAGGTGCGGGTCCGGGATTTTCACTGAATGTATCTTCGTCGTCGGTATTACTATTTTCCGAACTCCAACCCACGTCCTCTTCGGTCGACTGGGAAACATCCGAAATGTGAGAAATAACACTGTTCCCATCCACAGATAATGTTCGTAGAGAACCGGAAAGATTGCTTTGAGCATCCCACGAAATTGTTTGTCGAAGTGGTCTAAAAAATTAAAGTCAAACATAGAATCATTTTCGAACGCTCAAAAGAACGTTCGAGATATTACACAAATATCTTTTCCCTGATTCCCCTGACCTGTGGCAACCCTGATGAATTAGGAAAGAAAAGAATAAAGTATTTAGTTATTTTAGACATACTTGTGGTTCGTTTTCCCAAGAGCTGAACACTGCTTCCCCTTGAGTTCCGCTAATTGGGACATTAAAACTCCCTTAATTTGTCGTACCCAAGATTGTTTTGCGTCAACACTCGGTGCTTGAATAGTGTGAACCTCAGCACGTCCTTGTAACCAAATTTCAAATCTTCTTGCGTCCCCCTTCACCGATTCTGTCAAGCCAATCTGGGACATCTAAACCAAAAATATAAATAAAATCTCTTGAAGTTATACCTTTCGGTAAAATGGAAAATTAACTAGAAACAATGTAGATTGGGAAAATTGATAATTTTCTCCTGCTAATTAAAAAAGATGAACTATATGAACCTTTAAATATCTTTTAAAGTGATAGGTCGCTTTGTCGTGTGCCTGAGGTTTGCTGTGTTTACAAAATATAATTGCTTTTTCGTATAAAAAGATGTGCCGTTGCGATGGTTTTAATCTGAGTAATCGTTCTCTTTTACTACTAGACCAAACACTAAACGAGCCCTGTAATAATAATTCCCCTTGCACACTTAAATCTCCCTGTAAAAGAAAAAAAAATTAATATTATTTGAATTTATCACTAACGTATTTTTAACAAGGGGAAACAGAGAGAAACTGAGAGTACGCACGTAATGCAAATCGCTCTTTCCTTTGAAAGTCTGCCCCCTCGCGGCCAAAAGTCCCAAGCTTAGGTGGTTGGCTATATATATTGCCTAAATCGGTGAGCTTGCACACATATGTAAAACGCAATGGCTAAGCCGAAGTGTAATCGGAAGCACTCGTGATCGCTCGTAAAATGCAAGAAACGCGAACGCGAGGAATAGAACTAAAAGAGGTTATGCGACAATGTTTTGACATTTGTACACATCGTTTATGCAAAGTTTTTTGTGGTTTTTATGCTGATAAAATTTTGCATTTACACCAAAATTTGCAATAGTTCAATGTGATAAATAACAATAAATTAATTTCCAGTTTAAACCTGGCACTTTTGCCTATTTAAAATTTCTAGTTTCAAAACTATACAAATTATGATACATACACAAAATTTTAGAAGCATTAATTCCCGAAAGACTTTTACAGTACATATTTATACACTTTTTTAAGTGAAATATATAAAAATTATTTCAGGAATTTGAGCGTATAACATTTTAATTAAGGCTCTTTATTTTGACATATATTTGATTAAATATTTATAGGAAAAAATTCTTCTTTAAAAAAAGAGGAATTAAAATTGGCAAATAAATATTGTGTCGTCAATAATTCTCATTATCAACATTTATCAGTATTTTTAATTTTTATACTAAGCGATATAAACTCTTTCTATTACATAAATCAGGGTAAATTCGGGAATTTTATCAAAAGCACTGGAGAAAATATTAAATTTGCAAAATTGAGAAAAAATTCTGATTTTTGCCATGTCCAGCAATCTTTGACAATATTGAAAGCATTTAGGAATTTTTATTAATTCACTTTCTAAATTTTAGAATTATTCCTAATTTTCATACAAAACTTTTGACTTTTTCCATTTCTGACAATAACGGAAATTTACGTTATATTAATGTTTCAAATAAAAGTTTACAATTGGAAATATTCACAAATAAATGTCAAAAAGTCAAAATTCTATCTGGAATACAGGAAAAACCGAAAAAGAATAAACTATAAATATACGAATTAGTGAAAATATTTACTAATTTAAATCAGTGACTAACTTTTTGCTTTTGAATTACTACATTTTAATAATAATTTAGTAAAATTTAAAAATTACTATTTATTAGTAAAATTAAAATTAAATAAAATTAAAATTTTATTAATTAAATTACTAAAATCCCTGCAAAGTTAGTGTCGATGTTGAGCATCGAAAACATTTTTTTTTCACAAAACCGAAAAACGAAACAATTATTTTAAAGATTTTAGATTTACAGACAGGCCACATGTCAGTAAAGTCAGGAAAATGTCAGAAAAAATATTTTTGTCATAGAAAGTAAGAAAATTGGAACTTTTTTCAACTTATTTTTAAAAATTGCGACAATTTTGACTTTTCTTCTAAACATTGCAAGAAAATACAACAATTTTTAGTAAAAAAGTGCAACTTATTTCGATTTTTATAATGCGAAAAATAACTATAAACAAATCTTTCAAAAATTGTTTTTGAATCATTTTTTAAGATAATTAAATTTTTCAAATATACATATTTATAAAATAAAAATCTTTTTGAATAATTGGAATTTTTTTACAATTTTATTGAAAATAATTAATTTTTTTTAAGTATTTTCGTAGAATTTTTGAAAATCAACTTTTGAAGAATTTTCATTGCAAATTTTGAAAAGAATTGAATAAACAAAAATATTAATGAAAAATTTTTAAATGTCAATTTAAAAATGAAAATTAATGAAAATTAGCTTCTAGTTTTTTAAAATTCAATATTTTCAGCATTTTTAATTACATTTCCGAAAATTCAATTGCATATCAAAAATAAAAACATTTCAGAATTATTTTAACATTCTTAAGAAAAAAATCATGTTCAAAATTTTTAATTGAAATTCATAAAAAAATTAATTAATATTTTAAATTATACACAAGTCCTTTTGAGAAATTCAATTATTTTCGAAAAATTACATAAAAATGTTTTAAAAACTAATTATTACAATTATTTATAATAATTTTTTAAGATTGAATTCAACAATGTAAATTCGAACAATGTAAATAAAAATTATTTAAATTAATTGATTCAGAAATTAAGTTTAGTTTAAAATTGTATAAAATAATTGAATTGAGGATGGGTTATAATTGTAATTTTTATAAATTATTAGAATTCATAAATTTAACTCATTTTCCGTAAACATTCATATTTTCCTGTAAAAAGAATTTTGTCAGGAAAAGCAATTTTAAAGTCAGTAAATTGTCAGAAAAATTGATACTTATGAAACCACCCTGATTTAAAAAAGTAAATTTACAAATTAAAAAGCGAAAAGTCATCAGTCACTGATTCAAATTAGTAAACATTTTTACTAATTCAAAAATAGAGAGTACTTATACTAATAAATATCTATACACACATTATGATTAGAAAAAATTTATAATTTAATTAAATTTGCTTAATTCTTTGCAATTAATTCCACACCGAAAAATTCTAATCTAGAAAAAATATAATTTTGGATGCTTTAATTTAAGTAATTATTAACGTTAAATTAAACATTATTCAAATTTACACAAATCAATACATTTTTAAATAAATAATAATAAAAAAAAAATAAATTAAAATATTAAGAAATTAATTCCATCTCATAAAGTTAGAAAAGTAAATGTATATAAAAAAAATTAGAATTAAATTAAATTATATTTAATTATATTGTGTAGAATTTTTTTTTTGTAAAACTTTCGTGTGTAGATAATTTTCTAAAATCTTATTAATTTGAAGAGAAATTCAAATTCAAAAAATCTATAAGTGTAAAGAATTTAATGATTTTCTGAAAACTGCATTATTTATTTGTGTAGAATTATTTAGTGTTTAACGGCGTAGACTTAATAATTAAATTGTCATCAAAAATTATATTTTCTTCCATGAATAATTTTACGTATAAAAATTAATTCAAGATGAACTATACAAATTTAATAAAATGAAATTTTATTTAAAATCAATAAAAATTAATTAATTTTTTCTCTTAGGTATGTTTATACTAATTATTATTTTTTAAAAATTTAATTAATTTTATTCAATTAAATTTTTATTTTTACTTGAATTAATTTTAATTAATTAAATTTCTTAAAAATTAATTTTCCTTCTTTTTACTTTATTTATTAATTATATTAATTATTGTGTAATAATTTTCAAATCGCAATAGTAAGATTGAATAAAAGAAGCACGCACATATTTCGCTGTCCTTCTCTTTTTCATTCTCAGCATTGCAATACTACTTTCGGGACTCAAAATCATTTTTCGGCCTATTATCAGATTAGTTTAGTTCTATTCCTCGCGTTTCTTGCATTTTACGAGCGATCACGAGTGCTTCCGATTACACTTCGGCTTAGCCATTGCGTTTTACATATGTGTGCAAGCTCACCGATTTAGGCAATATATATAGCCAACCACCTAAGCTTGGGACTTTTGGCCGCGAGGGGGCAGACTTTCAAAGGAAAGAGCGATTTGCATTACGTGCGTACTCTCAGTTTCTCTCTGGGGGAAATAAAATTCTACAAACCCCGAATCCAGTGATTGCAGTTTGATGCATACTGTCATTAACGCACTTCAATACAATGAGCATACAATCCAAAGCCTCTTGCAATTCAGTGCAACATGATTGTTCATCGCTATATTTTAAGAGATCCTTTAACAAAAGTTGATACTTTGTTATTCGTTGCACTGGCTTTAGTAGATAAGCAGCCAATGGAAGTTTATGACCTAATTTCTGTTGACATGTCACGAGAAATTGTGGTTCATTTTGTATTTGTTCACGTAACCTCTCTGATCGTGGAATATTTTGACAATAGTAACTATAGAGCCGGAAGAAAACCTCTCGCTGTAAACAGTATTTATTATCAGTAATCCTGATAATAAATCAGAATTACTGATTTTTTTAAAACAATTAAAAAAAATGAATGTTTTTTTTAAATCATTACCCTTTGTACAAAGCATAATGCCACAAGTTCCGTATTTGAAATGCAATTCTCTAAATCCCGTAGAAATGTTTCGCCGTGAAAAATGCAAATTTCTTCTAAATTTCCAAAGAGGACGTCGACCTTGCCTATTAATGCGGCGGGCACTAAATGTGTCATTGCTTCGTTCGTCAATTCCATTTTGTACCCTTTAATAATAGAGCCAAGTTCGGCTACGTAAATTCTTTCGGTTTCTAAAAGTTCTGCCAGAACGTGTCCTCGTTTTTGTTTCAAGACTTCAATATCACGGGGTTCACTTTCTGGTGATGATGATTCGCCCTCGATTGGACACATTTCCATCTGGAAAATTTATTTAATATTAAATTATATTTAATTATATTTCTTCGAAACTATTTTTGCATTGTTTTGTACTCACTTTTGGCATTGTGTTTGCTTTTTTGAGAATTCTACCAGGTTTGATGATTTGTGGTGCTGGTTGCAGGGGTTTTGCTGGTTCTGGTGTCACTGTTTGCACTGGTCTCGCTGGTTTCATTAGCTGCTGTTTCAATGCCATTATCCTCTTGTCGCACATCATTGACACATCTTCTATTCGTTGCAAAACCTGGAAAATAGATTTTGATTGTATTTTCATTTTCATTTTTTAATTCAGTTGAAATTGAAAAAGAAGAAAGAGAGAAATTCTTGGGACAAATAATTTTTTTAGTAGATTACTACTGTTTTTACGATTGACTTCTATTTGGATACTTTTATTAAATTTGTGACACTGAAACCTACTTTATTCTTTTTTTTTTGTTTGAAAATTTGCACAAATTTAAATCTGCTAATATTTGAAATAAAAGAATTATTCTCAAAAATTCTAATAAAATTTTCAGGGCTCGAACCAGTGAAAATATTTAAAAATACGAAAATTCATTTTTAAATCAATTTTTATTAGAAAATTCTACTGGTATTCAATTATTTTAATACAAACATAAATAATTTATTAAATAATTGTACGTTTCTAAAAATTGATTTCTCGTAAAGAATTTTATTAACAAATTTTCAAATAATTGAATTCTTGCGACGATTTTTAATAAAATTTTTAAAAATAATTAGATTTTTCGAAAAATTCGATTAAAATTGTATTAAAAATAATTGAAATTCTGCAATGAGTGTCATTATTTGTGAAAATAATTGAATCCCTGTAAAAATGTTATTATTCATGGAAATAATTGAATTATTGCAAAGAAATTTATAAAAAAAATTTTAAATAATTGAATTCCTGTGAAATTTTTATTATTTCATAAAAATAATTAAATGTTTGCGTAGAATTTTATTAAAATTTTTTTTAAATAATTGAATTCTTTTGGAAAATTTTTTTAAACTAGTAAATATTGGTAATCATTGAATTGAGGAAATTTTTTGAAATTTAAATTTTGGCACGAATTTTATTAAAAATTTTAAAAATAAGTAATTGCATTTCGGAGAAGAATTTAATTATTTCTAAAGATATAATTGAAATTCTTACGAGAATTTTTGTTTTAATTTTTGAACATAATTAAGTTTTTGCGAAGAATTTTATTAATTTAATTTCTGCAATTATTTTAAAAACTTGAGAGAAATTTTTTGAAAAAATTTAATTAATTTAATTAGTTTCAAAATTTAAATAAAAACTAAATTTTCAGGTAAAATTTAAAAAAAAATTAGCGTATTTTTAATAGATTTAAAGAATTTAGTCAAACAAATTTAATTATTTTCAAAAAATCTGATAAAACTCTTCCAAAAAATTCAATTTTTTTACAATACTTTAATAAACTTTAATAATAAAATTATTTTTAAAAAATTCAAAGAAATTCTTCAAAATCATTCAAATATTTTCAAAAGTTTCAAGTAAATGTTTGTGAATTTAATTTCTTTTATATATTGATAAAATCCTTATTTAATTTTAAAAAATAATCAATTGTTCTATTAATTATTTATTTTTGTATTTAAATAAGTGAAATCTTGTGGAACTTTCTAATGAAAATTGATTTGAAAATGAATGTCAGTTACAATTTTAAATTAAAATTGCGTCATAATATGAATTTTTATAAATAGGTAAATTTCAAAAAGCTTTTAAATTAAAATTATTTAAAATCTTAATTTCTAGGGGGAAAATAAATAAGTATTTATATTATTGAACAAAAATTTTTCCAGTAAAAATAATTTAATTTAGAAATTATAATAAAATTAATTTTTTGAAAAATTAAAAAAAATTTTTTTTTAAATATTTCAGGTTAAAAATATTTTTTTATTATGTAAATTTTCTAAAAAAATTAAAAATGTTTATTTAAATTTCGAATTAATTAGAAATTTTGTCAAATTTAATTGAAATAAATTTTATGTTTGAAAAAAATGTATTTTTTTACTGTCAAAAATTATTTTTAAAAATAATCGAAATTTTGAAGAATTCTAACTAAAAATTTGGTAAATAATTTAATTTGATAAAAATTTGGAATTGAAGTTATTATCAGAATAATAAAAAGAGGGAATATTTTTTATCGAAATCAGGAAAATATCAGAAAAATACAGAATACAAATTTTTTTTTAATCGACCAGAACGAGTTTTTTAGTCGTCAAATTTAATTTTTCAATAGCTACTTTTTTTACTACTTTTTCAGTCTCAAAGCTACTTTTTTAAAATTAATTATTGAGTGCAAAGCCTGAGACTAGGATTTATTTATTTCGATAAATTACCTGAGTGACAAGAGCTTTAGTTTCTGGCATAATAGAATCCTGAAAAATGCATCGCGGATGGTGAAATTCTTCCGCTGCTTCTATTAATTGTTGAAGTTCCTGAAGAGCTTGATCCGCTGGTGTCAAACTATTTTGGGCTGCTAGCAATTCTATTCCTTTCGTACACCAAGTATTCGCCTGAAAATTCATAAGTTGAATAGGTACTTAAAAAATTGTTTTTCAAAAATTCTTAAACATTTCAAATGAACGAAATATTTTTGAAGTTTTTTTTGTGGGTCAGTGGAAACCCTGGTAATTCGTTTAAATTTCCATCGTACCTTATCGATCCTTTCCATAAGCTCTCGACATTTTGTCAAAGTAACGAGTCGCCTTTCTAATCTTTGACTCAAAATAGTGCACACCCTTTGAAGTTCCGCGCATTTTGGTTCGACAACTTCTGCAGGACACTGATGTCTTCCTGAAAGTAATTGCTGACCAGCGGTGATGACTTCTTCTGCTCGATCTATGTCTCCCTATAAATGCACAATTGTGCATTTCAAAAAAAAATGTTTCTCATTAGATATTGATTTTTGTTGAACAATTTAGAAAAAAGCCACTAAAAAGTAGAAATATTTACTTTACTTCAATCAATGCACAACTTTTTATTTATTTTTTTTTTTGCTTCTTTACTTTGATTATAGTATTATACCAAATTATTGAATTAATCTTATACAGTGAAAGTAGAATTTTGTAAAAATAATCTATTTCTTCGTGCACAGTTTAGAGCGAAAATAAAAATGACGACCATTCACATAAATATCATGCCGAGATTAAATACGAATTAAATCCCTATTTGAAATAATTTACAAATAATTTACAGTTTGATTTATATTCTATTTTTTATTCCTCATTTTTCTCTTTGACGAAACGTGACATTTTGGAAGTTCTTTTAATTTTAGTTCAATTTCAATAAAGATCAGTAAAAATTTTGCACAATGACTGGAAAAACAGTGAATGATTGGAGGAATTATTTAATTGCTTGGACCGAATGATTTCATGATATTCAAATGATAGAAGAGTAAATTTCGAACAGTGATATGCGAATAGAGATTTAAATCGATAGAAAACGAAAAAATCTAATTTTAGAATCATGAGGCAACACAGTTTTTGAGATATTTGATAAATTGATTATTTAAACAATGGTGTTCAGCGATTCATGGTTTTCTATTGTTTTCGAAAATACTTATAACTCAACTGTTAATTATAACTGTAAAAAAGAATATTAAGAACTTTTGTCGAATTTTGAGAGAATTTTGAAAAATGTTTATTCAGAAAAAGGTATTTTATTTCAAATTTGTTTTAGAGGATCATTGAATTATTAGTTACTGTTAGCAATCAATTTTTAAATTTAGAATTAATTTCAGTGAATTAGAAGAAGTTTTAAGAAATTAGTGTTTCAATAAATGCCTAATAGAAAATAGGTAATAATAGAGTAATAAATAATATATTCTAACTAAATAGATAACTAATAATTAAATACAGTGATCTTGCTTGATAATTAAAATAAAATTTGCAACTAAATCTAACTTGCAGACTAATCGAATTGATATTGCATCTGGGTCAATATGATTTCTTGTACCTTACCGCTGAACACCATAACTATAATTAAATATATTAATTTCCTTGAGTGGATTGCTTACCAAGACCCAAATCCACATGGTATGCAACAAATAGGACTATCGACAAAATGAGGAAAGCGGTGCAAAGTAACGTCTGTGCTTTTTGTGCATTGTGTGCTTATAATTCAATTTCTCAAACCAAACAGTTATTTTTAACTGATTTGAAACATTTCTAATTTAAATTCAGGGAAAATTTAAATCGTTAAACTATTTAGAAACATTTTAACTGTTTAAAAATATATTTGAACTACTAGAAAATATTTCAACTATTTGAAAATATTGAAACTAAATTTTAATTTAAAGAATTTCTTATTTATACATTTTTAGTTTTCTTTCAAATTTTTAGAGTTGTGCAGGGACCATCACGGAAGTCTAATTTAATTTATGTTTCGCTATTTTAATACGATACAAAATTAGAAATGTGGTCAATTTTAATTTTACTTCTAATTCAATATAGAAACAAAAATCTACTCCACGTTAATTTCTGTTCCTGGATCAAAACAGAAATTAATTTCAATTTTTCTTCTGATTCAAAACAAAATGCATTTTACTTTTGTTTCAGAAACGAAACGAAGCTGACTTTTGATTCTGATCTTGATATCTAAACAGAATTCACTTTTGATTTAAATATCATAATCAAAATTGACTTTTGATTAGTATTCCGGAAACCTAATCCAAAACAAAATGTTTTTGAATTTGGTTCTGATTTCGTGACGGTCCCTGGAATTTTCAAGAAAATAACGATAAATTTGGTTTGAGGAAGATAATTTGCAATCCATTATGTGCATATTTACAGATAGACTAGTGCTTTTGCTGCTTATTCCTTGCATTTTCCTTGAAAGCTGAGCATTTAAGAATGCTCTTCTCGAATGATTAATAATTTATGAAATTTTTAATTTTTCTTTTCAAACTCGACTATACACGATGGTCTTTAGGAATAATTTGCTTTTATATTATTATGATGTGAAGTGTTTGAAATTGTGTAATGATCATTTCTTTTAGTAATAATGTCATTCATCTTACCCTGCATATTCTTTGAAAAGTAGAAGTATCCCGCAGCAGTTGATCAACTCTTGCCTGAGTTTCCCCGACCTCCGTCATATCTTCAATGGTTTTTAAATGCTGATCCAAATTTGCCTGCAGTTCCCTGAAATCCTGTTCGAATTGCCGAAGAGCCAAGCAATGCCTTAATCTCGAACTGTGATGAGACCAAAATAAGTCGAAAGTCCTCTCGGTTTCCTCCAACTGGACCAATAGCCTATTTAACCAGTAACCAATTTATTAAAAATTAGAAACTATAAATTTTTAGTATTCAATTATAAAATTTGATTATATCCAATTATAAAATGTTTATGGTTATACACGGAAAAAATTAATTTAGCAGATTTTACAAAACTGTTACCAGGATTGACACGCAATTTCAATTTTGTATGAATTAATTAAGTAATAAAAATTTCACAGGAATTCTATTATTTATAAATTCTTTATAAAGTTCTTCGTAACAATTCAATTATTTTCATAAATAATCAAATTTTTTAAAGAGATTCAATTATTTTCATAAATAGTAAAAAACTTTATAGGTTTCCAATTATTTTCATAAATAATAAAACTCATCGCAGAATTTCAATTATTTTCAAAACAATTTTATTAAAATTTCTCGAAATATGTAATTATTCTTAAAATTTTTTATTAAAATTCATCTTTATATAAATTTATATAAATAATAAAATTCTTCGCAGAAATTTAATTATTTTCTAAACTTTTCATAATTTTCGCAAAAATTTAATAATTTTCAAAAATATCAAATTTTTTTATCAGGAATTCAATTATTTTCAAAAATTAACATAAAATTTTTCGCAAAAATTGTCTTATTTTCAAAACTTTTAATAAAGTTCTTGACAAGAATTCAATTACTTTTATAAATAACAAAATTCTTCGTCAGAATTTAATTATTTTCATAAAAAACAAAATTCTTCTAAGAAAATCAATTAGTTTTAAAAATCGTAATACAATTCTTGTCAAGAATTCATTTATCATTATATAAATATCAAAATTCTTGGCAGAAATTCAATTATTTTTAAAACTTTCAAATAAAGTTCTTGGAAAGAATTCAATTATCTTTTCATAAATAACAGAATTCTTCCCAAAAATTCAATTCTTTTAATAAATAACAACATTTTTAGCAGGAATTCAATTATTTTTTTAAATTTTGCATAAAATTCATGGCAAACATTCTATTATTTTCAAAACTTTTTATAAAGTTCTTAACAAGAATTAAATTATTTTTATAAATAACAAAATTCTTCGTAAGAATTTAATTATTTTCATAAAGAATAAAATTCCTAGTAGAAATTAAATGATTTAAAATTTTTTTTTTACAAAATTCTTCGAAGAAATTCAATTATTTGGAAAGAATTCAATTATCTTTTCATAAATAACAGAATTCTTAACAAAAATTCAATTCTTTTAAAAAATAACAACATTTTTAGCAAGAAATCAATTATTTTTTAAAATTTTCATAAAATTCTTCACAGAAATTCAATTATTTTTATAAATAACAAAATTCATCGTAAGAATTCAATTATTTTCATAAATTAAAGAACAAAATTCTTAATAGGAATTAAATTATTTAAAAATTTTGTTTACAAAATTCTTCGACAAAATTCAATTAGTTTCTAAAGTTTCAAATAAATTTCTTGAAAAGAATTCAATTATCTTTTCATAAATAACAGAATTCCTCCCAAAAATTCAATTCCTTTAAAAATAACAAACATTTTTAGCAGGAATTCTATTGTTTTTTAAAATTTTCATAAAATTCTTCACAGAAATTCAATTATTTTCATAAAGAACAAAATTCTTAGTTGGAATTAAATGATTTCGAATTTTTTTTATAAAATTCTTCGAAGAAATTCAATTATTTGGAAAGAATTCAATTATTTTTTCATAAATAACAGAATTCTTTAAAAAAATTCAATTCTTTTAAAAAATAACAACATTTTAGCAGGAATTCAATTATTTTTTTAAATTTTCATAAAATTCTTTACAGAAATTCAATTCTTTTCAAAAATTTTATTAAACTTCTTTGAATTCTCGTAGAATTTTCTAATAAAAATTTATTTAATAAAAATGAATTTCAGTTAAAATTTGAGATAATAATTGAATAATATTAAAAGCATTATAGCGTGAATTCTTATCAATAATTGAATTTTGAAAAGTGTGCAAATTAAAATTTCAGGAAATTTAGAATTTTTCATACTTTTGACCAACAATTCTGTAGAATTAATTTTTTTGAAAAAGTTTAATTGAATTTTTTATTTTCAACAACAATATATTTAATTGAAGAATTTCCGAATAATCGAAATTTTACGTAAAATTGTATTGTAAAGAAATGGATTTGTAAATTCTCAAAAAGAACTTTTTCAAATATTTTTTAAATTTGGAGAAGAATTTTGGTTAAAAATTGTAGAAAATAATAATTGAATTGAAGTGATGAAAGTAATTTTGAATAAGTTAGAGTAACAATATTCTTATAATAATAGAAAATAATGATTTTATTGGTGGGTCATTTTTAATTATTATAAAACATGAAGATATCGATTGCTCCGAGTCGAAGACTCGGAGTGATCGATTTCTTCATGTTTTATAACAAATTTTTTATAAGTTGTTTAATTTCAAAAAGGTTTGAATTTAAAATTTTTTAAAATCTTAATTCTTATGGAAAAATTATAATGACTAATTTAATAATTAATTTTGTAAAACATAAATGGAAAAATCATAATGATTAATTATTTAATTAGTTATTAATAATTATATTAATAATTATAAATAATTAAATTAATAATTATTAATGTTACTCCGTAACAGTTTTGTAAAATCTGCTAAATTTATTTTTCCCGCGTAACAAAAAACGGAATGGAAGTTTTGTATTATTTTCGTATTTTTACTTTTGTTTTGTTTTTGTATTTTTTTTGTATTTTTGTTTTTTTGTTTTAATATTTTCGTACCTCTCAATCGCAGCTACGTTTCCTAATCGATCAACAGTCCCTTTTCCAGTTAGTTGACGAATACTGTCCAGTAAAGCTTCACCATGTCGAGCGGCCGCTACAATTTCTTCCTTTAATTCATTATATTCTATTTGCTGTTGATTTAATAGAGTCGTGGTTGCAATTGTATTGTTGGGAAATTCAACTTCCGCCAAACGCCGAGTGAAAGAATCAAGTGCAAGTGAGACATCTTGGGTCATTGAGGAAAATTTCTCTAAATTCTAAAAAAGAAAAGAAAAGAAAAGAAAATAGTAAAAGTAAAATAGAACATAGTCGTATATTTTATCATCACTGAAATACTTACAATTCGATTTTGAATCCATGTGTGATGACAATAGGGCAGGTCGCCTCCAAGTTCCTCAGTTAATTGATCCTTATCAACAAAGTCGTAAAGTTCAACAATATTCGCGAGAACAATAACTCGAAATTTAAAATCCTCTCGGAATAATTTATTCGACACTTCTGAAATTGCTTTCTGGAGGAAACCCGCCGGTCGCAAAACATAAGCGACATGCACTAATCCAGGAAAGAAAGCCTAAAAAATTTTAATCATTATTATCAGTCAGTATAATGAACGTAAAAGTTTATAACGAGTGTCAATAAAATAAAGCAGTATCAGTAGAGAAGAAGCAATAAAAATCAGTTGTCGACTTACGGAAATTTTCAAAAGGACCGTTTTTACGGAATTCCATTTGTCATTTCTACGATCAATTATTAGATGAAATCCTAAGTCCGCCTCTTGTAGACTAAAAATGAATAGATGCGAAAATAAGTTCTCGTGAAAATATGTGAAATTAGATATTAAAATAGTTTTATGGTCGATGGAATTTTGCTTACGTTGGTACTGATGTGAGATACAGCATGAGACGTTGATAGTCCAAGTCTGTGAGATTGTGAAAATTGCCATGATCGGGAAACGTGACTAATGGACATCCCTCCCTCGTTTTGCCACCTGAAAAATCATTAGCATAATTGTTATTTATAATTAACATGAAAAAGTTAATAATAAATATTAATTGTTAATAATAATCATTACAGTCACAAGGCAAACGTTATTTATAGTTTCTAAATAATTATATTTTAATTAATTATTTTATTATTAATTTACATAAAGTTTTCAATTTTTATTGCAATCAGATCGAAATCCTGGAAAATTGTTGTTTTCTAAAGTTATTGTTTTGAAATTTAATTTCACTTAAATATTTCAAAATTAATTCAATTTTAAAAGAATTGTGTTTACAATTTTTAAAAGTAGAAGAACTTCGAAAGATTTTGATTTGAAATTTTGTAAAATTTGAATTTTAAATTAATTTAATTAGAAATATTAAAAAAACTTAGCTTTAAAAAAAAAATTTTTAAACTAAAATTCTTTTAAAATTAGTTAAATTTGTTAATATTTATTTAATTGATTATTAAAAATAATGGATTTATAGAAGGATTTTAGTTAAAAACACTAAAGCAAATTGAATTTTGAAGCAATTACATAAATGATTGCAGAAATTCAATTATTTTCAACAGTAGTGAAATTCTTCTCAGAAATTTAATTATTAAAAAAAATTTTGATAAAATTCTACGCAAATATTTTATTATTTTCATAAATAATAAAAATTTCACAGGAATTCAATT
The DNA here is from genome assembly GCA_032872505.1 of Leptopilina syphax. Classification (NCBI taxonomy): domain Eukaryota; kingdom Metazoa; phylum Arthropoda; class Insecta; order Hymenoptera; family Figitidae; genus Leptopilina; species Leptopilina syphax. Next base: position 11,455,198 of record CM065470.1, read on the forward strand.
ATTTACAAACTATTTTCATAAATTATTATTGAATTATTTTCATAAATAATAACATTTTTTACAGGGATTTAATTATTTTCATAAATAATACAACTCAATGCTAAATTTGAATTAGTTTTAAATAAAATTTTAATAACAATTCACGAATTAAGACAATTGTTTTCTAAAATTTTAATTAAATCCTTCGAAAACAATTCAATTATTTTTTCAAATGGTCAAATTTTTCGCAAAAGTTCAATTATTTTCAAAAAAAATTTCAAAAAAGAATTCAATTATTTTCTAAAAAATTTCACGAAAGAATTCAATTTTTTTCTTAATTCGATTTAAAATATTCAAAAGAATTTAATTATTTTCTATAAAATTTTTATAAATTCTTCGAAATAATTCAACGATATCTAAAATTTTAAAAATTCATCGAAACAATTCAATTATATTTATAAATAGTAAAATTCTTTGCAAAAATTCAATTTTAATTCAAAACAATTTCAAAAAAGGATTAAAATTTTTTTCTTAATTCGTTATAAAAAATTTCAAAAGAATTCAATTATTTTCTAAAATTTTAATAAATTCTTCGAAAAAATTCAATTATTTTCTAAAATTTTAGTAAATTCTTCGAAAAAATTCAATTATTTTTGTAAATAGTAAAATTCTTTGCAAAATTCAATTATTTTCAAAAAGATTTCACGAAAGAATTCAACTTTCTTCTTAATTTGTTATAAGAATTTTCAAAAGAATTCAATTATTTTCGAAAATTTTAATAAAATTCTTTGCAGAAATTCAATTGTTTAAAAATTTTTCTCCAAAATTCAATTATCTTCAAAAATTTTAATAAAATTCTTGTCAAAATTCCAATTATTTTTGATACAATTTTCATCAAATTGCTCGAAAAATGAAATTATTCTTAAAAATTTTATTAAAATTTGTCAAGAAAATTCAATTATTCAAAAATTTGTTGTTAAAATTTTTTATGAAAATTCAATTTTAAGAAACATTTAATTGTTTAATAAAATATTAATTTTTGTAGTTAAATAATTGAATTATCGTAAAATTTTCTAATAAATATTAATTTAAAAATGAATGTCAAATTACAATCTTTGAAAATTTGAACTTTTCATACTTTTAATTAAAAATTCTGTTGAATTTATTTTTTTCAAAAAGTTTAAAGGATTTTTTTTAATTATTTGAAGTTTTTAATTTCTAATATATTTAAATTGAAGAACGTCAGAATATTTCGTAAAATTTCGTAAAATTAAATTCTAAAAAAAAGAATTTTGAATAATTTTCGTTTTAAAAACATAGAAAAATTAAAAAATACAAATAAGTTTAAGATCTTTATTATTTAATAAAAAAATTTTTTATTGAAAAAAAACGAAAATTATTTTTAAAAAAACATTCATTTGAACGTTGAAAAAACTTGTGGATATTTCAAATTTACAATTTAAATTCTAAAATACTTTTGTAAAAATTAAAATTCCTTTTCTAAAGTACATATATTATTATCTTTTTCCACTAAATGTAAACACTGTCGTTCAAATATTATTTTTTTTTCGCGAATACTAGAACTGATTATTATATAAAATAGTGAAAACTAAAATAGGATGCGATAATTATTGCATAAATAACTTTGAAATATGTTATTGAGATAAGATTTGAAGGTCGTAGAACCAGTTGTAAATGTTCCTTTCGTTAGTAACTTTTTTTTTATTATTATTAATTATATGAAATTTATAGCACTTTTAGTTTTTGTTAATTGGAAATAGAATTTTTTGATCTGGCTGCGAATATTATAAATTCATCAACATTTAAACAATTTTTTATGATGCACCTATATACACACATACGAATATCGTTTTTCATTTCGTGTGAATTGTAATGCGTTATTTAAATTAGTCTTTTTATATCAGGAATATTAACTTACCAGTAATGATAGCATATTGCGGTTGGAGGATATCTGCAACGTCTCTAACAGCTAGATCCCCATTTTCTATCTCACCGGTCATGCTCTCAACATCTTCTGTAAAAAAAAAAATGCGGAGAATTTTTAAAACAATTTCTTTCTAGTTTGTTCACGAAACAAATAAATTTGAAAAATAAATAATAAATTGGAAATTAAGGATTTGAATTTTATTCTTTCGCTTTCGAATTTTATATTTTCACAATTGTATTTTAGAAAAATAATTCGGATTTTCAAGTTTCAAAATTAGGATCATAGTTTTTCTAAGGATATCAAATTGAGACAAAAAACGAATCAAAACGTTGCTTCGCAATATTTTTGATACGTTTTTTGTCTCAATTTGATATCCTTAGAAAAAATGTGATTATAAAAGTAATTTTACTCTAATCCACTGAAAAAAATCTATTTAATTAAAATAACCAATTAGTTGTCTATTTATTTATTTATTTATTTATTATAAAAAATATATTTACTTGAAAAAATAAATAACATAAATAATTATAAATAACTTTTACACAAATCAAATAAATTGTATTTGAACCAATAATTTTAATATTTGAAACAAATACAATTTAATTGGATTGAATAATAATTATTTGATAATCGTCTATTTAAATCAAAGACAATTTTTTTCAAAGGCATTAAAATCAATTTAGTATTATTATTATTCTATTTTTATTTCGTAAATATTAAAAATAAACCTGAAATTTATTCCGTTATTTATTCAAATCAATTTTGGCAATCATTTTACTTGAATTCAATTTTGATTGTTTAATGAAAAAATTAAAAAAAAAAAATTACAATGCAATAAAAAATGCGATAACAAAAATTGTAAACAGTATACATGAAAATTACTATTGGTAAAATTCACACGGTTTATGATCAAAAAATTATAGTAAAGAATATTCTTGAAATTAATTTTTTAAAAATATTTTAAAATTTTTTTTTAAAAGATTATTTTCAATTTTATAGTTTTTATAGTTTTTATAGTTTTTATAGTTTTTCAATTATATAGTTACAATTGAAATCTAGTAAAATCTTTTTAAAATAATTGATATTAGGAAAAAACGCTTGAAGATAATTGAATTTTTGAAAAATATAAAAAAAGTAATCAAATTTTTGAAGAATTTTAATTATAAATATAAACGAGATTTCTCCGAAATTTTAATAAGTTTCAGAAAGTAAATTTAAAAAAATTTTAAATTACCTTGTTTGGAAATAATTTAATCTTAAAAAGTTATGATAAAACAATTCTAAGAAATAGTTTTTCTTTTAAATTTGCATTTATAAAATTTGTTAAAAGTTAAAACATTTTAATAAAATACATGAAAAATTTTAAATAAAATTTACAATTTTACAATTTTTACAATTTTTAAAAATCAACTTTTAACAAATTTTAATTGCAAATTAATTTTTTTAATCATACACTGAAAAAAAATTGATTCTATTCAAATAACCAATTCTTGTTAATTATCAAATAAATATTTACTTGAGTCAAATAATTTTTATTTAAATCAAATAAAAATAAATATTATTTGATTCAAGTAAATACTTATTTGATAACAGGCAAGTTAGGCAAGTAATCGGTTATTTAAATCAAATAATCTTTTCCTTGGAAAGTTTTCCATAAAAATTTTCTTCTGAATTATTTTAAAAAAAATGGTAAGAAAAAACATTTTATTATTTTCCGTATGATTTTTCATTATTATCCGTTATTAAAATAAAATTTTTCAATATTAATCGTTGATTATAAACGGTGTGAACTTCACTAACGTTAATATTCATAAATTCAAACCTTTTTAAAGTAAAAAATATATTTTTCTCAATATAAATAATATAAATATTGTACAAACAACATAAATATTAATTTATTATTTATTGTCACTTATTGAATTTTTATTTTGAATTTTTCTCAAAACACAATATTTCGCTTATAAAAATTTGTTCTCACGTGTCTTTTATTCATCACACACGCACAGATTTTTAATTATTATTTGAAAAATTCGCAATAAAAATTGATTTTACTGGGTTAATGTGAAAGAAGAACACTCACAGGGGAAAATAAATTGTAACTATGCAAATTATAGGTTTGATTTGAGCGCTATTTTCACTTCACAGTTATATACCTGTATGTAACCACTAGACGGGGTTTTGAACACTTGTAATAGACTGCAGTGCTTGATCTGAGTGATCTGAGTGCTTGCACTCAGGTGACCTTGCTGATTCTAATATATCCATCCGAAACAGTTCTCTGTTTTACCCACGATATCGCTGATATAACTGTAAAGTGAGAGGCTCTCAATCTTATTTATTTCCGCATATAAAATACCACAAAATTGCATATTTCAAATTTGTCATGATTTTCACATTATTCCATAATCGAGAAACGAACGTTTTTTTTCAAAGTTTTTACAACATCTTTTTTGCGACCTTTTTGTAGAGACAATAATTTAGTAGAAGGAATTTATTTTTTTGAAATAAATTCAATTTTCTTTCTTTTCTTTTATGAAAAATTCAGTAAAAGGTTTATTAATCGGCGTGTAATTTATACTCGCGATTATATTGACCTTTTGAAATTGTTTATTAATTTTTTGAAAAGTAGTTTTTGCACTAAAAAAATTTATTTGACTTAAATAACCAATTACTTGGCTATTATCAATTAAATATTTACTTGCATCAAATAATTTTTATTTGAGTCAGTTAAATGGTTCAGTTCATATTTACTTCAAATACTGGAATTATTGGTTCACATACAATTTAATTGACTCAAATATGGAAATTAGTGGATTCAAGTAAATATTTAATATCAATTAAATATTTAATTGAATTTAGTCGAGTAATCGGTTTTTTGAATCAAATATATTTTTTGTGTACGAATTTTAGGGATTTTTGAAAAGAATGAGGCACTATTAATGTATTTTTTTTGTTTTCTACAAATTATCGCATGGAGAAGACGAATAAAGTAACTTTTATTAATTAAAATTAATGAATTGTAAATTTAAATATCAATCTTCAATATTTTTACGGGAATTTAATTTTTTTCAAATAATTTTAATTAAAACCTTTCAAAAGAAAATTTTTTTTTATAATTTCTAAATTCAATTATTCAAAACTGGAATAATTTTTGGTATATATAAATATTTAAATATTTATTCTTATTTATTTTTCCGCACTGGAATTAAAATTTTCAATAATTACAATTTAAAAACGTTTTGAAATTTAAATTTTAAAAAATTCATATTTTAACGTTTCAAATACTCAATTATTCTTTTAAATATTTACTGAAATTCATTTTTAAATTAATTCTTATTAGAAAGTTCAATTATTTTTGAAAATTGAATTCTTAAAGAGAATTTTATCAAAATTTTTGAAAATAATGGATTTCCTTCGAACAATTTTTATGAAATTTTTAAGAATAATTGAAATCCTACGAAGAATTTTATTATTTACATAAAAATAATTGAATTCTTGTAAAGATAATTCAATTATTTAAAATAAAAAATAAATAATTGATAGAGCAATTGATTATTTCTAAAAATTGAATTCTTATAAAAAATTTTTTCAACAATTTTGAAAATAATTGAATTCTTTGAAGAATTTATACGAAATTTAAAAAAATAATTGAATTCTTCGAGACATTCAATTAAAATTTTATTAAAATAATTGAAATCCTAAGAAGAATTTTATTATTTACATAAAAATAATTGAATTCTTGTAAAGAGAATTCAATTATTTCAATACGAAAATAAATAATTAATAGAGCAATTGATTATTTCTAAAAATTGAATTTTTATAAGGAATTTTATCAAAAATTTTGAAAATAATTGAATTATTTCGAATAATTCGATTAAAATTGTATTAAAAATAATTGAACTTTGTGATGAATTTTATTTAAGAAATTTTAAATAATTGAATACCTGTGAAAAATGTTATTATTTGTGAAAATAATTGAATTCTTGAGAAGAATTTTGTTAAAATTTTTGGAAATAATTGATTTTTTTGACAAATTTTTTAATAATAATAATTTAATTCTTTCCAGGAATTTAATTACAATATTGAAAATAATTGAATTTCTGCGAAGAATTCTATTATTTGTGAAAATAATTAAATTGTTGCAAAAATTTTTTTTCAAATTTTTGAAAATAATTGAATTATTTGCGAATTTGTCGAATTTTTTCTAAATATTTTATAAAAAATTTTTTATTTCAACTATTAGTGGATTTAAACCAGAGGAAATTATCATAAAAAAGCGAAAAAGTAACGTTTAGTGTCACAATTTTTAAAAAGTATCCAAACAGTATAGCAAATAGTAAAAAAAAATAGTAAATTTGTATTTTTTAATCTTAACAATAAAATTTACTTAATATTTTTTCCTGCGTTTCTAGAAATCCAGTATTTTTAATATATTTATTATTTTATATTCTCATCACACGAAAAAAAAATTATTTTAGCAAAATAAAGTGAAAAAATTAAATATTATTAAATTTAACTCCTCTCTAATTTCACTAAATTGTCATTATAATTTTTATCACAATAAAAATTCATTGATAATTCATTCACTCATTCATTCATTCAGAATTTCTCTTTCAAATAATAATATTCGTGTAATATTTATTTTCTTCATATACATAAAGTGTTTCTTTCCATTAAGTTGGGAAACACTGTCATTAATTTACCAAAGAGGGTTACTAGACTGGATTTCAAGAAAAAAGAAGGAGATGCCTGCAACCTTTCAACTCTTCAATTAAGTGTCTGCTCTCTTCCCTCACGTATATAAGAATTCTTTTTACTTAAAAATGCAAATGAACTTTGCTAACAATGAGGGAACTTAATGCGGTATCCCATACTCACAGTGCACGTTTAAGGGCAGAAAGGAAACAGAAGGTCAATGCCTCTTTTCTTAAAAGGAAATTGAATTATTTTTCATTTTGCGTATCCCTGGTATGTCTGTCTGTTTAACATAATAAATTAATCTTTTCCCCTCCTCTCAACTATTGTTATATTTTGCTTTTCAAAAGGTATACCAAAGTTTTAACACAAAGTAATGTCAAATAAATTTTATATTTTTATTAATATACTTAACATGAACAACGAAATATTTTTCTTTAATCTGGTTACAAAAATAAGACTATTAAATTACATTATTGAAAATATTTAAGTCTTCTGTAAAATAGAAAATTATTTTTAACTAAAATAAAAACTTTGTTCAATATTTCGTGGGAAAAGAAATTGAGAATATAAACTTAAATGATACGTTGTACTATTTTGTAACGAAACAAACGAGTAATTGTTTTTAACGAAAAAATTTTTATCGAAATACTAAATTTTTCTTTCGTGAAATATTCACAATAAAAAAAAGTCCTGATTTTTCTCCTGTTCCACTGGTGTCAGAATGTATGTATTATTTTTATTAATCGCCTCACTAGCCATGACAAGTTGCATTAAATTTGCATTCCCCACATCGGCTTCTTCATTAACAGACTGATTGTTGACATCATTTTTTTCTGTCTCATTTTTTCCGGCTTGCGCCCTGACGACAAAATCTTGTTTGGCAAATTTCACCTGCGAGAATTGTTCGTTCATAAATCGTCGAAAAGTCGAGTAGCCAAGTGCCTTGGTTGTTGGTGACATGTTGTTGCAATATTCCTTGTACAAATCGTGAACAGTCTTACGCGTTATATCCGCGGATAAATGTAATGGTGCATTTTTCGTGAGTTTTGTCTTTTGTAATTCCTCTTGTTTCTTGACAAACTCTTTGAGAAATTCCGTCGCATTTTTATAGATATCCAAGGAGAAAGTGTTGTGAGGCACTTTTCCATAATTCCCATGTACTCTCGGTGTCACTCCATGTGTCATGAGATGTTTTCTAATTCTTTTTATTTGATAATGAGTGCAATTTTCCAGATAGAGAAATGCGTCTAAACAAACTTTTCGACCTTGATATACATATTGAGCGCGAAGTCGTCGTCGCTCGGTGTGTCTTGCTGTTTCATAAGGATTTGTGAGACAGGCCATTGTTACTCCCATTAAATACATGTCGTGTTCTGCTTTTGTCAGTTCCGCGATGTTTAATCTGTGACGATACACTGAATCGGCATTTAAACCCCTGAAACAATTTTCGTCTTGACATTCACAGCCTTGTTGGAAACGATCGAAAACTTGATCTGAATTGTATTCTAATGTTGTTGGATCGTAATCAGACTCTTCGTCTCCTTTGGATTTCTTTGCATTTTTAACTGGATTTTTCGATTTCTTTCGCTTTGCTGTTGTTTCTTTGCTTTTTGCCTGGAAAAAAATTTTGTTTGATAATTACAATAATCACGTTTTTGGTACAATTAAATAATTATTTCGTCAATTTGAATGATTTCAGGCCTTGGATTGACTTTAAGGACGTTGGTGAAGTTCGCGACTTTTGTAATAAAAGATTTACAAGGGCAAATATTTTTTCTTCAAATTTTTGTCTGAACAACATTTTTATATTATTAAATGAAATTGATCAACCAGGGCTCGAACCAGTGAAAGTATTTAAATATACGAACATTACGGACCAAAAATTAAAAATTGCGGACCATTTACGGACCAATTACTGACAAAATTATAATCAGTCCGAGCCAAATAAGAGAACATTTTACTTAAAACTATAAATTACATTTTTTCATAAGTATAAAACATGAAGAAATGGATCACTCCAAGTCTTCGACTCGGAGCAATCGATTTCTTCACGTTTTTAAATAATTAAAGATGGCAAATTGATAAAATCATTATTTCAAACTATAAGAATTTTGTTACTGCAATTTCTTTAAAATTATTTTCAACATTTCAATTCAATGCATTTGTTTACAATATTCAATTTTACGAAATTTCAATTATTAGAAAAATTTTTAAATAAAATATATATTAGAAAATAAAAACCTCAAATAATATAAAAATAATTCAATTAAACTGTACCAAAAAAAATTAATTCCAAAATTCAATTATTTCTAAAAATTCAGGCTATATTGCTTTTAATATTTAATTATTATTTAAAATTTGAATTAATATTCATTTTTAAATCAATTTTTATTAGAAAATTCTACTAGAATTCAATTATTTAAATAAAAAGAAAGTGCAAATAAATAATTTATTGAATAATTGAATGTTTCTTAAAATTCAATTCCCATAAAGAATCGTCATCAACAAATTTTCAAATAATTGAATTCTATCAACGAATTTTAATAAAATTTTTAAGAATAATTACATTTTTCAAGGAATTCGATTAAAATCTGTTAAAAATAATTGAAATTCTACAATGAGTTTTATTATTTATGAAAATAATTGAATTTTACTATTTTTGAAAATAATTTCTGCAATAATTTGTAACTTCTCTAAAATTAAATTTTTTTTTGTTTTTAATTTAAAATTTTTCCATAAATCTGTTATTTTTAATAATTTTTGAAAAAGTGCTTTGAGAATTTTCAAATTTATTTTGTTTACAATTCAATTTTACAAAATTTTAATTATTCGGAAATTCTTCAATTATATCTATAGATATACATATATTAGAAAATAAAAACTTCAAATATTTTCAAAAAAAAATCAGCAATTAAACTTTTTCGAAAAAATTAAATCCACAGAATTGTTAGTTAAAAATATGAAAAATTCAGATTTTCAAAGATTTTAATTTAAAGCTTTTTCAAAATTCAATTATTTCTAAAAATTCGCGCTGTAATTTCTTTAATATTCAATTATAATATAAAATTTTAATTGAAATTCATTTTTAAATCGATTTTTATTAAAAAATTCTACTAGAATTCAATTATTTAAATACAAAAATAATTTATTAAATAATTAAATATTTCTTAAAATTGAATTCTCATAAAGAATTTTATTAATAAATTTCAAAATAATTTAATTCTTTCTACGAAATGTAATAAAATTCCTGAGAATTTTTTATTATTTTATGAAAATAATTAAATGTTTGCGTAGAATTTTATTGAAATTTTTTTAATAAATGCTTTTGGAAAATTTGATTAAAATAGTAGATATTGAAAATAATTGAATTCATGAAAATTTTGGAAAATAATTGAAATTTTGCCAAGAATTGTATTAAAATTTTTGAAAATAATTGAATTTCTGAGAAGAATTTTAACATTTCTAAGTCATTTGTAATATCTCTAAAATTCTTTAAATTATATTTCCAAAAAATTGTAGTAAAGAAATTGTTAAAATTAATTTTTTTTTTATTATTTTAAAATAATTTTTGAAAGATTATGGTTTTTTAATTATATAGTTACAATATTGAAAAATTTCCAAACCATTGAAATTTGGTAAAATTTTTTTAAAATAATTGAAATTTGGTAAATTTTTTTAAAAATAATTGAAATTTGAAAGAATCTTTTGAAGATAATTGAATTTTTGACGAATTTAAATTATAATTATGTAAGATTTCTCAAAAATTTTAATAAATCTTTAAATTTAAAAAAAATGTTAAATGACCTTGTTCAAAGATAATTGAATCTTAAAAAATTATAACAAAATAATTTTAAGAATTAGTTTTTTTTTAAATATTGTAATGTAATTTTTTCTAAAATAATTGAATTTTTTAAAAGAAATTTTGCATAATTTAAGAAAAACTAACTAATTTTTTTATGAATTTTAATTGAAAATTTTAAACAGGATTGCTTTCACTCAAATGTTAAAAATAATTCTAACAAATGTCCATTTTTTGTATGTATTTGAATTTTTGGAAATATGTAACTGAAAATATTGAAACTAATTGAATTTTTCAAATTTAGAATGAAACATTTTCATTAAATTTCTTGAGAATTCAATTATTATTTTCAAAATTTGCAATTAAAATTCTTCAAAAGTTGATTTCCAAAAATTGTAATAAATTACTTGAAGAAAGTAAATTATTTTCAATTATTAAATTTTACAAAACTTCAATTATTCAAAATCTTTTTAATTATACACTGAATAAAAGAATTATTTGATTCAAATAACTACTTGTCTATTATTAAATAAATATTTCCTTGAATCAAATAATTTTTATTCAAATCAATTAAATGGTTTTTGAATCAATAATTTTAGTATTTGAAGCAAATATGAACTGAACCATTTAATTGACTCAAATAAAAATTATTTCATTCAAGTAAATATTTAATTGATAATAGTCAAGTAATCGGTTGTTTGAATCAAATAATTTTTTTTCAGTGTAGGTATATTTTAAAAATTCAATTATCTTTAAAAACATATTCAAAACTAATGAATGATTTATCTGTAATTATTTTTCACACTATAAAAATCGAAATAAGTTGCATTTTATACTAAAAATGCGCTATTTTGTTGCAATATTTGGAAGAAAAGTCGAAAAAATGTCCATTTTTGAAAAATTAGTAGAAAATAGTAAAAAAAAAGTCGAAATAAAATTCATAATATCCAAGGCCTGTGATTTGAGAAACAAAATTGAATTAAAAATTACATTATGAATATTTAAAATTTGTTTACTTTTGTTTTTGCATTTTTTTTAGCATTGTCTTCGGTATTATCTTCATTGTTGTCTTCTGTGTTATCATCCACATTATCTTCAGTAACATCCGGCTCGGAAAAGAATAATTCGTGTCCTTTTTCAATTGACACCTTAACATTTAACTTTGCTGAAGGTTCTTCTTCCTTTGAATCCATTGTTATTGTTTTTTCTTTAATATCCAACTCCAATATTCAATATCCAATTTATAAACTCAATACTGAAGACAATATGCAGTCAGGTTCAATGAATAATTTTTTTTTTCATTGAACTGAAACAAACATTTTTACAATCTTAATGAATATCTTGTATGACAATTTTTAATTAAATGATTTTGTTTAGTCTTAATTGAAGTACAACGAAAAAAAGTGGTTGAAGGAATTTTTCTCAAATATTTATTTTTAAAAACGTGCTTTTTTGTAGTGTTTTCTTTCATTTTCAAAGAAATAATTGAGGCTAATTTATAGCTGGATGCTGTAAGAGTATAAGCGCCATATTAAATAAATGGCGTGTATCCTCTTATAGCATCCAGCCACTCTAAGTCAAAGATGAACAGTTATCTCTACATCAAAATATTCTCAAAGAAAAAATATTCTTCTTTTATCAAACGAATAATGGTATATATTGAAAATAAAATGTAAACCAAGTTGAGAGGAATTTTGACATTTTTTTTCGGTGCATAGCGATAGATTAATTTTTACAAAAACAAAAAAAATATAGCACTATTTAGAATTCGCTCTACAAAAAGGTCGAAAGTCGCTTGACAGCAAAACACGTCAGCCATTCTCGACTCTAAGGGACTTGAGTAAATGCAGTTTCACATACCTCGTTCGACACGAAAATATTTCACATTTCAACGTAAAGTGCTTAATCCACAGACACAATAAAAATTTCCTCAATTATTTATTATTTCTCACTAACGTAATGAATTGCTTCTTGAATAATTTATGAGATATTGTCAAGTTTTGTTTAGAACGATATGGCGCACAGCTCTCGTTGAGTACAATTCCGACAAAGAGGGGGCGTTTCGCCAGTAGCGTATCAATCTATAAATTTTTCATCAAAGTTTAAGGGTAGTTTTTTTTATTTATCAATTAGAATTGTTCGCTGATAAATGGAAATTATTGTAGAGAAGAAGAAAAAATGATTGTGATATTTCTTTTGTTGGAAGTTTATTATTCGGTGGAAGTATTAGAAGTTTTTATTGATTTTGACTTGGAATTTGATACGATCCTGAGGGTTAGAATGAAGCGCGCAAATACGGAAAGAGAAATATAGTAAAAAAATTTAATGTTGCAAAAAAAAGTGGAAGTGAAAAAATTTAGAAAATTGGTGTCGATTAAATTTTTTAGCAATATTTCGATGCCAATTTTGGAAAAAGGGTAAAAATCGTTTATTTTTTTTGGTAAATTTTATGTTTGATGAAATAATAAAAATACGAACTTTCAAATGAAAAGAAAATTTTTTTCTGAATGAAATAATTAAATAAGAAAAAAAAAATAACTGAAAAATATGTTAATAATTAATGAAAATGTAAAAGAAAGACTTGAGTAGAATTTTCAATTATCAAATGAACGAATTTTTTTTCTGTTTAAAGGAAATAATTAAATGAAATAATTACAATTTATTGATAATTAACAAAAAGACGTCACTAGAATTTTGAACGTTCAATCGAACGAATTTTTTTTTGTTTAAATGAAATAATTAAATAAAAATTTTAAATAGAATTTTTAACGTTCACAATTTTTTTCTGTTAAAATGAAATAATTAAGTAAAAATTAAATTTATAAATAATTATCAAAAAATGATCCACAAGATTTGAAAGTTCAAATGAACGAAATATTTTGTATTTAAATATTTATATAAATTACTGATTCGAATAGAAATTTAAAACTTAAATTTTGCGTTTAAAAACCTTAAAAATTAATTTTTTTGATAGTGACTCAAAATTATTGTAATAAAAATTAAATTTGAAGAAGAAATAAATAAATTTCGTTCATTTGAACGATCAGAGCTTTAGAATCATAACAAAAATATAAAAAAAAGACTTGACTAGAATTTTGAACGTTCAAATGAACGGAAAATTTTTTCTGTTTAAATGAAATAGTTAAATAAAATAATTAAAATTTCTTTCTAATTAAAATGTAAAAAAGACTTTACTAAAATTTTGAATTCTTTCGTTCAAGTTCAAATGAACGAATTTTTTGTTATTTTTAAATGAAATAATTATATAATAATTCATGTTTTTTTAAATAATTAATTTAAATAATTGATAATAAATAATTAAAATATAAAAAATTTTCTACTTCACTAAAATTTTGAAGTTTTTCGTTCAAATGTTCAAATGAACGAATTTTTTCTTGTGTTTAAATGAAATAATTAAATAAAATAATTAAAATTTTCTAATAATTATTATAATTAAAAATATAAAAAAAACTTCACTAAAATTTTGAACTTTTAATTGAACGAAATTTTTTTTCTGTTTAAAGGAAATAATTAAAAAAAACTTTTTAAATTTGGTAATAATTAAGAAAAATAAAAAAAATTTTAACTAGAATTTTTAACGTTTACAATTTTTTTCTGTTAAAATTAAATAATTGAATAAAAATTAAACAAAATTTATAAATAATTATTAAAAAATGATCCACAAGTTTTGAAATTTCAAATTAACGAAATATTTTGTATTAAAAATATTTTCATAAATTACTGATTCGAAAAAAATTTTAAACTTAAATTCTACGTTTAAAGACTTTAAAAATTAACTTTATTGATAGTGACTCAAAATTATTGTAATAAAAATTGAATTTGAAGAAGAAATAAATCAATTTCGTTCATGAAATAATTATATAAAATAATTAAAATTCTCTTCTTTACTGAAACTTTGAATTATTTTTTCGTTCAAATGTTCAAATGAACGAATTTTTTGCTCTGTTTTAATGAAATAATTAAAATTTTCTAATAATTATTAAAAATATAAAAATACTTCACTAAAATTTTGAACTTTCAAATAAACGAAATTTTTTTCTATTTAAATATTTAAATATTCTATTTTAAATATTTTTCGAAATTACTATCCATTGAAGAGAAAAATAAGAAAAATAAAATATTTTCTAAGTTGAAAAATTACATTTTTTTAATGTACGTAAAAATATTCTGCAGTAAAATGCGAAGTTGTAACAAAAATATTGGCGTTCAGTTGAATATTCAAATTTTTAGGAACGTAAAAAAGTAAAAATAACTTAATAATTGTTTGTTAAAAATGTATTTTTCATGTCTTGGTTAATATTTACAAATATTTTAAAAATAGTTTCGTTATTTTATATTTTCATATATAAAATGCAAAAAACTTGTTTCAAAAATGAAAGAATTCTTCGCATTTGTTTCACTTATTCTTATCTTTTAAAAAATAGCTTTCCGCTATTTTATAGTTTCAATAAAACTTGTTTAATCTTTGTTTAATCTCGTTGAATATAAAGTATTGAATTTTCACCTAAAAGGAGGTAGTAACAAAGCTTTGAGTCAGAGCAAATCAATAATTTGCTTATCGTAGGTCGGCAATTTGTCTGATTTTACGTTTCTCGTATTCCATGTAATATGGGCACAGAATAGTGATTTTTCTTTGTGAGAAGAAATAAATTAAATCACCTTTTTTTTATTATTATTATAAATGTCACGCACCTGGACAGCCAGTTTTGCAGTGATGATGACAGGGACAATTACAATTGTGCGAGGATTTTTGTCGTAGAATCATGTTTTGAAATGATGCATTTATAAATGCCGGCACACAGTTTTTTTTTAGGGAATGAGAAATTTCACTATTTTTTTGACACTTCTATTAAGTTTATTCACTGAAATGTTATTCGCGATAATGTCAGGAGAAAAATGTCAATTTTGACATGAACGTATCACCTGAGTATTAACATTCATTTAATCGATAAAAATATATTCATCGTGTGTGAGAGAAACTCGCAGAACGTCTCGTTTTCTGCTCCCGTGTTAGTGATACTATTCTTGCTGTAAGTTTGACAGAAGTCGAGGCGCGAGCGATGCTTTTTCACTGGCCTCTGGTGTATTTCAACGGAAACAATATTTTAATGAGTATAAATTCATGAGGTGCCCCAATGTACTTGACAAACACTAATCAAGTATATTTTTATTTTTTAAATTCGAAAAAAATACCAAGCGATTTTTATTTCATCGTTCGTCTTCTTTAATATCAATTTACCGCTTTTAATATACGTTTCGGCTTTGGAAATATAATTTTTAATTTATTCATGAATATATTAAAAAATTAAGTGGTTTTTATCTGTGTTTCAATTGAATCTTCTGTTAGATTCTTCTGGAATTAGCCGATAAATTCATCTTCATAAATTTATCATCATCATCATCATCGAGTGTTTTGAGAAAAATTTGTCTAAACTTTTCTTTAACTAATTCGATATAAATTATTTAATTGCATAGATAATAATTAATTGTATAGTTTATATCTAAAGAATATGCTTTTTTACGTTGATGATAATTTTTTACTTTGATAATACATTTCTAGTTTGAAAATATACTTTTTACTACAAACTAAAGTTACTAATTGAAAAATAATTTGTCCGATACAGAAATTGTCATTAAAATTTTCCGATTCAATTGATTACGAAACTAGAGAAATTCAAATGATGTTTAATAGAATTTAGAAAAACTGTCTATAACAATAGTGGCTATTATTATATATTTGTCGTCAAATGTAATAACTGGTTTGAGGAGAAATTACATAACGTAATTCAATTGATTCATGTCAATCATATTATTTCCATTTATCAATCCTTAGCCTTACATTATAATATTTTATACTTTATAGAATTGCGTAAAAATTAAAAATTACTTCAAAATTGAGTAAAAATACTTGAAAAATGACAAAAAATACTAAAACAAATAACATTTTTGAGGAGGAAAGTGCCGCACCTTTTGCAAAAAAGTATTTTTAAAAGTTATTGTAAATTTTACAAAAGCATCAAAAAATCTTTAAAGTTAGATATGACGCTTTCCTCCTTAAATAAAAATACTTTAACATTAAAAAGAATTTTTATTCTTTTTAATGTTTTGATTCCCAAAAACAATTAGACTTGATACAATGAAAATTTGCTCATGTGAATTATAAAAATCACGTGAATGTTGTAAACAGCAATCTATAGCAGTTACGCAATCCTTTCCTACTTCGTAATCATTTAGCGTTTGGTTCGTTTTAGGAAATTACATAAATTTAATTATTGTTTATAGCCCACAGTAGAAAATCATAGCAAAGGAACTTTATATAGTTTTTTCTATAAATATATTTGGTTTTTCTCTAAAGTCGATTCTTCCTGAGGAAGATTAGTAGAAAACAGGTGAAGAACACATTATTTTTTTTGACTTGTTCATATGGCTTGGGCGATTAATTTTCTCTCCTCTATTTTAGGGACTTATCGATTTAAATAGCCTACATTCATTTAAATTTAAATGTTTCCTTTTCTATTTCTTTCTTGTTTGATATATACGAAATCAGAGACAATGTGTAGTTTCAAATTCATAAGAGATCAAATTTGTTGATAATTTCATAGAGCTTATTTTTAGAAAGGTAAAGAATAGAATATTGTAGAATCTAAAAAAAAGTGATTATATTATTTAATGACATGACGACTGTGAGGAACTAATAATACAAATTGGGTTTACGTAAA
Source organism: Leptopilina syphax (assembly GCA_032872505.1). Taxonomy (NCBI): domain Eukaryota; kingdom Metazoa; phylum Arthropoda; class Insecta; order Hymenoptera; family Figitidae; genus Leptopilina; species Leptopilina syphax. Next base: position 11,472,362 of record CM065470.1, read on the forward strand.
TGGAGTAAAAACGTTTATTGGAAGAATTATTTACTATTATAGGAACAATGAGAGTCGATTTAATAAATTAGTTGGACTAATGAAGTTTATTATTTATGTCAATAGAATATAAAGATTCTCTTTTGAGTAGAATAAAGTTAATGAAGTTATGGAAGTTTATTAATTTTGTTTTAATTTTCATTTCATGGGACGTTAAACAAAGTTCTTTTTTGTATTGAATTTTAATATAAAAAACCGAGTTTCTAATTTTTGATAAAAGTATACCTTATTATTTTTCTTCTTTGTATAGTAATTCTGTTTGGAAATCAGGGAAAAGTCAAAGAAAAACAGAATTAAATTTTCTTGATAAACCTGTTTTATATTGTATAAAGAATTTAATTCTTTTACTCTTAAAAATTATTTTGAAATATAATTGTATTTTTTATAACAATTCCAGGGCTCGAAGCAGTAAAAGTATTTAAAAATACGGACTTTACGAACTAAAAATTAAAAATTACGGACCGATTAAATTAAATAAATATTGAATAAAATTTTTTCATAACTATAAAACATGAAGAAATCGATCACTCCCAGTCTTCGACTCGGAGTAATCGATATCTTCATGTTTTCTAATAATTAAAAATGACCATTTGATAAAATGCAACTTCTTCAAAATTATTTCCATCATTTAAATTTAATTATTATTTTCTATAATTTTTAACCAAAATTCTTCTCTATAAATTTTGTAATTTTCTAAAAAGTTCAAATTGAAAATTTTTAAATCCATTTCTTTACAATACAATTTTACGTGAAATTTCGATTATTCGGAAATTCTTCAATTATGTAAATATATTGTAGAAAATAAAAACTTCAAATAATTTTAAAAAAATTCAATTAAACTTTTTTTAAAAAAAATTAATTCTACAGAATTGTCGGTTAAAAGTATGAAAAATTCCAATTTTCCTAAAAGTTTAATTAATTTTTATTTAAAAATTCTACGAGAATTCAAAGAAGTTTATTTAAATTTTTAAAAATAATTGAATTTCTGTGAAGAATTTTATGAAAATTTAAAAAAAAATTGAATTTTTGGAAAGAATTCTGTTATTTATGAAAAGATAATTAAATTCTTTACAAATAATTGAATTTCTGGGAAGAATTTAGATATTTATAATTATAATGACAATTCAATTCTTCACAAGAATTGTATTACAATTTTTAAAAATAATTGAATTTCTTCGAAGAATTTTGTAAAAAAAATTTTAAATCATTTATTTCCAAAACTAAGAATTTTGTTATTTATGAAAATAATTGAATTCTTACGAAGAATTTTGTTATTTATGAAATTAATTGAATTCTTGTCAAGAACTTTATTAAAATTATTGCAAATAATTAAATTTCTGTGAAGAATTTTATGAAAATTTAAAAAAATAATTGAATTCCTGCTAAAATGTTGTTATTTTTTAAAAGAATTGAATTTTTTTTAAAGAATTCTGTTATTTATGAAAAAATAATTGAATTCTTTACAAATAATTGAATTCTTTACAAATAATTGAATTTCTTTGAAGAATTTTATAAAAAAAATTCGAAATTATTTAATTCCAACTAAGAATTTTGTTCTTTATAAAAATAATTGAATTTCTGTGAAGAATTTTATGAAAATATTAAAAAATAATTGAATTCCTGCTAAAAATGTTGTTATTTCTTTTAAAGAATTGAATTTTTGTTAAGGATTCTGTTATTTATGAAAAGATAATTGAATTCTTTCCAAATATTTGAATTTCTTCGAAGAATTTTGTAAAAAAAAATTTAAATCATTTAATTTCTACTAGGAATTTTGTTCTTTATAAAAATAATTTAATTCTTACGAAGAATTTTGTTACTTATAAAAAATAATTGAATTCTGGTCAAGAACTTTATTAAAATTATTGAAAATAATTGAATTTCTGTGAAGAATTTTATGAAAATTTAAAAAAATAATTGAATTCCTGCTAAAAATGTTGTTATTTATTAAAAGAATTGAATTTTTGGGAATAATTCTGTTATTTATGAAGAGATAATTGAATTCTTTCCAAGAACTTTATTTGAAAATTTTGAAAATAATTGAATTTCTGCGAAGAATTTTGATATTTATAATGATAATTGAATTCTTGACAAGAATTTTATTGCATTACAATTTTTAAAAATAATTGAATTTCTTCAAAGAATTTTGTAAAAAAAATTTCAAGTCATTTAATTCCTACTAAAAATTTTGTTCTTTATGAAAATAATTGAATTCTTACTAAAAGTTTTGTTATTTATAAAAATAATTAAATTCTTGTCAAGAACTTTATTTGAAAATTTTGAAAATAATTGAATTTCTGCGAAGAATTTTATGTTAATTTTGGAAAATAATTGAATTTTTGCTAAAAAAATTTGTTATTTTAAAAATAATTTAATTTTTGCGAAAATTATGAAAAGTTTAGAAAATAATTAAATTCTGCGAAGAATTGTATTATTTACATAAAAAGAATTAGAATTTTGACGAGAGAGAATTTAAACAAATTTTTGAAAATAATTGTATTTCTGCGAAGAGTTTTATTACTGTTGTAAATAATTGAATTTTTTAAATCAAATTACGGTTTTTATGGACCTTTTTTTAAAAAAACTGACTTTTACGGACTTGAAGCAAATTTATGGACCTATTTCGAGCCCTGCAATTCCAACTAAAAATTTGAAAAATAATTGATTTTAGAAAAATTTAGAATTCGAGTTTTTGTGTTTTCAATCATTTGTCCAATAGAATTAATCATTAAATTTAATTATTTAATAAATAAAAATTTGTTTGTGAATAATTTTGACTCTCGCCAACTGAAACTAACGTGTAAAGATCATGAATATTGGAAAAAAGTGCAACTCATCAAAAATCTATAACTTTATACTTAAGGGTTGTTCTGTAAGTTAAGTGTTGCCTCTAAAATGTATAAAGATTCATAGACCTCTTCATGTGCAACGTAGTAGAATTAATTATTATTTTCAACATATATAGAAAAAGGTGAAATTTAGAAAACATACTTATTTTAGTACTACATTTAGATTTTAATATAATTAAACGAGTAAATGAAAAGAAAACGTGAGATATTTCAGTAAAATCGAAGAACTGAATAAAGAGATATTTTTATCTTGAAATCCAGCGACATGCAGGGACGAGAGACTTTTGACCCGACATATATACATATTGTGGATCAAAGATTTTTCTATTAATAAAATAAAAAAAGGGAGTTTTTATTTCATAATTAAAATCCACTATACTCTATCTTCTTTATAATATTCAGTACTCAGTCTACGTTATATTCAATAATTTTATCTTGTTTTAGAATTTTAAAAATAAACTACAAAATTTTCAACTTTATGACATAAAATTGTGTTTTAATATTTTTTTTTTTATGATTTAAGGGTGGGTAAAATTAGTTTTCATATTTATGAAACAGATAAAAGTTTGATACATCAAGATGTTGAAGCACATTATTATAAACTGGTCTAAATGGAGAAACATTCTCTAGGCTTTAGAATATAGATATCTGCGCGATAAAACTTTCTTATAAAGTTCAACTCCATACAGTAGTGCAGAACGTGATACGAAATTTCTTAAAAACTTCTTCTCAAGTGTCTTTGGACCCTATTCTTTGTCTCTCACTTTACTTCTAATTTTGTTTCAACTTCGAAACTATATTCTTGAAAGAGCAAAATTATTTGGACAGTAATTTTCAAATTATAAAATTTTAAAGTAGTTTTTGAGAAATGTAGACTCTTTTCTGACTCCTATCGAAAATACTTATTCACTAATTTTCTTATCCTGATAATAACTTCAATTCTTAATTTCTTTGAAATTCAATTATTTTTCAAATTTTAAATCACATTTCTTCAAAAATACGATTATATTTCAATATAATTTTTAAAAGTTAAAAAGAATTAAATTCTTTAAATATAAAAATGTATTTCAATTAAATTTGACAACATTTCTAATTAATTGGAAATTTGAATAAGTATTTAAAATTTTAACGAGAGTTTAGCTATCTTTAAAAAATGTTGATTACGATTTTTCAAAAGACTACTTTTTTTCTTAATTTCTAAATTATTCGAAATTTGAATAATTTTTGTTAAATAAACATTGAAATACTTATTCATATTTATTTTTCGAAAAGAATTACGTTTTTAAATCAAAAATTCAATTTTTATTTAATTTTAAAATAAAGTTATTAAAAACCTTAATAATTTTGTGTAAATTTTCTAAGATTTCATAATTAAAAAATCTTTTGAAATCTAATTATTTCTAAAAATTCATAATATAAAGCTTCTAATATATTCAATTATTATTTAAAATTTTAACTGAAATGAATTTTTAAATCAATTCTTAATAGAAAGTTCTACGAGAATTTAATTATTTAAATACAATAATTTATAATTCATAGAATAAATTTTTTTTTCAGAAAATTGAATACTTCTAAACAATTCGCAATATTTTAAAAAGTAAATGATTCCTTTCAAAGAATATTAACAAGATTTTTAAAAATAATTACATTTTTGGAGAAATTCATTTCAAAAATCTATTAAAAATAATTAAAATCATTCGAAGAATTTTCTAATTTTTTAAATAATTGAATTCTTTTGAATCATTTTATTAAAATTTAAAAGAATAATTAAATTATTTTGAATAATTTAATTAAAAATTGTGTTAAAATTAATTGAACTCTTAGGATGAATTTTATTATTTCTGACAATAATTAATTTAATTCTTACAAGTAAATTTTATTATAATTTTTGAAAATAATGGATTTCTATCGATGAATTTAAAAAAAAAATTTTAAATGATTGAATTCTGGCGCAGAATTTTATAAAAATTGTTGAAAATAATTGATTTTTTAAAACATTTTGTTAAAATTTAATAGAATAATTTAATTAGAATTGTATTGCAAATAATTGAATTCTTATATAAACGATTTTTATCAAAAAAATTTAATTTAATTAATTTCTTTTTAAATAATTGAATTTTAGCGAAAAATTTGATTATTTGTGAAAAGAATTAAATTCTTGCGAATAATTTTTGTAAATATTTGAATTTTTTTGAAGCACATTATTGAAGTTTAAAATATTAATTTTGAATAATTTTCTACTATTTATTTTTGAATAATTTAATAAGATTGTATCAAAAATAACTAAATTCTTGGGATGAATTTTATCATTTATGGAAATTGTATTGAATTTTCATAAACAAATTTTATCAAAATTTCCGACTATATTCTTATATCTTTCGAAAAATTTTATTAAAATATTCTCAATAATAATTGATTTCCTTCGGGAACTTTTCCGAAAATTTTCTTGAAAATTATATTTCTTTTAGAATAATTAAATCTTTTGAGATATTTTATTAAAATAGTAGATATTATTGAAGATAATATTGAAAATAATAAATTTTTAGCGAAAAATTTTATTATTTGTTAAACTTATTGAAATCTTACGAAACAATTTGATTAAAATTTTTGAAATTAATTTAATTGCCTCAAAGAATTTTACTGGAATTTTTTGAATGGTTTCTTAGAATTTCATTAAAATTTTTGTGATTTGTTTTTTGTTTCATCTAGTAGTGGATTTAAAGAGTAGTGCAAATAGAAATAAATTTTCAATAAATAGAAAAAAGTAGTTTTTAGTGTCACAAGTATAAAAATAGTAGAAAATCGTAAAAAAAGCAGTAAATAGTATGTTTTTGTCTATGAGTGCTTGCTTATTTTTAATTATTTTCTAAAAGACCTTTGACACATTCTAAGTGAATTTTCACTTATTCAGAATATTTAGACAATATTTTCTAATATAAAGTCGCGTTATGACAAGATCTGATAAAGATTAATTAATTTTTTTTACCAGAGCTTGTTTACTTTCAATTTAAATTAAACATTTCCCTAATCAATGTTTACCCAGATTTTATTGGAAATGTAACATGGAAGGAAATTTGATTCGAGAAATATTTACACGTAGTTAATGTAAATATTTGCTGTTTGATGTTCAAGGTTGTTGATTCTTCATCACTAAAATTGTTTTCAACTGTGCAAAGAGAGAAAAAAAAAAGTTTAGAAAAATTTACAAAATCTCGCTGATCGATCATTGTTGTGAGAGAAGAAAATGAAAACAAAGGCTTACCAACTTCTAGGACTTCGAGGTCGAGGTTACCACTTCGACTTCTACTGATGCTGCTGGCATTGTAGATACTGGACCGTTGATGATGTTGATGATGGTGATGATGAGGATGATGATGAGTCTCCTCCATCGCGCGGGAAGCACTTCGTTTGAATTGTTCTAGGAAGCTGTCTATTTGACTTTCGATACTTGTTGGCGAACAGGCCATTTTCTTTTGAATTTTTTAAAAATGTTTTTATTTATTATAATGAATGACAATAGGTGATGAGAGAGCGGGGGTCATCCCGACCAATGACCGAGTCTCTTGACTACATAAAAACGTTAAATTTCCAAGTGAACACTATTTGGGAAATTCGCGAAGGTCACGGTGAGTCGAGATCATTTTCGACACTGTCATGATCATTGTTTAATGATCTACTTCGTTGATTGCGATTCATGTTTTTTTTGTAGAGAGTGAAAGAGAGAGAAAAATGAAAAAATAGGAAGAGCTTTTGGAAGCAAAGGGACGATTCGACTGGGCGTCTCGACGTCGTTGCGACGGCGGCAGGTGTCGCAACAGGGTTTCAAGTCGATCTTGATGCGCATGGTTCGCTCAAGTCCAATATTGTTCATTGCGCAAAAACGGAAAGGGGAAACTACAAAGCGACTCTCGCCTGGATAAAGACCCTTATCCGAGATCTTAATGTTTCCTTCTCATTTACTCCCATGCATGAGGATTTCGGAGGCAAAGAACTTTGAATCGCTTTGAATTCCAGAGTCTGATGCAGTACATATTTTCCTCTCTTTTCCATTCTTCTTTATCCTGGTGTAAAAGAAGTATTATTCTTTACATTCCTTCGGGAGTGTGACTGTCTAGTTCTCAAAAAAAAACCTAAAAGTGAATTTACAAATAAATAAAAGAAACTTATGGTATGGTTTAATATTTAAATATATTTACAGAAGTATAAGTTTTTTATTAATCAAATTTTAACATTCTATTTAAATCCTCCGGCGTTCTAAAAAAATCACCAAATAGAAACATTCTTCTGCCCTTCAGTAAATATTCAAATGTTGCGTTTGGTTCTTGAGGATTTAATTTTCTAAGCTTTGGAGTTACACTTTCAGGTTTAATAGTAATAATTGTTTTCTTGAATGGTAAATTACTGATTAACACGGCTCTACTTACGTTCTCTGCTTTATCGAAATAAATTCGTAACACTGAACATTTAAATAGGAGAGTTGCCAAAAATAACGTAAAAAGTGTTATACCAACTGCTGAAGCGAATTCTATTGTACTGTTTATAAGAACTCTTTCGTACTTGATTACAGGAAGTGAAATAGTTTTGTTATAGAAACGATAAGTATAGTAAATCGCAATTGGCGAACCGATTAGCAAAATTATTCTTTGCACATGAAAACCCCTTTCAATCCAAGTCGCATAAGGATTATTGTATACTAATTTATTCGTGCTAGACATTTTATCTATTACTTTAAATTCGTTTTCCTGTTTTATTCCTATTCGAAATCCAGCGTCTCTTTGAGAAGAATACGTTCTGGTGTTGTTTTTTCTCAATAGCCCGGAAAATCGAAAAATACAGGAACTCCTCCAAGTATTCAGTCTCATTGAATTGGTAGTTTTTTGTAAAATATTCATTGTCGAATCTGAAATAGAAATTTTAATATTAGAAACAGATTAAATTAAATATTAAATAAAACAAATTAATTATAGATCTATAATTAATTTGTACTATTTTTTTATTTGTTCAATTTTTTTTACTCGAGAAGAAAAACAGAAATAATTTTTAGACTGACCAAGTTCAAGTCCTCAACGTTAATCAACGAAAAAAAATGGCAAATTACATAAAGATTAGGCAGCATTTTTGCCACAAAAATATTTAGAAAAAAAATATTGATTGATAATAATTATTGTAGAAGTAAATATTAAATTAAAAATAATACTTGAATGTATTAAATAAATTTTTTTCGTTGATCAATTTTTTTTCGTTGTGGAATTCAAACTTCGTTTAGAATGTATGAATAATGAAAATTTTATTTCATTAATTAAACTGTCATCTATTTTCGATTTTGGCGTAATATTTTGACTAATATTGCACCTAAAGGAATAAAAGTATAACTAATAAATAATATATTTGTTACCTGTTATTGTTATTTTAACGATTTCAACAATCGAATCTCAACAATTATTACAAGTGTCAAAAAATTTATAATTTTGTGCTGAACTTTACATTCTTGTTTGGCTCTAAAAAAAGCCGATGTTGACAATATTTTGAAACTGTGTTTTCTAATGCACTTTTATGCTTTATTAACTATTTTTTTAATATTTAATTTTATAAACTACGGTTGTAAACTGTCAAAGCACATTGCTTTCTAGCAGACGAAATTTTTTTCGGCTCCGACCTGCGCATTGTTGTTTATAATATTTGAGGTTAGGTTCTACTATAGTGACAAGTGCGACAAGTGAAACGTGCTTCTGTTTTTATTAGGCATTATTTTTGTTTGAAAAACAAGAATGCCACCTCAATCAGAGGATGAAAATTCGGATTCGAATCCGGAATTTAAAATAAATAATGAATATGCGAAGAATTACAATCAGTGGCGACAGAAAGAGGAATTGCACAAATGTAAGTATTTGCAAATGTCAATGTTTATTTTCCGTGATTTACGATTTATAAAAGTTATTTTTTATAAATAATAATTTTGTTAAATAATGAATAAAATATGTGAAGAAAATAGTCACTTTAGTTATTGATTAACGTGGCCAGTAGAAAATACATTTTGTATACATTGAGAAACATAACCTTAAAGCAATGGAAAAGTAATTTTCTTCTGATAAATTGAATTTTTGATAGTAAAACAGCGTTATGGCGAAGAAGCATGTAATCTGGATAATTTGAGTGATAATTCCTCGAGCGATACTTCTGAAGACGACGACGAAGTTGTAAGTTATATTCAAATATTTATATTTTAGACAAAGTCCATCAACGAAAAAAATGTTTCAATAAGTGTATTTCTCAATGAGAACGAAACAATTTGTTACAAAATTATATAAAAATAGGAAGATTTATATTTATATTTTAAATAAAAATTGTATATTTCTTAAAAAGTATTCTATTTTCAGGAAGTGTCGGAAAAATTTGAAAACGACTTCTTCAAAGTACTGGCTTATTTGAAAAGTGAAGATCCAAAGATTCACGATGAAAAAATATCATTTTTTAATAACACTAAAGAGGATCTTGAGGAAGGTAAAGAAAATAGGAAGAAGAAAGCAAAGAAAGAAAAAGCAGTAACATTAAGAGATTTTGAGCGTAAAATTATTCTTGAAAGAGGAGGTAAATATAGTGACAGTGAAGATGAAAGCAAACCTAAAGAGCAACATGGAAATCGTCTCACATACGTTCAAGAGCAAAATGAAATAAAAAACAGTTTCAAAGCTGCTGTAGAAGATGACGAAGAAGATGAAAACTTACTGGTTGTTAAAGAAAAAACCGAAGAACAAATTCGAAAGGTATTTAACTATAAATTAAATTCTACAATCATTAATTAATTAACTAATTTTTCAAAAATTATTCTCCAGGAAGAAAAACGGAAAAAATGGCTCAAAGGGCAAGAAGTTGATGTCGATCCCCAAGACGAAGTACTGAAACCAATTCGAGACTTTTGGGCAAATCCAAATTTGGATGCAGGTGAAAAATTCCTGCGCGATTATATTTTAGATAAAAAATATCAGGATAAAAATTCATCAGATTTTGATAACGATTACGATCATATATTACATGACAGTGATGAAAATCTATCAGAAGATGAGCAGAATATTGAGCGTCAGGAGGAATTTGAGTACAAGTATAATTTTCGATTCGAAGAACCGGATCAGGATTTTATTAAGAGGTATCCTCGAACATTGGAAAATTCGATGAGGAAGAAAGATACACGGCGATCGGAAAAACGTGCCGAGCTGAAGAAACGAAAGGACGATGAGAAACTGCGGAAAAAGGAAGAACTTAAGGAACTTAAAGCGCTGAAACGAAAGGAAATTGAGGAAAAGCTAGAAAAGTTGAAAGAAATCACGGGAAATGAGGATTTTGGTATAAAAATGGAAGATTTAGAGGGTGATTTCGATCCGCATGAGTATGACCAAAAAATGAAGAAAATGTTTGATGATGATTTTTATACTGTTGCTGAGGATGATATGAAACCTCAATTTCCGGAAATTGATGAAGAAATAAATGATTTTGATAATTATGGAGAAAATTTTGAAGAGGAAGGTGAATGTTATGATGAGGGGCCAAATTGTGAGGATGAAAATTTCATTGTAAGTAAAATCTTTTCTTTTTTTGTGAAATGATTAATAAGTTTTGAGCGTTCAAATAAAGCAGGGCTCGAACTAGGTCTGTGAATCCCGTAAAAGTCTGTAAATTTGTTTAAAGTCCGTAAAAGTCAGTTTTTTTTTTAAAAAAAGGTCCGTAAAGTCAGTTATTTGATTGAAAAAGAACGAAAATTTCGTAAATTGTACGACATAATTTTGGAAATTTTGAAAAAGTTACAAAAAATTTCAGAAATTCAATTATTTTCCAAAATTTTTCTAAATTCTTGTTAAAATTCTAATTATCTTTATATAAATAATAAAATTCTTTGCAGAAATTGAATTATTTTCTAAGCTTTTCATAATTTTCGCAAAAATTCAATTATTTTCAAAAATAACAAATTTTTTAGCAGGAATTCAATTATTTTCAAAAATTATTATAAAATTCTTCGCAAAAATTTAATTATTTTCAAAAATAACAAATTTTTTAGCAGGCATTCAATTATATTTGAAAATTAAAATAAAATTCTTAGCAAAAATTCTATTATTTTCAAAACTTTTAATAAAGTTCTTGACAAGAATTCAATTATTTTTATAAATAACAAAATTCTTCGTAAGAATTCAAATATTTTCATAAAGATCAACATTCTTAGTATAGGAATTAAATTATTTAAATTTATTTTTACAAAATTCTTCGAAGAAGATCTAATTATTTTTAAAAATTGAAATACAATTCTTGTCAAGAATTCAATTATCATTATAAATATCAAAATTCTTCGCAAAAATTCAATTATTTTCAAAACTTTCAAATAAAGTTCTTGGAAAGAATTCAATTATCTTTTCATAAATAACAGAATTCTTCCCAAAAATTAAATTCTTTTAATAAATAACAACACTTTTAGCAAAAAATAATTATGTTTTAAAATTTTCATAAAATTCTTCACAGAAATTCAATTATTTTTAAAATTTTTAATAGACTTCTTTGTTTTCTTGTAGAATTTTGTAATAAAAATTGATTTAAGAATGAATTTCAGTTAAAATTTGAGATGATAATTGAATAATATTAAAAGTATTATTGCGTGAATTTTTTGAAATGTTTGCAAATTCAAATTTTTGGAAAATTTGAATTTTTCATACTTTTAACCAACAATTCTGTAGAATTAACTTTTTTTTTTAAAGTTTAATTGAATTTTTTTTTTTAATTATTTGAATTTCTAATTTTCTACAATATAATATGTAATTGAACAATTTCCGAATAATCGAATTAAAAAAACTTCTCCAAAATTCAATTATTTTCAAAAATTTTAATAAAATTCTTAGAAAAATTTCAATTTTTTTCAAAAATTTTCCTTAATTCAATGCTTTTCAATATCTACTATTTTAATAAAATTTTCCAAAAGAATTCAATTATTTAAAAAAAATTTATTAAAATTCTACGCAAACATTATTTAATTATTTTCATAAAATAATAAAAATTCAATTATTTACAAATTTTTGTAAATAAATTTCTTCGCAATAATTAAATTATTTTCATAAATAATAAAACTCATTGCAGAATTTCAATTCTTTTTAACAAAATTTTAATCAAATTCCGCGAAGAATGTAATTATTCTTAAAAATTTTATTAAAATTCATCAAAAGAATTCTTTTATTTAAAAATTTGTTGATAAAATTCTTTATAATTCAATTTTAAGAAACATTAAAATATTCAATAAATTATTTTTTGTATTGAAATGATTGAATTCTAACAGAATTTTCTAATAAAAATTGATTTAAAAATAAATTTCAGTTAAAAACACTAAAAAAATTTTATTTTGGAGAAATTACATATGATTACAGAAATTAAATTATTTTCAAGAGTAATAAAATGCTTCGCAGAAATTTAATTATGTTAAAAAATAATAAATTTTTCTTAAGAATTCAATTACTTTTATAAATCATAAAACTCATCGCAGAATTTCAATTATTTTTGAAACAATTTTAATCGCATTTCTAGGAAAATTTAATTAAAAATCGTAGAAAGAATTCAATTATTTAATAATTTGTTGATAAAATTTTTTATGAAAATTGAATTTTAAGAAACAATGAATTATTCAATAAATTATTTATTTTTATATTTAAATAATTGAATTGTAGTAGAATGTTCTGATAAAAATTGATTTAAAAATGAGTTTCAGCTGAAATTTTATCAATTTGCCATTTTTAATTATTATAAAATATGAAGAAATCGATCATTCCGAGTCGAAGACTCGGAGTGATCGATATCTTCATGTTTTAGAGTTATGCAAAAATTTAATTTATAGTTTTAAGTAAAATTTTCAATTATTGGACTCAGACTGATTATATTTTTGTCAGTAATTGGTCCCTAATTTTTCGCTTTTGGTCTGTAAAGTCTGTATTTTTAAATACTTTTACTGGTTCGAGCCCTGAATAAAGAAGATATTTTTATTTTTGATTGTAATAAAAATTGAAAAATTAAATTTAATATTTTTTTTATAGTTGAAGACAGAATTATTGCAATAAAATTTGAATTTGAAGAAGAAATAAATCAATTTCGCTCATTTGAACTTTCAGAACTTTGGAACTTGTGAATTGCTTTTCTCGAATAATTCTTCATTTCAAATAGTGAGTTTTAATTGAAATTTTTCGAATCATGTTTCAGATGGATGCTGATTATGATCCAACAGCAGATGCTAAGACAAAAAAGGTCGACTCGAAAAAGAAGAAAAAGGGACGTAATAAAAATATTGAACTTTCAATAGAGAAACCGAAATTTGATCCTGAAGTTCATTCGTCATATCAGGAGTACATTGATCGCTACTACGCTTTAGACTACGAAGATATGATTGGTGACATTCCGTGTAGATTTAAACTAAGGAAATCGATTCCTAATAATTATGGCCTAACGATAGAAGAGGTAAAATATTTTTTTTCTTTTAAAAAACTAAAATTTGTTTTTAAAAACTATTTTTCATTCTGAAAAATTCTCTTTTGTAGATTCTATTAGCCGATGATAAGGAACTTAACAAATGGTGTTCTTTGAAAAAAGCCCTGGAGTTTAAATCGGAAGAAACTGAAAAGAAAGAAATATTTAAATTTCAACAGAAAGCTAAAAACGAAGCTCTTAAGAAGAAAATATTAAAAAGCGTGTACAGGTAAATAAATGTTTGTCACTAAATTTTTTAACCAAAAATTGACATAATTTTAAACTCGGTTTTATTATAAATTATAAATTAAATATATTTAGAAAAAAGTTTAAATATATTATAAATTTAAACTCGATTTCATTTTTTTAGTCCTGAGGAGGAAAATGAAGAGCAGGAAGCTAATATTCCGACAGAGCAGCCTAAAAAGAAAAGAAGGAAAAAGAAGAAAGGAAAGGCAACTGAAAATGTTTCGAATCTCCCCGAGCCTTCTACGTCTGCGGATAAACAAAATAAACTTCAAACTTCAAAACCAGTGTCAACGAAATCTGAAAAACGCAAACACAGTGATGTTTTTACTGAGAAAACTGAAGACAACACAGCTCCTAAGAAAATTAAACAAAATCAAAATAAATCAAGTGAGACACCAGAAGTAATAAATAATCAAGTAGAAAAAGTAGTACCTAGTAAGAAAAAGAAAAAAGCCGCTCAACAAGAAATTTCGTATGACTCAAAATCTGAAACAATAGTCGAATCAGAAAGTAAAGAAATTGTAAATAACACTCAAGTTCAGAATAAAAAGAAGAAAATGAAAAATAAAAATAAAACTTTGAATAGTAGTGTACAAAGTGGAGTTAGTGAAGCAGATAGTAACGAGACTGCAAAGCAGACAGAAAATGTAAAAAAGAAAAAGAAAGAGAAGAATCAAAATAATATTTCAGTTAGTGAGGTAAAAGAGGAAATAACTGACAATAATAACGAAGACAACAAATCGGAAAAATATAAAAAAATAATGAGAAAGAAAGAAAACAGAAAGAGGAAATTGGAGAAGAAACAAAAATACTTGAAGTTAAAGAATAAATTACAAAAGAAGGAATCTATTGAAAATCCCTTAAATGAATTGAGTGCCGATCGATTGAGAGCTTTTGGAACAAATCCAAAGAAATTTAAAAATCGTTTAAAATACGGAAACAAGAATACAATTTCTTAAAAGCCGTGATTCTGATGAATGAATATCGTTATTGTAAATCATTATTGTCATTAATTGTACAATTGTTTGAATATAATGAATTTGTTAAAAAAATAGTTTAAATGTTTCTTTATACGAATAAATGATACTTTCTATTATATTGTCAATTATTAATATTAATCTTTAAAAAATTTCGGATTCCATATTAAAGAATTCAATTATTTTTCTAAATAATAAAATTCTTCGTAGGAATTCAAGTATTTAAAATACAATTTTAATAAAAGTTTTTCTCGAAAGAGTTCAATTATTCATAAAAATTTTAAGAAAATTCTAAGTAAGAATTAAAAATTCCTCGGAAAAATTCAATTATTTAAAAACAATTATAATAAAATCTTAGAAAACAATCAATTATTTCCAAAAATTTTAATATATTCAGCAAAAGAGTTTAATTATTTTCAGGACAAAAAATTAAAAATTTCGGACCATGTACAAAAATTATAAAAATATAACCAGTCAATCAACCGATTTCTTCATGTTTTATAATAATAAAAGATGACCGAGTGATAAAATCATTTACAATTAAATTATTATTTACAAGAATTTTTAACTAAAATTATTCTTTAAATCGATTATTTTTAATAATTTTCGAAAAAGTTCTTTGACAATTTTAAAATCCATTTGTTTAACAATATTCAATTTTACAAAATTTCAATTATATTCGTAAATTCTTCAATTAAATAAATGTTAGAAAATAAAAACTCAAAATAATATTTTAAAAAATTCAATTAAACTTTTTCAAAAAAATAAATTTCAAAATTCAATTATTTTTAAAATTCACGCTATTGCTTTTAATATTTATAATTGTTATCTAAAATTTTAACTGAAATCCATCTTTAAATCAATTTTTATAAGAAAATTCTACTTGAATTCAATTATTTAAATTCAAAAATAAATAATTTATTGAATAATTCAATGTTTCTTCAAATTCAATTCTACTATAGAATTTTAGCAAACAAATTTTTAAATATTTGAATTCTATCGACGAATTTTATGAAAATTTTGAAGAATAATTAAATTTTTCAAGAAATTTGATTAAAATTGTATTAAAAATAATTGAAACTCTGTGATGAGTTTTATTATTTGTGAAAATAATTGAATCGCTAAGAAGAATTCTATTAATTTTGAACAATATTGAATTTTTACGAAGAATATTATTACTCTTGAAAATAATTGAATTGCTGCAATAATTTGTAACTTCCCAAAATTAAATTTTTTTTGTGTTTTAAACTAAAATTCTTCTCTATAAGGATTTATTTTTAATAATCTTTGAAAAAGTTCTTTTAGAATTTTCAAATTCATTTGTTTATAATTCAATTTTACAAAATTTCAATTATTCGTAAAATTTTCAATTATATATGTATTAGAAAATATAAACTTGAAATAATTAAAAAAAAATCCGCAATTAAACTTTCTCAAAACAAAATAATTTCACAGAATTTCTAGTTAAAAATATGAAAATTGAAATTTTCAAAGAATTTAATCTAAAACCATTTCAAAATTCAATTATTCTTATTTCTAAAAATTTACGCTCTAATACTTTTAAAATTTAATTATAATCTAAAATTTTAATTAAAATCCATTTTTAAATCAATGTTCATGAGTAAATTCTGCTAGAAATGAATTATTTAAATAAAAAAAACAATTTATTGAATAATTGCATGTTTCTTAAAATTGAATTCTCATAAAGAATTTTATCTATAAATTTTTAAATAACTGAATTATTCTGATAAATTTTTATAAAATTTTTAATTTTTAATAATTTTTTCAAAGAATTCGATTAAAATTGTATTAAAAATAATTGAAATTCTATAATGAGTTTTATTATTTATGAAAATAGTTGAATTCCTAAAAAGAATTTTATTATTTACGAAAATGATTGAATCCCAGTAAAAATTTTATTATTTATGAAAATAATTGAAGAATGGCGAAAAATTTATTTAAAAAAATGGTAAATAATGAAATTCCTGAGAAATTTTTATTATTTTTTGAAAGTAATTAAAAGTTTGTGTAGAATTTTATTAAATTTTTTTTTAAATAATTGAATTCTTTTGGAAAATTTTATGAAAATAGTAGACATTGAAAATCGTTGAACTGGGAAACATTTTTTAAAAATTATTGAATTTCAGAGAAGAATTTAATTATTTTTAAAAATAATTGAAATTTTGATGAGAAATCCAGGGAAATCATAATAAATCATAATACTTTAATAGTCCATTATTTAAATATTTTGTTAAAAAGTTTGTACTAATTTTACTAATTCCTGGGAACATCACAAAATTAAAATAAAATTAAAAATTTTTTCTTTTGTTTCAGATTAGGTTATTGGAATTTTTTAACATAAATTAAAAAATCTGATTTGATTATTTTTTGAGTATATGAAGGAAAAATAAATGGCCCATAGTTTTCTAAAGTTAAGATTGAGAACTTTGTTTTTATATTAACACAGGAAAACATAAATAGCGTTGAGGGAGTATATTTTGAAGGGTGGCTCGTAACATACGGGGTGGATTACAAAACAGAAATTATAGAAAAACAAACAATCACCCAGTTATCCTAGTAATCCTCAAACGTCGTTTATCATATTTTAGTACGTCAAATTTAAATAAATCGTAATTCATTTTTTTTTTTTTTTTGCTCAAATAGATTTATCAAAATTCAGAAATGTTTGTCTAAGAACTTCAAAATTTGTTTTACCTAACAACTTTTACCTTTAAAAATGAGTAAAAAGAACAATTTTTCCTAGCTGGGATTCGTTGCTGATTGAGAAAAAATTTGTTTGCATTTATTAAGTTATTATAAGGTTATTTTACCGAAATTCAATTATTTTCTACAATTTTAAAGTTTAAACTAAACTTAATCTCTAAATCAATTATTATTTTTCATAATTTTCCTAAATTTCTTCGAGAATTATTCAACTATTTACATATATATATATATATATAAAGATTCAATTTTTTACAATAATTGAAACTGTTCATGTTTTTTTAAAGTTTATGAAAGTATGTTTTCAAAATAGGTAATATAATAAAGAAATTATTAAAATTAAATTTTCAAATTCGTGAAATTGACATTTTTCGAGAAATTTTCTTAAAATTATAAATTGAAAATAATTGAATTTTTCCGAACAATCTTTGATTGTAATAAAAATTGAAAAATTAAATTTAATATTTAGAAACTTAGTATTTTTTTATACTCGAAAACAGAATTATTGCAATAAAATTTGAATTAGATAAGAATTTTACTGTAGCGATTAGTAAAATTTTACTCTATTTTTCAGTAGAATTTTACTAATTCAGGTTTAGAGGGAACAATTTATTTTTTGCGGTGAATATAGGGAATAGTATAAGGTTTATTTTCACGGTCCTCTCAAGTATAAATTATATTGTCTAACAGTTCTTGAAAATATTTTGGTAAACCATTTTAAAAATGTATTAGATTCGATTCGTGTTGGGATGTGTAACTGTGATTCGAAAATGCTGGTCATACTATCAACAGGACAATAAGAAGAGATATTCCATGAACGAATAAAGGGGGTTTCCATCCCCCAGGGTACAATAAATCAATCCCCTTACAACTGAAGCATCCAGTAGCAGGTGGTGCCAACGTTTACTACCGCTCACGCCTCTAATTCCCAATTAATATAATCCCTTTCCAATTGCATTTTCCCAAAAAATCGACTTCTATCGTTTTTTTACATTAGACAATTGTTCGAAAATGTTAATTTTGCATTCTGTATATATACTTGCAATTTTAGCCAAGGAAATTTGAGGAAACAAGAATAAAAGGATTGAGAAAAAAAGAATTTAAAAATTTTTTTTCACTTGTTTCGTTTTTGTAATTTGATGTTGATATTTTTATTTATTACTTGATTTTTTTATTTGAAAAATTATTCTTTATTTACAGTTTTTTAATGATATATATGTATAAATTTTTTGTGCAGGAGGGGAGATTGGCGATTACATGGCAATTACCGAATTTCACAGTGTGACGCCTCCAATGTGCAAAGAGCCAACGATCAGTGTCAGTGTAAAACCTAATTCAGTGTTCAAGAAGATCCAAAGATGTAATTGGCGAAAAAGCACTTCAGGGATGCAGCTGCAACTGTAAAGGTGAGTAAAATTTGACTCAATTTTGTTTCTATAAATTTTCCATAGTTGTTATGTACATAAATTTCTTTCTTTTTGCTTTAAAAACAAAATTTGACTCGATCTGAAGCAACTGAAGAAAGAACGAATTATAGGTTATGTTTGTTGTGGATTTATCTCATTTACATTTCTTCATCGAAAAATTTTTCTGTTTAAAATAGTTGATCAAAAAAAACTTTTTTACAAATTTTTCAAATAAAAATTTGGTTAAAAAAATATTTTTTTCTTCTAAATCGTTGATTCTATACGTTGTGAACTTCACTAAAATAAATTTTTTTAACGTTCAAATATGAACGAAATATTTTCTTAACTTTAAAAGTTTTTGAAAATTGTTAAACTGAAAACAAAATTTGTGTAAAAAGTTCACGTTTATGATCAACAATTAAATAAAATTTATATTCTTCACAAGGAAAATTAATAAACTTCTTGGTTTTCGAAAATGTTTTTTTAAATGGTAGATCATTGAAATTTTATTAAAAATTCTTTCATACAAAATTTAATGAAAATTTGATTCGGAAAATATTTTTTCTTCTATAGATCATTGGTTATAAACACGTTGTAAAATTTACCAAACTAAAAGAAAAATATTGTAGTAGAACATTTATTGTGTTAATTAAAAAAAAATTAATTTTTAAAAATTAATGTTCGAATTAAAAAAAACAATATTTTGCAAGAAAAATCAAATTTAAAGAAAAAATGAAACATCGTCGTTCATCTGATTGTTCGTAACTTTAAGGACATATTTTTAAATTGAGATATAAATTTCGATTACCTTACTTTTTGTATAAATTTCGAAAACTTTTTTCCAAAATATAAAACATGAAGTTGAAAACCTCGAAAATAATTGTGCTAGTAAGCTTATAATTATATTTCATTGGTTTTTTTTTGTTTTACAACGAAATGTTCTTTGACTGATTTTAAACAGTTTTGTTCATTGAATCAGCTAAAGTTGCATTGTTTTTATTACTGCCTCCTATGTCGGTACTTAATTGAATTAAAATCACCAAGTAAGTCGTTATCGATCCAACAACCTAGAAAAAAGATTTTTTTTTAGTTTCTCTATATTCAGGGTTGCGACAAAAATTTAATTTTGTTTTTCCCTGACTTTTCCCTGATTTTCAGAATTTTTTCTGACTGATTTTGACTTTTTCCCTGACCCTAAAGAATATTCTGATTCACTCTAAAAATTATTAGAAACTCAAAAAAATGTTCTATTACATATATTTACGAATTTTCTTAATTGTAAAATTATTCAAAAACACCAATAAATTTAAAAAAAATTATAATTTGAATTCTTGTGATGAATATTGTTATTTATGCAAATAATTGAATTTTATAATGAATTTTATTAAAATTGAGAATAAAATTGAGAACTTTTTAAAAATTTTGAAAATAATTGAATTTCTGGGAAGAATTTTAATATTTATTAAGATTGCGTTGAAATAAATTATTGTCAGAGATAGTAAAAATTTAATGTTTTTTCTAGAATTCATGGTAATTTCATAATTTATGAGTCAGACACAAAAATTGACAATATTCTTATAAATTCTAAACATTTAATTTTTTCCAGTATTTTTAATAAAATTCTCTGATTTTTCCCTGATTTCCCTGACCTGTGGCAACCCTGATATTGAATAATTTTAAAAATACAATTTTTTGTTAAAGACACTTGAATCGTGAATTTTCTTACGCCTTGAATAAAAGTGTAGTCCAAAGTTACAAACTCATATGCTGTGAATTTCAACGGATTTTGAATTAATTGCAAAACAAATTGTCGAATCTGCAATAAGTTTCGATTTCATTATTATTATTATAAACTTAAATTTAAAATATTAATTAATTAATATAAATCTAATTATGTTTTAAATTCAAAGTATAAATTAATTGATTAGCAAAATTTGAATATTTAATGTATTAAATTATTTTGATACAAAAGTAAAATTTGTATCAATAGGAGGAAAAAAATATTAATAAGTTACGAAAAAATTACCTCTGATCGAAATTCTTTACTTGTCATTGGCTCGTGTAATTCACAGATTATGTTTCCTGTTAGTAGAGCCTATAAGAGAAATAGAAATTTATTAATAAGATAATTATTTTACTTATTTGCTGAAAGAGAAAAAAAAATAATACATACCTCTCCACTTGTCCTGTCGCAAATGTGATTGATAAATAAAATTTTCATCACATAGAGAAATAACCAGCAACCCGAAGAAATTAATGCTGGAGTTTTCTCCTTCTGGTCCAATTGTGGACTGTACAGAATTGAGTAAGAAAAGTACAACAATCCGGTTATAAAAACTAAAGACAGTGCCATCGACAAAAGTATTTGCAGGCCGAACGTTTCATTCACACGTCGAGAAGTTTTCACTAAATTCAAATGAATCTGTCTTGATAGAGAAAATATTTAATGAAAGATTAATATATTAATAAAAATTTTAATATAAAAAATAAATATCAGGAAAAAATTACAATATTCAAGCTTTTTTTGTTATAATATAAAAAAATCAGGCCTCGCACTCATCTACTAAAATCTACTATTTTCACGATTTTTTTCACGATTTGCTAATATTTGGAAACTTTTTTTTTATTTTTTACACTAAAAGCTACTTTTTCCATGTTTAAGAATTTACGCTACTTTAAATTTGTTAAAAGTTGAAATAAAAATAATTTTTCATAATTCAATGATTTTTACTATCTCGTATTATAATAAAAAATTGACCAAAAGAATTTAATAATTTCAATTATTTTTTAAAATTTTAATAATAATAATCGTTGCAAGAATTCAATTATTTTTATCAATTTTAAAACTCATCGCAGGATTTTAATTATTTTTAATACAATTTTTAATGAATTCCGCGAAAAATGCAATTATTTAAAATGATTTTGATATAATTTGTTTATTAGAATTTAATCATTATTTTCATTTTCATTTTTAATTATATTTCTTGAAAGAATTTAATTATTTTCAAAAAATTTAATAAAATTCTTCGGAAAAATTCAATTATTTTATTAGTGATAATAAAATTATTCGCAGAAATTCAATTATTTTCAGAAATTTTTCTAAAATTCTACACAAGAATTCAATTATTTAAAAAAAAATTAATAAACTTCACAAGAATTCAATTATTTTTAAAAATAATAAAATTCTTCTCAGGAATTCAATTATTTTCTTTTAATTTTAATAAAATTCTTTGCAAAAAATTCAATTATTTTAAAACATTTCAATGAAATTCTTTATAATAATTGAATTTTTTTCAATAGGTATAATTTTAATAAAATTTTTTGTAAGAATTCAACTATTTTCATAAATAATATACCATTTTCAAAGAAATTAAATTATTTAAAACACAATTTTCATAAAATTTGTTGAATAAAATCATTTTTTTTAAAAAGATTTTTTAAAATTCTTCTCAAGAGTGTAATTATTTTAAAAACTTTTTTACAGTTCGGTGACAAAAATTCAATTATTTTTATAAATAATAAAACTAATTGCAGAATTTCAATTATTTTTAATATAATTTTAAATTAATTCCGCTAAAAACGCAATTATTTTCTTAAAAATTTGAATAAAATTCTTCGAAAAAATTCAATTATTTAAAAAAATTTGATATATTTCTTAGAGTGTTATAATTATTTTTAATTCATTTTTAATTACATTTCTTAAATGAATTTAATTATTATAAAAAATTTGAAAACAATTCTTCGAGAAAATTCAATTATTTACAAAAATTTGATAGGTATATAAATTATTTATTAGAGTGTAACATTTATTTTCAATTCATTTTTAATTATATTTCTTGAATGAATTTAAATATTATAAAAAGTTTGAATGCAATTCTTCGAAAAAATTCAATTATTTTAAAAAATGTTGATAAAATTCTTTATGAGAATTAAATTTTAAGAAATATTCAATTATTCAATAAATTATTTATTTTTGTACTTAAATAATTGAATTATCGTAGAACTTTCTAATAAGAATTGATTTAGAGTTGAATAAAATAAAATGATTAAAATTTTAAATAATTTTATTTTTTATAAATTTCAACAAAAAAATGATTAAATTTTGAATCATTTGTAATTTTTAGAAATAGTTAAATTTCAATTATGCGTTACATTGAAATCATTTGAAATATTTTAATTCCTGTAAACAAAATAAATCTAGGTATTTAAATATTTATTTAAAAAAATTATTCTATTTTTGAATGTAATTAAGAAATTATAAAAAAATTGAGTCGTCAAGTTTAAATTTTCGATAGCTACTTTTTTACTACTTTTTTTCTGTCTTAAAGCTACTTTTTTAAAATTAATTATCGAGTACGAAGCCTGAAAAATATTAATGTTAGGTACTTACTTTGCTGCCTTCATCAAATGCGCGTCATCATTAGTTTTCTTATTCAGTACAGAATTATTACTCTTTACAAGACTGGTATTTTGGTAGAGTAATTTCATATACTGAGGAGACAGAGGACTTGCTGATGACATACTTTTTAGTAAAGAATTTAGTCTCGAAAATTTTCTTCTCATACTTCTATAAAGTTTTTGAAAAATGTTGAAAAAATTTCTTAAAACTCTAAAAACTCATCTTCTTAAAACTAAAATAAAAATTCTTTAAATTCATTTTAAATTACATAAAATAAATACTTCCTCTACGAGGAAGCAATTCTTGAAATTAAATTTAAATTTCAAAAATAAATAAATTATTTTTTAATTTAGAGAATTGAGTTAAAAAAAATGTTAGTTGAGGCTAAAATATTTGTTACCTGACTATAACTAGAAACACACTGTCTGCGACAAAAATTAAAGCCAGTGGATAGTGAACGGCAATAATCATTGCAGCTCTTACATTCCTTGGAGTATCGCCGTCAACCATAGAAGTTGAATTTATGACAATCACAATGATAACAATGATGTAAATTGCGCATACTCTTCCCAATTCCTGTTTTATCGTTTTATCATAGTCCTTCGATATTCCAATCTTTTGTAGAAGATCGTCAACTCTTTCGATCTTTTGAATGCAGATTTTCAATCCCTAAATTGTTGAGAGATTTTAATAAACTTCCCAGGCGCGAAAGACCAATGCTGACGATAGATTAAAGGTTGATTGAGTCTTGAACGCTCAGTGTGGGTAACTCACAGTAGAAGCAGTCTTTACATCACTGTCAATCAATATTAGTTCAATATTGGTTCAACATTGGACCCAATGCTCGTCCCATGCTCGATTCAAGACTCGGTCAATCTTTATGAGTGAAGCTCGAACATCTAATCTTGATTCAAGCTTGAATCAATCTTTACTCAATATTCAGTTTATCTTTATTTATTACCGTGTTCACTTAATTAAATAATATTATAATAATTATAATTATAATAATTGTTTCAAATAATAATAATAATAATTAACATTAAGTTATCAATTGATAAATAAATATATTATTAATTGTAACATTCATATTTAAAGAAAGTTAAATGGAAAATTTTTTTTTATAAATGTTTTCAAAATTATTATAGATAATTAATAAATAATAATTAAAATGTGCAATAAATATTCCTGACACTGCATCATATTTAATCATTTTATTAATTATGTTAACTTTTAATATTAATTTAATTAATTATTATTTATTTATTAATTAATTATCATAATTATTAATAATTATTATTCAATTAATAAATATTATTATAATTAATAATCATTATAATATTTAACATTATAATTCATTATTATTCCAAATTATATTTATTCAAATAATATATTATTAATATATCTAATAATAAATGTTAATGATTTTGTTACTGAATAATAAAAAATATCAATTATTTATCGATGTTTATTAAATTATCCATTAAATATTTTTAATTGTAAAATGTTTTAAAAGTTGAATTTTGTAATGATTACAATTTTATTATGAATTATTTAATATTCATTTTTAATAATTAAAATAATTCAGGATTAGTATGTGTAAAATTTTTAGTCATAGTTTTCACTTTGCCCTTATAAGTAACAAAGTATACGGCACTGGCATTAATATATTACATTAGCCCGAGGTCTCATCGAGACTCAGTGGCCGTGCGGATTAAGTGGTTGCGTCTAGGACTTCCGGAATGCGTCTGGGGCGGGGGGACGTGAGTTCGATCCCACATGCGAGCGGATTTTTTCATTATAAGCGGTTACATAAAATAATAAAATTACTATTTAATCTGTATAATTAATAAGTGTTGTGAATAAAAACTTGTGAACTTGTTTGTAAATAATATTAAAAGTCTGTCAAAAATGAAGTTAAAAAATGTACATACAAATTATCACAAATTGTGTTTTTTTTGCTAAAATTATTTTTCAATATTATTATGTTAAATGACATTTATTGTTAGTCATATAATATTTATATGAAAATAATATAATTATTATAATAATAACTTATTGTTATTAAATATGTAGATACATATATACTAATAACAATACTGTTTATTATTAATAATAATAATTAATATATTCACGTTATATTGAATGAACGCGTGAGAAGCGTGTAAATTTGGGAACAGTGGAAGCAGTCTTGTTCAGTCCTGCTTTCGGCTTCCGCAGCATTGATTGAAGACTGAACGCCAGTCTTCAACAAAGACTGAGCGTCAGGTTTACATCGATGTTACTATTCCGGACTCAAGCAGCCTTGCTTTCGCTGTCCCACCAATCTTCAACCAATACTGACCAACCCTCAATCAAGCTTCGTAAAGCCTGAACTCACTGTCAGCTCGCGCCTGGGTTGAAGTTAATAATTCAATATTTAGGGAAAAATTATCAATTTTTTAAATACCTTTCTTCGATTCCAGGCTAAAATAATTGCAATCAAACCGAGACAACCATTTCCGAGTGTTACAATTTTAGTCAAAAATCTCCCTGTATTATTTAATCGTTTCAAGTACATTTTGTCTTCATAATTTACTGTGTAAAACAAAGATACTCCATAAATCGATAATAAAATTATTGCATAGAGAATCGTTATGAAGAAACGTGGTGTTCCCATTGGAATTTCTATAATTCCACTTCCCAAGCTCCAACTTACTATTTGCAGTGGTTTTATGATATCCTTTATGCTTTTTGTTTGCGTCATCATTCTATTAAGTTTATTTGTATTTAATATTCATGAATATTAATATTATTAATTATAGGTATTAATAATATTATTATTAAATTTATTACTAATAATACTAGCTCGCATAACGTAATTTTCAATTTATTATTATTATGCAAATTAAAAAATTTTTTATTTTCAAATATAAATTCAAATTATTTTTTAAAAATAGTAAGATTTTTTGCCAAAATTCAATTATTTTTACCTAAATAAAATTTTAATAACAATTCACGAATGAATAAAATTATTTTCTAAAATTTTAATTAAATCCATCGAAACAATTCAATTATTTTTTTAAATGGTAAAATTTTTCGAAAAAATTCAATTATTTTCTAAAATTTTTAAAATCCATCGAAACAATTCAATTATATTTATAAATAGTAAAATTCTTTGACAAAATTCAATTATTTTTAACTAAATAAAATTTTAATAACAATTCACGAATGAATAAAATTATTTTCTAAAATTTTAATTAAATCCATCGAAACAATTCAATTATTTTTTTAAATGGTAAAATTTTTCGAAAAAATTCAATTATTTTCTAAAATTTTTAAAATCCATCGAAACAATTCAATTATATTTATAAATAGTAAAATTCTTTGACAAAATTCAATTATTTTTAACTAAATAAAATTTTAATAACAATTCACGAATGAATAAAATTATTTTCTAAAATTTTAATTAAATCCATCGAAACAATTCAATTATTTTTTTAAATGGTAAAATTTTTCGAAAAAATTCAATTATTTTCTAAAATTTTTAAAATCCATCGAAACAATTCAATTATAATTATATATAGTAAAATTCTTTGACAAAATTCAATTATTTTTAACTAAATAAAATTTTAATAACAATTCACGAATGAATAAAATTATCTTCTAAAATTTTAATTAAATCCATCGAAACAATTCAATTATTTTTTTAAATGGCAAAATTTTTCAAAAAAATTCAATTATTTTCTAAAATTTTAATTAAATCCATCGAAACAATTCAATTATTTTTTTAAATGGTAAAATTTTTCGCAAAAATTCAATTATTTTCAAACAAATTTCACGAAAGAATTCAATTTTTTTCTTAATTCGTTATAAAATTTTTCCAAAGAATTCAATTTTTTTTCTTAATTCGATTTAAAATATTCAACAGAATTTAATTATTTTCTAAAATTTTTATAAATTCTTCGAAAAAATTCAATGATATTTATAAATAGTCACATTCTTTGCAAAAATTCAATTATTTTTAAGACAATTTGAATAAAATTTTAGATTTTATAAAAGAATACAATTTAAAAAAAATTTTTAATAATATTTTTCGAAAAAATTCAATTATTTTCTAAAACTTTTAAAATCCATCGAAACAATTCAATTATATTTGTAAATAGTAAAATTCTTTGCAAAAATTCAATTATATATTTAAAACAATTTCAAAAAAGAATTCAATTTTTTTCTTAATTCGTTATAAAAAATTTCAAAAGAATTCAATTATTTTTAAAAATTTTAATAAATTCTTCGAAAAAATTCAATTATTTTTGTAAATAGTAAAATTCTTTGCAAAATTAAATTATTTTCAAAAAGATTTCAGCAAAAAATTAAATTTTTTTCTTAATTTGTTATAAAAATTTTCAAAAGAATTCAATTATTTTTTAAAACAAGAAATAAATTGTTCAGAAAATTAAATTATATTTAAAACATTTTTAAAGTAACTCCATTCTTTAAAAAGAAATTTAAAGAAATTCTTCGAAGGATTTGTATTATTATCAAATTATTTAATAAAATTCTTTGCAACAATTCGATGATTTTCAAACAAATTAATTTTAAAATTGAAAATATTTAAAAAGAAAAATTATTAAAAAAGTTAGGAAACAAAAAAGCTAACAACTACTAACTTTGAAATGCGAACAGATTACCGGAAAACAACGATTATTAATATAGATTATTATCAATTTTATTAATAATATTATTAATTTTATGAAATATTTAAAAAATTAAATTAACATATACCTGTTATTTTTGTCGGCGTTCATCTCAAATTGAGTTTTCTCCATCTCCATTGTGTTAATCATTATATTAGGTTGGTAAACTTTATTTTAATGCACTGTAGAAAAGGCAGTTAGATTTTTACCATAATAAACTAAATTATTGATTTATTTTTGTTTTTATATTTTTAAAATAATTTTTATTTACTTTCGTTCTTATTTTTTCAACTTTTGATTCGTTTTTTGTCTCAATTTGATATCAGCAGAAAAACGGTGAATTATTATTTATTTTTCAGTGTTAAAATTTTACTTTTCTTCATAAATTCCCTACGGAGTCAACACCATACATTATATTACTTTGGTGAATTTCACAATTTTTATTTTTTTATAATCATCAATTTAAAAAAATTTTTTTTGCAAATTTTTATACTTCACTGAAGTGATAATATATCATAAAATAACTGGTGAGAGAATTTAACTCTTTTTTAATAACTCTTGTAAAAAGTACGCAGAATATTTCTTACTGACTTTTGGAGTAGATTTTTAAATTGAAAATTTTAACTCAAAACTAAACTCTGACCGTTATTATAACAATTAAAAAATTTTCAGTTTACTTTAAATTTTTCAGGAGTATAGAGAGAGACTCTTGAAAGCGCGCATTTGTTAATTTCTTTTTTTTATTGGAATTATAGTTTTACGCATATTAGTTTTCATCTTTTAATAGTGCTTGCGTGAGATAGATATCTTTGATATTATATGCTTGACACACATTACGTTGAAAATGATATTACCTATTTGTATATAAATAATTTATTTTTTAAGCTGCACTTCACTGGTAGAATTGATTAATAATTATTGCAGTAACTCACTTTTTTATTGCATGAAAAAAACTATAAAATTTAGGGAAATGAAATAAATTTGAAAAATGAAAACAGTAAAAAGCATAAATGTAGCTTCAAAATTTAAACTCATTAAATTAGTTGTAATTATTTAAATTTTGTTAATTTAGTTGTTATTATTTTTAATTATTTTAATAATACACAAGTTTTGAACGTTAAAATGGACGAAATATTTTTTATTAAAATTTTTTTTATAAATTACTGATTACAATAAAAGAAAAAAAATCAAATTCCACTTAGAAACTTAACAAATTGAATTTTATTTCTAGTGATGCAAAATTATTGCAATAAAAATTTAATTTGAGCTAGAAATAAATCAATTTTATTCATTTGAACGTTCAAAACTTTAGGATCATTTATTTTAATTATTATTATTATTTTACAATTACAAAAGTTGTTTAGAAAAATTTTTTTGACAATATTAATATTTGCAAAAATTACTGACAGTGATAAAAAGAAAAAATAGAATTAAACATTTATAATTTTTTTTAATACGAGACGCAATATTATTGGAATAGATCTTTTAGTTTGAAGAAGAATTTTGATAATTTGTAACTAATTTACTAGGTATATAATTAATTTTTATTTATTTTTTTTATTTATTTTTAATTTTTAATTTTATTATTTTTTTGTAGTTTTTAAAAATTTATTATATTTAATATATTTAATTAGTTATTAAAAAGTCGTAAATGTCGTTCATTTGAACTTACAGCACTTTAGGAACATGAGAAATTTTTCTTTTTAAAAATAAGGGATTAAAAAAATTTGTGAAAATGTTTTCATAAAAAAGTTTATTTTAAATTTATGTAGAAAAATACTTTTTCTTTTAAGTCGTTTTTCATAAACGTTGTGAACTGCACTAAAGTAATTTTCAACTATTGAAGAAAATAATGAACCGGGAAAAAAAGAATTTTTTTTCCCCATAACTTATTTGAAAATGACATTTGCAATTCTTCTTAAGTAATTAGAATTTATAAACTGAATAATAAAGTTAAAAAATTGATTTTTACACTTTTATGGAACAGTCACAAAACTTATACGAGACTTACGAAAGAAAAACACAATTAAAATTAGAAATAAAATTAAAATTAGAAATAAAATTAGAATAGAACTAAAACTAAAAAAGAACATTTTAAAATTAAAATTAGAATTAGAATAGAATTAAAAATTTTAAAAGTAGATTTTTAATTTTCTCTTACCTTGCCTCCTTGTATCTTTTATCGTTAATAATATAAATTCAGTTAAAAAGTATTCCTCAACATTAAAATTGTGTAACATTCTCCGACAATAATGTTTCCCTCACAACGAATAAAGTTCAACTAACATTAAGTATCCTTAAAATAATGATGGTAGGTCACCATTATAATGGTTGCAAATAACTGAATAATTTATTGTCTTGTAAAATATTTCATACAGTTTCATAATTGTCCACGTTATTATGTGTAATCATGTATGAATAAATTATCAGTAGCGCATTTCATACACAATACTGTGCATTGAAACTATATAAAGTCACATATAGTACACGCCCTAATGATTGACTGCTCTTGATTTGTCCTTTTCAATCTCAAGTTACACATTTTCTATTTTTTTTTTCAAAATTCTATTAGTTTACAAAGAAAAAAATAATTTGATAAAAAATAAATATTACGAGCAATTTTTTTTTTGACAATGGAATAAAGCACAATATATTTTGGTGAATTTTTATTATTTATTTATTTTTACTTTGTTATTATCTACAAAAAGTTTTGATTATACTTTCAATTTTCAACGATCAAATAAAATACAAATAATAATATTATAATAAATAAATTTTTTTTTATGAAAACATTTTCACAAATATTTAATTTCTTATTTTTAAAAAGAAAAAATTTTAATGTTCCTAAAGTTCTGTACGTTCAAATAAACGAAATTTACGACTTTATAATTATAATTATAATTCTATAACATTTTTATTAGTTTCTAAAGAAAGAGAAAATTTAATAAATAATAAATATTTGGAGCAATTTTTATTTTGGATATTTTGATAATGAAATAAAAGAAAATATTTTGTAAAAATTTTATTATCAATTTATTTTCATTTTATTAGTAGGTATTTACAAAAAGTTTTGATTATATTTTTAAATTTTCAACAATGAAATCAAAAAATTAATTTCATAATTGTTTCACAATATTAATTTTTTATTTATTGTTTATTTATTCAAAATATACGGGCAGAGCCCATTTATTTATACAAAGTACAAATACTTTCATACAATATAAATTTTAATTATAATTATTTGTAATAATTTATAGCACAAATAGATTTTTCAATTTTATATAAAAATATAAATAGTAAATTCTATTAATTGATAAAAAAAAAAAATATAATAAAAATTATAACAAAATATAAATACAAAATAAATTTTGACTGCAATAGACTTTAATAAATATTTGTTTTTTTGATCTTGATTTTTCGTATATATTTCGCAATTAAAATTGCAGTTTTGCATTGGAAAAAGCTGCAATAAATTTTGCAAAATTTTTTAAAATAATATACGAAATTGTTGACTGAATTCATAATAGATTTTGTACATCTGGACTGAACTGTATTAGTATCACGGTATACATCAATACTCGTCCTATAAACTGAAAAAAGAAGTAATGTTTTAAAAATAATTTCTAATATTTTCTAAATTTTCTAGTGTAATTTTACATTAACAATGTACGATATTTTTAATTAGAATAATTAAAATTCGTACATTCTCAAAGAAGCTGTAATCTAGAGTGAATAATCCACAGGCAGTAAAAACTAGGGGACATTGAGTTATTTGCAAGGTAAATTGATCAATCTGCAATAAAAGAAAGTTAGAAAAAATTATTTTTAATTTAAAAAACTATACTTTACTTTACTTTTTAAAAACTACTTTACCTCACATTGTAATTCCTCATCTTCTGTCGCATTTCTTATTTCAAATAGAATTTCTTTTGTTTTCATCGCCTACATTGAAGACAATATTTGGATTTTTAATTTTTTATGTAATTTATAATTATAATTGAATTATAATTTATTGCAAAATTTCTAATTCAGAAAAAAATCACCTCAGAACTAACTCTCGAGCATGTTATCGTAATGTCATAAAATCTGTAAGAATAGGCAATGCACCATAATAATCCATTGACTTTAGCAGACCAATGTTCATGTAAATCGATATTTTTAAAGAATATTCCTGCAAATGAAATGTAATAGAATCCTGTCAGAACAGTGAAGAAGGACGCTATTAAAATTACGATTTGTATCTGATATATTCGATTTACTTCCACCGAAATGTCTGTTAATTCTTTGTAAAGGCTCCTGCAAGAAATGATTTTTATTTCAACTGCGAAATGTTCTAAAAATTTTCTTTATATCTTTAAAAATGTTCTTTCTTTATTAATATTTATGTATATAATTATAAATTAATTGTTTTATAAAGATGAAATCATGGACCGTCAGAAAATCAAAACCAACTTCAAAACATTTTGTTTTGTTTCGGATTAGATTGCCTGAATCAGAAGTCAACTTTGTTTCAATAACTTTTCAGAATTCATAAGAAATAGAATCAGTATTTTACTCACTTTAGAATTAGAACTTTTATTAGCTTCTTTTCTTCAGATTTTTTGAATGGCACATTTGAAACAGTCGATATGACATATATTCTGCCGTATGTTGAATGCAAGGTTTTTTCTTTCCTTGTTATTCTATTATTGGGTAGAATTTTCTTAAGGAGTGAATTTATGTCAATGAATCTCATTCCTAAGCAGCTGTATTTAATAAAAGTATTAATTTTTTTTCTTTTGCATTAAGAATAATATTAATATTACATCTTTAATGTTCTTACATTTGTAATAGAACAATAAAAAATTTTCTTAAAAATAAAATATAATTTTCGTCAAGTGTCAAGTATAAAATACTCACTTAATTATTGCCGTGAATGTAAAATCAACAACAGCATTAACATGAATTGGATAATGTAGAGTCAAGACGAGTTGTGTCACTTGAGGCAAATCTAACATTTGCAGTAAAGAATAGAAGCTAAGTGAAACAAGTGTAAAAATCAGAATTAACCAAAAAGTAATTTTACGCAACAAGTTTATAAAAATTTTCCTGTATTTGTGAATAATACACAGCCTTTCAAAGTATTCATCCAGTATCATTATTCTTTGTAGAATAATCTTCCATGCCTAAAATTTTGAATTAAATTTAATATAAAACTAAAAACTAATCTTTAATTTATATTTAAGGATGTTCAACCAAACTAAAATATTTCCTAAAGTTTCTCATATTTCGAAAGTTCTAGTGAACTAAAAACTTTGATGTAAAAATATTTTCAAAAATTACTAAATTGTTTACAATTTAAATGGAAAAAATTGTTTCTTTTTAAAAATTACCATATACCTTGTAATTGTACCAGCCAATAACAATGCAACAAAGTGAAATAACAGAATTACAATGTTTGAGGTACAAAAAAATATCCTTTCGTATTCTATTGTTGTCCTGATAGTTATCGTGAAAATCAACAAAGTAGGCAGAAATATAAGCAAAAATACAGAGGGAAACGTAAATAAATGATAAAATTGGTCGTGGTTTATTTTTAGGATACTCCATTATACTGAATCCTGTCAACCAATTTAAAATCATAATCGGAAATATCGCATTTTGAATATTTTTCGGTTCCACTTTCACTTTCATTTTAAATAATTTTTTCCACATTGTTTATTTCTTATATAATGTACGCACTCTATGTCCGATTTCTAAAGACTGATATCAAGTTTTCAAAAATATATTTCGTTAAATTTTTTTGACACGCGCAGAGAGACTAATTTATTTACAGGAATATTAATAATAAACGACACGCATAAATATAGAGAAAACACATAAAAGTGTTATAAAAGACCTCGTGTAACTTTTTATCAGAGAAAGGAGGAAATAAGTTGTCTGCATTAAATAATGGCTATTCATTTATTTATTTCCAAATGTTTGAGTGACAATAACAAACGTATTATTCACTCGATAATACAATAGAGCTTGTTATATCTGCTTCTTGATTTTTTATTATTTGAAGGATATACATATCTTTCAAATAATAAACAATTGAAATTATTTATTACATAAAAATATTAGTCATTTAGTAAACTGAATGAAATATATTTTGAATATTATAATATTGAATTAATTACCTACACTGAAAAGAAAATTTATTTGATTCAACATTAGAATAACCGATTAATTGACTATTATCAAATTATCAATTAAATATTTAATTGAATCAAATAATATTTATTGGAGTCAATTAAATGGTAGATATTTGCTTTAAATACTGAAATTATTGGTTTAAATACCATTTAATTGACTCCAATAAATATTATTTGATTCAATTAAATATTTAATTGATAAATAGTCAATTAATCGGTTATTTGAATGTTGAATCAAGTAAATTTTTTTTCAGTCTAATCTTCAATTAAATAATTAATTCAGAGCTCGGATTGTGCGACTTTATCGACTTTTTTTGACTTTTCTAAAGAAATCTGACTTTTTTCGACTTTTTCAAGTTTTTTTTAGTAAAATGCGACTAATCGACT
Organism: Leptopilina syphax; assembly: GCA_032872505.1. Classification (NCBI taxonomy): domain Eukaryota; kingdom Metazoa; phylum Arthropoda; class Insecta; order Hymenoptera; family Figitidae; genus Leptopilina; species Leptopilina syphax. Next base: position 11,506,726 of record CM065470.1, read on the forward strand.
TTTTTTTCACATTTTTCAATTACTTTTCGACTAAAATTTTAAATAGCAGAAATCTTTTTTTTAAACAATATTGTTCACAAAATAATTCTTCTCTTTGAGAAAAAAAAACATAACATATTCCCGTTTCTTAATATTTTTGTAGGAAATTCTCAATTTTCATAAGAAAATAATATGCTTCATTTCTATTTATTAATTACAATTGCTTTAATAACATATTTAAAGTTTTTTTTAAAATAAATGAAAAAAAGTGTTTATAAATTCTATTTGTCAATTAGAAATTTTAATTGAGAATGAAATTGAAACTTTTAAAATTTTTAGAAAATAAAGGAAAAAATTTTAGTCAAAAAAATGTTCTGTTACATTTATTTACAAATTTCTTTCAAATTTTTCGAAAACATGAATAATTTATTTTTTAAATACATATTTAATTATAATTATTTTTCCATAGAAATTAAGATTTTTAAAATATGCAAATTAAAATCTCTTTGAAAGAAGAATTTTGATATTTATAAAAATAATTGAAATTTTGACGAGAGTTTAAAACAAAAAATTTGAAAATAATTGAATTTCTTTGAAGAATTTTTATTACTTTTGAAGATAATTGAATTTTGCAAAGAAGTTTATCAGAACTTTTGAAAATAATTAAATTTACAGGATTTAATTTTATTATTTATAAAAATAATTAAAATTGTGACGAGAAATTTAAAAAAAATTTTTGAAAATAATTGAATTTCTGCAAAGAATTTTATTATTTTTAAAAATAATTGAATTTCCAGGATGAATCTTATTATTTTTAAAGATAATTGAAATTTTCATAAGAATTTTATTTAAATTTTCTAAAATAATTGAATTTCGGAGAAGAATTTTATTACTTTTAAAAATAATTTGAATTTCTAGAATGAATTTTATTATTTAGAAATAGAATTGAAATTTTGCCAAGAATTTTATTAAATTTGTCGTTATTTCTAAAATTTCATGCGACTTTTTTCCGACTTTTTCGAAAATTTTATGCGACTTTTCGTGACTTTTATTGTGAATTTATGCGACTAAAGCGTCTTTTTTTGAGTCCTAAAGACGATCCGTGCCCTGTTAATTAATTAATATTAAAAATATTTGAATAATAATATTGAATTAAGTAATAAATTAATTGTCAGTTAATTAATTAATTAATTAATTAATTAATTAATTAGTATTGAAAAATATATGAAATACAGTTTAATAAAATAAATAATTAATAAGTTTGTTATTTATGTTTGCTCATTTCTGGACTCATTTGTATTAGTATAACGAGATAGGTTATCACTGTTCCTATAAACTGGAAAAAATTTGAAAATTTTTGAAATTCAATAAAAAATGTTATTTTTTTAAAATAATAAATAATTGATTATAAAATACTTACACTTTTGACAAATGAATAATTCAAAGTAATTAATCCACACGGAGAGAAAACCAATGGATGTTGAAATAGTTGCAGAGAAAATTGTTCAATCTAGAATTATTATTGTTTTAAAATTAAAAATATTAAAATTGAATTTTTTTTTAAATTTTCTATTTTAACGTTTAAAATAATCGATTTGAAGGAAAAATTTTCTATTTCTATTCAAATTTGTGGGTAAAAAAGTTTTTTAACAGGATTTTTTCAACAATTTTTTAATAGCAATACAAAAAATAAAAATTTGTTCATAATTAATTAATTAAAATAAATAATGATTAAATAATTAATGAGTAATTAATTAAATTAATTAATTAGTTAATATCAATTAGATTAATTAATATTTTTTGTTACCTCTTCATTGAATTCTCTGTCGATATTTGAATTTTTCAGTTCACACAAAATTACACTGGTTTTATATGACTGCATTAAAAAGAAATTACATTTTAATTAAATATTAAAAATTGTTCTCAAATATTGTCTCATAAGTATATAATAAATTATTTAAAATTTTACCTCATTATTAACCTTTGCACAAGTTGAATTGATATTAATAATTCTGTAGCCATATATAGCACACCATAATGAGACAGAAATGAACGATCGTATTTTAAATTGCAAAGGAATTTTAGAATAATAAGTAATACTGAACATATTGTACAACATTGCTGTTAAATTTGACAAATGCGCAACCATTTCCATTGTAATTTGAATTTGATAAATTTCAATTATTTTCAATGATAATTTTGTTATTTCTAAATGAAGATGTCTTAAATATAATTTTACAATTATTATTAATTATTATTATTATTATTATTATTATTTACGATTATTTATTAGTTGTTATTTTGTTCACCTAATTATTGATAAAACTTTTGTTTGCTGTTGAATGTCGTTTATATTTAAATTAATCTCTTTTGGCTTGATGAATATTTTTGCTCTTCTCCATTTTGGATCAAATTTGCTAATTGGTCTTGGATTTTTATATTTTATTAAGATTTTTTGCAAAATTGAATTTATGTTTCTGAATCTTACTCCCATGCATCTATAATAATTTATAGAAAGAGACAAAAAATATATTTTTCAAAATTTTGAACGTTACTTTAAATGAACGAAAATTTATTTATTTCTTTATTGAATATTAAAATTCTGTTATTGTAATTTGTCACGTGTTAAAAAATTAATTTTTTCACATACTTGATCATTGAGGCGAATGTAAAGTCAACAATTGAATTGCAATGAAGTGGAGTGTGAAAAAGATATAATGTACTCAACCACTCTTTTGTTCTCATTAATATTTGTATGTCATTTGTTAAAAGAATTGAAATAGTAGCAATCCATGACATTACTTCTAAAAAACAAATTATAAACAGTTCCTGATAATGTTTTGAAAAACCAATATTTTCCATGGCCATATCAACCAATTCCAGTCTTTTGAAAGTTCTTCTAAGCGTCTAAGGAATGTGAAACAATGTTTTAATTAATAACTTTATAATATTCAATAATTTTTTATTAATAATTTTAAGTGTTAAATTTTAAAAGTATTATTTAAATAAATTGTTCTTTATTTATTTTGTTTTATTAAGCAATAATAATATATAATAAATACAGAGCTAGAAATAGGTCCGCGTGAATTCTATAAAAGTCCGTAAAAGTTTTTTACTTTTTGTTAAAAAAGGTCCGTAAGGTCCGTAATTTGATTGAAAAAGAACGAAAAGTTCGTAAATTGTACGATATAGTTTGGTGAATTTTAGAGAAATTACAAATGATTGCAGTAATTCAATTATTTTCAAAAGTAATATAATACTTCGCAGAAATTCAATTATGTTCAAAATTTTTTTAAAATTCTCGTCAAAATTTCAATTGTTTTTAGAAATAATAAAATTATATTCCGAAATTCAATTATTTTTAAAAATTTTAATAAAATTCTTTGCTAAATTTCAATTATTTCCAAAAGTTTTTCGCAATTGAATAATTTTCAATAGTCACTATTTTCATAAAATTTATCAAAAGATTTAATATTATTGAAAAAATTTTTTGATACAATTCTACGGAAAAAGTAGATTATTTTCATAAATAATAAAATTTCATTTAGGAATTCAATTATTTTCATTGCAGAATTTCAAATATTTTTAATGCAATTTTTACAAAATTCCTCGAAAAATTCAATTCTTCTTAAAAATTTTATTAAAACTTGACGAAACATTTCAATTTTAATGAACATTCAATTATTCAGAAAAATAAAAAAATTCGTTGCAATAATTCAAATATTTTATAAATACTTTTTTAAAAACTTTTTTTTAAAAATTTGAAAAAAATTTTCAAGTAATTATGCAAAAGAATTCAATTATCTTGATAAACAACAAAATTCTTCACATGAAATCAATTATTTTAAGAAATTTGAATAAAAATCTTTTCTAAAATTCAATGATTTTTAATATCTACTATTTTAATAAAAATTTTTTAAAAATTCAATTATTTTCAAAAATTTTAATAAAATTCGTGACAAACAATTAATTATTTTCATAAAGTAATAAAAATTTCACAGGAATTCAATTATTTACAAATTTTTTATAAATTTCTTCGCAGTAATTCAATTATATTTTTATAAATAATAAAACTCATTGCAAAATTTTAATTATTTTTAATACAATTTTAATCAAATTCCTTGAAAAATCTAATTATTATTCTTAAAAATTTTATTAAAATTTGTCCAAAGTATTCAATTATTAAAAAATTTATTTTATTTAAAATTTAAAATTATAATTATAAAGTTTTTAAATTTATTTTTGCTTTATCAAATTTATTGATAATATTACTATTTATGAAAATTTAATTTCCAGAAACATACAATTTTTAAATAAATTGTTTTTTTTCATTTAAATAATTGAATTCTAGTAGAATTTTCTAATAAATAAAAATTGATTTAAAAATGGATTTCAGTTAAAATTTTTTATATTTTTAACTAACAATTCTGTGGAATTAATTTTTTTTTAAAAGTTCAATTCAATTTTTTTTTGAAATTATTTCAATTTTTTATTTTCTAATATAAATTTTATTGAAGAATTTACGAATAATTGAAATTTTCTAAAATTGAGTTGTAAACAAATAAATTTAAAAATTCTCAAAGAACTTTTTCAAAAATTATTAAAAATAATGTATTTGTAGAAGAATTTTAAGTTAAAAACACGAAAAAAAAATTAATTTTGGAAAAAGTTACAATTTTTTGGAGAAATTCAATTATTTTCAAGAATAATAATTTTCTTCGCAAAAATTAAATATTGTTTCAAAATAATAAAGTTCTTCTTAGGGATTAAATTATTTTCACAAATAATAAAACTTATCGCAGAATTTCAATTATTGTTTAAAAATTTTTTGATAAAATTCTCTGATGGAAATTGAATTTTAAGAAACATTTAAGAATTGAATAAATTATTTATTTTTGTCTTTAAATAATTGAATACTCGTAGAATTTAAAAAAAAATTGATTTAAAAATGAATTTTAGTTTAAATTTTAGATAATTAATGAATATTAAAATAGCAATATGGCGTGAATTTTTAGAAATAATTGAATTTTGAAATTAATTCTTTTGAAAGAGTTTAATTCAATTATTTTTATATTATTTAAAATTTTTATTTTCTAATATTTATTTAATTGTAGAATTTACTAGTAATTGAAATTTCTAAAGTTATGGCTTTGAGTTAAATATATTTTTTTTCTGGGTGTAAATAGTTGTTTATTTAAAGAAAGATATTTAAATAAATTTACTAGAATTATTTTCTTATATATATAAAACGTACCTTGTAAAAAAACCAATTGGTTAAAATACAAACTGCAGCAATAGTCGTATTCATATAGTAAATGTACGTGTATATACTGTTGGCAAACGTGGTAAGAATACTGAAATCCACTCGACAACTATTTATGAATTTAAAGGACCAATAAAATGCAGCACAGCACAAAGCGTAAACAATAGTAATTATTGGTCGAGGTTTTCCCGAAGGATATTCCAATATATTAAATCCCGTTATCCAATTTATTATAGAAATCGGCAAAACAGATTGATACAAAGATTTTGGCTTCCACTTAATACAGTCAAATAAAAAATATTCTTCCCTCTTTTTGTATCTTGAGGACATTTTTTATGCCTCTCTCTTTCTCTCTTTCTATTGCTTTAAAAAATAAAATAGCGCTGGGAAATTTAAAGGAAAAATTATGCGCGAGCGTGTTCTGTCAATGTGTTGGATATTTCACTAATGCTATCTTTATTTCACATCAATGCTGCTCCTATAATGGTTATATATACATGAAAAATTTCATTTGGAAAGTAGTTTAGTTATTTTTCTTCTTTATGATGCATTTAGTAACACAACAATTTATGTTTAATAAAACTGTTTGTTTTTTAAATTAAATTACGCTCTTTATACTTAATTGATTATTATCGTTTTAGAGACGATGAGAAAATTTTTTAATAGGGACGAAATATTTTATGATAGTTAATTTTAATAACTGTTGTCATTACACACTGAATTGTTAATTGGTCAGTAATTTTCTAAATAGCTATCATTACATAGAAAATATTTAATTTTCCGAATATAATTAAATTGTAGTGAGTATTTTTTATGAAAATCATAGCAGAAGTAGGTAAATTTTAGAAGTTTCGAGACACGAGAATTTTTTTCTTTACTTTTTTTTATACCCTTTTTTCTATATTTTCTGCTACTTTCTCTAAAAAAAAAATATTTGGCTTATTTTTAAAAAAATTCTATATTTGAACGAAATTCGAAAAAAATTGCATTTAAATAAAATTATTTATATATTAGAAAAATATCTTAATGTAAATTGATTTTAATGCTTATATTTAAAAGAATGTCTATATTTTTGAAAGAAATTAAGAAAAATTGTTTTTTAAAACAATAGTTTTGAAATTGAAATTGAATGAAATCTAATAGAAATAAAATTGCAAAAATTTTAAACTTTTAAATGAAGGAGATATTTTTTTTGTATAAAAATATTTATAAAAATAAACTCTAAATAATAAATTAAAAACGTAGAGTAAATATTTTTGAACTTTAAAAACTGTTATTATTTTATTCGAATGATTGAAATTGGAGAAATATGAAAAAAGGATTTTAAATGAAAACATTTTTAATTGAAAATTCCTTTTATTTCTAGACATGCATTTAATGAAAAATTGTGTTTGACTATAAACTGACTTTTACTACTGACAAAATATTATATATAATTAATAAAGTTGTGCCTGACTACTATAAACTTTTTCTACTTATTTCTAAGTTAAAAGAGAAATTAAATTTTGTCTGACTGTAAACTGAGTTCCACTGTTGACAACAAATTTTACAGATCATTTCTTTTTGCTGTCTGACGAAAATTGATTTTTTCTACTTATATGTAAACCACACAAATTTCTGTGTCTTTGTTTTGATTTGAAATTTCCAATATTTTTAGAGAGGCAATTGATCAAAATTTTGTCCGAATGTAAACTAACTTTTACTACTGATGAAAAATTCTAAAAAGTTTCATTAAGTGATGTCTGACTGAAATTGACTTTTTCTAATTATTCCGAAACTATAAGAATTCCGAAGTTATTTACATTTCTAGCCTGGTATTTAAAAAACTATGTCTGACTAGAACTGATTTTTACTACTGAAAAATTACCAAACATTTATCTAAATTCATGTCTGACCAAAATTGACTATTTTTCTACTTATTTCTAAACTGTAAAGTTTAGACTTTTTACTTTTGAGTCAAAATAAAATTTAACGATTAGGCTATAACAATTTTTTTCTACTGATAAATCAGTAAATTCCAACTGATTTACTGATTCGTCAGATTTTGTCTATAAAAATTTTTTTTTGTAAATTTTAACGAATTTACTAATTTGTCTATAAAAATTTTTTTTTTGAAATTTTAACTAATTTACTGATTTGCATATTAAAAAAACTTTTTCTACTGATGTATTAGTAAATTTCGTTGGATTAAAATATTAAAAAGTAAAATGTCTTATTGGTAACTGATTCAAAATAGTTAAAATTTTAACTGATTTACATTTAGAGAGCAAACATGATAAATTCATAAATTCTTCTTATGATAAATTCATTTTAATAAAAAATTTATTCTAAACCTAATTTTTGGTAAAATTCTTTCCGAAATAAAATAATAAAAAAAATAATAAAAAAGAAAATAAAAAATATTCATAAAAATCGTTTCTGAATTTGTTTGTTTTAAAAAACGAATCTTATTAGTAAATTCTATTTCATTGTTCCTTAATTACCTGAATTTGCGCTAATTATTAATATAATTATTTATTTTTTTACCTCTCGAAAAATTGAAATCATTTATATAGTTAATTTGTCGAGGGGATAGTCAGGGGGGATTGTATTTGGTAAAACACATATATTTATGTAAGTAACACTTAAGGGATGTAGTGTAGATTTATGACAGAACGTACGCAGGACAGACAGGGCGCTTGTATGGCACCCCTCACAAATATTCCATACATAAAGATCATGTTGTCACAGTTAGGATTAGAAAAATAAATAGAAATCTGACACTCACGACTTCAAAAGTGACGTGTGCACATTTTGTAACCCGTTATTTCTGAATTTGAAAATTTATTCATTTTACGAAAATTTATTATTACTTTTTTAATCACAAATTTATTTTTATTTATTCGTTATTCTTATAACGAGCAAAACAATTTAATTTAAGTCTTTTTATAATAAGTTTACTTTTAAAATGACTAGCAATTTTCTAATATAGCGCTTTTGTTAGATTTTCCCCTCTTGATTAGAAAAATTTATTTCTAAAAAATTTTTAAAAAAGTTTTTTTTTCTAAATTTAAAAACAAGTTTTTTTTTATAAATTTTAGAGAAATTTCAAGTTAAAGGAGTATTTTGTCTGACTAAAGCTGAGTTTCTCTACTTATTTTTTAATTAAAGGGTAAAGAATTTAAAAAAATTGATAGTCTCAAGTCGTTTAAAAATTAAGTCGGACTTAAAATAGACTTTACTACTGAGAAAAAATGCAGATTTTTATTAAACTCTGTCTGACTAAAATTGACTTCTTCTACTTATTTCTAAATTAGTGGTGAAATTTAGAAGTTTTTTTCGCTGATACTATAGAAGCTACTTACTAAAACAAATTTTTATTGTGTCTCATTAGAAAAATACAATTGTGTCCGACTATTAACTGACTTCTACTACTGAAAAAATTACAAAAATTTTATTCAAAGTCATGTCTGACTAAAATTGACCTTTTCTACTTATTTGTAAATTACATAAGTTCGGGAAATGTGGGTTTGATTGAAACTGACTGAGAAAAATACTTTTATAAATTGTCTGACTAAAAATGACGTTTACTACTTAAAGAAAAATTACAGGTGTTTGATTAAATTTTGACTTCTTCTACTTATTCTAAATTTAGATAAAAAATTCATAAAAGCAGTCTGACTGAAAGTGCTTGATATATATTCATAAAAATTTTGTTGGACTATAAATTGTGTTTTACTACTGACAACAAATTACACAGACATTTTATTACATTTCGTCTGACTAAAATTAATTTCATCTACTTATTTCTAAATTACATTAAGAATATTTTAAATTTTAGTATATGGGCAATTCCACGGGAAATTTTTCTACGACATTTTAGAATCGGTTAAACATATTTTTTTATCGTTCTTGATAGAAAAATATTAAATACGTATTTTTTTATTTTTCCATATTTGACAAAATTTTCGAGTTATGAATTTTCGAAATTTTGGATTTTTAAAAGTAGACCAATTTTCAATAGCTTATAACTTTGAAAGTATTGAGTTTGGAAAAAAGTTGTAAAAGGAAGAAAGTTTTGATTTTTCTTCAACTTTTAAAAGATTTAAAAAAAAAAAATTTTTTTAAATTTTTAATAAAAAAAAAATTTTTTTTTATAAACAAATTAATTTTTTTTAAATTTGGGCGCGATTTTTTTTTATTTTTTTTTAATTTATTTATACCTACTAATATACAGAAAAATTTCCAAAAAGATTCGAGATGGGCCGACTCATAGTTTTCGTTCTATAAATTTTTTAATTAATTTGTTTATAAAAAAAAAAGTTTTTTTTCTTAAAAATTAATAAAAAAATTTTTTTTTAAAGTACATAAAAGTTAAAGAAAAACCAAGATTTTCTTTTTCTGACAAGTTTTTTCTAAACTCAAAACTTTCAAAGTTACAAGCTATTAGACTTATAATTCACAGTTTTCATTCTATAAAAAATTTATGGAACGAAAACTACCAGTCGGCCCATCTCGAATCTTTTTGGAAATTTTTCTGTATATTAGTAGGTATAAATAAATAAAAAAAAAATAAAAAAAAAATCGCGCCCAAATTTAAAAAAAATTAATTTGTTTATAAAAAAAAATTTTTTTTTTTAAATCTTTTAAAAGTTGAAGAAAAACCAAAACTTTCTTCCTTCGACAACTTTTTTTCAAACTCAATACTTTCAAAGTTATAAGCTATTGAAAATAGGTCTACTTTTAAAAATCCAAAATTTCGAAAATTCATAACTCGAAAATTTTGGCAAATATGGAAAAATAAAAAAATACGTATTTAATATTTTTCTATCAAGAACGAGAAAAAAATATGTTTAACCGATTCTAAAATGTCGTAGAAAAATTTCCCGTGGAATTGCCCATATATATAATAATTTACCAATAAATCCTTGCTAGGCATTTAAGAAAATATGTCCGACTGTAAATGTAAACTGACTTTTACTATACTGACAAAAATTTATCGATTTTTTGTTGTGCTGTGTCTGACTAAAAATTTCTTTCTCTACTTATTTCTAAACTGCAAGAATTTCAGAAGTGTTTGCTTTCATTGAAAATTTCTAATATTTTTAGAGTGGTACATGGAAAAAAATTATGTCCGACTGTAAACTGACTTTTACTACTGACAAACAATTTTAAAAAGCTCTATTAAGTGGTGTCTGACTGAAATTGACCTTTTCTTCTTATTTCGAAGTTACTTACATTTCTAGTCGGGTATATTTACAAAAATATACGTCTGACTATTAAGGGCATCCGGGAAAAAATACTGGTTTCGTGATAGACGTCTCATTTAAAAAGAAAAGAATATTTTGAGTCGGGAATTTTTGGTAAATATAGAGAAATGCTCTGGGACCAGCGGTCCTCTCGGATTTTAGAGAAATTTTGATAAATAATTATTGAAAAAAATTGTTTAAATATACGGAAAAAAGGGGTTTTTCACGGTTCAGTATAGACGTCTCATTTTGAGAGGATAAAATATTTCGGGTTCATATTTAGAGGGGTGATAGAGGAAGACTCTCCGAGGAGCGGTCCTCTCCGTTTTTGCAATAATTTTGCGAGGAAATTATTTTATTAACGATTGAAAGTGGAGTAATTTGAGGTTACTACATTTCCCTCAGTTCAACTCGCGACCACTTCTGAGAATTGGCGCCACCTCCTTGACCACTGACACATAGATCCACTTGTCTGTGTGCTCGCCGCCATATTGCCTCTCACTTTCGCCAAAAATCCAACTTTTGTAATTTCGTTTTTCAATATTTATTTCAAAAATTACTTGTAAATTTCGAGAATATTCTTTATCATCATGAATTCCCCTAATTATCATGATAAATCCGAACTAAATATCTCTAATTATTTAGGAGTGAGACGACACGCGGGAAAACACTTTTTGGGATCGATTTTTCCCGGATGCCCTTAACTGACTTTTACTACTGAAAAATTACAAAACATTTATTTAAATTTATGTCTGACCAAAATTGACCTTTTCTACTTACTTCTAAATTAAAAGAGCTCGCAAGGCTATGTTTTCACTAAAACTTACTGCCATTTCTAGTTAGGCATTTGAAGAAAAATTATGTCAGACTTAAAACGGACTTTACTACTGACAAACAGTTAATTATATTTTATTGAAAGTTATGTCTGACTAAAGTGGACTTTTTCCACTTATTTATTTTAAATTCCTGAAAATTCACCAAGTTCTGTCTGACTGAAACTTCTTGACAGTCATTCATAAAAATTAGATGACTGACTATAAACGGACTTTCGCTACTGACCTAAAAATTATAATTTCTGAATTTGAAGTAGTAAAAATATTTATTAATTTTAAAGTCAGTCAGTGACTAACTGTTTGTTTGTAGAATTAGTAAATTTGACTGATAAATAGTAATTCCTACTAATTTATTAGTAAAATTTACTAATTCTAAATAGCGCGTAAGGTCAGTCACTCAAACTAGTAAAAATTTTTACTAATTCAAATTTCAGGAGTGGAAAATAATTATTAATTAAGACGCCTGCTTGAAATTAATTTTTACTACTGAAAAGAAAATTTTAAAAATATCTTATCGGAAAATTAAAAAATTAAAAATATTGAAAATGGTAAAATTTTTCTTTGTGAAATCGATGGTAAAATTTTTTTTGTGAAGTAGATGGTAAAGAATTATTTCTTTCGCGTTACAAGGAAATTTAAAAAAAAGAATCTTTCAGTGAAACTAAATTTTAGAGAAGAAGATTCTGAAATAGTAAATAGTATAGGTAATGTCTTGTTCTCAAGTTGAAACGAAGAGCCGATATCGAAGTAATTAGATAGGGAATAGTGATCACGTGGTGCTCCAGGGAATTGATTGTATGGGGCGTCGATCCGTGAAGTTGGCTTCCAGTAATCCTATTCTTTTTCACTTAGTCCCAAGCGAGTGATCCCGAAGGACCGCACCCTGTTAGTGCAGGACTCTAACACGTGTCCAAATGCTTCTATAAGAGCCTCTTCAGGCATATGCGATAAACGGGTCTCGGCACTTCTTCCAAAATTACACCGTTAATTGTAACGAAAATTGATTATTTCTTTTTTTTCTATTTTACTTTACTGATTATAATAAATAATGCACATTCACTAAAACTTCTAAAATCAAATTATTATAGAAATTCTTTTGCCTTTTTGTAATCCACTCAGAAAAAAATATTTGACTCAGAGCCAACTGGAATGTTTTCTAATTTAAAAAAAATTACCCAACTTGAAAATTAATATTAAAATAAAATTTTTGCGTAACAAAAAATGAAACATATTTCGTAATCAGAATTCGAGAATGAAAAAGTATCGAGCATGAAAAATTTAGAGTATGACTTGAAAATTTCGATTTATTTACAAAATTAAATACAACATATATGATTAAAATTACATCTTTTGTTAAATTTATGATATAATGTTGAAGTATTAATATTGCACTTTTTAAGGTATTTAAACATAAAACTATACTTTTATATAATGATAAATTTATAAACACATTTCACTTCTGAAGTTATTTTTGAAAATAATTTTTTCCCCTATTAACAATGAGAAAATAATGATATTTATTCGAATTCTCATTCGCGTACAGTTATGACTCTAGGACGTGATTCAAATAGGCAATGTAGCAAATTGCCAGTCGGAGTATTTCAATTTTTGAGAGCTTCTTGTCCGGCGGCAAAGTCGGTAACAGTTTGCGGAGTTCGGCGAATGCAAGATTAAACGCCTCTACTCTTACTCGTTCTCTATTTTCAAATTCAATTATTTACAATTAGAAAATTCTGTATTTTTTTGTTTGTTGAAAAGATTTTCAAATTAAAAATTCTAACTCTTAGGATTACACTGAGAAAACAATATATTTGAATAAAAAATAATTATCTTTGTTATACAGTCAACCAAAAATTCTTTTTAAATTAAACATAATAATTTTGATGCAATACGTAATAAGTTTTTTAATCAATAAATTGATTCAGTAAAAATTACTTGGTTTAATTTACATATAAAATTTTTTTAATTCAAATATATTTATTGTTTGACTATACTTATTTTTGGATTAGAAAAATTTTTTTCTCGATGTAATTTCGAATTATTTACCTTGTTGCATGTGCTGTTCTATATTTTTGAGTAGCTCTCCGACGACGTCTTCTTTCTTCTCGCGATAAATTCCCTGAACTGTTGCTTATACCATTTACTGAATTATGACCGTTTCCAAAAGAATTTTCTCTGTCTCTGTGAAAAAAATTATTTGAACCAAATAATCAAGACTCATAATTGATAAAATAAAAATTTTATTAAATTACTTAACAGATATAATATTACAAAATTAATATAATTACTTTTATTTAATTTTATTTAATTATTCTATTTTTAAATAAACGTTTTTTAATAATCAAATCTTTAACATCCGATTAGTTTAATAATATTAAGAAAATAAAATCAAATACATTCGGAATTGTCCAACATTATTCTCTTTATTATAAACTAGCAACAATTCAATTTTTTATTTGCAGTTTTATAAAAAATTAACAATTTTAAAAATGATAGAATTTAAAAACTTATAATCAAAATTTCTAATCAACTAATATTTTTCAAAGTTGTCAATAAATTAATTCTTGAATATTATTTTTCATATATAGTAATAAAGAAAAAATAATAAAATTGTTACAAAGAAAGGTTTAATAATTAATTTTTTTCTTTGTTTTAACAAAAAGATCAGAATTTTGTACAAAATTTGTGATTAAAAAATAGTAATTATGCAAATATTTTTCTTCATTTTATAAAACAAACTTATAATGTTTTGGATTACATGACAAGAAATCCAATCCGAAAAATCCAAGAAAAAAAGTCCAAAGTATAAAAAAAATCAAAATAAAAATGTCAGAAGTTAAAAAATCCAAAATAAATAAAAACGTCCAAAAAAAATAATGAAACATGTGAAAAAGTCCCGTTTTTACTTTTTACGCTATAAAATCAGAATTTAAAACGTTAATTTTAAAATCGCAGGATTTTAATTATTTACATAAATAATAAAATTCTTTAGAAAAATTCAATTATTTTCATAAATAAAAAAATTTTTCACAAAAATTCAATTATTTGCATGAATAAAAAAAATTTCTAGAAAAATTTTAATTATTCTATAAAATTTTTAAAACAATTATACCAAGAAATACAATTATTTTCTCAACAATTTTGATAAAATTCTTTACAAAAATTCAATTATTTTTTTCAATATAATTCCCATTAATAAATTACTCGATTAATTTAATTATTTTCAGAAATTAAAAATGTTAAGTTTACAAAAAGGACAATTTCATTCCAGACAACCATTTAAATTTTTATATCTAAATTTTTTTCATTGGATTTTTAATTTCTTTGGACTTTTGGACCAGAACAAAAAATCCAAACAATAAGTCCAAAGTGAAACTATTTTTTTGTTTTTTTACTTTTTTGGATTTCATTTACTTTGGATTTTTTGGTTTGGACTTCTTGTCCGGATACAAATTTTACGAACATAATTGTGATTGATAAACAGAAAAAAAGCAAAATGGGTATATTTTCTATTTAGCTTAATTGTTATATTTTAAAAATATTCTAATTTTGTGGAAAAATAAAAAAAATTGCATAATTTCGATATGATAAACAACAATTTTTAATGAAACTTCATTTTCTTAATCAAAAGAAATGAAAAAAATTAGCATGATTTCTATTTGTCGATTATAATTTTTGTTATAAAGCTTTGATTTTTTTTTTAAAAGGAAAAAATTTGAAATAATTTATTTTCTTAATAAAATAATAATTATTAAAAAAGCAGTAAATTTTTTAAAATTAATAGACATTTATTTTAAGTATGTAACTAATAATAAAAAATTTTAATTTATTATAAAATAAAAAAAATATAATAAAATCTATAAAGAGCTGTTAAAATGTAAAAAAAAAAATTGCTTTTGTCAAGTAATCCATTATTTGAAGCAAAAAATTTTTATTTTTAGACTATTATTAAAAATACACACCTTCGACGTGATTGATGGCCTACATTGCAACAAGCTGATAGTGGGAGTAGAACCTCTCTCTCCATTATTTTACTAATTAAAAAAAGGAAATTAATAATAATTATTAATTTTCATTAATGAATTAATTACATAAATAACAGATTATAAAATTGAATTTATTTATTGAATTTAAAAATAAAAGATTAAATGAATTTCATTGTCTCTAACTGAACATTCAAATGAATGAAATAAATTTATTTCTTTTAAATTTCAAAACTTACAATATCATTTCGTCACGTATTAAAAAATAATTTATTTAACTTTCAAATTCATGTCTTTCATTTTTATTTCAGTGATAAATTTATGAAAATATTATAAAAATAAAATTTATAAAAATAATTATATTTTACAAAATCGCTCATTTGAACGCTAAAAACTTTTCGAACATGAATTTTGTAAAAGTTAAGATTGTACATTTTGTATAAATAATTGCATTTCAAAAGTTTTTTAATTTTAAACATTTGAAAATCCTAATTCTTGTGGAAAAATTGTAATAATTAAATATTTATTTAAGAAAAAAATTATTTATTGATGTTTCGAATAATTTTTTAATCAAATATATTTAGAAATAAATTTAGTAGAAAATTTTTTTGATGTATCTAATAATTTTTAAAATGAAGAAAAATATTCTATAGACTTAGAAAGAAAGTCAAAATTATTTCTGGAAATCAGGGGAAAAATAAAATCAAAGTTTTGATGATCCACGAATTTTTGAACGTTCAACTAAAAAAATGATTTTAATTAAAATTATTTTCATTAATTACTGATTTTAATAAAAATGAAAAACATAAAATTTTTCCAGAATTTTTCAACGAAATAATTATTGTTAATTTTTTATTTGGGAACTTTGTAATTAATTTTTTTTTTTTATAGTGACGCAAAATTATTGTAAATAAAATTTGAAATAGAAATAAATGAATTTTGTTGATTAGACTTTTCAAAATATAATTAGTTTAAAGTAGTAGTAAAAATAGGAAATAGTAAAAGTATCACTGAATGTAGAAAATGATTGTAATTATCACTTTTATTTTTTACTCTAAACAATATTTGTCGAAACTTTGCTTTCGTCTCTTTGTCTCATTAAAATTCAACAACTAAACCCAGGTTTTTCGAAATCGATTTTTCAAGTAAGACTATTGTGCTCTCGTAAAACTTGAACAGACTCAGAGGAAGTGGCTATTGTAAATTATTTAAATCGAGAAGACCTCGGTTTCTATATAAATTGTCCACTTTTACAAATCTGAAGGGACTTTTCGACTGACTGCTAGTTAATAATTGATAATATTGACAAGCACGTGAGTTACCCAAAATGTAATCACATTATTTGAATAATAGAACACATTGGTTGTGAAATGTTATTTCTCGGATTTTTTTAAATCGATGGAAATAAATTTAAGACTCCTTGGGGAATATTTCAGAAAACCGGGTCTTACGTATAAGGAAGGGAAGTATTCCTCTGAGAAGGCACGTATTGTGGTTAAATATTTGCCGAACTCATTATCGAATTAGTAACCCTTTTCTTTTGGCGGTTATTATTTTCTTTTTCCATTTTTTTCGCCTTTTATTATTATAGGATTTAGAACTGTTTCGTATTTGAAATATATTTTCAATCACATTAAGTGATAATTTTATTACATTGAAATTGCATTTCGACAAATATTTAAAAAGAAAATTATTCAGAAAAAATTGTTCGGAACATTAAAATTGATTTTTTTATAATATTGAAAAATAAAAATAGTTTCAAAAAAAATTTGTTGAAAGTACAAATAATTATTTAAAATAAAACAGAGAAAAGATTATTCGGAAAATTAATAAATAAACAAAAGATGAAATGAGTATTTACTCGTTTCATCTTTTGTTTATTAATTAATTGAAGAAAAGCCTGAAAATTTCAGTAAGCAAAAATTTTTAGTAAAAGTTAAAATTTATTTGAGTGAAAAATATAATTCTTTGAAAAGAATAAATTCTTTTTTAAAATCTATGATATAAATTATTTAATTCTGATAATTATTTCTACAACAATTATTGTTAAAAAAAAATTATTTGTTCTTACCGAAAAATTGTAGTTTAAGAGAAAAATACTTTTTTCCTTTTAATAAAATATCAGGTCACAATAAACACTTTCCAAATCACTTTTGTTAATTGTCCACATATTGCTGTATGAATAAAAGATTAATTAAATTCCAATTATCAGGTTTGATAATTGCTTAGGTAATAATTTATCGTCACGATCATATTATGATTGAGACAGATTTATTATTACAGTTTCCACTTTTGTAACAACTAAATGATTTGTATTTAATAAAAAGGAAGAAATGTATGATTAAAAAAAAATTTCCTCTTGTTTTTTTGAAACTACGCTTGATAAAGATCTGATCAAACTGATATTAGGTTTCTGAGAGACGAGCTATAAAGGGGTTGGTTTCATCTTGAATAACCACGCCCATGATTCGCAGCATCCCTTGTACCATCCAATAGTAGTTCATGGACCAATTTTTAGTCCGCCTTCCACCCTTGTCGCCATTACATCGGGATAATTCATGTACGTTTTGGTATTGACAATTTTCTGAGATTTTGTTTATTCCAAATCGTTTTTTAATAATAATAATTATAGGTAGAATAATCATTCCAATAGATATGCTAGAACAATCAAAATTTGTGAAAAAGAGGTTTATATTTATTTTCTCTAATTCTAATAATTTTTAATTGCTTTAAAATCACCTGAATTGTTGGTAGGGTGTTGCTGAACAACATCCTGAGGGATAGAAAATTTTATTGCAACTTTTAAGTAGTAGCAGGTCCAACAGTACGCTATCAGACAATCAAAATTTGAGGAAATGGACGTTTAAATTTATTTTCTTTAATACTTATATTTTTCTGTCAGTTGGAAGTCACCTGAGTTGTAGCTAGGATGTTACTGAACAACATCCTGAAGAATAGAAAATTTTATTGGAACTTTTAAGTAGTAGCACCTCCACCCGTACGCTATCAGACAATCAAAATTAGGGAAACAGGACGTTAAAATTTATTTTTTCTCATTCTAATAATTTTCTGACATCCGGTATATACCTGAGTTATAGTTATTACTGAACAACATCCTAAAAGGATAGAAAATTTTATTAAAATAATCTGCAACAGTTTAATCCCTCTATGATTAAATTAACACCAGAAAGGATTAAAATAATTTATTTTGGTGTTATTTTTAACTATGAATGAAATTTTACTTTAAATAAAACACAAAAGTCAACAATTTGTAAAAATTCAACGAATTTAGCCTCTTCAGGGAGAATAGTAAGTTAGTAAGTTAGTTACTAACTTAGTTACTAACTTACTAACTAATTTAGTGACATAGTTACTAAATTCAATTGTGTTCAAATATTTAAAAAAATTCTCGTCAAAATTTCAATTCTCTTTATAAATATTAAAATTCTTCGGTGATATTCAATTATTTTACAAAATTTTAATAAAATTCTTGTCAAAATTTCAATTATTTTCAAAAGTTCTCTAAAATTCAATGATTTTCAATATCTACTATTTTAATAAAATTTTCCAAAAGAATTCCATTATTAAAAAAAATTTGAATAAAATTCTACGCAAACATTCAATTATTTTCATAAATAATAACATTTTTACAGGGATTCAATTATTTTTATATATAATAAAATTCTTTTAGGAATTCAATTATTATTTTCATAAATAATAAAACTCATTGCAGAATTTCAATTATTTTTAATGCAATTTTAATCAAATTCCTCAAAAAATGTAATTATTCTTAAAAATTTTATTAAAATTCGTCCAAAGAATTTAATGATTTAAAAAATTTGTTGATAACATTTTTTATGAGAATATAATTTCAAGAAACATGAAATTCATAAATTATTTATTTTGTATTTAAATAATTGAATTCTCGTAGAATTTACTAATAAAAATGGTTTTAAAAATGAATTTCAGTTAAAATTTTCAATTATAATTAAATATTAAAAGCATTATAACGTGGATTTTTAGAAATAATTAAATTTTTAAAAAGTTTCAAACTAAAATCATTGAAATTCTTAATTTTTCATATTTCTGACAAAAACTTCTGTAAAATTAATTCTTTTCAAAAATTTAATAGGATTTTTATTAAAATTATTTCAAGTTTTTATTTTTTAATATATATTTATTTGCAGAATTTCCGAATAATTGAAATTTTGAAAATTTGAATTATAAACGAATGAATTTGAAAATTCATTCGTTTCAATTATTTTTCATACAATTACAATTGAATTCCTTGAAAAAAGTAATTATGTTCATGCAAGTTTTAATAAAATTCGACAAAAGAATTCAATTATTTAAAAATTTGTTACTAAAATTCTTTCTGAGAATTGAATTTTGAGAAACATTCAATTATTCAATAAATTATTTTCTTTTGCATTTAAATAATTAAATTCTTGTAGAATTTTCTAATAAAAATTGATTTTCATTTCAAAAAAATGAATTTCAGTTAAAATTTTAGTTTGTAATTGAATATTAAAAGCAATATAGCGTGAATTTTTAGAAATAATTGAATTTTCAAAATAAATTAATTTGAAAAAGTTTAATTGAATTTTCTTTTATATTATTTGAGGGTTTTATTTTCTAATATGCATTTAATCAAAGAATTTAGGAATAATTGAAATTTTGTGAAATTGAATATTGTAAACAAATGGATTTTAAAATTGCCAAAGAACTTTCTCGAAAATTATTAATAATAATAGATACGAAGTGAAATTGTAGTTAAAATTTTTTGAAAATATTAATTGAATTGAAATAATGAAAATAATTTTGAAGAAGTATAATATTCTTATAATATAAAATAATTATTTTATTACTTGGTCATCTTTAATTATTATAAAATATGAAGATATCGATAACTCCGAGTCGAAGACTCGGAGTTATCGATATCTTCATGTTTTATAGTTATAAAAAAATGTAATAAACTAAAATTTCATTTATTGTAAAAAATAACCAAAATAAAAATAAATAAATAATAAATATAACCAAAATTGATTATTTTAATCTTTTTTGGTGTTAATTTAATCTGCAACACTTTTTAATACCTCACGGTTTACTGTGCTATCAAACAATCAAAATTTGTGAAAAAAGACGTTTAAATTTACTTTTTCTAACTAATGTTTCTAATTCTAATAATTGTTTGCTTTGTCGAGTAGAGTATTAAACTAAGACTATAAGTCAAGGATATCATTTTCCATACGTTAAATAGAGAACGAAATTAGTACCTGAGTCCTCAAAGTTAATCTTCATTAACAAAGACCTTATTGTTATAGCCACTTATCTAAAGGTTAATTTAAATTTTTTTTCTTAAACAATTCTTTCGTTTTTTTCAGTTTATTTCTAATGTATAAATCAGAAGGACAGGAAGAGCATGTGGAAGAAGAAGAAGAAAAGTTCTATCATATTGACGTATTCTTCAAGAGGAGGTGCGATGGCATAGCATCTGTCGCCCAACGTGGGACTCACCGTTCGGTGAGTTTTTTTTAATCACTTAATATTATTTAATCACTTCCCTGTTTGATACAAAATGTATTATTTTGTAGTATTTTTTTACTATTATAATAAATTTTTTCTAATCTTTCTTATCGTGCGCTCTATAATTCGTACTTTTTTTCTTTCTAAAAGTACATTTGTGCATGTAGGTATATACTGTATCTAATGGTAAAATATAATTTTTTTAATTTTCAGAAAATAGGAATTTTTTGTTTCCTTTTAAATATAGTGTTGTAGGTGTTGTAGGGAAATTGGAAAATTTTTTTGGCGTGCATAAATAGATGCACAATAATTCGGCACAATTTCAAAAAACAAAAAATAATAATTATGTTTTTCCTTATATTGAAACTTGAAACGAAGTGTATTTTTCATCCAGGAGTCTCAGATGTTTCTTGACTAGCACCTGAGCCTCTCGAAAATCTATATTCTTGTATCTGAAACTCAAACTCAATGCGCGAGAAATCGACTCTAGGCCTTTTGTGTTGAATTTCCTTCAATTCTTATTGCAATTTTCGTCTAATTTCGTTTAATAAAAATAAGTCTCGTAAATAATTATTCAATGATTACTAAAAAATTCGTATTTAGCGACCCCAAAACTCCCAGGTAACAAATATATTTCAAATTTTAATGATTTTCAGAAAAATACCGAAAGATCCTAAGTTAACAAGTTTAATTTAGATTCCAAAAAATATTCCGGTATTTTTCTATTATTTTTGAATTTTAAACAATAAATTTATTCGGTTTTTATTTCAAAAATTTAACCGTATTTTATAGCATTGTTGAAAGACTATCTCTCTAAATTTTAATTGGTAAAAATGTTTACTAATTTGTACTAATGACTGATTTTTTACTTTTGAAATAGTAAATTTTACAAAAAAAAACTAGTAATTTCTAATAATTTTTAAGTAAAATTTACTAATCAATAGTAATTTTTAATAATTTATAAGTAAAGTTTACTAATAAATAGTAATCTCTACTAATTTATAAGTAAAGTTTACTAATAAATAGTAATCTCTACTAATTTATAAGTAAAGTTTACTAATAAATAGTAATCTCTACTAATTTATTAGTAAAATAATTATTAATTCAAAAGCAAAAAATCAGTCACTAATTCAAATTAGTAAACATTTTTACTAATTAAAATTTAAAGAGAATATTTATTTACTATTATTTTTATATTGATAGTATATATATTATCAGCAACAATTCTCGTGCTAAAGCGCGCGGCAAACTTTTTAGGATCAAATTAGAAATTTTAAAAATAATATAATTTAAAAATTTGTATTTCAAAGTTCTGTTGAAAACATGTTTTCAACAAAACTTTGAATTACAAATTTGGAAAAATTACAAATACTTGCAGAAATTCTATTATTTTCAAGAGTGATAAAATTCTTCTCATAAAATTCAATTATTTTTCAAATTAAAAAAAAAAATTCTCGTCAAAATCCCAATTATTTTTATAAATAACAAAATTCTTCCCCAAAGTTCAATTATTTTCAAATCAATTTTAAATTCCCAAAAA
The DNA here is from genome assembly GCA_032872505.1 of Leptopilina syphax. NCBI lineage: Eukaryota > Metazoa > Arthropoda > Insecta > Hymenoptera > Figitidae > Leptopilina > Leptopilina syphax. Next base: position 11,529,078 of record CM065470.1, read on the forward strand.
TAGTACACAAACATTTAATTTTTTTCATAAATAATAAAAATTTCCCAAGAATTCAATTATTTACAAATATTTTATAAATTCCTTCGCAATAATATCTTCATGTTTTAATAACAATATTTTTATAAGTTGTTGAATTTAAAATTTTTTAAATTCCTAATTCCTATGGAAAAATAATATTGATTAAATATTTATTTAAAAAAAAGTTATTGTGTGGACAGACAGAATGAAAGAATGAAATACGAAGATTATTATAGTTAATTGTTGCATATACAGAATTGATAGAATATAATATAATATTGCATCAAAAGAAATAAGTCAATTTTAAAAATTGCTCTTCGTCCATCCATAAAATCTAAATAAAAAGTTGACATTTTAATTTTTTTTTTCTTGATAAAGTGTAGAGTTGTAATCGCTCAACACTTTTTTAAAGTATACATGTCTATAATAATTGTGATGAAAATAGAATACTACGCACGTGTCGACACGTGACAATACTAATGTTTCGTGTGGCAAAGGGCAAAACGAACTTAACACATGGGGCTTTCACCTGATGAACATTGTTATTGTGGTTATGTCGTGGGACAATTCACACCTCATTACTTTAAAATCAACAACCCCTCAAACTATCATCAATTCTTCAATCACCCTTTATTCAAATTGTGTCGTAATTTTAGTTTTAATCAAAATATTCTACTTTTTCTTTATGATGACAATATTCTTTTACAGAAGCTAAATTAAAAAAATATTCTCAAAATTAAAAATCTGTTTCGACTTTTACGAAAGTTTTTACTCTAATTTTCATTTTCATTCTGACTTTGATTTTGACTTTCGTTTTCACTCTGATTTTCATTTTAACTCTGAATGTCATTTTCACTCTGATTTCGACATTAATTTTGACTTTGACATTGAAATTAAAAGTCAGAGTCAAATTGAAAGTCAAAGTCAAAGTGAAAATTAAAGTCGAAGTCAAATTGAAAATCGAAAGTCAAAGTCAAAGTATTTTATAAAACCGCACCCCTGAATTTTCGAATAAAAGAAATTTTTATTTATTTCTTCTTAAAAATGTAATTTTATTACAATAATTTTGCGTCACGTTTTAAAAAAATAATTTCTAAGTTCCTAAATTATTTGAAATAGAAATAAATATTTATTTAATAATTGTTAAATATCACGTTTTAATTTTTTTTGCAATCAGTAATTTTTTTTATTGGAAAAATTTCTGTTCTTAATTTTGTGTGTATAAGGATACCTAGTAAAGGACGAAATCCAAATAGATGGCAGCATTAAACAAGCTCGAAAACGGACAATCGATATTCACATAATTTCTGTAGTTTGTGTGACCCTTATCGTCTGATGATAAACAAAATATAGATTTTTAACTTAAAATACATAAATGAAAAATAAAATTTAAAAATTAATATAGAATTGAAATAAAATCAAAATAAAATTATAATTATCTTTAAATAAATTCACAGTAATATTAAAAGTAAATTTAATTAAGTTAAAATAAAATTAAAGTAAAATTAAAAGAAAACAAAACTGAATTAAAAATAAATAAATAATAATACATAATAATAAAAATTAATTAATTAGAAAAAATTAAATTAAAATACAATACAAAACTGCAAAGTTTCTTTTTAAATAAATATATTTTCACTTCAGAGTTCGAGTATAAAAACTTATATTTATTGTTTAGTATTAGATTATTAATTTTTTTTGGTTTTACAAAAATACGTATCTCTAAACATATAAAAAATGTTAAAATTATTTATAAATAGATTTAGTAAAATTTTAAACTAAGTTGGATAAAAAATCTACAAAATTGTAAAAATACTTGAATTAATACATTCTTCTTTACCTTAAAAAAAGGTTTTTTTTTATTTTATTTCTTAAATTATTTAATTTTCGTATAATTGTTGACACTTGATTATTTTGACATTGTTTTGACGAATTTTTTCAACTTTCGAGCTTTCCACGAACGAATAACTTCTGTTTTTACTTCATTGTTTAGAAAGCAGTAGAGAATTGCAATAAAGCAGCCCTGTAATTAAAAATCGAAAATTAATTGAATCTCAATTTTGTATAAATAAAATAATTAAAATCAAACAACTACACACAGAAAAAAGATCGAAAAATCTTTTTTCCGATTTTATTTTTTCAAATAAAATTTGTTTTCAGTATGTATAAAATAACTAATTAGTTATTTGATTTCAAAAAAATATTAAAAATGATAATTACTTGAAAAGATACGAAAAGTAGATCAAAAAAGAGCCAGATTAATTCCACTCGGGGCTCCTTATAGAAAGACAATCCAATAAATAAACTGTGATGTGTTCCCAACAATGGAATTAATATTAAAGTTGAACGAGCCCATTTTCTGAAAAATTTTCAACAAAATCATTTTTTTTCCTTTTTTAAAGTTTAACTTAAAATAAATTTATAGTAATATTAGAAGTAAATTAAATTAAGTTGGAATAAAATTAAAGTAGAATTAAAAGAAAATAAAAATAAAATTAAAATTAAAAAAAAAAATTAAATTTAAATTTAAATTTGAAATAAGGTTCAAAAATTACCTGTATTGCATTTTTTTTCTCTGTAGAAGAACGGATGTTTTGAATTTCACAAAAAGTACTCGTACGATATTTAGAAAGAGAAAAAAATTAAACTGCAATTAAAGAAAGATTTTTGTTGTACAATTATTCGGTATGTGACAAAATTTCTATTTTTTCTACGTAAAAAATAAATAATAATAATTTAAATAAATATTCAAAATGAAATATTGAATATTTCAATTGAATATTTATTTCTACTGGCAAATACACTTACCAAAATTAAAATTTCTGTGGGAATACGTATTATGAGGAAGGTATGAGAATTATGATTAGTTGTCCAGCATAAAACATCTTCAAATATTATTCTGGCAATAATCCATGGAATGGTTACAATTACTGGTAGGCCTGTAAAAATGTTGTTTCTTTAAGTTTGTAAAATTTATTATTATTATTTATTTAATTTTTTTTTAAATTTTAGGCTTCGCACTCATCTACTAAAACCTACTATTTACTATGTACTATTTTTACGTTATGCTACTATTTGGTTACTTTTTTTTTAGATTTGAGCCAATAAAAGCTACTGTTTCTATTTTTTTTTTTAGAATTTCCACTATTTTAAATTCGCTAATACTAGAATTAAAAAAATTATTATCAAATTCTTTAAAACGTTTCAATTATTTTCAAAAAATATTCGAAATTCAATTATTTTTTATATTTTATATTTTTTTATCAAATTTCGCAAAAGAATTCAATTATTTAAAAAAACAATTGACAAAATGCATCCAAAATTTACTTATTTTCATAAATAATGAAATTTCAAAAGAAATTCAATAAATTAATTTAGATTTTAGAATAGTTATCGTTGTTCCAGGTAAAGCTTTTTTTTCCGTGCACTGATTCAGATTATTAATCATTTAAAAGGAATTTTTAAATTTTGAAAATCAAAATTTTTAAAGAATAAGTAATATATATATAAAATTATAATTTAATTGACTCACCCCAGCCTATTACAACATAAAGGGTGATAGTATTTTTATCTGCAGAAAATAACGAAAATACCAGTCTATGAATATATAAGCCTTCCATTAATACCCACGTGTAATTTGCCAAAATGCAATATTGCCATATACTTGTGATTGTCTTGCAAAACCAAACCTAAAATTTAATTAAATATTCATCGAAATTAACTCTTTTCATTTATTTCAATTGCCAATTGAATTTTATGTAATTTTAAGTCAATTACCAATTGAATTTTATTCAGCTTATAATTGAATTTTGTTCAATTTAAAATTTTAATAAAATCCCCCTAATAATTAATTATTATATCAATATATAATTAGAATAGATAAAGAAGAAGTAAAAATATACTGGAAAAAAAATTTATTTGCTTCAAATAACCGATTACTTGTCTATTATCAAATAAATATTTACCTGAATCAAATAATTTTTAATTTACAACGAAAGGATCTAAAAAATTGAAATTAATTCAAAACTGAACTTCATCGATCACTTCAGTTTTGAAAAATCACTTTTTAGAATTAATTACAATTATTTAGGTACTTTCGTAGAAGATACGTAATTTTTTATTGAATTTCTAAAAAATTTGAGAAAAAACGAATAAATTTTATGTAGTGAATTTTTTCTTGTCTGACAGAAGTATAAGAGAAAAACGTGTTTCAAAATCTTCGGCCTCTGAAGAAGTTAAATTTAAAAAAAATCACAACTTTCACAATTTTCATTGATTAAAAAAATAAAAAAATACGTGTTTTCTAATTTTTCATAACAAACCCAACAAAATTGTTCCGTAAAAAAGAAATTTTATTAGTGAAAATTCCTCTCGAAATGACCCAATTAATGATTTAATAATAAAAATTGAATTCGAAAAGATATATATTTTTCTCAGTGTCAACTAGATTTTTTATTTATTTCAAAATAAATTTTATTTGATTCAAACAAAATTCTATTTTGTTTAAATAAAATTATATATTGTTCAAATACAATTTTTCTCTGGGTGAATTAAATGGCGTTTGCTTCAAATACTAAAATTATTGGTTAAATTAAAATTTATTTAATTTAAATAAAAATTATTTGATTCAAGTATTTGAAAATTCTTTACAGTATCAAAATTATTTTGCCAATAGTTAAGTAAATCGGTTATTTGAAGGAAATAAATTTTTTTTTCAGTGTATAATAATGATGATAATAACATTGTGTTGGCTAATAAAGAACTTCTCTCCATCCCTGAAGACAAAGTCTTCAGTGAGTCCTGTTCCCTCAACAAAAAGCCAATCCTTGAGAAGGGATATGAACGCTCTCAGAATAAATGATGCAAACAAGTGCATATGCAGTCTGTTTCGTGAATTCTGCAATTTCCTATATAAAAATACATTAGCTCAAAATAATCATTATTGATAAAAATACTTGAACGTACCTGTGTAAATAAAAAACAATAAAAGCAATGATTAAAGTAACGCAGGATGTTGCATATCCAATTTGTGAAACTGCTTTTATTCTCGGTAACCATTCCTGAAAAAAACAATTAATCAAACAATTGAATTTTGTAAAATGCATTGAAGAATATAACAACCGTTGATGTTCCAGTTTCTGTCGCATTTTTTAAAATTCATTTATTTAGAATTTAATTCAATTTTGCAAGCATTTTATCAGTTTTCCCTTCTGCACCCAGAGAAAAAGTTTATTTAAATTAAATATGATTTATTTGAAATGAATCCGAAAACTGGTACCCAGTTGGCTCTAAGTAAAAAATATCTTTTTTCTGGGTGTCGATTGGAAACACTCAGAGAAATGTTTCATTTGAAACAACTATAATTAATTTCTTTGAGTAAAATAAAAGTATGTTTGTCACAGAATCTACAAAATTTTTTTATTTGCCTTAAATAAAAATTTTATTTATCCATGGTTGGCACAGAGCCGGGAAATTCTGGAAAATCTAAAAAAGGTATGGAATTTAAAAAAAGGTGTGGAAAACCTGGAAATTGTATAGAATTTAAAAAATTTTCTGGAATTTTGCCTGCTTTTAAAGATTTTTAAGAAAATTTTGTTCTAGCCATTGTTTAGGAACAGTAAAAAAAAAATGTTGACTAACAATTGTTAGTAAACAGGAGATAATGACGCATATAATAATTGGAATCGTTCTAGCAATAGTTTGGGACCAGCAAAAAATTTTTCTACTAACAATATTGTTAGTAAACAGAAGATAAAGTTCGTACAAAAAAAAATAATTTTTCATCTTCTGCTGATTATCGGCTGTGGTTACTTTTTATGAATTGTCAATTAAGTTAATTTTGATGACCCAGATATTAATTGGAATTGTTCTAGCAATAAATTGGGACCAGTAAAAAATTTGTTGACTAACAATTATTGTTAGTAAGCAGAAGATAAAGTTTGTTCAAAAAATAATTTTTCATCTTTTGCTGATTATCGGCTGTGGTTACTTTTTATGAATTGTGAATTAAGTTAATTTTGATGATCCAGATATTAATTGGTATTGTTCTTGCCATAGTTTAGGAACAGTAAATAATTTTTTTTTAATTTAAAAAAATTTCTGGAATTTTTCCTGTTAAAGATTTTTAAGAAAATTTAAACTTAAAATTAAAAAATGTTTTTATCTCATTGCCATATAAAAATATCTAAGGAAGAAAAATTTTTGGTTTGTAATTCTTATTAACTTTTTGGTATTTGGAAGTTTAAAAAAATTGGTAGAGCTGAAGATGTTTTATTGGGGGACAGAAATTTTTTTAAGTTTTGACTGGAATTTTATAAGTATTGACCTGGAAAATCCTGAAAAAAGACTGGAATTTTATATTTATCATTTTGTGGCAACCATGTTATCACAAATAATAATTCTAATTATAATAATAAATAATAAGTATTTCCATACAAATAATAAATAATTTAGTAGTATCTAATATTTCTTTTCTCTGAGTGTAACAGATTAAAACTAATAATTTCTTTTTTACAATATTGTTATCATCAAAATAAAACTGAAAACTGGGACATTGTCAATCTCAATACTATACATAAAATTTTACTTACAAGTGTCAAATTGGAGTTGAGAATTTTTTCATCATATTCCGTTAAATTTAAATCGTTTAATGTTGTTATGTACCTCTCGGACAAAATGCAGAGGGAATAATTACTCCACGATGCACCATTTTTGTCCTGATACCATTCACCATTTGCCAAACATTCTCTAAATGCAATTGCAGGCTTTGAACTATGGTCCTTTAAGAATATCGAAGGGCATGGCAATTTTGCGATTTGAGAAACTTCTGTTCTGGGCCAGCACAATATTGAGTCGAAAATTGGTGGGCAAGTGGCAATTGTTTCATTTATCGTCGAATTCATGTCTGCAAATTTAATTTAAATTCGTTAAGAAATAAATGCTCACGCAGAAAAAAAAGACATTTGTCTTGTTGGAACGAACTAAATATTTTATTTGGTTCAAATAAAATTTTTATTTAAAATTTTGAAATTTGATAGATTAATTCTAAACACGTGCTTAGATATCTCAAAACACCCGCGCAATAATAAATGGAATAAATATTCATTCAATTTGATTCTTTATTTTGAATTTTGAAAATATGTAACCAAATTTTAAACTATAGAAATCGACAAAAAATCATTTTTAAAATTCATGTAATATATTTATTGATAAGGTATTATCTATAAATGAAGTTTTGAAGAGTTGGGAAAGACTGTTAATTAATTGTGTGCAACGATGCTTTCCTCGCGCGAACGTGTCACTCTCGTATGTTTCCATGGATACAAATAAGTGCGATACGTTCGTCCGAGGAAGGACGCAGACTAGTGGACCACACATTAGATTAAAAGCTGACAATTCATCAACTCTTATTATCTTATCACACATGTCATAACGAATTCTAAATTTTTCTCTTCAATACTATTTTTTTTAAATCATTCAAAATATTATTTATATTTTTTATGCAAGACAATTACAATTACAATTTGTTTCACTCTCTAAATCCGAATTTGCTAAAAATGATTAATTTTTAGTAAAATCCTTATTGACTATTAACATCAGAAATTAGTAAAAAATAATTAAAAGTTATTAGAAAATTACTAATTTATTAATCAATAATTTTTTTGTGCAGGACAAATTGTTTCACTCTTTATGTCTAAATTAGTTAAAAATAACTAATTGTTAGCAAAACCCTGACTGACTTTTTTGCTTCAGATATTAGTAAAAAATAACTAAAAATTAATAGAAAATTACTAATTATTAGTAAATAAATAACGAATTATTAATCAATAATTTTTTTGTGCAGGGCAACTTGTTTCACTCTTCAAGTATAAAATAATTCAAAATAACTAAATGTTAGTAAAATTCTGACTGAATTTTTTGCTTCAGAAATTATTAAAAAATAACTAAAAATTATTTAAAAGTTCCTATTTATTAGTAAATAAATAATTATTAATAAATAAATTTCTTGTGCAGGACAATTTGTTTCACTCTTTAAATCTAAATTAAGTTATCTTTAACTAATTTAGATTTAACTAATTGTTAATAATATCCTGAGTGACTTTTTACTTTAGAAATTAGTAAGCAATTAAAAAATAGCTAAAAATTATTAGAAAATAACTAATTATTAGTAAATAAATAATAATTCATTAATAAATAAATTGAATTGAATTAGTTACAGAAAATTTTTGTAATTTTAACACAATTTCAATAATTTTGACGTTACCTAAAAGTTAATTTTAACTAATAATTTGTCAATATTAACTATTTAATTAGTAGAAATATTACTAGTTGAATCAGTACGACTGAATTTTTACTATTTAATTAGTTTTTTTTTTTACTAATTCCAATTTGAAGAGAAAGTTAGTTATTTTCCTAAAGTTTTGAACGTTCAAATCGACAAAATTTTTTTTTTGTTTAATTATTTTTTTAAATTTTTGTAAAAACAACAAAACTATTAAAAATGATAAACATTTAATTGATTAAGAATTAGTTTATTTTAAAATACAAAATATTTCTTTTTATAAAAAAAAACAAATTAAAAGAAATAAAAAAAATATCGTCGCATTTATTTTAACGTTCAAAATTTTAGTAACATAGTTAATTACACTGTAAAGACAAAGTCTTGAAGAACTTACAATTCGAACGGTTTTCCTTAAATTAAAAAATTTTAAATCCTAAATTTTTTTAAATTTTGATTATTTTTGGATTTAGAATAATAAATATTTAAACCAATTCTTAGTTCTATAATTAGTTTCGTAATTTAAAAATTAATTTTGATTTTTTATTACTAGATAATATTTGGTATAATGTACGTAGTTTTAACACAAAATCGAGATGAACAAAAAGACATGTGTTTTACAGTGTATTTTGAAAAAAATAGTGTGAAAATTGAAGAAATAATGCTAACCTTTTAGTAGTTGATCACATTTTAATACTTGTTGATTTTGAAATTCAAAAAATTTTTGTAACATTATTATCTGAAATAGAGAAAGTTAATTAATTTATTGTTATTATAATTATTAATATTCATTATTACTATTATTATTATTATTATTATTATTATTATTATTATTATTATTATTATTATTATTTTTTTATTATTTTTATTATTATTATTATTCCATTGAAAAAAATGTATTTAATTCAAATAACGGATTATTTGTCTATTTTCAAATAAATATTTACTTGAATCAAATAAATTCTATTTAACTGATAAAATATTAATAAATATTTATTCTGATAATAAACAAATAATAAGTTATTTCAATCAATTAAATTTTTTTCTGTAGACTATTATTATTTAATTTTTTAATTAAATTTTTATAGTTGTCATTAGTGTTAAATATAATTATTATTATTAATTATTGTCATTATTTACTAAATTATTATTTAAATATTTTTACAATTAAAATAGAAAAAGAAATTTTAAAATAAAAAAAAAGTTGTTTTAATGCTGAAACTTTTTTTTTCTCTTTATGAATGAATTTGTAAAAGTAAATCAAACATTACATTTGATCTTTTATCAGACAGTTTAAATGTCGCTTCGATGAATACAATGAGAAATTTTGAGACTGTGAATTTATAATGTTTGACAGAAGCATTACAAGAGATGACTTTCGACCTTTTCTCAGAATGCGTGAAATACACCATACAAATTTTTTTAAAGGATTTTAGGAAAGTGAAATTTTTTGCGCAGTATTTCAATTTATTGTTTGTAAACACACTTTTAGAGTGAGTCTATTGAAAAATTATTCTTATAAGAACTTGTTTGAATTTTTGAAAAACTTTCATTTGCTACAATTTTGTTGTGTTTTTTGTTTTAGAGAAATATAGTTGAAAATAGTTGAATGCAATTAATTAGCAAAAGGTTATAAATTAATTATGTCAGTTGAACATTTACAAATAATAAAGTAAATCACTTAAATTTTTTCCAATTTTTTTCACTTTTTTGAAATTTTTTCTCCGTTTTCAGAAAAAAAGGAATTTTGATTAAAAAATTGTTAATTAAAAATCGGTGCATTTTATTTAGTTTAAATTATTTTTGCGCGTTAAAAATAAAATGGAACTTAATAAACAGTTTTCACGTTCCTCGCGATCTAAAACGAATCATTTCGTAAATAAAGAGAAAATTTTTTCCGAGACAACTTTTTTTTAAGTGTTCTTTCCTTTTATTCAAAATATAATTTTGAATACCGAAAATTCTAATCGAATGTCAGTTGAAAAATTAAAAATGGCAAAGTATTTTTTGTGTTTAAACTTTAAATATTTGTTTAGAAATTTTTGACAAAAATTTTGGTCATTTATTTGAAAAAAAATCGAATTTTGAATAGAATTTCTAATTTCGACTAGTTTTTGTTATTATTATTATTAAATTATTATTATTCTATAAAGAAAAATTGTAGACTTACTTGAAAAATATTTTATGTCTGTACAAAAAGTTTCATCCTCTTCGTTAAACGATTGTTTGACGTCTGAACAGTTCGCAGGATTTCCGAATTTGCCAGATACTTGTTCTGAATTCACGATTCAAGTCAGCGCAAGCGCAAACTTAATTTTAATTGTTGAAATTCGTCCAACATTATAATAAAAATTTTTTTAATTATAAAATTTGAAATATTATTATCAATAACTACATTCGATAATATTGTCCATTTTTTGCTTTTTTGGTAACATTTTTAATTATTTTGTAATTACCATAAATTTTCGAAAACAAAATTTTCCTTTCTATTTTTTTTTATTTTTTAATATTTTAATTTTTCGACTTTTTCGAATAAATCAGAGAATTAATCAATAGTGAATTTTTATATAAATTTTACCATTTTTTGAATATTGGATTCTATTTTGAAAATCCTTCTTTTTAGGGTCGGGAGTATAATAAAATACAATGACTTGCGAAACAATGTAGTTCTGTGCTTTTATTTCATTGTGTTACAATTACAATTGTGTTTAACTAAATAATTTATATGAATAGTATTTCTGTATAATAGAATTTTCTTCTTTTATGTGTGAATATTTATATGTAAAAGGGAAAAATTATTGAAATTTATGTAGAAAATATTTAGAAATACCATTCTCTATAGATATATTTTGTTGTAGCTACGTCTGACTGTAATTACATTTTTCTACTTGGATCAGAAACTTCTTATTAATTTGTTTCAATTACTTTTTTTCATTGATAAAATGCCTAAATTGGTAGATCAAAATTTTATCTCTTTATAATTTGAACAAATTGGTTATTTATTAATGATGCAATGATAGGAATGATTCGTTAATAATCGTTACATATAATTAGAAATTTTGCAATAATAATTATTTTCTAAAATTTGTGAAAGTATTTTAATTTTTTGTTAACTTTATGATATGTATAATATTAATTTTGTTTGATGTGAAAATGGTATTTAATAATATTTTTATTTATTTTTTTTTTGTTGAGAATTTGCACTGTTTTAAATGTGCTGATAATTGAAAAAAAAAATTATTCTCAAAAATTTTAATAAAATACTTATAAATAATTTAGAAAATTTTAATAAAATTCTTTGAAACAATTAAATTAAAAAAACCTTGTAAAAACATTAAATTATTTTTATAAATAAAAAAATTGTCATAGAAATACAATTATTTATAATACAATTTTTATAAAATTATCGAAAAAAATTAATTATTTAGAAATTTTTTTATTATATTTTTTGCAAGAATTCAATGATTTATATATTTTAACAAATAAAGAAATTTTGCACGGGAATTCAATTTTTTAAAAAACTTTTTAATAAAATTCTTCTCAAGAAATCAATTATTTTCATAAATATTAAAATTCTTCTCAGTAATTAAATTATTTTTTTATAAATAATTGAATTTTTCGTAGGAATTCAATTATTTTTTTCTACACAATAAAATTCTTGGCAGAAATTCAATTATTTTTTTTATAAATAATAAACTTCTTCCCAAGAATTCAATTATTTTTTCCTTATAATAAAATTCTTCTCAAGAATTCAATTATTTTCATAAATATTAAAATTCTTCTCAGTAATTTAATTATTTTTTATAAATAATTGAATTTTTCGTAGGAATTCAATTATTTTTTTCTACACAATAAAATTCTTGGCAGAAATTCAATTATTTTTTTTATAAATAATAAAGTTCTTCCCAAGAATTTAATTATTTTTTTCCTTATAATAAAGTTCTTCCCAAGAATTTAATTATTTTTTTCCTTATAATAAAATTCTTCACAAGAACTCAATTAATTTCATAAATATTGAAATTCTTCTCAGTAATTTAATTATTTTTTATAAATAATAATTGAATTTTTCGTAGGAATTCAATTATTTTTTTCCTTATAATAAAATTCTTCACAAGAATTCAATTATTTTCATAAATAATAAAACACATAGCATAATTTCAATTATTGTTAATACAATTTTAAGTGGATTTCTCGAGAAATGCAATTATTTTTTAAAATTTTCCTAAAGAATTGAATTATTTTAAATATTTTGAAAAAATTCTTAATAAGAATTCAATTTTAACAAATATTCAATTACTCAATAATTAAATTTTAAAAGATTTTTAAATTGAATTAATTCAAATATTTTAATTCCCATTGAAGATTAAATAAATATTTGAATATTTATTTAACAAAAGAGTATGCAAGTTTTGAATGTAATTTAATTTAGAAATTATTCAAAAAGTTATTCATTTGAAAAATTGTAATTAACATTTTTTGAAGATAGTTAAAATCTTCTAAATATTTAAAAAAAAATTGTTTTTCTCTTTTATTTCATTTTTATTAAAAATTATACAATTATAATGATTTTCTAAAATCTGTAAAGATAATTTAATTTCATTGCTATTTATATTATTTTATTTATATTCATTATATTAATTCCGTTTAGCATTAAAATTACAAAATTAGAAAATTATTCGACAATAGTACCTAGATATTAATTTTTTTTTTCATTTTTACTGTAAAAGATTTTTATTTATATTGTTTAATGAAGTTCAAAAAAGTCAATGAATGAGAAAAAATTGATTTTTTTTCCACCTTTAATATATAGCATATGTGACAATTGACTCTTATTTCCTTTTTCTTAGAATAATGACACACAATATATAATATAGTAAACATTTACTTCTTGTGATTGACAGACTCCTAATGGCATTAAATTAATGAAACTTTCTTTTATGGGAAAGATGTTGTAGTTGCAAATACTCAAAATTAAGGGTGACATAATTAGTATTATTAAAAATATTTTTTAATCACTTTTCGAAATTAATTAATTAATTTATTTATTTATTTAATATTTATTAAATAAATCCTACAGTCATACATTTTTTTACTAGTATTATTACAATATTCCCAATGAAGTACTAATGATATTTCTATTATATAATGCCAATTATTGATTAATGAATTAGAATTAGTTAATGAATGAATGAATTTTATTAATAAAATTAATTAGAAAAATTACAATTACAATAAAATTATTATTACCTACACGAAAAGACATTTTCAAACTTTAATAAACAGATTATTGATCCTCGACTATTTGGTGTCTGCTACAAAATTTTACTTATCAATTAATTACTTACCTAATTTTACTAATATAATTCATTAGAAAAATTGAAATTATAATAAAATTATTATTATCTAATTATTTCAACTTCTTGTTTCAATAATTATTTTCACTCCATTGAAATAATGAACCGTTTCTAAATACTTCTTCTTTCCAATATTTTTAAAAATTGCAACAACAAAAAATATTCGCAATTTTAAATTAAAATTGAAAAAAAAAATTAATTAAAAATACACAAGTAGAAAATTACCCAAAAATAGTTTATACAGTAATTTAGTTTTAAAAAGTATAATTTTAATTGTGGTTTTGTGTTCAGTTGCGAATTGCGTACTGATGATAGAAGAAATTCGTTTTTCATTTTATTAGTATATACATAAAGCCTTGCATTGTGGTGGATTTAAAACTTTTGTCACTAATTAATTAACAGTTTAGAAATTATTTAATACCCCTGGAGAATTGTAAATACATGCGCAATGAACTTGAATTCATAACAACGTAGTTTCCACATTTTTTCACGACAAATAGATAATACAGGTGTTACAACTTTATTTTGTTGTATATATGTATATATATATGGGGTTCCGTCAATTGCACCAATAAACGACAAACGGGCGTAGGTTCTTTAATGAATATGCTTTCATTGTCAGTCACTTTTCCGCGTTTGAGTGATGTTCTTCTTTTATTTTTTAAATAAATTACATATTGAAATTGTGACTTTTTACAGTGTATTAAAAATAGTGAATGAAAAACAATGATGCAAAATGATAAAAATCAGAGAGCAATTAAAAATAGTTGTAGTCAAACTGGTAAATAATTTTTTCTTTTTAATATTTATTTTTTCTTAAAAATTTAATTTTTATTATTTTAATTATATTTTTATTATAGAATAATTTAAAAATAGCAAAATATTTATATTATTATTTTTTCAATTATTTTTATTTACTATTTTCAATTAGTTTTTTGTTTATTGTTTTCATATTTGTTTTCAATTATTTTTATTTACTCATTATTTTCAATTTTTTTATATTTATTATTTTCAATTATTTTTCCCATTCACTATTTTCCATTATTTTTTTTCTTATTTATTTTTAATTATTTTTCTTATTTATTATTTTCAATTATTTTTATTTACTTATTATTTTCAATTTTTTATATTTATTGTTTTCAATTTTTTTTTTTTAATATTCACTATTTTCAAGTATTTTTTCTTAATTATTAATTTCAAGTATATTTTTATTTATTGTTTTTAATTATATTTTTCATTTATTATTTTCAATTATTTTTATTTACTTATTATTTTCAATTTGTTATATTTGTTGTTTTCAATTATTTTCAATTTTTTATATTTATTGTTTTCAATTATTTTTCCTACTCATTATTTTAAACTATTTTTCCTATTTACTATTTTCAATTTTTTTTTACTAATTCATTTATTATTTTATTTTTTATTACTTTAATTTTAAATTTAATTTAATTTAAATTTAATTTTAAAAAATTATTTTTATTTTTATTTTCAATTATTGTTCTGAAAATAAAATCTTCAAAGAGTTTGGAAAATATTGGGATTTTTTTTTTGTTGTTTACAAAAATTGCAGTAGACACCCTAGAAAAAATAAAAGAAAATAATGAAATAGATTTACAATTTTTTTGCCTTCTTTTGCAGAAAATTTATGTAGACTTCCAACACGAAAAAGAAAATATTATCGTCAGAGTAAAAAAAGTTTGGGAACAAATTTCCATAGTTTTTGTGAGAATACTAGTCTTCATGGCTTTCATTACATTACTTCGGAAAATACGAGTATTAAGGAGAGAGTTATTTGGTCTGTGGTATGTTTACTTTCTATCAATTACTTTTTTCTATTTCTTTTATATTTTTTCTATTCTTTTTTATTCACTATTATTTTATTTTGTCTTTAATTTTTAATTTTATTTTGTCCGAAATTTTTGCGCATTCTTAGTAATAGTAATTTTTACTATTTTCGAAGAAAGTTTTTCTATTTTTTATTAAAAATTTACTTATTCCAAAGCGGTAAAATTTACTCCACAAAAAAATGGTCAAAATTTAAAACAATTCCGAAATAAATTTTACTATATTTTTACTAAAAATTTACTTATTCGAAAACAATAAAATTAACTTCAAAAATAGTAAAAATTTTAGACAGATGCAAGGTTAATTTTACTATTGTTTACTGAAAATTTATCACTTATTTGAAAGCAATATAATTTACTGTAAAAATAGTAAAAATTTTGGAGAGTAAAAAAATAAATATTTACTGTGTCCGAAGTATCTCTTACTATTTTTTACTACAAAATTTACTTATTCGAAACTCTATAAATAGTAACAATTAAAGACAGCCACAAAAAAAATTTTACTATTTTTTACTTAAAATTTACTTATTTGAAAACAATTTACTTTAAAAATAGTAAAAATTTTAGACAAATGCAAATTTAATTTAATTATTTGCTAAAAATTTACTTATTTGAAAACAATAGAATTTAATTTATTACAAAAATAGTAAAAATTTAGGAGAGTAAAAATAGTAAAATTTACTCCAAAAGTATAGTAAAATTTTAATTCCCAAATAAATTTCACTGTTTTTAACGAAACATTTTCTTATTCGAAAACAGTTTGCATAATTTATTCTAAAAATAGTAAAAACTTTAGACAAATGCGATTTTAATTTTACTATTTTTTTACTGACAATTTACTTATTTGGTAACAATATAATTTACTATAAAAATAGTAAAAATTTAGAAGAGTAAAAATAATAAAATTTACTCCAAAAGTAGTAAAATTTTAATATAGTTCAAAAGTAAATTTTACTAGGTAGTAAAAATTTAAGACAACTCTGAAACAAATTTTACTATTTTTTTTCGGGAAATTTGCTTATTTGAAAAAAATATAATTTACTCCAAAAATAGTAAAAATATAAGATTGTGAAAAAAGTAAATTTTACTTTTTCCGTAGTATCTTTTATTTTTACTATAAATTTACTGATTCAAAAATAGTAAAATTGACTTCGGGAGTACTAAAAATTTATAATAATTCTGAAGTAAATTTTACTATGTCCGAAGTAATTTTTACTATTTTAACTTAAAATTTACTCTAAAAATGATTGAAATTTGAGATAGTTCCGAAATAAATTTTAGTAATTTTACTAATAATAAAATAAAATAAATAAATAAAATAAAAAAATAGTAAAAATTCCAAACAGTTTAAATTTTATTTTAAGAGCAGTAAAATTTTCCATTTTTCATTTTTTCCCGCCTACGTATAATATTGTCCTAATTGGCTTCATTATATAATATTGCTGATAGGTAACGTTATATAGAAAGGACACTCCCTTTATTAATTATATTAAATCGACAGTCATATACGATAAAGGATAATATTTCTATGTACCGCCGCAAGGACAATGGATTTATTATCTTTTAATAGTGCACTTTAATTTGACAGGAAACTTTTTTCTTTTTTATTTATTTGAAAAAAATTCTAATAATGCGTAATAATGCAAAAAATATATATTTATTCTCAAAGGTTTGCTTAACGTGTTTATTGATTGCATTCGGTATGATGTTTCTCATTATGTATCGATATTTAAAAACACCAACAACAACGACAATTGAAACAACTGCTTATCCAATTTGGGATATTGAATTTCCTGCTATTACTATTTGTAATCATAATAAAGTGTATCTTCCAGCGGCTAGTAATATCACAAATACTTTGTAAGTATAATTCTCTAGAAACCTTTTTCTATCTGCTTGAATAAATTTTAGCCCTTGAGTTCTAAATGTTTAAATGAACGATTTTTTTATTGTCTTTTCAAATTCGAATTTTATTATTAAAATATTATTGCGACAAGTATCAATTTTTTTTTTTAATTCAAACAAATGTTTTAATTAAACGTATTTTATAATTGAATTAAATGTAATTTTTACTGAATCAAACTTATTATGTATCGAATCAAAATTATTATGTTTAATTTAAAAATAATTTTTTGTTGACTCTTTAACAAAGATAATTGTGTTTGATTCGAATATATATTGTTTTCTCAGTGTATTTTCTATTGGGGGGTTTTTTTTTCTCTATTAGTGGCAATTATGGCAAAAAATTTCTTTGAACGTTTAGAACTAAGGGATTATTTTTTCAATATTTGTTATAAATTAAAAGTATAGATTAAACTTTAATTGTGAGTTAAATTTTTTTTAATAATCTTAAAGCTAAAATAATGCAGGTTAGAGAAGGGTATTAAGCAAGAGGAAATCGATACTTTTATCGATTTACTGCCGCAATTAATAAGACCCTCATTACAAAAAGGAAATTCTCAAAGGGAAACAAATTTGTCTACGATTTTGGATCGAATCGGAAAAACGTGGGAAGAACTTATGTTTGACGTAAATAATAATCTCTTATCTTTATATCTATATTGTAGATTTTGCATATTATAATTATTATAAATCTCTAAAAAAAATTTCATTATTATTACTATTACGAATATTCTTGTTCTTATAGTTTTGATTTCTAAAATTTATTTTACAATAATTTCTGACAAGTTTCGATTAATAAATTAAAATTATAAGAATTTATTTTAATATTAATTAAATTAATTAAAATAATAATAATAATTATCTAATAATTATTAGAATTATAGGAAAATTATTATTAATATTATTGTTATTATTATTATTATTTTTATTGTTATTTTTATTGTTATTTTTATTATTAGGTAATTATTTCGATAGTTTCTTAAAATTCTTCATTTTATAAATCTTCTCGCAGTTGATGCAGCCTTGTAGTAAAATGCTTCGTATTTGCATTTGGCTTGATAAAGAATACGATTGTGATAAAATTTTTAAACCCACAAAATCGAGCGAGGGATTCTGTTGTTCCTTTAATTATCACGTGAGACATAAGAAAACTTTGTAAGAGATATTTTTTCTTAATTAAAATTAGCTAACTAAAAAAACCGTAAAAATTTGAATTTTTAAATTTTAACTGAGTTAGAAGCAAAACAGTCAATTGGGGTCAATTCTCAATTATGAAATTTAATTTCTCCTTTCACTTTCATTTTCACATTTACTTTAAAAGATTTTTATTTTTATTGTTATAAATTCTTATTTTTTACTTTCATTTACAATTTCACTTTCACTTTGACTGATTTTTATTTACGCTTTGACAAATTTTTATATTTCGTTTAATTTTCACTTTCCTTTATTTTTATTTTCACTTTCCTTGACTTTGTTTTATTTTCATTTTCACTGTGATAGATTTTTTTTTTCACCTTCTATCAAAGTGAAAATGAAAATGAAAATGAAAATGAAAATGAAAATGAAAATGAAAATGAAAATGAAAATGAAAATGAAAATGAAAATGAAAATGAAAATGAAAATGAAAATGAAAATGAAAATGAAAATGAAAATGAAAATGAAAATGAAAATGAAAATGAAAATGAAAATGAAAATGAAAATGAAAATGAAAATGAAAATGAAAATGAAAATGAAAATGAAAATGAAAATGAAAATGAAAATGAAAATGAAAATGAAATTACATAATTGACCCCCTGACTTAACACAATTAAAATTTCAACTAATTCACAATTAATGTCAGAATTAATTAATTAATAAAAAAAACATAATCTTTTTTTATTATTTAATAAATTACATATAATAAATAAATTTAATAAATCTTTTTATTCGTTCCCTTTGTTATTGGCATCAGAAACGTTGATAATTCCACTGAGGAAAATGCAAATTTGAATAAAACTAAAGAAGAGGAACTGCCAGGCGTTGATGAAATTCAAGTAGGTGATGCTTATTTCAAAGATGATTATCTCATCTTCTCCACATATTTTAATTGCCTTTCTATTTTTCATTAGTCCGTGCCCGGTGCTGGCAGAGATTTAGGTCTAACAGTGCATTTTGATCTTGAAAGTGAATATTATAGAGGCAGCATAAGACCATACATTGGAGCATCAATTTTGGTTCATCATCCAAATGAATTTCCTGAAGTTGATTTGCGATCAGTTATTATTCAGCCAACTCAAGAAGTTACTGTTTTATTGTCGGGAACAGTTGTTGAGAGTGAACCGGGCGTTCGTTATTTGCCAGTGGAATTGAGAAATTGTTTATTTAAAGACGAGGTATGTGCGTGAAATTAAAAAATTCAAAATTATATGTTTTATGTGAAAAATTATATAACTTTTTATAATTATTTAATTTTTTTAATCAATAAAATAACAAAACAAAAAAAAATGATAAAAAATTTGTTCTGCAACAAAAATGATTGCAGAAAAAGCTGGATATTAGCTCTACTTATGGATATCAATCTTGCGTCTCGCAATGTAGAATACAATTTATTGTGGCTAATTGTAAATGTAGTCCATTCTACTATCCTAAAATTTGTAAGTTTTCAACGTCTATTATTATATTTTTCTCTCCAACTTTGTACGTAAATCAATTTATTTCAATTCAATTATTTAATTAATAGTTAAACTGTATTTAATAATCGTAAGTATCTTTTTTCGTTAGCAAATTTATTTGCAAATAAATTTAAAAACAAATTTATTTTCTTGTTTTGAAAATTAATTGTGTAATAATAATAATTACACAATTACCATTCATGAGTTATTCCAGATGAAATTTTCATTGCAAATTTCTTTTTTTTTTGTACAAATTTTTTCGAATTGCATATGAAAAATAAGAAAACACGTATTTTTTTATTTTCCAATTGGATGAAAATTGTGGAAGTTGTGATTTTTTAAAATTAAACTTCTGAAAGAGCCGAAGACTTTTGGAACACGTTTTTCTCTAATACTAATGGAGATAAAAAATTTTTTTCTTTATTTAATTTATTCGTTTTTTCTCCAATTTTTTTTTGGATATTCAATAAAAAATTACGTTTCTTCAACAAAAGTATTTATAAAAATTGAATTCTTCGGCTTTTGAAGAAGTTGAATTTAAAAAAATCACAACTTTCACAATTTTCATCCAATTAAAAAATAAAAAATGCCTGTTTTCTTATTTTTCACATACAATTTGAAAGAAATTGTTCAAAAAAAAAATTTTTTTTTTCGATGAAAATTTCTCCTGGAATGTGTGCGAAAAGAAGATGTTTTCCGATGAGTTTGTAAGTTGCTGCTCTCGCTTCGCTCAAGCAGCCACTTACAAACTCATCGGAAAACATCTTCTTTTCGCCCTTGGTTCACAATCTACTATTTTACAAAATATCTTTTCTAAAAAAAAAATTTCTAAACAAAAATCTAGAAAAAAAATTAAGTACGACATTGGCAATTGGCAAAATAAAATATTGACAATACCCAGAAACTTATAATTGTTAAAGTTTATTTTTTATATTTCAAAGAGTTAAAATAAAGTGAATTGAAAATTTAATTCTAATTAGTTAATAATTAATAATTAATAAGAAAATAATAATTTAATTTAATTTTTTAAACTTTTAATCGTTCTATTTATTTTAATTTATTGTTGCTATAGATCGCAATGTAAGAACTTGTGGGCTTGAAGACATTAAATGTTTACAATCAATAAGAAGTAAGTTGGAAAATAATTACCATTTATTATAAATTCTCTCATTAATTTGTAATAATTTTTATTTTAGAAAATTATTATAAATTCTCTCATTAATTTGTAATAATTTTTATTTTAGAAAATTATTATAAATTCTCATTAATTTGTTATAATTTTTATTTTAGAAAATTTATTTTAGAAAATTATTATAAATTCTCCCATTAATTTGTTATAATTTTTATTTTAGAAAATTATTATAAATTCTCTCATTAATTTGTTATAATTTTTATTTTTTAGAAAATATTTCCGAACTGCAAACAGTTAGTGATGTGAAAGCTTTTGAAGCGAGTACTACAGAAGAAATCCCCGAAGAATTTTCAGAAGAAGCAGATTGCAATAATTGCTTTCCTCTATGCAGTGATAATTGGTACACTTTGGACACTGAAAGCGCTTTTATGGAATCATTTCCCAATAACATGATTTTATTGTAAGATGTCAATAATATTTTCTTCCATTTACAATTTTTTTTATTTTTTATTAATTTTTTCTGTCCATTTTTTTTCATTTTTAAATTATTTTTTAATAATTAAAATATTTGTTAATTTTTCAGAAATGGTTTGAATATCAATAAAACTTCTACAGCTCTGATATATTTTCGTGATATTACTTGTATAAAATATAAAAGAGGCAAATGGAAATCTTGGAACGATTTAGTTGGTATGTATAAAAATAAATTTATTATTAAATTGCATTTTTTAAAATTTTAATTAAATTATTATAAATTAATTGAAATGAATTTTTTTTCCAGCGTCACTTGGCGGTATTTTGGGCCTATGCGTTGGAGGTTCCTTTGTCAGTGTGGTGGAAGTAATTTATTTTTTCATCATAAACCGATGTTTTAGAAAGGGATCGAAAAAATCTTCTCAATTGTTTGTTATGAGTTCAAGTGCTTCATCAAACGTTGATCAATCCAAGAGATCGGAAAATAAAAATAATATTTTCTTCGTTGAGAAAAAAATTTCCCCTTCTGCGAAATTAAATAATTCGGATGAAATTCTTCAGTGCAATATTTTAACTGAATAATGGTGGCATCTACCATTCATGTCTAATTGTTTTAATTTAATGATTTTTTTACAATGTAAAGAAAAATTAAATTAAATTTCAAACTTTTTTATTTTGAACGTAAAAATTTAGATAAAAGTTTTTATATTTAAAAAAAATTTTTAATTTTTAAAATAAAAATAAAAGTTTGAATAAAAATTAAATATAAAAATATACTGAACATATGTA
This sequence comes from Leptopilina syphax, assembly GCA_032872505.1. Classification (NCBI taxonomy): domain Eukaryota; kingdom Metazoa; phylum Arthropoda; class Insecta; order Hymenoptera; family Figitidae; genus Leptopilina; species Leptopilina syphax. The sequence continues at coordinate 11,551,520 of CM065470.1, forward strand.
ATATAAATGTTTCAATCGCCAAAAATTAAATACCCTAATAATAAACAAAGACACATATCACTTTGTAGTAAAATTTTAATGTTCAAGTTTCAATAATTTACAGTTTGTAACAATAATTTTTGACTAAAACATAATCGAGCGGTGAAATACCAAATATTATTTTCACAACAATAAAAATAATACCCAATACCTACAAATTATTTTTTATAATAATAATACAAATAATTTTATTAATAATAATAATAATAATAATATAATAATAATATGTATATTTACAATTAAAAAACAAAAATTGCACTACGCATAATTGTCACCTAATTAACCTACTCATGTTAAAAAACTAAAAGAAAAAAGTTTCTAAAAAAGAAATATAAAAAATGAAAAGACAAAAAAAAGTCTATTTTTGAGGCGAAAATAAATTCGCGTTTGTAAAAATATTTTCGTACAGTAATATTTTTCGTATTTTATATTAGTTAAAATTCACCATTATTCTTCCTGCGAAAATGTTTTTTTTTTCCAATCCGCAACAGTCGATGTGTAAGTACAATCTGTATATTTTTTTTTTGTTTTTGCAAAAAATAAAGGACTTTAAAGAGAATAATTTTTTTGTCGAGCTATTTCGAATAAAATTTTTATCCTTCTATTATATATAATTATTTATAAATTATTATATTATGAAAAATTACAATCTGCGAGAAGAATATTGTGAAATTCTATTATATTTAAAATCAATTTAAAGTCCCATATTGTGCAATAATTGTGAAATTGAAGCGTGGTGGTATTTTCAATTATAATTTATAATATAGGCCATTTTTGGAATTTCATGTCACAATACGCATTGATCCTTTTTTTATGGCGATGATAATTATAATAATTGTAAATATGTAATAAATTCTTAATAAATGAATTATTTTTTCCGTGAATCGTTTAAAATCTACGCAGTACGATCTATTTTTTTTTACAGTTTCACAACCGTGAAGAAAATATCAAGCATGTTTAATAGAAATTAATTGGTTAAAATAATTTTCTATCATCGGGGGATATTTCGATCCTTATTTGCATTTTTCTTCTTTTTCCAACATTGGCGAAGTTTACAAAGTTTACAAAGTTTACAAAGTCAACAATTTGGAAGAGAAAATATTTTTCTAATCAAATTTTTGTAATTTTCCATCAATTTTGAATTTTTCGTTGGAAAAATATTTTTATAAATTTTTTTAGATATTTCTTTACTTGTTTTTACAAATTTTTCTTATTAATTATTTTGAAGAAGAAATGTTTATTCTTTTGCGCGTGAGAAATATTTTTTTCCATTAATCGATGACTATAAACATTTGCGAAATTCACCGACGTTTATTTATTTTTTTTTTTTATTGATTCGCAATTAAAATAAAAATGTTATTCTAAAATGCCTCTTCTCATCTAAACAGTCTTACTATTAAATACGATTCTAGGAAAAATTACTATAAAACATTCAACTACATATTTTTCTAAAATTGTTAATTCAAATTAAGCATTCGTAACAATCAGCATTAAAAAAAAGTATCGTTTTGCCGTTTTTAATACTTTTGAACATATATTGAGTGAGACAGTTTAATTAATTCTTTAAATAAAATTGAACGATTTAAAAGATTCTCTTTCTATATAGTTAAGTTATTCTATTTTACAATTTTTTTTAATTGAGATTTTACTCATGTTCGTAAAGTTTCGAAGGTTCAAATGAACCTTTACTAAAAATTTACTAAAATTTTTAACGAATTCAATGTTTATAAAATATTTTTGAACCCTTTTTGGATTTTTATTTTTTCTAAAAATTAAAAATTGATAGACTTTGAAATCAAATCGTAATTTTGTAGAAAATATGTTTTTGTATCTAAAAAAATTCCAAATGAAAGAAAAATTGATTTTTACTACTTGAGGATCAGAAACTCTTTCTTTTTTTCGATTTCTAAAACCGTTTTTTCAAAATTCAAAAACAAAATTAAGAAATACAATATAATTATAAAGTACAAATTTAGAAATAAAAATAAAAAATCGTTTTTATTTATAAACTAGTTTGAATCGTCGAATTATATTATGGATGGCATTTGAATCATAAACTCTAATCCACCAAACACAAACATCTATATTCCGTATAACAATTATTTTTTTTTGCTAAGTATATTATATTATACGTTGTCTTTTACGCACATCAAATATTAATATCAACTCTGAAGATTAGGATACGGTACGCATTTTTTTTTCTCTAGTCCTGTCCACAGAACATTTTTTTTTTATAGGAACGAGAATTACTAAGTATTTTTCGCATTTCTCTCTGCGTCTAAGGTGCAAAACCAAAGTATAAAAGGCACTTTGAACGAAATGAATTGAATTTCTGTTTTTAATAAATTTTTTTTTAAATATAATTGCTATTCAACAAAAAAATTATACTTTTTTCGAAAATTTCTTTCTTTCATCTTTTTTCTATATAACTTACAAGTTTATTACAAAAATTTATATAAATTCGTCGTTAGAACAATAAAATTATTTTAAATATTGCACGTTAATGTATTTTTTGTACAAAAGAAAATTGTAAATTTTTTTTCTTTTTGATTTTAAATACACGTTGTTTTTCGATATGTTACAACAAAAAATTTAATAATAAAGAAATTTAGTAAAGAATTTAATAAAGTATTTAATAATAAAGAAATTTAATTAAATATTTAATAATAAAGAAATTTAATAAAAAAACTCAATAACTAAATTGAAGAATAAAAATATTGAATAAAAAGTTTAATTTGAAAAATTTAACGATAGAAATATTTAATATTAAAAGTAATTAGTAATTGGGGCATTCCAGGTGAAACTTTTTTTAGATATTTTTTTTTGTTTGGAACATTTTTTTTTCGAATTGTGTATAAAAAATAAGAAAAGACGTATTTTTTTATTTTCTTATTGAATGAAAATTGTGGAATTTGTTATTTTTTAAATTCAACTTCTAAAGAAGCCGAGAACTTTAGAAACACGTTTTTCTCTGATACTAATAGAAGATAAGAAAAAATTTACTACACAAAATTTATTCGTTTTTTTTTAAGTTTTTAGACATTCAATAAAAAATTTTGGACCCATAACGAAAGGATCTAAAAAATTGAAATTAATTCAAAAATAAAATTAATCGATCACTTGGTTTTGAAAAATCGTTTTTTAAGAATTAATTTCAATTTTTTCGATACTTTCGTAGAAGATACGTAATTATTTATTGAATATCTAAAAACTTTGAGAAAAAAAGAATAAATTTTATGTAGTAAATTATTTCTTGTCTGCCAGAAGTATTAAAGAAAAACGTGTTTCAAAATCTTCGGCCTCTGAAGAAGTTAAATTTTAAAAAATCACAACTTTCACAATTTCCATCGAATAAGAAAATAAAAAAATACGTGTTTTCTTATTTTTCATGACAAACTCAACAAAATTGTTCCGTACAAAAAAAATTTTATTAGTGAAAATTCCTCCCGGAATGACCCAATTAATAATTTAATAATAAAAATTGAATCCGATTAAGAGTTAATATACTGAACATTAAATTTCTTTTAATTCGAATAATCAATTATTTGTCTATCGTGAAATAAATATTGATTTGAATTAAATAGAATTAAATGGTGTTTGCTTCAAATACTGAAATTATTGGTTCAATTAAAATTTATTTAATATATTTATTTCAAATATTTATTTAAATAAAAATTATTTGATTCAATATAATATATCGTATTAAATATAACTATATAGTATCAAAATTATTTGATAATAGACAAGTAATCTGTTATTTGCATCAAATAAATTTTTTTTCATTGTAAAATGATGAAATAAGTGTATAAATAATAATGTACAATGAAATGTATAAATGATCATGATTTAAGTTACAAATTGGCGTTTTCTTTTTTTAAGAACTTTAGTAACAAAAATTACTTTTCACTTCGTTACTTAAAAGAAGTATTTTTCACCCCCGAACCTGCACCATATTCCTCATATTCACAAGCACATAAATATTTTTTATTCATTACTGCATGAATAACTTTCATTCCTTCATTTAATAAATTATTTTTTTTTTTACTTTCTTTGACAATCACCCAAAGCAATTTTTTTTGCTACATTTTTTATTTTTCTCTCTCTATATATATAAAAGTAAGCTCTCATCAAGCCCCTCATTGGACCCCGTAATGAAAACTCTTTTCTTTCATCCATTCAATTATGTATGGAATAATTTTTATCTATATTATAAAGTACTCAGTGCTAAGAGACTGATCGACATTTTTTTTTTCATTTTTTTAATTGAAACAGTCAGGTGCCATTAGCTTGAGCATATTTTCTAAATATTGCAAAAATGAATTTCAATCTTGATTCTTTTTTCTTCTGTAAAGAAATTCTTTTTTTCGCACTTTTTTTTCAATTATCCACTGAGACAAGTTCAACAATTTATTAATCTAAATATTTTGTGTTCGGCAAAAAGATTATATCTATAAAAAATTTGTCTAAAAAACTTTTATACGCGTTTGCTGTTATTTTTTGTATGTTTGACGATTGAATGTAATATTTTTATAGAAAAGCGAATTTTTTGTTATTGACAATCAGTCTGCAGCATAATAGAAAAATCATGACATGATGAAGTTATTGATGAATGGCCTTAAAAATGATACAACAATTATTATTACAATTAATTCACAGCTTTGCTTCCTCGAGTCACTGTGGTGTACTGAAATGGCTTTTCGCTTATCCTTTAATTTCTACCTCAGTCAAAGGCATTTTCCTGGATTCTGAGAGCACCAATGTGGCCACATTGCTTCTATTTTAAGTCCCCGAGCCGTCAGGATATCCATGTGTGTGGATAATCTTGTGTAGACATTTTCTTCTACGGAATAGCCGTTCGCTGGCAAATCACTCCTGAAATTAAATATTCAAGTTTTAACGAATTTGGAATTTTTTTTTGAGCTGCCGATGAGAAAACAATTTTTTTTCTAGGTTTTTTTCGTGGTTTAATTTGAATTTGTATTTTTTATCAGGGTTGCCACCAAAAATTTAAATTTGTTTTTCCCTGACTTTTCCCTGATTTCAAGACAAAATTTTCACTTTTTCCCTGACCCTGAAGAATATTCTGTTTCACTCCAAAAATTATTAGATATGTACTCCAAAAAATATTCTATTACATTTATTTAAAAAAATGTAATAAAATTCGTTGTAAGAATTCAATTATTTTTATAAATAATAAAATTTTCCATAGGATTTCAATTATTTTAAATGAATTTCTCGAAAAATGTTAATAATTTTAAAAATTTTTTGCAAGAATTCAATTACATTTCACAAATAATGAAATTCTTAGCTGAAATTTAAATATCTTTAATATAAATTTTAATAAAAGTTAACTATAACTTTAATAAATTTTTCCAAAAGAATTGAATTATTTTCATAAATAATAAAATTCTTTACAGGATTTTAATTATTTAAGAAGAATTTAATAAAATTCGTTGTAAGAATTCAATTATTTTCATAAATATTAAAATTCTTCACAGAATTTCAATTATTTAAAAAGAATTTAATAAACATTCGTTGCAAGAATTCAATTATTCTTCTAAATAATAAAATCCTCACAGGATTTCAATTATTTTTAATATAATTTTATGTAAATCCTTCAAAAAATGTATTTATTTTCAAAAATTTAATCAAAATTCTTTGAAAGAATTCAATTATTTTTTATAATTTTTGTAAAAATTCCTTGAGAATTTTCAAATCTATTTGTTTACAATTCAATTTTACGAAATTTCAATTATTCGGAAATTCTTCAATTATACATATTTAGAAAATAAAAACTTCAAATAATAATTTCAAGTAAAATTCAATTAATCTTTTTCACAAAAATTAATTCTACAGAATTGTTAGTTAAAAATATAAAAAATTCAAATTTTCAAAGATTTTAATTTGATTGATTTTAATTTTAATTCTTGCAACGAATTTCATTAAAAAAATTTTTAAGTAATTGAATTCCTGTAAAAATGTTTATTTTTGAAAAGAATTGAATTCTTTGCAAGAAATTTTTTTTTAAATTTCTTAAATAATTGAATTGCTTCGAAGAACTTTATTTTTTATGAAAATAATTGAATTGTTTCGAAGATTTTTACAAACATTTTTAACAATAATTGTTTATTGTTAAAAATTAATTATTATTATAATTTTTCAAATTTATATAAAGCATTATATCAAAATTTTGTAAAATAATTGAATTCTCGCGAAAAATTTTATTATTTATGAAAATAATTGATTTCTTGCGTGGAATTTTATTCCAATTTCTTTAAATAATTGAATTTTTAAGAAGAATTGTATTAAAAATAATTGAATTGTATAGGACAATTTTATTAATTAAATCTTGTAAAGAATTTTGTCAAATTTTTTTTTAAACAATAGAATTTTTAAAAGAATTTTATTTAAATTTTTCGAAATAATTGAATTTCTCAGAACTATTTTTTTCAATTCTCTGAATATATTTGAATTCTTTCCAGAAACTTTATTAAAAAATTAAAAATTATTGAATTGGTGCGAAGAAATTTATAAAAAATTTGTAAGTAATTGAATTCCTATGAAATTTTTATTAAAATGTTGTTTAAATAATTAAATAAATTAAATAATTCTTTTGGAAATTTTTATTAAAATAGTAGATATTAAAAATGCTTGAAATGGGAAAAATTTTTGAAAATAATTGAAATTTTGCCAAGAATTTTATTAAATCTTTTGAAAATAATTGAATTTCTGCAGCAGTTGTTCTTAAAATTTCTTTAAAATGTTTTAAATTAATGTTTTTACCCTTTTCGTCAAGAAAAATTCTTTTACAAAAAATGTCTTCTTTAAATTATAAAATAATATTTAGTTATATATTTAGAGAAAAAGTTTCCCTTTCTTTAAACTTTAGAGTACAATTTTTATTTCTTTAACAATAAAAAATATTTTTTGGCAATTTTTTTAGATTACACAGTGCAACATTTTTGAGGTCATCGAATGTGCACTAAGTTTTGACTTCAGTTTCTGAAAGTACTTATCGAAACTAGCAAAAACCTATTTCAGTTTTGCTAGATTAGCTCGGATTTGAATTTTATCGACATTTGAATTTTTTTTTGAATTTTCACATTTTTCAGTTTTCTGATACGGGCGAATGGGAACACTGGCTATTAAAAGTTTATTAAAAAAATTCGCAATGGTCACAATTTGAAAAGCAATAATCCCTCTTCAATTACAAAGAAAGAAAAAAAAATTTGGTCAAAAATTGTTCCAGTTACGAATTTTTTTTTGACTTTTTCACATTTTTCGGTTTTTTGATAAAGCGGGTGGAAACGCTGGCTATTAAATTTTTCTATTTCAAAAACGCAATGGTCACATTTTGCAGAGCAATAACTCCTCTTTAATTTCTGTCAAAGAAAAAAATTTGGTCAAAAATTGTTCTAATTATGGTTTTTTTTTTACTTTTTCACATTTTTCGGTTTTTTGATACGGGCGGGTGGGAACGCTGGCTATTAGAAATAAATTAAAAAAATTCACAACGGTCAAATTTTAAAATGCAATAATCCTTCTTTAATTTCTGATAAAAGAAAAAAAATTGGTAGAAAATTATTCGTGTTATTTATTTATTTCTGTACATTTGTATACCCGCGGTCCTGTCGAACCGCGGGTTTTTATTTTTTTTGACTTTTTTCGAAACCAAATATTTCGAATCAAATATTTTTTCTTGGGCAAAAATTAAATAGGAATTATTGCTCTTTAAATTGTGCCCATTACGAATTCTTTTTATAAATTTTTAATAGATAGTATTCCTACTTCCGTTATCAGAAAACCGAAAATTCAAAAAAAGTAAAAAAAATTCATAGCTTGAACAATTTTTTATCAAATTTTTTTTCTTGGGCAGAAATGAAAGACGGATTAATGTTCTTCAAATTGCGATCATTCGAAATTATTTTATAAATTTTTAATAGTCAGCGTTTCCACCCGCTTTATCAAAAAACCGAAAAATGTGAAAGTCAAAAAAAAAAATTCATAACTCGAATTTGACCAAATTTTTTTTTCTTTATCAGAATTTAAAGAGGGATTATTGCTTTTCAAATTATGACAATTGCGAATTTTGTTTAATAAACTTTTAATAGACATTGTTCCCACCCGCTCGTATTAGAAAAACCAAAAAATGTGAAAAAGTCAAAAAAAAAATTTATAACTTGAACAATTTTCGACCAAATTTTTTTTTCAATGTCAGAAATTAAAGGAGAATTACTGCTCTTCAAATGGTGACCACTGCGAATTTTTTTTTATAATCATTTAATAGCCAGCTTTTTCACCCGCCCGTTTCAGAAAACCGAAAAATGTAAAAAAGTAAAAAAAAATTCGTAACTGGAACAATTTTCGACCAAATTTTTTTTTCTTTCTTTGTAATTGAAGAGGAATTATTGCTTTTCAAATTGTGACCATTGCGAATTTTTTTAATAAACTTTTAATAGCCAGTGTTCCCATTCGCCCGTATCAGAAAACTGAAAAATGTGAAAATTCAAAAAAAATTCAAATGTCGATAAAATTCAAATCCGAGCTAATCTAGCAAAACTGAAATAGGTTTTTGCTAGTTTCGATAAGTACTTTCAGAAACTGAAGTCAAAACTTAGTGCACATTTTATGTGTTGCACTGTGTTATTTAAACTTAAAACATTTTTTCAATAATTTATTATTTGTTATTAAATTATCAAAATTTCTAAAAGAACCTGAAATCATAAATTTTCTTCCCTAAAAAAAAATCCTTTACAAAAATTGTTAATTAAATTTTTTTTAATTTTGCTTCCTCATAAAGGAAGCCTTATAGTGATGTCGATTTCCGAATTTTTTAGAATCAATTATTTTTACAAATTTTCAAGTGTAGTATATATAATTCGTCGAGAGGAACAAATGTCCGGATGTATGTGTGTATGTATGTGTGTGTGTGTGTGTGTATGTATGTGTGTGTGTGTGTGTGTATGTCACCGATTCTTGTGGACAAATTTTCTCTTACACGTCTTGACGGATTTTGATAAAATTTTGTAGGTGTATTACGGTCACGAATACCAAAAATCAGACAGAAGGATTTTCAAAAATATCTAAAAAAAAAATTTTTTCAACAATTTTTTAATTTTTGAAAAAATTAATTTTTGGATTTTTTGAAATAACTTTTTTCTATATTAAAATTTTTATTAATTCTTGGCAAAATTGCATTCCTGACATAAAAACGAATTGATTCATGTATATAAAGTATATATTTTATTCAAATTTATAGAATTAATAAATATTTTAATTTTTCACAAAAAATTGAAATTTTGTATTTTTTGAAATTTTATCTTAACACTTTAAAATAATTATTCTAAAATAAAAAATTAAACGATTGGTATATATTATATTGAGGAAGCTTAATGATCATGAAATGAACAACTTGTTTCTAAAGTTATGAACGTTCAAATGAGTGAAATATTTTTTTGTGTTCTAATATTTTTTTTTAAATTACTAGTCTGAAATGAAAAATATGGAAATTGAACACTTATTTAGTTAAAAATCTATTTTTTAATCTAAATAAAAATACAAAATTTTGTAATAAGCTAAATATTTTTTTGTGTTCTAATATTTTTTTAAAATTACTAGTTTGAAATGGAAAATATGCAAATTGAACACTTATTTGGTTAAAAATTTATTTTTTAATATATGAAAATGTAATATTTTGTAATAAAATTAGAAATATAAAATGTATTCAAAAAAATTTCATTCATTTGAACGTTCAAAACTTTAGGGTAATTTTTTTAAGTTAGAAAAATTTTTATAGTAATATTTAAGAAAAAAATAATAGAAAAAATTCTTTTACAAAAATTAAAAAAATATTTAGTTGCTTTAAGATTTATTGAATATTTTAGTGAAATTTTTAATTTTTTAATGCTAAGAAACATTTTTGTTGATTTCCTTAGAGATTTAAACTTTACAATTTATTTTAAAAATTTAGGCTTTTCCAAATTTAGTAACTAATAATTTTATTCTTTAATTTTCGTGATGTAACGTTTTATATTCTTACTCTCTAAACTTGAATTAGTAAAAATTTTTACTAATTTGAATTAGTGGCTGACTTTTTGCTTTTGAATTAGTAAATTTTACTAATAAATAGTAATGTCTACTAAATTTTTAGTAAAACTTACTAATTTAAAAGTAAGAAGTCAGTTTAAGTTTAATTTGAATTAAAAAACATTTTTACTAATTCAAATTTAGAGAGTAATAATATTAAAAAATAAATCGAAACCATGTAAATTCTAAATTTTGATATAAATTGAAATTTCACTCGACGCTCTACTGAAAAATTGACGAAAATTCCTGGTCTGTAAATTTATTTTACCTCCGGAGAAGAGTAAATTTAGAAAATAGAATAAAGAATAATGTTAAATTAACCTGTATTCACATTGACTCTGAGTCTATTGTTCATCTCAACATTTCTACTCGTTAATTAATTTACATCATGAGTAAGAATTTATCACTTTAAAGATGTACTTGAATTAGAGACTGAAAAGCAATTATCAATCTATCCAAGTGAGGTTAATCATTAATTAATTTAATGAAATTTGAAATTGACTGTAAATTGAGAAAATCAATAATATATTGTCTGTACCATAATCTCTCGGCAAGTGCTGAGGCCCTGGGCCAAAGTCGTGGTCCTAAGGACGCTTGTCCTACTTGCTCGCTCCAAATAGCAGCTTCTCCCCCGAGAATGAGATTCCATTGTTTTTGTGGATAATCCCGCCAGGGCCTGTGATTATAGACAGTTTGCCAAGTGCGATATTCTCCGCAAGCCGCTTCACCAGTCTCTCTCCATCTTCCAAAACCACAATCCAAATACCATCCATCCACGTGCGATAGAATTACTCGGAATCCATCTTCTAATAGATCCTGTGTTTCTTGCCAGCTACTCGCTCCCCACGATTGAATCACATGGACCTTGGGATCAAAGTACGCTGCGATGTGGGGCTTTTTCGTTAATGGCGAACTCCATATAATCACTGCTTGAGGAACCTTATCCTGATTCACCTTCAGTATCCTCAACATTAATTTCATCTCGAAATCTCCCCACAGTGCATAGAGATCGGTGATATTTTGTGCTTGCATCGCTGACGTTATGTTTGAATACTGGGCCCAACAATCGAGATTCACCTCATCGCCGCCAAGATGAATGATGTCGCGAACTTCAGTTAAATCGAGAAGTTCTTTATAGAGGCCCTGAATTATTCGGTAGGAATGCTCGTTGATTGGATTCAGTTGTCCGCAATTGGGCTCGCCGCAATATGACGGCCAGGGCATTTGATCTATGCAGAGGGACAATTCGCCTAATCCGTGTTCAGGACCTGAAAATGGGAAAATTTCAGTCAGTTGGAAAATTCAGTTTTCTTAGGAATCTTAGTTCTATTTTCCTTTTTTGGATTCGATGCAGAAAAATGAATAAAGCGTGAAAATAACAGAATTTAAAGAAGTGTTAATTAAGTGCAGCACTTTTCTTTACAGGATTGTTACTTGACCGAATTTTTACTTGGTCCAATTGCCATTTGATGGAATATTATCGTTTGACTGAAATTGTCATTTTAATGAATTGATATTTCAGCGAATTAAATGAATTATCATTTAACCGAATTACTATTTCACCGATTTATTATTACACTAAATTTTTATTTTACCGAATATTCATTTAACTGAATTGTCACATAACAGAATTGAGATTTGACAAAAATATCATTTAACTGAATTGTTATTTACCCAAATAGTTATTTAATTGAATCGTCATTTGAGCAATAATTGTCAATTAGACAAATTGTTAATTTTCCGAATAGCCACTTAACGGATTTATTTTTTTTTCGAATAGCCACTTGACCAAATTATTATTTATCCGAATTGAAACTTAACCGAATTTTTATTTGTCCAAATAGTCACTTGATGCGACAATTTTGTCAAATGACAAATTATCACTTGGAAATTTAGTAAAGTAAGAATTTCATTTAGTTTTCATTTTCAGAAAAATGATAATTTGGTTATTCGTTTGAATAATAATTCAGTTACTTGACTATTCGGGCAAATAACAATTCGGTAAATTAAAAATTCGAAATTCTTAAAAATTCTCAAAAATTATAATCAAATTCTATAAATACGATTCAATTGTTTTTAAAAAATATTCTAAATTCAATTACTTTTCAATATCTAGTATTTTCATAAAATTTCTCAAAAGAATTCAATTATTTAAAAAAAAATTGATAAAATCCATCCAAAATTCAATTATTTTCATAAATAATAAAACTCATAAAAGAATTTCAAATATTTTTAATACTATTTTAAATTAATTCATTGAAAAATTCAATTATTTTCACAAATAAAGTTTTCCACAATATTTCAATTATTTAAAATAAAATTTTCCTTAATATTTATTATATTTCGAAAAAATTAATTATTTAAAACAATATGTTTATAACATTCTTATAAAGAATTCAATTATTTTGAAAAATAACCGAATTTTTTACAGAAATTCAATTCTTTTTAAACATTTCAATAAAATTTTTCACAATAATTCAATTATTTTCATATATAATAAAATTCTTCTCAGGAATTCAATTATTTTTAAAAATTTTAATAAAATTCTTTGCAACTATTCAATTATTTTCATAAATAATAAAACTCATAAAAGAATTTTAAATATTTTTAATACTATTTTGAATTAATTCATTGAAAAATTCAATTATTTTCACAAATAAAGTTTTCCACAAAATTTCAATTATTTAAAATAAAATTTTCCCTAAATTATATTTCGAAAAAATTAATTATTTAAAACAATATGTTTATAAAATTCTTATAAAGAATTCAATTATTTTGAAAAATAACCAAATTTTTTACAGAAATTCAATTCTTTTTAAAAATTTTTATAAAATGTTTCGCAATATTTCAATTATTTTCATAAATAATAAAATTCTTCTCAGGAATTCAATTATTTTTGAAAATTTTAATAAAATTCTTAGCAACTGTTCAATTATTTTCATAAATAATAAAATTCATCGAAGTATTTCAATTATTTTTAATACAATTACTCGAAGAATGTAATTATTCTTAAAATTTTAATTTAAATTCCTCGAAAAAATCAATTATTTAAAAGCATGTTTGTTTAAAATTCTTTTCGAAGAATTCAATTATTTACAAAAATATAATAATTTTTTACAGGAATTAAATTATTTTCAAATATTTTAATAAAATGAAATTTTTATGAAATAATTCAATTATTCTTTTAAAGTTTAGTAAAATTCTTCCCAAGAATTTAATTATTTACATAAATAATTCTTCGAAAAAATTTAATTATGTCGATAAATAACAAAATTATTCCCGAAAATTTAATTATTTTGAGGCATTTTAATAAAAAAATTCTTTGCAAAATTCAATTATTTTCATAAATAACAATATCGATCAGAAGAATTAAATTATTTTTAAAAGTAATAAATTTTTTCTTGGAAATTAAATTATATTTTAAAAAATTCCCATAAAATCGTTTGCAAGAATTGAATTATTGTCAACAATTTTAATTGAATTCTTTGTAAAATTTAATAATTATTAAAAACTTTTCGCAATTCAATGATTTTTATAAAATTTTCAAACAGAATTCAATTATTTAAAAAATTTTTGTTAAAATCTTTGTAAGAATTCAATTTTTTTCATTTATGTGAAGTGTCTAAAACGAGTTTTTTTGTTCGTCAAGTTTAATTTTTCGATAGCTACTTTTTTTTAACTACTTTCTTTAATTTGAAAGCTACATTTTACTACTTTTTTAAAATTAATTATCGAGTGCGAAGTTTGCTATTCGGTAAAAGGAACAATTGTTCCTTGTTAATTGGAATGGCAATTCGGTTAAGTGCCTATTAACTTAGGGCAAATATAAAAATTCAGTGAAACAGCATTTTCTTGAAATCATAATTCAATCAATTAACAATTCGGTCAAGTGACTATTTAGAGAAATAACAATTTGGTGAAGTAAAAAATGGTTGAAATGACAATTTAGTGAAGTAGCAATCCAATTAATTGACTATTCGGAAAAATATCAATTTAGTAAAATTACAATTTATTTAAATGATAATTCGGTAAAGTGACTATTTAGGAAAGTAACATTTTGGTGAAGTGGGAATTCGTTTGAAATGCCAATTGCGTCAAATGGCAATTCGGTAAAGTGTCTATTTAGAAAAATAACATTTCGGTGGAGCAGGAATTCCTTTGAATTGACAATTCGGTAAATTAACTACATATTTGGAAAAAATAGTAACAGTTCAATGAAATAGCAATTCCTTGAAATAACAATTCAGACAAATTATTATTTTGGAGGATAAAAATTCCTTGAAATTAGAGTTCGTTGAAATGGAAATTCGGTCAAATGATAATTGGATTAACTGACTTTTTGGTGAAATAAAAATTCGTTAAATGACTATTATTAAGTGACAATTGGGTCAATGAACAATTAGCTGAAATGACAATTGGGTCATTGGACAATTAACTAAAATACCAATTGGGTCATTAGACAATTAGCTGAAAGGACAATTGGGTCAACAGACAATTGGCTTAAAGAACAATTGGCTCAATGGATAATTCGGTTAAGTGACTATTCGGCGAAATAAGAATTCAGTCAAATGACAATTCGGTTAGTTACTATTCACTGAAATAATAATTTACTAAATGTTAATTTGGACAAATAAAAATTAGATTTTGTGGCTGTTTCGAAAGATAATAATTTGGTCACATGAAAGTTCGGTTAAATGACAAATCGGTTAAGTGACAATTGGGTCAAAGGACAATTAGCTGAAATAATAATTGGCTCATTGGACAATTAGCTGAAAGGACAATTGGGTCAAAGGATAATCAGTTGAAATAGCAATTTGGTCAATGGACAATTAGCTAAAAGAACAATTGAGTCAATGAACAATTCGGTTAAGTGACTATTCGGCGAAAAAAGAATTCGTTAAATTGACATTTTGGTCAAATGGCAGTTCAGTTAAATTACAATTTGTGAAAATTACAATTCGGCGAAATAGAAATTCGCTAAAATGTCAATTGCCATTTGTCCCAATTGACATTTTACTTAGTGCAACCGCACAAAGTAAAATTGCGTCATAAATGAAATCTTGCCAATCGACAATATTCTTTTACGTGACAATTATGAATTTCAGTCAATTGACAATTTCTACAAAATCTGATTATGAAATTTTTATGCATCCTCTAAATGAAGCGATGTTTAATTTTCTAGAATTAAACATTTTTCCTCCTCCTCCCCCCCCCGCCCGCCCTCGCCACTTTCCTGAAATCAATTAAAACTGAATGAATATTAATTGACAGTTTTGGAAGCAAATGAAAATATCGAATTCAAAGTGTGCAAGTTGCACATCAATATTCAGCGGGGGTAACATTTGTTGAATGCTACTCAGAACGGCTTTTATCAAGGATTATACTTCATCTACTAACCCCATTGCCAACCAGCGCCGGCATGAGCTGGGGAATCAATCTCGATGAGAATTCTGATCCCCCTGATCCTTGCATAATGCACGAGATCTCGAACGTCCTCGGGAGTGTAAACTTGCTCTCCACTGTAGGCGCCCCAACGCGCCATTTCGGGAAAGATGGCCGAGTCAAATGGAAAACTTTGCGAATCCGTCAAATGCCAATGAAATGTATTGAGTTTCGAGGCGGACATTCCATCAATGACGCGCTTTAATTCATCAATGGGAAAATATTGCCGACCAGTGTCAATGAGAAGGCCACGATAGGGGAATTTTGGTTTGTCTTCAATTGTCGCCTGGCTCAAAACACGTAGCATTCCCTGTTTCCCAGCCGTCTCATCCCACCATATCATTTGACTTAGAGTTTCTAAACCATGACGAACTCCATAGTAAGTTTTCGCTGTAATCTTCGCCTCCAGGAGTTTCCCTCTCAGGGATATTTTCAGTTTATAAGACTCATCCGTGTTTAGACTTAATTTTGCCTCTTTGGATTCTCCTGGACTTAGGTAGATGATAAAGTTATCAATTGTTGATCTCGCCTTTGCGTTTGGTACTTTTATTAAGCTCCGCACATTTCCTGTGAAAAAAAATATATATTCAAATTAGGAATAACAAAATTTTGGAAACATTCTGTTTTTGATTCATTATTTTATTAATAACCATGTTGTTAAATCATTTGCATAATTTTGGAAAAATATTTGTTAAAACTTTAATTATTAACTAATTAATTATTATTTTAATTATTCATTACTTTAAATTCTTCTTAGAAATTCAATTATTTTTTTTATAAATACTATTCTTCACAGGAATTAAATTATTTTTTATAGAAAATGAAATTCTTCGCAAGAATTCAATTATTTTTTTCTATGCAATAAAATTCTTCACAGGAATTCAATTATTATTTCAAAAATATAAAAAAAGTTTTGTATAAGAATTCAATTATTTTTAAAAAATTTAATAAAATTCTTCCCAAGAATTCAATTATTTTATTCTATACAATAAAATTATTCCCAAAAATTCAATTATTATTTCAAAAATATAAAAAAAATTTTGTATAAGAATTCAATTATTTTTAAAAAATTTAATAAAGTTCTTCCCAAGAATTCAATTATTTTTTTATAAATAGTTGAATTCTTCGTAGGAATTCAATTCTTTTCTATTGGGGATTTAAAATTGCAATGCGACACATAGTGACCATAACGTGAACTAAAAAAAATGGCTACTGTGGGTGTACAAGGTTGCAAAAAATGTTAATATTTAAAGTATTTTAATGTTTAAGAAATATTTGTTAAGATTGTTGGTCATTATTTATCTTTTTATTGAAAAACTACTTAAAATTAAAACAGAAAAGTCACAATATAAGTTTATATTTTTTTAAATTTGTACACCCATTTCGTCCATTTTTGGTGTAAAACACTAGCGGCACCGAGCCCGCGGTGGTAATTTTCATTGCCAATAAATAAATTCAATTATCTTTTTATACAAAAAAATTCTAGTTAGAAATTCAATTATTTTTTTTATAAAAACTATTCTTCACAGGAATTCAATTATTTTTTTTTATAGAAAATGAAATTCTTCACAGGAATTCAATTATTTTTTTTTTATAGAAAATGAAATTCTTCGCAAGAATTCAATTATTTTTTTCTATGCAATAAAATTCTTCACAGGAATTCAATTATTATTTCAAAAGTTTAAAAAAACATTTTGTATAAGAATTCAAATTATTTTTAAAAAATTTTATTTTAAAAATTTTTATTTTTTTATTTTTTTTATTTAATTGTTTCAAAAGTTTTAAAACAATTTTTTATAAGAATAAAATTATGTTTTATAAATAGTTGAATTCTTCGTAGGAATTTAATTCTTTTTTTTAATAAATTCAATTCTTCGTAGGAACTCAATTATTTTTTTATACAAAAAAATTCTTGTCAAATATTCAATTATTTTCTTATAAATACTATTCTTTACAGGAATTCATTAATTTTTTTATAGGAAATGAAATTCTTCACAAGAATTCAATTATTTTTTTCTACACAATAAAATTCTTTCCAGAAATTCAATTATTATTTCAAAAGTTTAAAAAAAAATTTTGTATTAGAATTTAAATTATTTTTAAAAAATTTAATAAAATTCTTCCCAAGAATTCAATTATTTATTTCTACACAATAAAATTTTTCGCAGAGATTCAATTATTATTTCAAAAGTTTTTAAAAAATTTTGTATAAGAATTTAATTATTTTTAAAAAATTTAATAAAGTCCTTCCCAAGAATTCAAATATTTTTTATAAATAGTTGAATTCTCCGTAGGAATTGAATTCTTTTCTATAAATAAATTCAATTCTTCGTAGGAATTCAATTATTTTTTTATACAAAAAAATTCTTGTCAGAAATTCAATTATTTTTTTATACAAAAAAATTCTTGTCAGAAATTCAATTATTTTTTTCTATACAATAAAATTCTTCGCAGCAATTCAATTATTTTCAACACAAATTTAATAAAATTTTTCAAAAGAATTCAATTATTAATTTAAAAGTTCTGATAGGACTTTTTATGAGAATTCAATTATTTTTAAAAAATTTAATAAAAATCTTCATACGATTTGAATTTAAAAAAATAAATAATAATAATCTTGTCACAAATTCAATTAATTTCAATACTGTTTTAATAAAATTACTTGAAAAGATTGAATTATTTTAAACATTGTCAATAACATTTTTTTGGAAGAATTATTTAATTCTTCCAAAAAATTTATAAAATTATAAAGATAATTATATTATACCTATTAATTAATTTTATTTATAACCCAATTTAATATTCCAATAAACTTATAAAATCCTTAATAAAATTTTACGTTAGAATTCAATTATTTTTAGTAGTATATTCGAATATTTTGATAAATAATAAAATTTTTCTCAATAATTCAATTATTTTTTAAAAATAATATTCCTGGCAGGAATTCAATAATTTTTAACAATTTAAGAAAATTTTTCGAATAAATTCAATTATTAATTTTGAAGTTTTGATAATTTTTTTTATAAGAATTTAATTATTTTTTTATAAATAATAAATTTCTTCCCATGAAATTAATTATCAATTCAAAGTTTTTGATAACATTTTTTGTAAGAATTCAATTATTTTAAAAATAT
Source organism: Leptopilina syphax (assembly GCA_032872505.1). Taxonomy (NCBI): domain Eukaryota; kingdom Metazoa; phylum Arthropoda; class Insecta; order Hymenoptera; family Figitidae; genus Leptopilina; species Leptopilina syphax. The sequence continues at coordinate 11,570,221 of CM065470.1, forward strand.
ATTAAACAAAAATCTTCTTAAGAATTCAATTATTTTGTTCTAAGAAATAATTTTTTCTTCCTGAAGAAACTTCTCGATTGAAAATTGCAAAAATTTTCAGAAATAAATACTCTTGTTGTTCGATAATTTAATTTCAAAGTATATACAAAGTTTATTTTAAAATATAAAACTTTTACTAAATTAACGACTGTCAATCGAAAATATACGAACGACGCGAATTGTGCGAACGCTACAAAAAATCATTAGTTTCATTGAACACAAGTTTATAACGTCAAACCAGACGATTTTTCAAATTGTTATTTCGAAAATCGTCAGGCTTGACATAAACTTTGTGATCAAATTGAATTTTTAAAATACTAAAAAGCAAAACAGCAAGCGCATACAGATTAAATTTTTTTCCCCTTTAATACTTAAAACTTTAAAGTCTATTAAAATTTTTAATTCCGCAAAAATAATCCCTAAACCATAGAAATTAATTTTATTTTTTAAATCAGATATTTAAAAAGTTCTTGAATTTGCATTTGATTTCTGACATGAGATTCATTGTATTTTTAAAGTAATGAACATTTATTTCATGAATTATATTTGAATTATATTTGCATTCATATTAAAAAAAAAGTTTTAATTATTTTTTTCTAGTCGAAATTCTTTGTTTGCTTCAAAGGAAAATTTCTAAATTTTTCTACATTTTTTGGACTGAATTCATAATGGAATAGAAATTAGAAATCAATAAAGTTATATAAATAAAAATTCGAAATTAGAATTAGAAAATTTTGAGAGCATCAATAATTAATTTCGTTTACATTGCTAAATAAATAGGGGAATATACTATCAATGTAAAATAAATAAACAATACATATATATATTTGTATTACAAACAAATATGATTTCTATCGGCACGTTTTTCCAAAACAGTATTTAATTATTATTTTATAACACAAGTATGATTATACTAACAATGAGAAAATTATTTGTATTATAATTTGTAATTGATAATGTAATCGCTGAAATATTGATTAAATGAACATTATATTATAAAAGAAGACTTAAAATGTTTGCTCATTAGCTAGTGAAAATTGAATGAAATATTAAATTGCGGAATGATGATTTTGAAATTTATTATTTTATAATTATTATAAATTTATAAAAAGCAATAATGTGGAGAAAATGATTGATGTAAATTATCTATAATTATTTATGAAAATTTAAGGTAGAGAAAAATAATCTACTTGAACTATTTTATATTAAATGGGAATTCAAGTTTATTTTCATTAAAATTTTTATTTTTCGAATATAAATTAACCTGACCTTTTTTTTTGCTTTAGAAAAATTTCTACTTAATGGAATATTAGATCATCAATCTATTAGTTGACAGAGCTTTCACACCTATATGCGGAATTTCTATTTAACGAACTTCTTTTTAAAGTAACTCTATAATTAAATAAGTTAATTAAATTTTTCTCTACTTTTATTAAATTTTATTTTGTCTTTATTTTTATTAAATTTTATTTTGTTATTTTTATTAAATTTTATTTTTTATCAAATCCAAATTTTTATTTATACGAATTGTCATTTGATGACAATTATTTTAGTTTTATAAAAACTTTAAAATGACAAATTTTTATTTTTTATCTTTGCCTAAAGGAAATTTTGGTAAAAAATTAATTCGAACGTAGGAAAATTTACTTCCGGAAATAATAAAAGTTGCTAGACATTCCAGAAATTTTTGGTTTTATTTTGTAAGAAGTAAAATATTTTATTTTTACTTTTACATTTTGTTTTACTTTTCTTCGAAAATAAGAAAATAATAATTGACGAATTTTCAAATTAGCTTTTAAATTTCTCTGACACTTATTTAATTTATATTTTTTCATGTCCTAGTTTTGATAAATGATAATTCTGGTAAATGAAAATTCGTCGTTTTAAATTCCCCGATCAATTGAGAATTCGTACTAAATAATTATTCGAACAAATGCAAATTCGATGAAATTGAAATTTTGCGGGATTCAAAATTCCGACCCTCTTAAAATTCTGCTAAATAGACCGTAGAAAAAAGTAATCCCCATTTTAGCCGATTGCTCTAATTTTAATGCATATTTTCCTCTCGTGTATGATATCAAAATTAAAATTTTTTGTATGAGAGGATTAACGTCACGCTTGAATTTGTGCAAATTATTTGACAATTATGTTTATATATTAGTAGAAAAAGGCTGTTCTGACGTACTAAATTAACTGCTCTAAACAAAAAAAAATTATAATAATATAGCAATGCTCTATAAATTTTTGAACGTTCAATTAACCAAAATACTTTTTTGTTTTTTGAATTTTGATATTTTTTAAAAATTACTAAACTCAAATGAAAAATGTTGTAATTAAACATTTATTTAGTTGGAAATTATTCCGTTTATAATTATTTTGTAAATTAAAAAATTTAATATTTTTAAGAATAAACATCCATATTTTTGAATAATTAGATTCAAAATTTTAAGAATTCACTTATTAAGTATACCTACATAATATTAAATATTTATGTTTATTATTCGAAAATTCAATTATTTTCAACAATTTTGATGAAATTCTTCTTAAAAAATCATTACTTTAAAAATTAGTAATAAAATTCCTCCAAAAAATTCAATTATTTTCAAAAGTTTTAATAAAAATTCAATTATTTTCAATAATTCTGATAAAATTCAATTATTATTATAAATTATAAAATTATTGGTAAGAATTAAATTATTTTTTTTTTATACAATTTTAATAACATTTCTCAAAAGGATACAATTATATTTTAAAAAATTTTATTTAAATTTGATTATTTTCAAAATTTTAATGTAAATTCAATTATTTTCAACAAATTTTTATCAAATTATTTTTTAAAAAAATTATTATTTTTAAAATTTTCAATAAACTTCCTTCAAAAAATACGATTATTTACAAAAATTCAGATAAAATTCTTCGAAACAATTCAATTATTTCCATTAATAAGAAAATTTTTCGCAAGAATTAAAATATTTTCATAAATAATAAAATTCTTCAAAGGAATTAAATTATTTTCATAAATAATAAAATATTTCGGAGGAATTCAATTTAATTGTTTTCAAAAGTTTTTGATAAAATTCTTTGTAGGTAAATTTCAATTATTTTAAAAATTCTCAATTAAAATTAATTAAAAAAATTTTTTTAGTTTCTACGAAATTTAATGGAATTTTTCAGAAAAATTTAATTAGTTACAAGAACTCTAACAAAATTGTATAAAAGAATTTAATTTTCTTTGAATAATTTTAAATAGGAAAATTATTAATTAGGCGGCACAATTAATAATAAACACGATTATTTTAAGAACCTAAAAGAAAATCTTCATGAAATTCAATTACTTTTCAAAAATTTCCAGTAAAAATTATTAAAAAAAACTCCATTATTTTCGAAAAATTGAAAGAAAGAATTCAATTATTTTTAATTCAATTTTAATAAAATTTCTCGACAGAATACAATTATTTTTAAAAATATTATTTAAAAATTCAATTATTTTCAAGAGTTTTAATAAAAATTTAATTATTCTCAACAACTCTGATAAAATTCTTTGAAACAATTCAATTATTTTTATAAATTGTAAAATTCCTTTCAAGAATTCAATTATTTTCGTAAATAATAAAATTCTTCTGAAAAATTCAATTATTTTCAACAATTTTGATAAAATTATTTTTTTTTAAATTCTTTTTAAAATTTTCAATAACATTTTTTTTAAAAAATTTAATTATTTTCAAAAATTTATATAAAATTCTTAGAAACAATTCAATTATTTTTATGAATTGAAAAATCCTCCCCAAGAATTCAATTATTTCCATAAATAAGAAAATTTTTCGCAAAAATTAAAATATTTTCATAAATAATAAAATTCTTCAAAGGAATTCAATTATTTTCATAAATAATAAAATGTTTCGGAGGAATTCAATTCAATTGTTCTTAAAAGCTTTTAATAAAATACTTTGTAAGTAAATTTCAATTATTTTAAAAATTTTCAATTAAAATTAATTTAAAAAATTAGTTAGGTACAATTAATAATAAACACGATTATTTTAAGAACTTAAGGGCATTTGAACCATTATGACGTCACACTTTGTGCAAAACATGTGTTTGAAAACTGTGACGTCATCATGGTTCAAATGCCCTTAAAAAGAAAATCTTCATAAAATTCAGTTATTTTTAAAATTTCCAGTAAAAATTATTTTTAAGAAAACTTCATTAGTTTCAAAAAATTGAAATAAATTTTTCAAAACAATTTAATTATTTTTAAAAATTTTAATAAAAATCTTTTCAAGAATGAAATTATTTTCAATTCAATGTTAATTATATTTTCTCGAAAGAATTCTATTATTTTCAATTCAATTTTAATGCAATTTCTCGACAGAATACAATTATTTTTAAAAATTTTAATAAAAATCTTTTCAGGAATTAAATTATTTTCAATACAATATGTTAATTATATTTTCTCGAAAGAATTCTATTATTTTCAATTCAATTTATAATGAAATTTCTCGACAGAATACAATTATTTTTAAAAATATTATTTAAATTCAATTACCTTCAAGAGTTTTAATAAAAATTCAATTATTCTCAAAAATTCTGATAAAATTCTTCGAAACAATTTTAATTAAATTTTCTCGAAAGAATTCAATTATTTAAAAAAATATTCATATAATTCTTGAAATTAATTCAATTATCATATTATAAATTTTTATTGTTATTATAATTTGTTAAATACTTTGTTAAGTACAATGTACGAAAGGGCTTCAAGCCCGTAAAAATGAAATAAATAAATAAATAAATTATTTTCAAATTTTTCGATAAATACTTTGGCATTAATTCGTTAATTTTAAAATTGAAAACATTTAAAAAGAAAATTTATTTAAAAAGTTAGGAAACAATAAAGCAAACATTATTAATATAGATATTTAGTGCGCCGTTTTTTTTTAAAGATATCAAATTGAGACAAAAATCGATCCGCAGAAAAACTGTGTATAAAAATTTTTAATTATACATAAACCACAAAATTTTGTGTCAATTTTCATAATTAGGAATTATGTATTCTTCAAAACGAAGCCGGTTTGTAATTTTTTTTTTTGATAAAACATCATTTTTTGTGAGAAAAAATTTTCTATCTCATTAAATATAAAAGTGCCAATTAGGAATTTTTTCCTCTCCCATTTTTTTTTTTTTTTTTTTTTGTTAGTACTCCGATATAATAAAAGAAATGTTTTCACTTACCTAAAAATACTTCCCTAGCCTTCTCTAAAAGATTCGTGACTTCCTGATCGGGGGAGTCAATTAGAGAAAAATCAATCTGTTGAATATGAAAAGCAACATGATCCTTGCTGAGAAAAGTTTTGCCCGTAGGGCTAGGCCAAATTAAACGACTATTCCCACCACATGTGGCCGCACAGGTCGCCAATGTTGTTCTTGACGATCTCACAGCCCTTCTCTCGCATCTCTCTTCATTACACACCCACGACCATGGACTATGAAATGGTCTGTAACAGAAATTCCTCCTCACTAAAATGTACACAAAAAATATTATTTTACACTCATATTTCAAAAATTCAAGTACTATTTCGGTTGTAATCGATCAAAAGCAATTTAAATAAATTTAAATTCAAGCCAAGGACGAAATACATCGATTTATTTCACAAATAGAATGTACGACTTCAATAATTAGCAATGGCAGTTAAGAGGGAATGTTTAATTTTTAATTATGCCACGTTTTTTTTTCTTTTTTTTTTTTACTTTTCTGGAAACAAAACGTGGAGATTAATAAGAGTAATATTGGAATTTTAAAAAGAAATTACCGAGTAAATTATGAATGTAAAATGGGATATAAATAGGGGAGAGAAAAATGAGAATTATCATTTTGACACACTTTTTTTTCGAAAATAAGTACTTGTTGAAAAGTGTAAATTTCTGGGGCGCTTGAAAATACGGTGAGAATTATTAGAATATTTATTAGACAGAGTTTTATTAGATTTTCATGTGGGTGAATTTAAAAATTTTGATTTTAAATTAATGAGAATTTTTTAGTTGGTAAAAATTTTACTTTACAGACAACGAAGAATTTTTTTTAGGGTTGCCACCATTTAATTTTGTTTTTCCCTCACTCTAAAATAATATTTTGATTCACTCTAAAAATGATTAGATACTCAAAAAAATACCAAAGCATTTTTTCAACAATTTTTTAAATAATTGAATTCTTTTCATGAATTTAAAAAAAAAAATTTAAGAATAATTACATTTTTCGAGCAATTCGATTAAAATTGTATTAAAAATAATTGAATTCCTAGAAAGAATTTTATTATTTATGGAAATAATTCAAAAAATTCTATTATTTATGAAAATAATTGAATTATTGAGAAAAAATTTGTAAATAATTGAATTTCTGTAAAATTTTTATTATTTATTAAAATAATTAAATGTTTGCTTATAGTATATTATTAAAACTTTATTTTATTAAATTTTTCTTTATTATTATCTTTATTAAAGATATTAAAAATCATTGAATTGAGGAAAATTTTTGAAAATAATTGAAATTTTGCCAAGAATTTTATTAAAATTTTTGAAAATATTTGAATTCCTCGGAGAAATTGTAAAAAAAATTGCTCTACAAATAATTGAATTTTTAATTAGAATTTTATTAAAATTTTTATAAATAATTGAACTCTTTAGAGAAAAACTTTATTAAAATTGATAAAAATAATTGAACCTTTTCTAGAAATTTTATTAAAATTGTATTAAAAATAATTAAAATCCTATGAAGAATTTTATTACTTATAAAAAAATTGAATTATTTTGAAGAATTTTATTTATAAAAAATAATTTAATTTCAGTCAAGAATTTTATTGTATAGAAAAAAAAATTGTATTCCTACGAAAAATTTAATTAGGTATTTTAAAAAAATAATTGAATTCCTGCAAAGAATATATTATTTAGAAAAAAAGAATTTAATTTCTGTCAAGAATTTTATTGTATAAAAAAAATTAATTGAATTCCTACGAAATTTCAAATATTTATAAAAAATAATTGAATTTCTACGAAATTTCAATTATTTATAAGAAATATTTTAATTCTTGCGTAGAATTTTACTATCTACAGGAAAATTGAATTCCTAAGAAAAATTCAATTATTTATAAAAAATACTTGACTTTTATGAAGAATTTTATTATTTATAAAAAAATTGAATTCCTTTGAAGAATTTTATCTATAAAAAATAATTGAATTTCAGCCTAGAATTTTATTGTATAGAAAAAAATAATTGTATTCCTACGAAAAATTCAATTATTTTTAAAAAATAATTAAATTCCTAAGAAAAATTTAATTATTTAAAAAAAATAATTTAATTTTTGTGAAGAATATATTATTTAGAAAAAAAAAGAATTGAATTTCTGTCTAGACTTTTATTGTATAAAGAAAATTAATTGAATTCCTACGAAATTTCAAATATTTATAAAAAGTAATTGAATTTCTACGAAATTTCAATTATTTATATGAAATATTTGAATCCTTGTGTAGAATTTTATTTTCTACAGAAAAATTGAATGCCTAAGAAAAATTCAATTTATTTATAAAAAATACTTTACTTCCTATGAAGAATTTTATTAATTATAAAAAAATTGAATTCCTTTGAAGAATTTTATTTATAAAAAATAATTAAATTTCAATTATTTTATTGAAAAATTTATTGACAATTCAATTATTTTAAATAACAATTGAATTCCTAAGAAACTTTAATTATTATAAGAAATATTTGAATTCTTGCGTAGAATTTTATTATCAACATAAAAATTAAATTCCTAAAAAAAATTCAATTATTTATAAGAAATACTTCACTTCCTATGTAAAATTTAATTAAATTTAATTAATTATAATTAATAATATTAATTAATTATTAATTATTATTATTATTATTATTATTATTATTATTATTATTATTATTATTATTATTATTATTATTATTATTATTATTATTATTATTATTTATTAATTTAATTTAATTTAATTTTTTATATTTTAAAAAATTCAATTCCGACGAAGAATATATTATTTAGAAAAAAAAATTGAATTTCTGTCAAGAATTTTATTGTATAAAAAAATTAATTGAATTCCTACAAAATTTCAATTATTTATAGGAAATATTTGAATTTTTGCGTAGAATTTTACTATCTAAAAAAAATTGATAATTGAATTCAATTATTTATATAAAAAATACTTGACTTCCTATGAAGAATTTTATTATTTATAAAAAATAATTGAATTCCTACAAAAAATGTAATTGTTTAAAAAAACAATTGAATTCCTGCAAAGAATATATTATTTAGAAAAAAAGAATTGAATTTCTGTCAAGAATTTTATTGTATAGAAAAAAGTAATTGTATTCCTACGAAAAATTTAATTATTTTAAATAATAATTGAACATTTCCTGACCTGTGGCAACCCTGTTTTTTATTATTTATAAGAAATCTAATCTAATCGAATTTTAGTTTAGCAGAAATCTACGATGTTGCTAACAATTACTCATTTTTAACTAATTCAAATTTAAAGACAGATTTTACCACATTTTCCCAAAGAGAATTCTTATTTGAAAAGTATAAAAATTTTTTAATCGATTCTTGTTGTCAGCTAGAAGTAAAGTTTGAATAAAAAATTTACAAATATTACAGAAAATAGAAAATATTCTACGTGCGTAATTCTGTAAATATTGATTTAGAAGGATATTTTAAACTATATTTTCTGAATTGTAATTCTTTGAAATGAAAATTGCTTTTTTCTGTTTGTGTAGCGTGGCCATTATTGTTGCTGTTATTAGTCATGAGAAATAACAGTATTTTTTTTCGATTGTGAGGGCAATAATGTTTTTAAATCCTTTAGCAATGTGTCAACAGTTATACGACCTCCAGTTACATAAACCAAATGTAATGAAAAGATGACTGGCAAGAAAATGATTTAAAAAATATAATATAATATCGAATGATAAAGGAAGAAGTAGACAAAAAGAAATAGAGAAGAATTTCAATTAATTAACAACAATAATTATTCCATTTTCCCATGAGAAATAATGAATCCTTTATATTTTTGTCGCAGTGAAAAAAACGGGGTAAAGTAGTTATATAGAAATTTTATTTTACTAACTATTTATTACCATTATCCCTTTTTCTAAGAATAGGAAAATTATTCCTTTGACACAATGTTTTTTACAATTACTTTTTATTATTTTTTATTTTTTATTTTTATTTTTTTATATTTTGCTAATTAAAGTTTTTTTAATTGGCTTACTGTTATTGAGCGACTTTACCCCGTGTAAATATTTTTAAACAAAAAAATATTTAGTTACAAAAATTACGTAGAATTGCAATAATTGAGAGTCTCTGAAAATATGAAAAAAAGCTAATGAATGCGAAAGCTTATTTCTTGTGTCTTTTTTTTTTTGTTTTAACTTTAATTAGAAATTTTCTGTAAGTTATGTAAAAAAAAAGCATTTATGTTGAGTCACTAATGAGTATGGCGCTATTTTCTAGCAAAAGAGAGTTTAAAATATAACTTTTCGCAGTAGATGTGTTTTACATAAGTTTTACCCAGAAATTTCAGAAACATCAAAAAGTTGTTCATCAGATTTATTGCTCCAATTCTTGCCAATCACAAAAGAAACAAATCGACTGTGTAGTGTCTTCCAGCTGAAAAATTTTTTCAAAAATAAAAGAATAAATTTTTTTTTTCCTTAAATGAAATAAAAAATGCGGAGAAATTTCTTTATGATCTCAAAACATACAATTTTGGGTAATTTTGATTAATTAGATAATTAGATTAATTAGAAAAAAATCATGCACTGAAATTTTTTTTTCTATTTTCGCAAAAAAATATTTATTTTTATCAAGTACAGGGTTGCCACAAAAATTTAATTTTTTTCCCTGTTTTTCCCTGATTTCCAGAATTTTTCCTGACTGATTTTGACGACTTTTTCCCTGACCCTAAAGAATATTCTGAATCACTCTAAAAATTTTTAAAAACTCAAAAAAATGTTCCATTACATTCATTTACGAATTGCCTTAATTGTAAAATTATTCAAAAACACCAATAACTTCTTTTTTAAATAAATATTTAATTATTATTATTTTTCCATATATAGGAATTATGATTTTCAAAAATTTCAAATTCAAACATTTTGAAATTCAATAATTGATAAAAAAAATAATTGTAAAAACATGAAGAAATAGATCACTCCGAGTCTTCGACTCGGAGCAATCGATTTCTTCATATTTTATAATAATTGAAGATGACCGAGTGATAAAATCATTATTTTATATTATAATATAAGAATATTGTTACTGCAACTCCTTCAAAATTATTTTCATCATTTCAATTCAATTATTATTTTCTACAATTTTTAAATAAAATTCTTTTTTAAATAAATTATTTTTATAAATTTTTAATAAAGTTCTGTTGAAAATTTTCAAATTCATTTGTTTAAAATTCAATTTTACGTGAAATTTCAATTTATCGGAAATTCTTCAATTAAATATACATTTGAAAATAAAAACTTGAAATAATTTTTAAAAATTTCGATTAAAAGCTTTTTGAAAAAAATTAGTTCCTTACAATTTTTAATTAAATGTATGAAAAATTCAAATTTTCAAAGATTTTAATTTGAAACTTTTACAAAATTCAATTATTTCTAAAAATTGCAATTATTAGTTACTTCTTCAAAATTCAATTATTATCTAAAACTTTTACTGAAATTAATTTTTAAATCAATTTTTAATTAGAAAATTCTACGAGAATTCAATTATTTAAATAAAAACAGATAATTTCTGGAATAATTGAATATTTCTTAAAATTGAAATCTTATACATAATTTTATCAACAAATTTTTAAAAAAATTCAATTCTTTCGACGAATTTTAATAATATTTTTGAGAATAATTACATTTTTCAAGAAATTAAATTAAAATTGTATTAAAAAAAAAAAGTAATTGAAATTCTATTAAAATTGCTTTTAAATAATTTAATTCTTTGGGGAAATTTTATAAAAATAATAGAAATAAAAATGATTAAATTAAGAAAAATTTTTGAAAATAATTGAATTTTTTTACTTTTGAAAATAATTGATTTCTTGTGATGAATATTGTTATTTATGATAAATAAATCACTGAAAAGAATTTTATAATTTTATTAAAATAGTAGAATATTCAAAATCATTGAATTAAGAAAAGTTTTTGAAATTAATTGATTTTTCCAATGAATTTTATTAAAATTTCTAAAAATAATTGAATTTTGTCGAAAAATTTTGCTATTCATTTATAAAGATAATTGAAATGTTGACGACAATTTTTTATGATTTTTTGAAAGTATTTGAATTTCTGCGAAAAATTTTATTAATTTTGAAAATAATTGAATTCTTGTGATGAATATTGTTATTTATGAAAATAATTTAATTTTATAATGAATTTTATTCAAATTGAGAATAAAATTGAAAACTTTTAAAAAATTTTTGAAAATAATTGAATTTCTAGTAAGAATTTTAATATTTATTAAGATTCGAAGAATTTATTAAAATTTTAGAAAAAAAATTGAATTCTTTTTCGTGAAATTTTATTAAAATTGTATTTAAAACAATTGAATTTTTTCAAAGAATTTATTAAAATTTTAGGAAAAAATTGAATTCTTTTGTGGAATTTTTTTGGAAATAATTGAATTATGTCAAAGTTTTTATAACGAATTAAGAAAAAAATTGAATTCTTTTGTGAATTTTCTTTTTAAATAATTGAATTTTTGTAATGATTTTACTATTTAAAAAAATGATTGAATTGTTTATAGAAAATAATTGAATTTTTTCGAAAAATATTATTAAAAATTTGAAAAAAGTTGAATTTTATAATTAAGTTTTATTAAAATTATATTAATAATAATTAAATTTTTGTAAAAAAATTAAAAAAAAAATTGTTTCGAAAAATATTGTTAAAAATTTAAAAAAATTGAATTCTATAATAAAATTTTATTAAAATTGCATTAAAAATAATTGCATTTTTTCGAAGAATTTATTAAAATTTTAGTAAAAAATTGAATTCTTTCGTGGAATTTTTTTTAAAATAATTGAATTTTATAATGAATTTTTTTTAAAATTGAGAATAAACTTGAGAACATTTTAAAATTTTTTTGAAATAATTGAATTTCTGGAAAGAATTTTAATATTTAAATATTAAAATAAATAATTGTCAGAGATAGAAAACATTTAATGTTTTTTCAGAATTCGTGGTATAATTTTATAATTTATGAGATATACACAAAAATTGAGAATATTGTTATAAATTCTAAACATTTAATTTTTTCCAGTACTTTTAATAAATTTCCCTGACTTTCCCTTGAATTCCCTGACCTATGGCAACCCTGCAAATAATCGATTATTTGAATGAAATAAATTTTTTTCATTCTAATTACTACAATTTTTTTATACTCAATTTTTATTAATTAATAAATTTTTTTTCTATAAATTAATAAAGAAAAATTAATTATAACAAATAAAATTATTAACAGTAATAAAAGTTAATAGTGATGAATATAAAATAATGTTGCGACGACACCTTTTGATATTATAATGAAAATAAACTTTTTAAAATAAATGTAAATTTTTTTCTGTAAATTAATAAAGAAAAATTAATTATAACAAATAAAATTCTTAACAGTAATAAAAGTTGATAGTGATGAAAATAAAATAATGTTGCGACGACACCTTTTGATATTATAATGAAAAAGTTTTTTTTTCTCTTCTTCTTCTTTTTTTTTTGTTATTATGAGAGAGTAATATTTTTTGACAAGGGGAAAAAATAATTGGAAAGATATAAATGAAACTAAAATATCAAATTCAATGTCTTACGTAAAATGTTTTATATAGCGCGTTTTCTCGCTTGTGGATAAATTGAATATTAACAATGCAACATTGTTGTCAGGTGCAATAGACGTAGTAGAGGTAGGATGAAATGGCAATGAATTATCATTATATAACTAGTTTTTGCTTACCTTCGAGCAGTAAAAGGTTGAAGAGAAGAAAGAGGTGGTGCGTTGGCAAACATAGCAATGAGAAGCAACCCAGTGATCAGGACAAGAATGAAGAGGATTCGCCTCATCCACCCGCTGGGCACGCCACCCACCATTCTCGCGAACCTTTAAAAAAAATTTATTTTTTCATTTTTTTTCCTTTTTATTACTGAAATTCATCGTTAAAATTAGAAAAATTAAACTTATTACTGTAATTATATACAGTTTCTATAAGCAAAAATTTATTTAATTACAATCAACATTATTTTTATTTATTTTAATTTTTAATAAAAAATAAAAATTATTCATAAAAAATTAAAAAATACATTTTTTAATTTTTTATGGATAATTTGTATTTTTTATTAACACAACAATTTGTTAACGAATCAATCTATTAGCGAATCAAATTATTATATCAATTAATTTCTAAGTGCTTTTTGTAAATATATTTTTTACGAACATTTATTTTATTATAATATAATTTTTTTTTTATTTCTTTATCAATATTTTATAATATTTTTATTGACTAATCAATTCATAATAAGCCACTTTATTAACAATAAATTGCTGAGTGTTTTTGGCAAATTCACTCTTAAAGACACTTTATTTTATTATAATAAAAATTATTTTCCTTTTTTTTATATTGATGAAACAATTTTTAATAATTTACTTTATAAACAATCAATTGCTGAGTGTTTTTTTTTTGTAAATAAACTCTTTAAGACACTTTATTTTATTAGAATAAAAAATTATTTTTCTTTTCATTATTTCTTTATAAATGATTAAATGATTAAATGATTTTAACAAATCAATTTATTGACAACCGAATTGGTTATTTTTGCTAAGTGCTTTTTTGAAAATGAATTATTTAAGAAACTATTTTATTAATAAAAATCACTTCTTTTTTTTATTTTCTTATTAACATTTTTTTTAATTAACAAATTAACTTTATAAGAATCATTTGCTATTTATTGAGCAAAGTTAAGAATACACTAAATTAATTAATAAAAGAGTTAATAAAAAAATTTTCAAAAATTACTGACTGCAGTGAAAATCAGAAAAAAATTTATAAAATTCAAAAATGTTTAAATTACATTTATGAATTTTATAAATTATTTTCTGATACTTGTGGCAAAATTTTATTTTACTAAAATTTGAAATCGACTAGGAAATAAACAAATTTTGTTAATTTTAACTCTCAAGACTTTTATAGTCGAAAATATCGAAATGTTTAATAATAATAAAATTCTATTTTTGTCATTTCTTTTAGTTTGTATTTTATTAAAAAATTATTTGTTACATTATAAAAATTAATTGCAAAATGTTTAATTTATAGTATTTTCTATTATTCAACACTTTTTGAATCTATTATTGAATTATTGAATTGTTGAATTATCTAAACAAAAAAAATTACGTTAATTTTAATGTTTAAAAAATTGGCAAAGTTCTAGTGAACGAAATATTTCTTCAATATAAATATTTTCATAAATTACTCACTAAAATAAAAATCAAAAACATAAATTTAATAGTTTGAAACTTTATGAATTATTTTTTAATACGTGACTCAATATTTTTATAATATAAAATTTAATTTGAAAAAGAAATAATTTAATTTCGTTCATTTGAAAGTTGAGAACTTTAGGGATATTAATTTTATTTCTACTAGGGTCATTCCACGGTGTAATTTTCATTAAAAAAATTTTTTTTCGAATTGTACGTAAAAAATCAAAAAACATGTATTTTTTATTATTTTATTCGATGAAAATCGTGGAATTTGTGATTTTTTTAAGTTCAACTCATTCAGAAGCCGAAAAGTTTTAAAACACGTTTTTCTCTAATATTTCTAGGAGATAAAAAATGTACTCTAAGAAATTTATTCGTTTTTTCTTCAAGTTTTTAGATATTTAATAAAAAATGACGTTTCTGCAACGAAAGTATATCAAGAAAATTGAAATTAATTCTTAAAAGTGACTTTTCTCAAAACCGAAGTGATCGATTTCGGAATTTTTTTTAGGTAACTATTAATTTAGGAATTTTTTCCCCTTTTTGGAATTCTTTGGAGTTAAAATTCTATTTAGTAGAGTTTTTTAAGTTAAACTATAAAATATTAGTGACTTAAAAAAATTTTTGAAAATCAATAACTTCGGTTTTGAGAAACGTCACATTTTCGAATTAATTTTAATTTTTTCGATACCTTCGTTGCAGATACGTAATTTTTTATTTAATATCCTAAAACTTTAAGAATAAACGAATAAATTTCATAAAGTAAATTTTTTCTTATCTCCTATTAGTATTAGAGAAAAACGTGTTCAAAAAGTCTCCAACTTGTAGAGAAGTTTAATTTTAAAAAATCACAATTTTCATGGAATAAAAAAATAAAAAATACATGTTTTTTGATTTTTTACATACAATTTGAAAACATTTATTCCGAACGAAAACAAATTTTTAATGAAAATTTCACCTTGAATGCCTCATAAATTTTTGAACGTTCAATTTTGAACGAAATACTTTTTTATATTTTTAAAAAATATTTAACGGAAATGAAAAATATTGTAATAAAACATTTATTTAGTTGAAAATTATTTTTAGTAATTCTGTAAAATATTTCTTTTAACTGAATAAAAATTATAAAATTTCATTATAAAAAACAAAATTTTATAACAAAATTCAAAGTAGAGAAAATAAAAAAAAGTAAAAAAAAAAAATTTGAACGTTCGTAACTTTAGAGACTCTATTTCATTTAGTATTTGTAAACAAAACAACTTTTGTACTAAAATTTTAGTAAAAAACGACTGAAATTAGTAGAAAATTTTTCACAAATTAGTGGACAATTTTTACACAAATTAGTATTGAAGTTTCAATTTATCACTATTAGTTAATTAATTTAGCAGTAAAGAGAGTAAAAAAATTATGCTAATTTTTCTAAAGGTGAAATACACACTGAAAATCGTTTTTATTTTCATACACTTGAATGTCTGTTAATTTTATTGAATATTTTTTGTCGTCTAAAAAATTCATAATGGTTATCTACAACGTATAAAGCTAAAACTGTTCGCGCCGGTTCATTAAATATTAGATACCGTTTCTATAAAAAGAGCAATGGTAGGGTCGAGAGCGTACAAAGAGTGAGTAGAGTATTTACACTAAATTGCATAATGTCCTTCTTACGAAATTTACCTTTATCGCTTCTCTACAGACGTTTTTTTTTGCAAAAAAAAAAAATTGACTTAATTAAAAATTCTAATTAAAAACCCTCCTTCTTTATATTTTCGTTCACTCTATAAAAATGTATCATTAGTGCTTATAATTTATCATACTAGTAATTAACTTTTTTTTAAATATAAATATTAACACAAAAAAAAATTTTTATTTTACATATTAATTTAAAAAAAAAGCAAATTTATTTTTTTTACATAGAAAAAAATTGGTAAATAATACATCTCTTTTTTTGACAATTTATAGAAAGAAAATATAAAAAATACACTTTTTTTCGAAATCAATAAATTTTCCATTTATACCAATTTTTCTTTTTGAAAGAATTTCTTCAAAGAATGGTTGATTGAACGCAACTTTCTGAAAATGCCTTTTGCAGATAAAAGTTTCGAGTAATTTACGTGGAAAAATATTTTTTTTTCTTTATGTTTATTTGTAAAGTATATATATAAATGTTGTAAGTTTTACTAAAAAAAATTTCTTTTTTCAACTGAAAAAAATACTTGTTATAATATTTCTTTTTATATAGAGAATTTTTTTTCTGTATGTCAAGAACTTTATACCGTTGCTTCTCATTCATAAGTGTACAATAAAAGATCGATATACGAATTTCTAGAAGTCAATTTCCGGTCCAACGAAATGATTTTTCTTCCTTTTTGTTCAACTATTGAAGGAATGATAGATTGCTTTTTTTATTTAAACAAATATTTTCCATTTCCTCTAAACATATATATGCATTCATATTGTGCAATGAAAAAAATTTGTTATTGGTTTCATATGACGTATTATTTACTATCAAATAATTATTTTTATGAATAATTATTTAAATAATTACTTAAATAATTATTTAATTAATAGGTTCCTGAAGTTCTGAACTAGATTCTTTATTTTATTTCTTTTTAAAATTAAAATTTTATTTGCAATAATATTCACGTTTTCAAAAAAAAATAATCTTTTAAGATTCTAAATGTTTAATTTTCTTTTGCTTTTTATAATCGGCAGTAATTTCTGAAAATATTAATATTGACAAAAAATTTCGTTCATTTATTTGAATGTTCAGAATTTGTATTTTAATTAATTTAAATATTTTTTGTACACTCAGAGAAAAATTTTATTTATTTAATTTGAACCAAAATATAATTCATTTTGAATCAAATAAAAGAAAATTTGTCTCAGAAGCTAGTAAATTATTTTTTTAAATAAAAATTTTATGCGGCACAAATAAAGTTTTTATTTCAACTAAATATAATTTATTTTGAGTTAAATAAAAGTGTTTTGTCCCAGAGCCTATAAATTATTTTTTTAAATAAAAATTTTATTCTGCGCCAATATAAAATTTTTTATTTTAATCAAATAAAATTTATTTTGTAATAAATAAAATTTATTTGAAATAAATATAAAGTTTAGCAGACGGAGTTTTTTTTCTGTAAATTATTTTTTCTATAGGCTTTGAAGCAAATGCCAAAATTATTCGGTCAATTAATTTATTTGATTAGAAAAAAAGTCCATTTTCTGTTTTTAATATAAATAATAGGACAAAAAAATAAAATTATGCATATTAGATTGTTTGATTAAAATATATTTTTCCCCGGAATAAATATTCATCATTTAGTACAGAGTATTTTTTGAGAACAATTCAGAATTCATAAATATTAATTGTTCTTTAAATGTTTCTGAAAATCACGCAACAAAGTTTGTATATGTGTCCATTTGCATTTTAGTGATTTTTTATTTACACGATATGATTCATTAAATGAGTTTTTTATTATCAAACTGCGTGTATATTTGTGTACACGTAAGTGTTCTGGATATTTTTTTATTGCAAATTGAATATTTTTCTTTCTTTTTTCTTTTTTTTTTGACGTTGAAGTCGATCACGTTTTACTGCAAGAGAGATATATGTATATAGTTTTTATAAAACGCACGTGATTATATGTGACTATAAACGCATTCTTTGTGAAAGGAAAACCTTTCTTTTTATAGCAATCATATAAAAGCAATTTTCTATTTTTAGGATGATTTCTAGCCAATCCCCATATCGAGCGTCATGATTCCTCGCAAGTTTACTGTGGGCAAATATTTATTTTTCTATGTCTCAATAACTGAAATTTTTAAGAGGGCCATTGAACGATTAGCGATCGAAGAGAGATTTTGTTCTAAAATCGTCATTTTTATTGTTTTTAATTATTTTTTTTAAATGTTTGTTTGTTGATATTTTTTTCGAATTTGTTTAAATACGATTGAATTTATTTTCATTCTTTTCAATTCTTTCAAATTTGTTTTAGTTTTTGTCCTCATTTTTAAAAATTCTTTTACATTTTTTTTAATTCTTTCGAATTTTTTTAATTTGTTTGATTTCTTTAAATTTTTTTTGAATTTTGACGTATTTGTTTCTAATTTATTTGAATTATTTTTTATGCTTTCAATGTTTTTTTTATTATTTTTGTAAGTTTTTTTAAATTTATTTAAATTTTTTGAATTCTTTGCATTTGGTTAAATTTTTTTGGATTTGTTTGAATTCGATTGAATTTTTTTTCATTCTTTTGAATTCTTTCAAATTTGTTTCAGTTTTTTTCCTCATCTTTAAAAATTCTTTTGAATTCTATTGAATTTATTCTCTTTCTTTTGAATTCTTTCAAATTTGTTTTAGTTTTTTTCCTCATTTTTAAAAATTCTTTTACATTTTTTTTAATTCTTCCGAATTTTTTTAACTTGTTTGATTTCTTTTGAATTTATTTGAATTCTGACGAATTTGTTTCAATTTATTTGAATTATCTTTTATGCTTTCAAAGTTTTTTTTAATTATTTTTTTTAAGTTTTTTTAATTTATTTAAATTGTTTGAATTCTTTGAATTGGCTTAAATTTTTTTGGATTTGTTTGAATTTGTTTGAATTTATTATAATTCTTTAAAACGTTTTTGAATTCTTTCGAATTTGTTTGAGTTTTTTTGCATTTTTTAAATGCAAATTCTTTTTAATTTATTTAAATATATTTGGATTCTTTTGAATACTTTTGAAATTTGTTGGATTAATTTAAATTTATTGGAATTGTTTTTAATTTTTTGATGTTTTTTTTAATTTCTTATGTATTCTTTTGAAGTCTTTTAAATTCTCTCGAAAATGCTTGAATATTCATGGATTTGATTGAACTCTTAAATTTATTCTAATTCATTTAAGTTTAATTAAATTCTTTTGAATTCTTTCGAATTCGTTTAAATTTTTAACTTATTTAAATTATTTTGAATTTATTTAAATTTCTGACGAATTTATTTAATTTTTTTCGAATTGATTTGAATTTATTAGAATTCTTTTAAATTTATTCAAATTCTTTTGAATTCACTCGAAATCGTTTGAAATTTTTTAACTTGTTTGAATTATTTTGAATTTATTTGATTTCTGGCGAATTTATTTAAATTCTTTTGAATTCTTTCGAATAATTTTGATTTTTTTTAATTCTTACGAATTTATTTTAATTATTTTTAACTTGTTTGAATTTTTTTTAAATGTTTCTCTGTTGATTTGAAGGTTTTTGAAATCTGTAGAATTTATTCAGATTCTTTTGAATTTATTAAAACTTGTTTGAATTCTTTCAAATTTTTTTGAATTCTGATGAATTTACTTTAATTTTTTTAACTTGTTTAAATTCTTTTGAATTTTTAAAATTCTTTCGAATTTGCTTGAATATTTTTGAATTTGTTTGAATTCTCCTAAATTTACTTTTATTCTTTTGAATTTATTGAAATTCTTTTGAATTATTTCGAATTTATTGTTTAAATTTGTTTGAAGTCTTGCGGATTTTTTTGAATTTCTTTAATATTTTTCGAATTTATTTGAATTCTTTCTAATTTATATTTGAATATGTTTAAATTCTCATGAATTTATTTTTATTTTTTGTTTATATTTCCTTATAAAAATATTTTAATACATTTCTGGATTTATTGAAAATTCTTTTTAAAAATATTTTCACACATTTTTGTAATTAATTTTTTCTCCAACTGCATAGTATAGTCTCATCTTTCAATAGTTGCAAACACTTGAAAAAAATACTCGTTTTGATGAATATATATTTATATCTATATATGTATGATGAAACATATTATCTCATGAAAGGTTCATGACTCTCATCAATCTGCTAAAATTAACAATTTTCCTTTATATTTATGAATCCTTTGGAAATTGAAATATATTTCTCGAGTAATGAATGTCAAAAGAATTTTCTACAAATTCATCAGAAAGTAATGTAACATTTTTTTCTCCGCTTTTGCAGATGTTTAAATTAAATTTCTATTATTTTCTTTTTCTATATAATTTTTTCATGAGAGTTATCTTTTTTATAGAATTATAAAATTTATAAAAATTTTAATCAACGTTTAACTGAATTTAATTTTTATTCTAAATAAAATGAACAAACGTATTTTACTGATTTAATTAATTAATTATACAGTTTTCTTAATATAAAGATTATAAAGTGATGAATAATTAAAGTTTGTAGAATAAAAAAAAATTCTGTTTATTTGAATTTTAATTATGATAATATTTTTTCGCTTATTATTATTTATTTAATTTATCATTTATTAAATTCATTATTTATTTTACTTATTTCTTAAATGTGCATTAGTATTCTATTTTTTGCGGAAGAAAATTTTTTGGCAAACACTGAAAAAAATGTTTGTTTGATTTAAATAAGCGACTACTTGTCTATTATCAAATAAATTTGACTTGAACCAAATACTTTCAGTATTCGAAGCAAATAAAATTTTAATTGACTTAAAAATTTCTCGATACAAATAAATATTTATTTAACAATAGACAATAAGTAATCGTTTACTTGTATCAGATAAATTTTGTTTTCAGTGAACAAGCAGTAAATTTGAAAAAAGAAGAAGAAAAAGAGGAAGAAGAGGAAGAAAAAAATAAGGAAAATTACTGAGATCATGAAATTTCTAAAAGAACGAATCGAGTTTAAAAAAAGATCACACCACGTCTATAATACAAATACTGTAAAAGTGTTGCATTTCTTGGAATACGGGGAGAATTCAATCTTCTAAAAGTATACTATGTCGATATTGTCCACGAGAAATTCAACGTCGCCGCAGTAGTAATCTATCCTCGTGAAGTCTTCAAGGAAATGCCATTTTCCTAACACGTACCAGCATATCGAAATTTTTATGTATATGTTTTTACTTTATCTTCATTTCACATTTCATCCCTTCTGATAAATTATCATTGCAATTTTAATACCGACAAAAAGGAATAATATATATGTACAATTTAATAAATAACAAATGTAAGAAAAAGTCAATTGCGAATTCTGAATGGTTTCTATTCAAAGAGTATAAATATATCAATGATAGTAGAGAGAAAAAAATTTTTCTATTTTCGTATTTTTCGATAAATATATTTGAATCAATCTTTAAATATTTCTTTTTGCAAAAAACATAAAGTGACGTTTATTTTTTTGTTGCTATATTAATAATTAATACTGCAATAATTGTAGGCAATTATTGCTCACAATTGTCCACAATTCAACTATTTACAGAAATACTGCATATGGGTCATTCCAGGTGAAATTTTTATTAAAAAATTCTTTTTTGTTTGGGACAATTTTTTCGAATTTTTTACGAAAAATAAAAAAAGACGTATTTTTTATTTTCTTATTAAATAAAAATTATGGAAGTTGTGAATTTTTAAATTAAACTTCTTCAGAAGCCGAGAAATTTGAAAGACGTGTTTCTCCAATTCTAATAGGAGATAAAAAAAATTTACTACATAAAATTTATTTGTTTTTTCTTCAAATTTTTAGATATTTAATAACAAAATAAGGTATCTAGAAGGATAGGATCAAAAAATTGAAATTAATTCCAAAATGCTACCTAAAAAAAATTTCGAAATTGATCAATCACTTCGGTTTTGAGAAAGGCCACATTTTAGAATTAATTTCAATTTTTTTGATGCTTTCGTTGCAGAAACGTCATTTTTTATTAAATATCTAAAAAATTAAAGAAAAAACGAATAAATTTCATAGAGGAAATTTTTTATCTCTTAGAAATATTAGAGAAAAAAGAGTTTTAATGAAAATTTCTCCCGGAATGACCCTTGTAGAAATAAAATTAATATCCCTAAAGTTCTAAACGATAAAATGAACGAAATTAAATTATTTCTTTTTTCAAATTTAAATTCTATTATAAAAATATTGAGTCACGTATTAAAAAATAATTCATAAAGTTTCAAACTATTTAGTTTATGTTTTTGATTTTTATTTTAATGAGTAATTTATGAAAATATTTATATTGAAGAAATATTTCGTTCACTAGGACTTTGAGAATTTTTTAAACATTAAAATTAACGTAATTTTTACTGTTTAGATAATTCAACAATTAATTAATTCAATAATTCAATAATAAATTCAAAAATGGTTAAAATACATTTCTTATTTTCATTGCAGTCAGTAATTTTTGAAAATATTTTTATTAACTCGTTTAGTCGTTTAGTAATTAATTTAGTGTATTCTTAACTTTGCTCAACAAACTTGTCAATTTATTGTTGAATTCTTTTAAACGTTTAAGAATTCTTTCGAATTTGTTTGAGTTTTTTTTTCATTTTTTAAAATTCTTTTAAATTTTATTGAATTCTTTCGAATTTTTAAAAAAATTTTTAAATCGTTTGATTTCTTTTGAATTATATTAATTTTGCGAATTTATTTCAATTCATTTGAATTTATTGAAATTTTTTTGAACGTCTTTAGATTCTTTTGAATTTTTTGAATTTTTTGAATACTTTCGAAGTTTTTTAAATTTATTGGAATTGTTTTAAATTCTTCAAAATTGGCTTACATTTTTTTTGGATTTGCTTGAATTTATTATCTCTTTTCAATTTTTTAAAATGTTTTTGAATTCTTTCAAATTTGTTGGAGTTTTTTTTTGCATTTTTAAAATGAAAATTCTTTTGAATTTATTTGAATTCTTTTGAATTTTCTTAAAATCTGTTGGATGTATTTAAATTCATTGGAAATGTTTCAAATTATTTTGAATTTTTTGTTTTTTTTTAAATTTTTCTACATTTTTTAAAAGTCTTTTGAATTCTTTTCGAAGAAGTTCAAAATGTTTAATATATGTTTTAATTTTTTATTTTAGTGAGTAATTTATAAAAAAAATATTTATATTGAAGAAATATTTGGATCACTAGAACTTTGAGAATTTTTTAAACATTGAAATTAACGCAATTTTTTCTGTTTAGATAATTAAACAATTCAATAATTCAATAATAGATTCAAAAAGTGTTGAATAATAGAAAGCATTGTAAATTAAACATTTTGCAATTAATTTATACAATGTAACAAATACTTTTTTTAATAAAATACAAACTAAAAGAAATGACAAAAATAGAATTTTATTATTATTAAACATTTCGATATTTTCGACTATAAAAGTCTTGAGAGTTAAAATTAACAAAATTTGTTTATTTCTTAGTCGATTTCAAATTTTGGTAAAATAAAATATTGTCACAAGTATCAAAAAATAATTTACAAAATTCAAAAATGTTTAAAATACATTTATTTTCTCTGTAGTCAGTAATTTTTGAAAAAATATTTTTATTAACTCTTTTATTAATTAATTTAGTGTATTCTTAACTTTGCTCAAAAAATTTGGCTATTGTTTATTGTTAAGATGATTTGTTAATAAAAAAAAATGTTGATAAAAAAATTAAGAATTAAAAAAATAATTTTCATTAGTAATAAAAAATGTTTCTTAAAAAATTTATTCACAAAAAACATTTAGCTAATGAATGTTAATAAATTAATTTGTTAATAAAAAAATTAAATAAAGAAAAATAGTTTTTATTATAAATAAAGTAAAGTGTCTTAAAAAATGTAAAAAATAACAGTTTTTCCAAGGAGATGAAATTGAGACAAAAAACGAATCAAAATTGTTGCATCGCAACAATTTTGATTCGTTTTTTGTCTCAATTTCATCTCCTTGGAAAAACTGTGAAACTTTTATTCGAAATTCAAAATATTGGAACCAATTTTTGAATATTTCCCTTTTCCATAATAAAATACAAAATTAATTTATTTATCAAAAACTAAAGAAATAAAAAATAATAAAAACAATCTTTTATTATGAAAATAGCAACAAAAAAAAAGTATTTTTAATATTTTTTGTATTCGAATAAAAAATAAAAGCGATATATGTTTGGCGTGGAGAAAAGGAGAAAAAGGAAACGGGCGTATCGAAATAGCTTTCTCTACTTGGTCTGACTAAAGCGAATGTGTACTACTTACAATCACGCACGGGTAGACAGTTTGAATTGACTTGGTAAAAATATATATCTCGGTATATAACTAAAACATATATCCTGCAGCATTATAAACAAGAACAATTCGTTAATATTACAAATATATACATTGTTTTTTAAACCTTCTCTATTTATATATAAAAAATAGTTTTGGGTGAAAAAAAACAAAATTGTTGTTTTAATCAAAGTGGATTGACCTTAGTCAACTTTGTCAGATAACACGGCAAACGTCATTAATCGCGTGTCGTATAAAATCGATTTCTCTTTTGCCTGGTAAGGGCTACAATTCCGTCTCTGGATCGATAAATGTACTTCAAAGATAATGATCACAATACTAAAATTCACTCTATGCAGAAATAATATTATTTTGAATTTTTCCCTTTCTTTTTCAAGGACTTTTATGTTTTTTATTTATTTTTTCCCCCTTTGTCGATATTTTTCGTAAATCAAAAAAAAAAAAAAAAACTAATTTTTGCTTTGTACAATATTTTTTCATAAAGTGAGCATAAAATGGAAATTTTCTCCTGAAAACATTGTGTGTTGACTGAATAACAAATCGTAATGTTGATAATTATTAAATCCATATTTTTTAATAATGTATAACAACAATAATAATAAGGGGTCATTCACAAACTGCGTCACGCTATTTTAGACTAATTTTTACAAATCGTAATATTATAGTAATGATAATAGTAATAACAATAGTAATAATAGAAATTATAGTAATATTAGCAATAATAATACTATAATAATAATTATAGTAACAAAAGCAGTAATAATAATAATGATAATCTGTTTGATGCTTGTTTTTTTTGTTTCTGTAATGATTTTAATTCAAAATTTTTAAAATAATTAAATTTTATGGACAATTTCTTTCAAGTTTTTAAATAAAAAATTAATCGTGTTTCTTATTAATTGAAATGAAATATTTATTTATTAAATTTTATTCAATTTTTATTCAATTTTATTCAATTTTAGTTTTAGAAAATAATTAAAGTCTTCTTAGAATTTTATTACAATTTTCTAAAATAATTGTAGTGAAGGAGAATAAAACGAAAACATTCAGACAAAATTAAATTATTTCTAAAACAATTTCATTCATATTCAAGGAATTTTATTAAAATGTAGAAAATAATTAAATTTCGAAATATAGACGCACTATTAAATGCTTTGACAATAAATGAATTCTTTTTAGAAAATTTCTTTAATTTATTGGAAATAATCGATTTTTTCAATAATAATTGTAATTAATAATTTCACTATTAAATTTTATTAGAATTATTGATAGAAAATTAAATTCTTTTAAACAATTTTATTAGAGTTTTTATAAATAATTAAATTCATTTAAAGAATTTCTTTTTTTTAAACTACATAGTTTTTTGCATAATTTTAATTGAAAATTTAGAAAATAATTGAATTAAACAAAGAATTTTTATCAATTTCTGAAAATAATCGTGTCTATTAATAATTATTATTAAATATTTGATTATTGAAGTTAACTAAAAGTTTACTAAAATTGTATATTAAAAATAATTGAATTCCCGAGAAGAATTTATTTATTTATAAAAATAATTTAATTCTTGCGATGAATTGTATTACTTAAAAAAATAATTGAAATTGTTTCAACGGATTTATTAAAATTTTTTAAAGTAATTCAATTCTTTCGTGAAATTATATTCAAAATTTTTAAAAAATTGAATTTTTTCGATAAATATTAAAAATTAAAATAAAATTGAATTCTTTCATGAAATTTTATTAAAATTGTATTTATTGAAGTAAATCGAATGTTTGCAAGGAATTCTACTGTATTTATAAAAATAATTGAATTCTTTAAAAAATGTTATAACGAATAAAGAAAAAAAATTAAATTTTATTGATAATAATTGAATTTATTTGTGAAATTGTATTTTTAAAAAATTAAAGAAAATTGAATTGTTTTGAAGAATCTACTGAAATTTTAGAAAATAATTGAATTTTTGCAAAAAGTTTTACTATTTAGAAAAATAATTGAATTTTTGCGAAAAGTTTTACTATTTATAAAAAATAATTGAATTTTTGAAAAAAGTTTTACTAGGGGAATGTAGTCAAGGTTGGCCTACTGTCTAGGTAGGCCACTCGCGTTTTTTTGTCAAGTTCACTAGCGCCACCTACGCGCATTTTTGTCGAAGCTTGTCTTAGTGAAACCTAACTTTTTGTTCAATTACATTTTCGGAAAATCGAAAATTGTGTTTTCTGTGACGTCGGTACAAAAAAAGCTCAAAAAAAGTTTTGTGCATAATGTGAAAAACCATTAATAAAAGATAAAAAACAAATTGAATCGTCAAGGCAAGTATGCAGAAAATTTGTGGGACTCATGGTTGAAAGGAAAACAAAGTAAAAAATCGAATCCCGAAACGTATTTCTTTATGGTTACAACAATTCGGTAATGTTACTTACTGTCAAGGTCGGCCACTATGTGTTTAAAATGCGCAAAGTTGAGGACGAGCTACTTCATTTGCAAAAACTGCAATTCTGTATAACTCATAATATAATTGATCATCTTATTAATATTTTTATTTAATTTTATTAATATTTTAGTGCAAAAATTTTTTTTATTTATATTTATTTTTTTATATTGTTTATTGTTATTATTTTGTTATTTCATTAAGTTACAAACTGTAAACAATAAAGAATCAATTTTCCGTAACTCTAAACATGTCATTTTATTTTTTAACGATTAATGCCCTTTGAATTTTAAACATGGCCGACCTTGACTGTAATGGCCAACCTGGACTACAAATTTTTTTTTTTTTAAATCTTTATAACTTTTTCATTTTTAAACCTGTCAATTTACTTTGTACAGAAAAAATGTTCCTATTAAACAGGACTTTCCAACCATATACTTCAATTGTCCAAATTCATTTTTAAAAAAAAGTTATAAACAAAAGTCAAAAAGGTGGCCGACCTAGACTATGTTCCCCTATTTATAAAAATACTTGAATTCTTGAGATGAATTTCACTACATAAAAAAATTATTAAAATTGTTTCAACAGATTTATTAAAATTTTTAATTAAATAATTGAATTTATTCGTGAAATTGTATTTCAAAAAAAAATTAAAGAAAATTGAACTGTTTCGAAGAATCTACTAAAATTTTAGAAAATAATTGAATTTTTGTAAAAACTTTACTATTTAAAAAAAATAATTAAATTGTTTCAATGGATTCATTAAAATTTTAGAAAATAATTGAATTTATTCGTGAAATTGTATTTAAAAAAAAATGAATTGTTTCGAAGGATCTAGGTACTAAAATTTTAGAAAATAATTAAATTTTTGCAAAAGTTTTACTATTTATAAAAACAATTGAATTCTTACGAAGAATTATATTTAAATATTTGAAAATATACACAATAATAATAATTAATTATTCTACTTAATAATGGAATTTTTTAAATTTTGATAATAATAATAATAATAATAATAATAATAATAATAATAATAATAATAATTTACATTAATAATCATTGTAAGTTAATTTTTTTCTTTCTTAATTTTTTTGGTAATTTTTCTTTTTAAATGTGTTTGAATTTTAAAATTAGTAAAATTCTAATTTGTTAATTCGACAATTTTTCAAGTAATTAAAAAATAAAATAAAGTAATAAAATTGAAGTTTGTAATTTAATTTGTAAAGTTAATTCAAAATTCTAAAAACATAAATTTTCTCTGCAGTGTATATAGTATTACGATACTTTTTTAAAAGAATAAAGAGAATATAATATTATTTTCTCATGAATCGAGAAATAATAGTTTTTGATTGGATGCAAAAAAAAAAGTTGTATGGCGCTTAAAGATTTAGTTCATTCAACCGAGTAATTTAATTTTTATCAATAAACTCTCGAGTTATTATATTTATTTAGTAAAATGTTTTTCAAATGCTTCTTCTCTAAAGAAACAACTGTTTCGAATAAACAGTTAATTTAACTGATTGCAAGAAACTTTCTTAACCGAGAGTATATTTATATATAGATACTTCAATAAAAAGATTCATTTAAGAGATATACAGTTTCTGTGAAAATAATGTTTGAAACTTGTGTAGTTTCATAATCTCTTATTTAGTAAAAGGTAGATCAAAAAAATTTGCCAAAAGAAATGTATAAAAATAATTAACACACAAAAGAGGCACAAAAGATATTATATGTAACTTTTGTCTATATAGAGCCAAAAATTTCAAGGGTAAAATGTATAATTACAAAGAGAAAAAAAACAGATATGAACTAGTTTTCCTCGACTCCTTGTGTTTTGTTTTTTTTTTTTTTTTGTAATTAAAAGTGGAATACGTACTTTCTTTTGTTTTCAGGCAAAATGGAAACATAATATAATTGAACAAAAGTGAAGTTGTTTAGATAAATTTTATTTCTTAATTTTGTTAATTTTGGCAGGAAATTACGGATTATAGAGGCTATTTTTTTTGTAGTTTTTATTTTTTTCCAGACTTTTTATATGCTCTTTGTTTAATTACTCGGGAAAAAATCGTTTATTTTCTAAATTATAGTAAATTTTTTTTCTCATTGAGACTTTTATTAGTATTAAATAAGAAAAAATTTTTTTTTTTTAAAAAAAAGTATAAAATGTCTGGAATTTTTCTACAATTCTCCGGCAATTTTTACAGTTTTCAGAGTAAATTTTATTATTCTCGAATTGTAAACTCTAAATTTAGATTTTTTGATAACTTTTTAATACTTTCTTAATTGGGGCATTCCAGGAGAAATTTTCATTGAAAATTTATTTTTGGTTTGAACAATTTTTTTCGAATTGTATACAAAAAATATAAAAACAACTATTTTTTATTTTTATATTGAATGAAAATTGTGAAAACTGTGACATTTTTAAATTCAACTTCTTCAGAAGCCGAAATTTGGGGCATTCCAGGAGAAATTTTCATTAAAATTTTTTTTTTTGGTTGGAACAATTTTTTTCGAATTACATACGAAAAATAAAAAAAAAAAAAACCCTATTCGATTTTTATTAAAGTTGTTACGTTTTCAGATTATATTATATTTATATTTCTATATTATATTTATGATAATTACAAAAACATTAAATTTTCAAATATGTTCGAACTAATTTTAAAAAAGAAAAAAAAATTCTCTTTTTTTGTAGAAATAATCTTATCACTTTTTGTTAGAATTTTTTTTCCGCTCCGGTGTTTTTTTTTTAATAGCCGTTAAATGTCGTAGTGGAGAAAAAAATATGATAGTTAATAAATTTTAAAAAAAGCAACTAAACGATTATTTTTTGCTTGTAATAAAAAAAATGGGTGGCCTCAGAATAATTATGCACGCTACTGTCTAACAAAACAGATATACATATATACACATGTGTGCAAAGAATATAAACCCGAATTGCAATTTAGTTATTCTATAGAATGCCTACGTCTATAAAATGCCGAACTACTTTAGGCAATGCATATGAAATATTGAGTTTTTGGCAGATCATTATGCACTTTGTGTGTATATACACAGCCTACAATGGTATACACATGTGTAAATATCACCTAACAGTCGGAACAATAGTAATATTTCTTTATCGAGTTTCAATAAAGCAATACATTCGAATTTTTTTTTCCCTCTTTTTTTTCTAAAAGAAACTTTTTTAAATATTTATAATAAACGTGGAAAATCTATTTTTTTCCACTGGATGACACCTTTTCTGTTTCGCGATTGTAAATGTTGGACGAGTTTATTAACAGAGAAAAGCAGCTTCTTATAATAATTTTCCGTAAATAAAGTTCTTAAAATATGAGAAATATTTTTACAAAGGGTCATTTCGGGTAAATTACCACGAATTTTAGGAAAATTTCAAAAAGTTGGCTTGGAAAAAAAGATGCGACGGATGGAGGTGTTAAGGGAGATTTTATTTTTTATTTAACAATAAAAGTCTTAAAAGAGGAAAAAATTTAATATAATTTAGAAAATAAACGATTTTTACGTAAGTAATAAAAAGAACTGTATATATGGGTCATTTCAGGTGGAATTTTCATTAAAAATTTCTTTTGTCTGAAAAGAATTTTTTCGAATTGTTTATAAAGAATAAGAAAATACTTAATTTTTCAGTTTCTTATTGAATGAAAATTGTGAAAGTTGAGATTTTTTAAATTAAACTTCTTCCGAAGCCGAGGATTTTTAAAAGACGTTTTTTTCCAATACTAATAAGAGATAAAAAATTTACTACATGAAATTTGTTCATTTTTTCTCAAAGTGTTTAGATATTCAATAAAAAATTACGTATCTGCAACGAAAGTAACTAAAAAATTGAAATTAAATTCGAAAATGTGACTTTTCTCAAAACGAAGTGATCGATTATGAAAAATTTTTTTTCTTTCATTAAATCACTAATATTTTAGGAATTTTGTTCCCTTTAGGCGAAAGTGGTGTTTTTTTGGTGTTAAAATGTATTTTGCAATTTTTTACTTGTGCTTATAGAGTTTTAATTTATAAATACATCCTTTTTTATCATGACATTCATATTCATTTCTTTTGCTTTATTTTTAGAAATATAGAATATAAACCATTGCTACCAATTTTTTTTTTTTTTTTGGAGAAAAGTCACGTTTTAGAATTAATTTCAATCTCATGTTGTCAATTTTTTTTTATCTCCTATTAGTGTTATTAGAGAAAAACGTGTTTCAAAAATCGTCGGCTTCTGAAGAAGTTGAATTTACAAAAATACTCGACATTCACAATTTTTATCTAATAATAAAATAAAAAAACCTGTTTTTTGATATTTTTATATAATTCTATTTATTTCGTTTTATTTTTGCTTTATTTTTTAGGAATACATTATGGGAAATAATTATTAAATTATTAATTAAATCTCATTAAATAATTAATGAGAATAATTAAATTCTCGCGAAAAATGTTATTATTTATGAAAATAATTGAATTCTTAAGAAGAATTGTATTGAAAATAATTGAATTGTATAGGAAAATTTTATTAAAATTGCAATTTTATTAACTAAATTTTGTAAAGAATTTTGTCAAAATTTTTTTAAATAATAGAATTTTTAAAAGAATTTTATTTACCTAAATTTTTCGAAATAATTGAATTGGTGCGAAGAAATTTATAAGAAAATTGATAAGTAATTGAATTCCTGGGAAATATTTATTAAAATTTGGTTTAAATACTTGAATTTTTTTGGAAAATTTTATTAAAATAGTAGATATTTAAAATAATTGAAATGAGGAAATGTTTTGATAATAATTGAAATTTTGAAGAAGAATTTTATTATTTTTAAAGATAATTAAATTATTTAAAAACAATTTTAGATAAGAATTAAGTTGTTTAAAAAATTTTAATAAAACATTCTTTAGAAGATTTCAATTATTTTTATATACAGTCAAATTCATCGCAGGAATTCAATTATTTTCAAAACAATTTTAATAAAATTTTACGAAAAGATTCAATTATTTTAGAAATTTTTAAATAAAATTCTTGTTAATAATTAAATTATTTTTCAATAATTTTAATAACATTCTTTGGATGAATTCGATTCTCTTTATAAATCATATTTTTTGCGAGAATTCTATATTATTTTCAATACAATTTTAATTAAATTTTCTCAAAAGAATTCAATAATTATTTGAAAAAAAATTTTGATAAAATTCATCAAATGACTTTAATTATTTTCAAATTTTTTGATAAAAACTTTGCAAAAATTTAGTAATTTTCAGTGCATTAATTTTTAAAATTCAAAACGTCATTGAAAAAGAAAATTTATCAAAAAAGTTGAGAAGCAAACAATAAAAACTAACTTCAAACTGCGAACAGATTCAAACACAACAATAATAATTTATTTTTTTAATATTTTTTGTGAAATTTAATTTCATTTATTATATTTTAGAAAAAATTATAATCAAAATCTGAAGAAATTTTTTTGATTAGTTTAAAGATTTCTGAAGATAAATAAGAGAAGTTTGAAAATTTGTCGTTTTAATCATCTCACTGTAAAAAAAAAAGGTTCTAAATTAGAGCTGATTTCGGTATTAAAATTAAAATAAATTACGATTTGGTATCAAAATTGGTACTAAATTCGTACTTTTCTTCCTGTCAGCACTGTAAATAATTTATAAGTATAATAATTTTATGATAGTTCTTCAAGAATTAAGTTAATTAAAATGAAATTACTGTCAGAATTAGAAAAAGTTGAAGGTTTTGTATTAGCATTCTTGGCAATTTCATAGTTAATAAGGCAAACAAAAAGGACACAAAAAATTCAGAAATTTTCTTATGAATTCTGAAAATTTAATTTTTTCCAGTACTTTTAATAGAAATCCCTGACTACTTTTCCCTGAATTCCCTGACCTGTGGCAACCATGAATACAAATAATAAAAAAATAATAAAAAATAATTATAATAATAATACAAATAATTAAAATAACATTTTTAGTAGTTAATTTTAATATGTAAAAAATTGTAGTTACTACTGCATTTTAGTAAATTTAGTTAATGGCATCTTCTGAAACTACAAGAAATAGTAAAAAAAAAGGAGTAAAATTTACCAGGTTTTTCTTTTGTGTCTAAGTCTATATACGTATACTGTGAAAGGATGACAATTAATCTCGATATAATATAAATTCCAAAGGACAATCATGACCGTAAATGAAGTGGACCAAAGCAACATTAAACGTTTAGTACGTCTCCTCAATTTGAAAGCAGATCATAAAGGATCCTTAACCAAGAAAGCTCTCGCTTCTAACTGAAATTCCTACCACACCTCATTCCCACAATCATTAGCATGCTTTCCTAGATACTATTAGAAGGTCATTATTAGTCGTTGAGAGCTAATCGAAAATTCCAGTCTTCGAAGAAGCAACTTGAGATTTCAGAGAGATCATATCCTGTATGTTGAAGGGCCAAGAAACAGGAGGAAATAAATTGAACTTCCCTTTTCGTCGCTGGGAGAGAGTGAGTGAGAGAGAGAGAGGGAGAGAAGTAGAGAAAATTGAGTAAATGACGATTATAATTGAAGTAATAGACGGAATGGGTGAATATGCTAAAGGTGGTTGAAAGAGAAGGGGTGTTAGGTAAGGCGGTTTGAAACCATGACGCAAGTCCTGTTAGCAGGAAATGGGGGAGTTAGGGGGCGAGAGGGGGGGGTGGTTGGTTGGTAGATTCGTTGGTTGGTAGTCTGTAGTCATGTCGAGTGTAGCCAAGCAACGCGCAATGACCACAGTCTCTAGCGATACGGTATCAAGCTCACACAGGTTGTCCTTCCCTCCTTCCTGACCCATCACACTATTTTTCCCCTTTTCAAAGTCTTTGCCGAAGAAATGAACGACTATTCCCCCCCGAAATATGGGGTGAACATCATATCGCAGTGTCAGAAAATAAACAAGAAAATCGAATCGAATCATGATTTCACTGCACCACGCTGCTGAATACTGTGACACGTGAATTTCACAGTGACAATTTTTTAAAGAGTGTGGAATTTTTTTTGTGGGATGCCATTAAATAAGTGTTGATGTTCAATTTTTTTTTTTTCGTTAATACGGAGAAAATCGTTGTTGACAGGTAAGTTTATTTTTATTTTTCAATTTCGTTTTAGTTTTGTAAGGAAAATTTATTTTCTTGTTTGGTGTAAACCTCTGATAGTGGGACACTAGTGGGTCAAACTAATCGAGATGCAAGTGTATTTCAAAATAGTGCTAAATTGAATACTATTCAACAAAAAAAAAATTCTCTGTCAAAGAAAGTAAAACAAGTTCTAAACAATAAAAATTTACTTCTGAACAAAAAAAAAA
Source organism: Leptopilina syphax (assembly GCA_032872505.1). NCBI lineage: Eukaryota > Metazoa > Arthropoda > Insecta > Hymenoptera > Figitidae > Leptopilina > Leptopilina syphax. Next base: position 11,604,581 of record CM065470.1, read on the forward strand.
AATTACTGAACCAAAAAAATTAAATCCTAATAAAAAAATTTACACTACTAAACAAAAAAGTTACAAAATAATTATCATCTATTCAAAAAGCTACACTATTAAACAAAAAATTGACTTATAAACAAAAAAATTTCATTACTAAGTAATAAAAACCAAGTTCTAAACAAAAATCCTAATAAAAAATTTACACTACTAAACAAAAAAGTTACAAAATAATTAACTGTTATTTAAAAAGCTACACTACTAAACAAAAAATTGACTTATAAACAAAAAAATTTCACTACTGAATAATAAAAACCAACTTCTAGACAAAACTTTCCTCTTATGAACCAAACAAATTATTTGCTATACAAAAATTTATACTACTAAACAAAAAATTTCAGTATTAAACAATAAAAATCAACTTTTGTGTATCTAACAGTAATACTAACGAGCCAAAACAATTAGCTTCTAATTAAAAATTACACTACTGAACAAAAAATTAACTGATGATCAAAAAATTTCACTACTAAACAAAAAAGTAACTTATAACCAAAAAAATTTACTATATTAAACAATAAATACCTATTTTTAAAGGAAACTTTACACTAATGAACAAAAACAATTAGGTTCAATGAAAAATTTGTTCACTACTAATTACTAAACAAAGAATTAATTTATAAACAAAAAATTTTACTATATTAAACAACAAAAACCAATTTTTAAACAAAAATTGACACTTATGAACAAAAACAATTATTTTCTGATCAAAAATTTACATTTCTAAGCAAAAACTTACACTACTAAACAAAAAATTAAGTAATAAACAAAAAATTTCACTATTAAACAAAGAAAACTAACTTTTAAACAAAAATTTACACTAGTAAATAGTATATAAAAATATACTAAATAAAAAGTATAGTAAATGAATAGTATAGTTAATAAATAGTATTGTAAATAAATAGTATAGTTAATAAATAGTAATGTAAATAAATAGTATAGTAAATAAATAAATAGTAAATAAAATTAAATACTAAACAAAAATTTACTCCTAAATAAAAATTTAAACTACTGAAAAAATGTTCTTTTGAACAAAAAATATATACACTACTGAACCAAAAAAATGCCTGCTATTAACAAATTTACACTACTAAAAAAAAATTTCACTATTAAACAAAACGTTAAATTTTAATCAATAATTTACACTACTAAGTAAAAATGTAAATTCTATTCAAAAATATACTTGTGAATAAAAATTTACACTACTTAACAAAAAATTAACTGACAAATAAAAAATTTCACTATTAAAGAAAAAAAACTAACTTTTAAACAAAAATTTACACTTGTAAACAGTTAATAGTAAATAAATAGTATAGTAAATGAATAGTATAGAAAATAAATAGTATTGTAAATAAATAGTATTGTAAATAAATAATATAGTAAATAAATAGTAAACAAAATTAAATACTAAACAAAAATTTACTCCTAAATAAAAATTTAAACAAGTGAAAAAATATTCTTTTGACCAAAAAAGATACACAACTGAACGAAAAAAATTGTCTGCTATTAACAAATTTACACTACTAAACAAAAAATTTCACTATTAAACAAAACATTTCACTTTAATCAATATTTTACACTACTAAATAAAAAAGTAAATTCTAATAAAAAATATACTTGTGAATACAAATTGTCACTACTAAAAAATTTATTTCTGAACAAAAATTAACACTACTGAATTAAAAGAAAATCATCAAAAAAAAAATGTTACACACTACTAAACTGAAAAATTATCTTCTAATTAATAATCTAATTAAAACACTATTAAACAAAAGTTTGTCACTACTAATAAAAAAAATTCACACAAAAATTTAAACTACTAAACAAAAAATTGATTTCTAATTCTAAAAAAGTGAAACTACTAAACAAAAAATCGATTTATAACTAAAAAAGTAAAACCACTAAATAAAAAATACAATACTAAAGTCGTGACTAAAAGAATTAGGAGAATATATTACTAAAATAAAACAGCAATAAAAATAAGTAAATTTTTAATACTATGAAAATTGACGTAACTAGAAAAAATACGACTACAGAATATAAATTTTTGTACTGCAAAAAGTGTATAAAGTTCAAATAGTACCTACAGGAAGAAAAGAAATATATTTCTCACAGAGTTCACTAACTTATTTATTTGTATCAAATAAATTTAGTTTAACATTTAGATAAAAAATTTATCGCAGCCAAAAAGCATTTTATTTGTGTCAAATAAATTCTTTACTTGCAACAAATAAATAGGTTAGTGGTCAGCAAAACAAATATATACTTTTATTTAACTCAAATTTTATTTGATTCTAATAAAACATTTGCCTGTTTGTGAATTATTCAACCAGTTCAGTAAAGAAATATTTTTTTTTTTATCAAGTAAATTTTTATTTAAATCAAATTTTTATTTCTATACCAAATAACATTGTATCAAATTTTTATTTGGGACAAATATTTATTAGTATCAAATTTTTATTTGTATCAAGTATTTATTTGTATCAAGTGTTTATTAGCATCAAGTTTTTATTTGTATCGAGTAGGTATTTATTTGTACCAAGTATTTATTTGCATCAAGTTTTTATTTGTACCAAATATTTGTTTCTATCATTTTTTTTTATTTGTATACCAAAAGTTTATTTACATCATTTTTTTATTTGTACCAAACATTTATTTGTAATAAATCTTTAATATTTATTCTATTTAGTGTAAATAATGATTTTCAATTTGATACAAAGAAGAATATTTTTATTATTGATTCGAATAGAATTTATTTATGATTTAAATAAAAATTCTTTGTCTTAGGTGAATATTCACTCGATAATTCTCAAGTAATCAATTACTTGATTGTAACAAACTTTTTGCTCGTTAGAACTGAAAAAAGAAAATTAGCGAATGAAGTGAATTTTTCATTAATGGTTTTTATTTTCATATCCGTTTTCTTTTTTTTCCGTTCAGTGCAATTTGTTCGCAAAGACTTGAAAAAGTTATTTTATTGATATAAAATATGTATGTTGTTGTACTTCGGTAATAAAACAAGTATTGATTTCATGAATCCTTATCAAATATGATTTTTTACTTATTTTACAAAAAAAATATTCATTTTTGTTTATTTCAAAATGTAGTTTGCGTTTTTTATGCGAATGTAATAAATGGTAAAAAATTATAATTAAATTATAGATTATAGATTATAGATTATAGATTTAAAAAAAAATATTTTTCATTCAGAGCCTACCAAACTTTTTCAATTGGTTCAAATTAATTTTATTTGATTCCAAAAAATTTTTTTTGGTTCAGAAAAGTTTTATTTGGTTCCAAGGAATTTTATTTAATTTCAAGGAATTCTATTCGATTCTAACGAATTTTATTTGGGCCAAATTTGTTTTATTTGATTCTAGTGAATTTTATTTGGTTCAAATTGATTTTTTTTTGGTACCAAGAAATTTAATTTGGTTCAAATTAGTTTTATTTGGTTCCAATGAATTTTATTTAACTCCAAGGAATTCTATTCGATTTTTATGGATTTTATTTGGTTCAAATTAATTTCTTTTAATTCCAATGAATTGAATTTGATTTCAAGGAATTCTATTTAATTTCAAGGAATTTTATTCGAATCCAACGAATTTTATTTGGACCAAATTGATTTTATTTGGTTCTAGTGAATTTTATTTGGTTCGAATTGATTTTTTTTTGTTTCAAAACCAAATTTATTTGGTTCCAATGTTATTTGTAAAAATAAAATTTTATTTTTATCGAATAAAATTTATATTTAAAACAAAAAATAATTTAGTAGACTCTGAGTCAAATATACCTTTAATTAACTAAAATTAATAATATTTAATTTAAATAAAATATTTCTTTGGAAATAATTAAACATTATAATAATCAAAGAGTAACTCATTTTAATATAAAACTTCATTGTGAAATTATCCCTTTAGTTACAATTGTACATTCACATTATAAACAAAACAACTTATTTCGACATTTGAAAATGGGTTTTTTGTCGGTCAAAAAAAAAAAAAAAAAAAAAAGAATCTCTGTTTTTACGTAAACAAAAGACAGATTTTATGCAAATGAACGATCAACAGCAATATATGTTGCTGAATACGTTAAAATACTGAAAAATAGTTGACGGAAAAGAGCGAATGGCATAAAGAGAAGAAAAAAAAATGAGAGTTTCAGGAAGCATGGTATTCTTGCATCCATTATACGCCAGAAGGAGAGAGAGAGAAAGAGAGATTGATAAAAAATCTAATTGGAACAGATAAATATGTATGAGAAACACAATTTCGTCTGCGGAAAATCATAAGGAGTGCAATAGCTGGAAAAGCAGTATCGATTTCCTATTGAACATTTTTTTTTTTTTTTTTTTTTTTTCTAGGGAAATTTGTCAAAACCTAGAAATTTTCTTTTTTTTACTTCTTCTCTTTTTTTGTATTTATAGTTTCTTTTTGATATCCAAACATCTCCTGTATCAGTGTTTACATTCATCAAGGCTTTCAGTGTTGGCCAATATTTTCGTAAAATAAATCCTCGTTATAAAAATCTTCTCGCCTTTCCATATCGTGTTTCTAATGCTCAATTTCTATACAAACTTGAAAATCTCTTTTCCTTTTGAAATAAATATTTTTAATTTGAAAAATAATTCTCCTACTTTGCAAAACAATTTTTTACATTGCAAAAAAATTTTTTCATTAGAATAGAATATTTTTACTTTTGAAAATAATTTTCTCCTTTCAAAAAAAAAATATTTTTACTTTGCAAACAAAATTTTTTCTTTCATAAAGAATATTTTTATTTTTGAATATACTTTTTTCCTTTCGGGAAAAATATTTTTACTTCTGAAACTAATTTCGCAAAAACAATTTTTTTTTTGTTTTTGTTTTACAATTTGGAAATCATGAATAAAAATTTAAATTCAACCGCTTTTGGAAAGATTATTGAACAAGAAGGAGAAAAAGGGGAAAATACCTTTTGATGGTACGAGATCGCATCGTTGAGATTGTTAAACGATAAGCAGACATAAACAATATTTTACAAGCGAAATTTATCCGTTACGATAAAAAACAATGCATTTAAATGATAGTGGACGCACGAAAAAGAATTGGAGAGCAAATGTAAAAGAAAAAAAAAAAAAAAAAAAAAAAAAGATGGTAAAAAATATGAGACACTTTAAAGTCCAGGGTATATACGTACAAGTTCGCGATACTACGTGTACCAACCGCAACTAATCGGGGTAAACTACTTTTTTTTTCATTTATTAATAAAATAGAGACCAAGGCCAAGACGCAAACGGTCGAATCATTTCAACGTCATTTACACTGCTCTATTGTGATTGTGACTTGCAAATTCGGTAAATTTACTTTTATTTTCATTTAAAACACTCCAATGCTCACCCCCTTATTGTCATTATAAAATTCACTCGATTAGATGTTTCTTCGAGTTGATCGAAATATCTCGTGAATAGAGTAGGTACACTTTTGTTTAACGCTAATTATTTTTTTTTTTATTTAAATAAAAAATTAAATACTCGAATTATTGTCTCAAAGACAAGTTATATTTAATGTAGAAAAATTTTTTTTTTTAATTTTTTTTCTTACTAATTTTTTTATTTAATTTTTATTTTAATTTAATTTTAATTTTAATTTTAATTTCATTTCAATTTCATTTCAATTTCATTTCGAATTTTCAATTTTAATTTACAATTTGGTTAATTCATTATTTCATAAATTATTCAATTTAATTTGATTTAAAAAAACAAAACAAAAAAGAAATTAAAAAAAAATTTATGACAAGTGTAAATGGGTCATTTCAGGAGAAATTTTTATTAAAATTTTTTTTTGTTTAGAACAAATTTTTTCGAATTATTTGTGAAAAATAAGAAAACAGGTATTTTTTTAGTTTCTTATTAAATGAAAATTGTGGAAGTTGTGATTTTTTTTAAATTCAATTTCTAAAGAAACCGAAAAATTTAGAAACAGGTTTTTTTTTTAAATAAAAAATTTACTACACGAAATTTAGTCGTTTTTTTTCTCAAAGTTTTGAGTTCTTTAATAAAAAATTACGTATCTAGAATGAAAGTATAAAAAAAAGTGAAATTAATTCGAAAATGTGACTTTTCTTTCTCAAAACCAAAGTGATTGATTTTCGAAATTTTCTTTTTTTTTGACTGATAATTAATTTAGAAATTCTTTTACCGTTTTAGGGAATTCTTCGACTGAAGGGAAAAAATTTCTTAAATTTAGTAACTTTAAAAAAAAATTCGAACATTTTGCTTTTGAGAAAAGTCAGATTTTCGAATAAATTTCGGTATTTTTCGTTGTATTTACGTATTTTTTTTATTGAATTTTTAAAAATTTTGAGAAAAAACGATTAAATTTCTGTAGAAGATTTTTTTTATCTCCTAGAAGTATTAAAAACGTGTTTCAAAAATCTTCGGCTCCTGAAGAAGTTGAATTTAAAAAAATCCCAACTTTTACAATTTTCATCGAATAAAAAAATAAAAAAATACGTGTTTTCTTATTTTTTACACACAATTCTAAAAAAATTTGCTCAAAAAAAAAATTTTCCAATGAAAATTTCACCCTAAATAAAATATTGACATAAAGAAATGACATAAATTGACCCAAAGAACCCAATTTTTCTGCGGATATCAAATTGATACATTTTTTGTCTCAATTCGGTATCCGCAGAAAAATTCTGAAAAAAAATAATAAATTTATAAAAAATCAAAGAGAGAAATTTTTAAAAAGGAAAAAAAGTGAAGAAACACAGCGATAAGCGGAAATTCGTAAATACGAATATTGGAAGCGGTGCAAAAAGATAATTAGCATTGTAGAATTGAACGCGAAACAAGATTATGTTGCAATAAACAGAACATAACTACCAAACAAATATAATGTTAAGTGAATTTCGACCTGGGGTTTGAAAATGTAGTTGTGCAGAGAAATACAACTTTTCTCATTATCCAAGAGTCTGTTGCACTCGAGAGAAAAAAAGAAACAATTACTTTGAATGTCATGCGTGCTATTGAAGCGAAGTAAAATGTAACAAGTTTCAAATCGATTTATACGTGTATACATATGTATATATATATACAGTATATTTATTCCCATCACAAAATGTACAGCTGCGTGTCCAGTTTCTGTGAATTCAAAAACAAGAGAAGAAAATTAAGAAAATTTTTTCAAAAATATATTTTGAAAAATAAATTTTCATTTCCACCAATAAAAATAAATTTTTTTTCTAAATTTCTATCATTTTTTTTTCGGTTGAACAATTTTTTGCAAATAAAAAAGTAAAATATTTATTTTTACATTTTTTTTAAAACTTAACAATAAAAATATTTATTTTTGTTTTAATATTTAGAAATAAAATATTTACTTAGAATTTTTGAAATTGTAAATTTAAAATTGTAAACCTATTTGAAATTTAAAGAATGTCGAATAAAATTCTACGTATGTCTAACTTCTTTAATAAATCAACTTTATAAAATGGGGAAATAGTAAAAATTTTATTTTATTTAAATTTAGTCGAAAAGTCAGAGTCGCTAATTTAAATCAATGTTCAACTGTGCGGTGAACGTTTGGTGCATAATTTGACAGAAAATACGAAAATTGAGAAAAGTTTGTTGTAAATTAAAAGTTTTCCGAAAACTTTTCCTAACAGTTGAGTGCGCTTGTTTCTAAATAAATTAAATGGGTCGAATTTAAAAATTAAAGAGCGCATCAATTTTTAAATAATTGGAGAAACAAAGTAAAGTGGAAAAGAGATGAAATAAAACAACCAAAAATAGAAGAAAACAACCAAAAATAGAAGAAAACAACCAAAAATAGAAGAAAACAAACAAAAATAGAAAAATACAAATAAAAATAGAAGAAAAAAATCAAATAGAAAAAAGTAAAAAAAAATAAAAGAAAGAAAACAAAATAGAAAAAAGCAAACAAAAATAGAAGATAACAACAAAAAATAGAAGAAAACAAAGAAAAATATAAGAAAAAAATCAAATAGAAAAAACAAACAAAAATAGAAGAAAGAAAACAAAATAAAATGGAGAAAACGAACTAAAATGGAATATGAAACAAAAATAAAAACCCCCATCAAAAATGTAAATTAGAAAAGAAAAATTCTCCAACTAACAAGCACTTTAAGATTTTATAAACAAAACACAAATATTTAAATGTAAAACACGAACTAAAATCTGCTTAGGGAAACTTAAAGTTATTGAAGATATCTACTTTGGAGAAGCGTTTTGATGTTATAAGTTATTCGAGGCAAAATGCTAAGTAGCTTATAATAATTTGCCTCCAAAAAGAAGAAGAAGAAAAAAAATTAATAAAGTGATTTTATATTGTATATTGTTGAAAGTAAAATTAAATTTAATTCCTTTATTTATTGCATTAAAAAAAACGTTTCCTTTAACAAAGAAGGAAACACATTTTTTTTCTTTTCTTTTTTTTTGCAGAAAAACGAAATAAAAAATTTTTTCCATTTCGTTAGAATATTTCATTAGACGTTGATTTGAATGCAAGTGAGTGTGAATTGCGCACAAAGAAGCAAGGCTATTAAACTTGGAGAGCAAGTAGCAACAGCACGCAGTGGACAACAATAATTAAATAAATTACATTTGACGTGACACTTAATTAGCTTTAATGAAGTATCGAATTGGACAAAAGAAAATGACCATCGCGAGGGAAAAGTGGAAAGAAATTCGGTTCACATTTCTTTCACACGACTTTTTACTCTTTAGATTTTTCTGAAACATTTCCTTTCAAATTGTTTCTCTTTTGTTTTGACAAATTTTTCTCAGACAAAAAAAATTCAAATTATTTTAAAATATTTAAATAAAAAAAAAAGTCAAAATTCTTTTTGAAAATTAGAAAAGAGGTTGAAAATTTTATCTTGAAATCAGAGAAAAATAAAATAGAAACTAAAATAGAAAATTAAATAGAAAATAAAATAAAAATAAAAATAAAAATAAAATAAAAATAGAGTCATTATAATAAATATATATTTATTAAAAATAAAAAATACGTTCACCACCAAAAATTTATGAAAAAAATATTTTAATTGAAAGAAGTTAGATAAAAATATTTTTTTTTGTGTCAAAATCATTGTAATATTTTCTCATTGAAAGAAATAAGTTGAAAATTTTTTTTTCCTAGCAAATTTGTCATTGTAATAAATATATTTTCATTAAAAATAAAAAATTTCGTTTACACTAAAAAAATTATTTACTGATTGAAACAAAGAAATTAGTGGGAAGAAAAAAAATAGACGAAAGGCATGCTGCGCAGTGTGAATGATTAAAAACAAAAAAATTTTGTAGAATATATCAGAAACATACCAGATTGATATAAGCAACATAATCTCTTTCACCTGAAAGCATTTGAAATTACTCTTCGCTTTTTGCCAATGAATAATAACAGCCTGTTTTCAAAGCCGATCGAAGAAATTAATATTCATGAGTGTTGTTCACCTGAATTCAAAAAATAAAATATCAACTACAAAATACATCATATATGAAATACAACAAAAACTCTATTGACGCATGCCATTGTTGTACGTGTTCGAGAAAATGTAATTTTTTAATTTTTTTGTTTACTCTATTTGAGGTGCGAGAAAAAAATATCGAAATAGAATTTTTCAATTTCTTTGTTCACGCGATAAAAAATAGAATTTTTTTTTTTTTAATTACCTGTCAATTCTGCCAATTCTGTGAATAGCCTCATCCAAAATCTTTTACACCTCTGCAGCGACACCTGAAAGGGAAAATTTTTTTGAAAATTAATAATAGGAATTTTTTAGGAACTATTTTTTTATTTATTCGGTTGTTTAAATAGATTTAATAAAACTCTTTAAAAAGAGGGGAATTTTATTCCCAATTAAATATTGAATCAAATAAAATTTAAGTTTAATAAAAGTATATTTGCCTCGGAAGCACTGAGCTCTTCATTTGTTTTAGATAACAAATTTATTTGGCGTGAATAAAAAGTTTTTTTTTTGCAAGCAAAAATATAAAGTTTTTATTCAAAATAAACGAAGCGTTTTTGTTTTATTTTATTTATTGAAGAAAAAAAGTTTTTGCGAAACTAAAAAATTTACTTTTACACAAAATGTTTTTTCAACGAAATTAACATTCTCTTTTTTTTATTTCATTTGAAGTATAAAAAAAATGTTTTTTTCGCGAAAATAATTTGGTTCAAATAAGAAGTTTTTTTTAACGAAAATAAATTTTTCCGTTTTTTATTTCAATATTAAATAAATTATTCATTTTAATTAATAAATAAAAATTAATTAAAAGGAAACTTGTTTGCAAAACGATAAAATTTATTTGTCAGAAATAAAAATTTTTTGAATTAAATTTTTCCTTTTATATTTTATTTAAATATATTATTCACGTAAATAAATAAATTAAAAGGAAAATTAAAGAAAAATTTTTCTCACGAATAAATATTGTTTTTAACTTACTTTAATTTATCTTAATTTCTTTTTATTTATTTTATAAAATATATTTTTTAGTAAATCTAATTTTTTCGTTTTGAATAAAGTAAAATTGATTTTCATCACAAATAAAATTTTTATTCAATTTAAATTTAAATGAAACATAAGTTAATTAAAAAAGACTCTTTGAGACAAATCTATATTTTTTCTGAATGCTTATAAATTATGCAAAAAGTTCACCAATATTTATAACTTCTGTACGAATAAATTTTTACTATTTATTGTCATTTCTTTTTTCAGATTCCAAAGATTATTCTCAGATTCTAATTTAAGGCTCTAAAGTTAATTTTTAAGAGTTACTTGGTAGACTAACGGATTTTTATATCCTGCATTTAATAGACTGTGATTCTCATATATTTAACAAAAAGACAATTGAAATTGTTTTAAAAAAACTCGTCGTAAATATTTATAATTACGAAAAGGAAAAAATTGCTAAAAAAAATTTGTAATTAAAGGAAATTAAAAAAATTACTATTAAAAAAAAAATAAAAAAAAACTATGAAATAAATATATTGAAAAAATATCTATTCGAATGATGAGATGATATTAAGAATTAATATTAAGAATCACTGGAGAATTACAAAAAAATAGAGAAATAATAAAAATAATTAAGATAATAAAAAATAATAAAAATAATAAAAATTAGAAAAATAATAAAATTTAGAAAAATAATAAAAAATTAAAATGGAAAAATTATTTTTCGCAAGTAAAATAAGCATAAGATGATAGAGCAGAAGGATTAAAATTAAAAGTTCAAGGATCCTAAGAAGCTGAGAAGAAGGAGGGAATGAAAATAGTGGAGATCAATGAAAACAAGAGGTTTTTTCGATTTTTAAAATGTCAATGAAGAGAATTGCAGTTCTAACGGCTGTACACTCTTCTCAATATTATTCGAATAATTCAAGTGGTTCCGGTTTGAGTTACATTCTTCAGGGTTATAACATGTCCTCCATTGGGAATGGAAGATCCAGCCGCTTTGAGCCCGATCTGCACGGAAACGTGAATATTCTTCTAGGAGGGTGAGTATTTTTCAATCCACTTGTTTTAATGAAGAGGAAAACAAATTGAATCGATCAATTTTCAAAAAACACTTCGCATAAAGGCGAATTTTCATAAAAAGGAATTTAAAAGAAAAAATAAAACTGAATTTCCTTCTTTTTCAAACTAAAATTTATTGCAGCCTCAATTTTAATACGAAAATAATTTTAATAAATTAAAACTAAATTTTACTTCAAACTAATTTTTGTTAATTTTTCAAAATAAAATTGAAACTGCAAAATTTTCAAATTTTTTTAATAAGAAAATAATTTTAATAAATAGAAAATAAAATTTATTTCAAACTAAAATTGTTACTTTTTCAAACTAAAATTCAAACTGATAAATTTTTAAAAATGCATTTTAATTAACTAATTTTAATAGAAAAATAATTTTAATAAAAAGAAATTAAATTTTGATTCAAGATAAATTTGTTTCTTTTTCTTCAAACTAAAATCGAGCTTAATTTTTAAAATACATTTAAATAGGTACGAAAATAATTTTAATAAACAAAAACTAAATTTTTGTTTAAATTAAATTGTTTACATTAAATTAAAAACATAAAATAAAAAAAATTATAGTGAAAAGGTCTAAAAAATCTAGAATTAAAAAATAAATAAAAAAGAAAACACTAAACGATCAAAAAAATGTAATAAAATCGAACATATAAATTTTCAAAATATTTATGAACAAAAAAAAATAATTTTAATAAAAAAAAGTCTAAAATTTTTTCTTTCAAAGTAAGAGATAAATTTTTAAAATGCATTTAAATACGAAAATAAATTTAAGAAGCGAAAAGTGAATTTATATTTAAATTAAATTTAAAAAATAAAACACAACAAATTATAATAAAAAGCGGTCTAAAAAAATCTAAAATTAAAAAATAAATAATAAAAAAAGAAAAAACTAACTTTAAAAACAAGAATTTTAATAAAAAGGAACTAAATTTTTTTTTCAAACTAAATTTGTTTCTTTTTGAAAAGAATAAAAAATTGAAAAGCCACAATTGAAGCTGATTAATTTTCAAATTAAATTTTAATACGAAAATAATTTTTATAAACAGAAACTAAATTTTATCTAAAACTAAACTCGTTACTTTTTTAAACTAAAATTGAAGCTGATAAACTTTCAAAATATATTGTAATACGAAAATAATTTTAATAAAAAGAAATTAAATTTTAGTTCAAAATAAATTTGTTCTTTTTCAAACTAAAATCGAGTTTAATTTTCAAAATACATTTAAATACGAAAATAATTTTAATAAACGAAAACTAAATTTTTATTAAATTATAATAAAAAAGGTCTAAGAAAATCTAAAATTAAAAAATAAATAATAAAAAAAGAAAAAACTAACTTTACAAATGAGAATTTTAATAAAAAGGAACTAAATTTTTTTTTCAAACTAAATTTGTTTCATTTTCAAAAGAATAAAAAATCGAAAAGCCGCGATTGTAGCTGATTAATTATCAAATTAAATATAAAATAAAAAAAAACAGACACTAAATTTTTATTTCGAATTGAAGTTGTTTCTTTTTCAAACTAAAATTAAAGATGATAAATTTTCAATTCAAATTTTTACACGAAAATAATTTTTATAAACAAAAACTAAATTTTATTTCAAACTAAAGTTATTCTCTTTCAAATTAAAATTTAGCAGATAAATTCTCAAAATACATTTTAATACGAAAATAATTGTAATAGGAAAAAATTTTGCTTCAAAGGAAATTTGTTTCTTTTTCAAACTCAAATTGAAGCTAATAATTTTTCGAAACACATTTTTACATTTTTTCTAAGAATATCAAATTGAGACAAAAAACGAATCAAAACAACATTTTGTTTCGTTTTTTGTCTCAATTTGATATTTTTAGGAAAAATGTGTTAATACGAAAATAATTTGAAAAAAAGAAACTAAATTTTGATTCAAATTAAAATCGAACAGATTTTTCCAAATATTTCTTCCCCAAAAAAAAATTTTTAATAAAACAAATCCAAAATTATTTTTTTCCAACTAAGCGATAAATTTTAAAAATACAATTTAATATTTAATATAATAAACATTTATTTAATACAAAATTTGAACTAAATTAAATTGAATAAAATTTTTCTTTTTCCACGTAGAAAAAAAGTATTTCTAAAAAGAAAAATACATGAAAAAGAAATTGAGTCAAATGAAAATGAAAGCGAAAAGAAAAATGGCATGCAAAGAGAAAAGAAAAAAAAGTAGTAGTAAAAATTTTATGTGCATTAAAAAATAATAACAAGAACAAGTTTTTGTTGTATTAAAAAAAAAGAGAGAGAGAGAGATGTGGTTTAAGAAATAACTTTTGTACAAATGAAGAAAGAGTTTCCTCCCCCTCATCTCCACCTCTTCTTCTCTCGATTTGTGATATAATCACTGCTGCGCGAAAAAAAAGGTGTATAAAACTTTCTTTTGAAAAAGGCGGACGCGTTGCAAGTGTGTACTTGTAAAATCTAGGGTCTCGACCTGATACTTTAGAACCGTGTGAGAATACCCCAAATCCCCTGTCTCTTGAATAGAGTCAAGGATTTTTTTACACTTCTCAAAAAAAAATTTTTTGTCTCTCTCTCTCTCTTCTTCTCGTGAGTTTGATTTTTTAAAATCTTTTTCATGTCATCCTTCTGATGAAAAATAATTATCGACGCCTTTTGAATGAGAGAAAAAAAAAGGAGGAAAACGACACCCCCCCACATCTTTAGGATTCAACTCCTTTTCTACATTGTTCAAAATCTGATTGTTCCTTAAAAAAAAAGAAATGAGCGGAAAGAATTAAAAAATTATTTTGAAATTTTTTTTTACTTTTAGAAATTGTTGAAAATTCTTTTTCTGTGTATATAATTAAATAATTAGAAAGTTGAGTTTTTGTTTTGAAAAAAGAGTTCGTACATGGAAATTAAAAAATTAATAAGTAAATTATTCAATATAATTATGTTTCTATTTTGTTTCAAAAAGTAAACAGTAAAAAAAGTAATATTTACTCTTTGTTAAAACAGTTTTTAATTATTTTGTAATAAAAAGACCTAAATACGCCTCAAATTAATTAATTATGTATATTAAATTATTAATTTAGTATATTGAACGACAGCTAGTTATTAAATAATATTAAAGTATTAAATCCTCGTATTAAGGCGTTTTTATTACAAAATAACTATTAAAAAAAAAATAATAAAAAATAGTAAAAAATATAAAATTTTTTTTTGAGAAATAAAATAAATCGATGAAAAAGATAATAAAAAATAAATAAAAGAAAAGAAAAATTTTAACAATAAATACAAAAATAATGTAATTAAAAATACAATAATTCTTCCTCTATATGGAAGCAAAATTATAATTCAACTGATTTTCACGCAGTTATTTATTTTCTGCATGTGAACTGAAAATTAATCAAAAATTGAAAATTTTGCAAAACTATTTAAAAATTAAGTTATTTTTTGAATTTTCATTTTTTTTTTTTGCAGTAAAAAAGGAAATACTTGCAGACGATAAATTTTGTTTGGCACATGCACATTATATATGAGTTTCGGTCATTAGTCGCTTGAGAAATTACTCAAAGATTTGAAAATTCTTTGAAGTCTTCTGACCCGATTACACACAGCTAGTTAACATCATAATTAAAAGAGCACAAAGAAAAAATTAATAGCTTTAGGCATAGCTCTTACAATCCTTTCGACAAGTTTAGTGTAATTATTTTTTTTAAATTCTGATTTTTGTTAATAAATTCGCGATAAATTGATAAATAATAAACAATTTGCTCACAAATAGGAAAATATTTATTAAAAAAATTTTTTTTTGTTAAGAACAATTTTTTTCGAATTATACGTAAAAAAAATAAGAAGACACGTATTTTTTATTTTTTTTTTTCGATGAAAATTGTGAAAGGTGTGGTTTTTTTAATTCCAGAAACATAATTAGAATGAATAGAAATGTTTAACTAATTAATTTTAATTTTAAAAAAATACTTATTAATTTTTGGAAAGAATTACAATAAAAAAAAAATATTTTTTGATAAATTTTATAATACTCCTTTTCTATAAATGAATAAAAGGACCTTTACTTATCGCGTCAATACTCATAAAGTTTACTAGACTAGAATATTCGAGAAATGGTCACCTAGGGAGTGTTTAGCATTTCGCAAATAGGAACTTAATATACATTTGTAAATGCACACAGAGAGAAAGAGAGAGAGAGTCAGAATAATGCTACAAATAACTTTTCACGATACTGAAATCAGAAAAAACAATCGTACAAAGCCTTGAATATATTTCAAAACCATTAAGAAATATAAATAAATTATTCAATATTTTATTCCAAGCAAAATAAAAAACTGAATTTTTTTTCCCTGACTCCAATTCGATATCGGGAATATTTATATTTGTATTTTACTTAATATTTTTATTTTCATTCATTAAATATAGTACTTTCAGGAAATAAATTGTAATTTACTTGAGTAAATAGTAATTTAATTGAGAATAAATTGTAATTTAATTGAATAAATACAAATTTAATTGAATAAAAACAATCTTAATTAGAATGAATTTGAATTTTTATGAAATTTTGGTCAGATATAATATTGAACATGTTTCGAAAGCATTGAAAAGAAGGGAAAGAAATGAATCAATATTTCACTGCATGCAAATAGGAGAATATTTTCTAACACAATTTCGTTTGAGGAATATTTGCTGTTATTTTAATTATTATTCTTTTAGTTAATTAAACAGTAGCTTAATTTAATTAAACTAATAAAGTAATAATAATTTTTCCTAATTGTTTTTTTATTTTATTTTTTTATTTTCTACTTCATTTTACTTCATTTTTCTACTTTCATTTTCTACTTAATTGCAAATTAATTCAATAAATTTTATTTTATAAGAAAAAATAGTAAATTAATTGAATAGATTGTATTTTAATTGCAAAATTAGTAATTTAATTGAAAAAATAAAAAATTGTTTCTTTAAAAATAGTAATAAAAATAAATTTCAAATTTTGTGCCTGCTTTAAATTAGGAAATAAATAACTGAATATATTTTGAGAGCAAGTAATAAATATTTTAAAATGTAACTAAATTAATCAATATTTTATTTGAAACAAATAAAAGAATATTTTCTAAGTTTAAACTCTATTCGATTTACAATATTTACTTTTACTTTAATTAAGAAACTAGCAACAATTCTTACTGTCTTTTTTAAATAAAATTATCAATTTTGAAAATGATATAATTTAAAAATTTTCTAATTTAAGTTTTTGTTGAAAACACTAGAAAAATTCAATTTTGGAGAAATTACAAATATTTGCAAAAATTTAATTATTAAAAAAAAAAAAAAAATTCTTATTATAAAATTCAACTATGTTTAAAATTTAAAAAAAATTCTCGTAAAAATCCCAATTATCGTTATAAATAAAAAAATTATTCTCCAAAGTTCAATTATTTTCATAAATGTCAAAAAAATTCTTGTCCTAATTTAAATTATTTTCAAAAATAAAATGCATTTTTCTAATTTCAATGATTTTCAATATATCTACTATTTTAATAAAATTTCCCAAACAGAATTCAATTATTTAAAAAAAATTTTATTAACATTGTATGAAAATATTTAATTATTTTCCTAAATAATAAAAATTTCACAGGAATTCAATTATTTTCATAAATAATAAAAATTTTTTAAGGAATTCAATTATTTTCATAAAAAATAATTTCAAATTCTAGAAAATAATAATTGAATTGAAATTATGAAAATAATTTTGATTGCAGTAACAATATTGTTATGATGTAAAATAATGATTTTATCTCTCGATCATCTTTAATTTTTAGAAAACATGAAGAAATCGATCACTCCGAGTCTTCGACTCGGAGCAATCGATATCTTCATGTTTCATAACAAAATACTTTTATAAGTTTTTTAATTTAAAAAAAAGTTAGAATTTAAAATTTTTGAATGTCTTTATTCCAGTGGAAAATCCTTTTCCAAAAATAAGATTAAAAATTAGAATTGTGCAAATATTTTTCTTCTTTTTCTAAAACAAAATAATAATTTTCTTAAAAAAATTGTGATTCACAAACAAAAATAATGCAAAATAAATAAATTTTCTATTTCTTAATCACAGTTGTTTAACAATTTTTTAATTTTCTTTAGAATAGTAAAGAACAAAAATCTGCCTAATTTCAATTTGACAAAATACTAATTTCATTCAATAAATCGTCATTCAAGTGAAAAAATAGTAATGTAATCAAGTAAATTTATTAAAATAAATCAATATTATTTATTTAATCGATTAAAAAATTATTCAACTGACTAAATAGTAATTGAGTTAAATAAAATCATAATTCAATTGAATAAATAATAATTCATTCAATAATTTTTCAATAAACAGTAATTTAATTGAATAAATAGTAAATCAGTAGGTAAATAATGATGGAATAAAAAAGTGTGCGATGGTTAGGTGGTTAGGTTATCGGTTTGCGAACGTTAGGGTCCTGCGTTCAATTCCCGGCGTTTGAAAATTTTTTCTTTGTGTTAGGTATATAGAAATTAAATAAATAAAGTTTATAATATAAACAAAAGTAGTTTGAGAAAAAAGATAAATTACATGAACCTCAATATAATAATAAAGGAATAAAAAATAATTAAATAAATAATTGCCTGAATAATAATTGAAAAAAAGTAATTAATTAAAAGGTAATTCAGTGAATAAATAATAATTAAAGAATAGTAATTGAACTGTATAATAATTGAAAAAATAATAATTGAACTAAATAATAATTGAACTGTATAATAATTGAAAAAATAATAATTGAACTGAATAATAATTGAATAAATAATAATTGAATAGATAATATTTGAAAAAAATAATATTTAAATAAATAAGAATTGAATAAATAAGAATTGAATAAAAAGTAATTAAACCAGAAAAAAAGCAGTAATTAAAATACAAATTAAAATTTTTGTGAATTTTTGGTAAATGAACTGCCTGATGAAGTGTGTCATATAAATTTCAGAAAACTAGTATTTCTTTTTTCCTCTTTTCTTTTTTTTCCCTTTTTTTTTGTTTTAATGATTCTTTCATATATTTTTTTCTCTCTTTTCTGTTCTTAGAGCCATGCTCAGCGGTGTGATTATGATCGTCGTACTGATTTGTTACTGCTGTCATAGAAATGTACGAAAGCATCGACCGCAGGAATATTCTCAATACTGGCGCACTGAACCAGATGTTCACAGTCTTGAAGTTTTTACGATGGATTCTCATGCTATGGTAAGCAAACCAGTCGTAAAATATATCTCCATTTTTCTATAACTTTTTTTTCTAAGCTTTCCCGTTTTAATCCTTCAACTTACTTTTTAATTTTACTTTTTTCCTCCTATTTCAATTGCTATATATATATATATATATATATATATATATATATATATATATATATGTACAATAGTGTGTATATATGTATATAGAGCGCTCAGTTGTTCCCACTTTCTACCAATAAGTACGCGAAACAAGTGCTTGAAGAAACTTTTATCAGTTAGATCAAATTATTTCCTTAACAGATCCAACTGTATATTCCTTTATCATTAAAAGAAAATTCTTTCATAAAATATCCATTATAGTCGCAGAATTTAATAAAGAGGGATAATTTTTTTTTCTTAGTTTTTTTTGTAGATAAAATTTTCTATTTATTATTTTTGATATAAAATACTCGGAAGAAAATTAATATCACAAAGTTAGTGTATCATTAAAGGAAAATTCTTTCATTAAATAATCATTATAGTTGCAGAATTTAATAAAGACGAGTACTTTTTTTTATTTTTTTCTTCTATTTGTTATTATTTTGGCATAAAATACTAGGAAACATTTTTTTTTTTTTTTTTTTTGAAAAAATCAAACTTTGAAATATAATTAAATAAATGCAATGTTGTACAGAGAACGAAAAATTTGTTTGGTTCAACTAAATTTGATTCGAATGACCAAATTCTTTCTTCGAAGGCAAAATTTTTTAAACTGAACCAAATGTTTCTTTAAATCAAATAAATGTTTATTTAGGTTAAACAAACTTTCTCTACAATAAAAAAATATTTTTAAATTAAAATTAAATTAAAAAATAAAAAAAATTAGTTAATTTAATTCAAATTATTTGAAAAATATCCAAATTTCATTTCGAACTAAAAAATATATATTTGATTCAAAAAACTTGAATTATTTGAATCACACTTATACCCGAACCAAGTAAATTTTAATCGAGTCAAATAAATAATTAATTTAATCTATTAAATGAATGAATTAAATTAATAAAAAAAAATTAAATTAATAAACAAAATTTATTTTCAACTATTTATTAATTTCACTCAAATAATATTTCATATTTTGATTTTTTATTCAAATAAATATTATTTGAATCAACTAATTTATTTAATGGACTCAAGTAAACTGAATTATTTAATACAAAGAATTTATTATTTTCACTGATACTATTATATTATTTTATAGAAACAAATAATAAATTCTTCATTTTATTCAAAGAATTTATTTATTTATTTATTTATTTATTTATTTATTTATTTATTTACATTAATTTGAAAACTTATTTGATTCAAATATTTCGAATTTGATGCAAATTATTTATTTGACAAGATGAAATAAAAAATATTTAGGTCAAGTTAATATTTATTTGATTCAATGACAATTTTATTTTTTAAATTTACCTTTAAAAAAGAAATCAGTTAATTGTAACAATTAAATTTTAAATGGGGCATTCCAGGAGAAATTTTTATTAAAATTTTTAATTTTTTGGTACAATTTTTTTTCGAATTGTGCATAAAAAATAAAAAAAAACGAGTATTTTCTATTTTTTATTTAAGTTGGTGAAAATTGGGATTTTTTTAAATTAAATTTTTTCACAAGCCGAGGACGTTTTAAATACGTTTTTCTCTATAATACTTCCAAAAGATAAGAAAATATTTTCTATATAAAATTTCTTCCGTTTTTTCACAAAGTTTTTAGATATTCAGTAAGAAATTGCGTTTCTGCAACGAAAGTATATCTTAAAATTTAAAATTAATTGTAAAAAAAGTGATTTTTCTATTAGTTTTAGAAAAGGACGTTTTTCAAAAATCCTCGGCTTCTGAAAAAGATGAATTTAAAAAAATCATAACTTTAACAATTTTCATCCGATAAAAAAAGAAAAAATACGTGTTTTCTTATTTTTCACATAAAATTCGAAAAAATGTTCCAAACAAAAAAATATTTTTAAAGAAAAATTCATAAGTAATTACCCATATGATACAAATAAATTTTTTTCTGTGTAGAATAGCCTAAAAATACAATTTTTACAATTATTTTACAATTTTTGAAATTTGGATAATTAATTAAAATTTTACAATCGAGTATTTAATTCAAAAATTTCTGAGTAAACATAAAATTTCATCTTCTGGAGAAGAAATTTCTTTTTTCGATTTTTTCCTTTCATTCTTTAATTCATAGAAATATTTCTTTGATGCAACGAAATGATCACTTATATGTATTAGTTGAATTCCTTTGATTCAAAGAAACTTTTTTTCTCAAAAATATGATTGAAATTTTAAACTCGATTAATGTAAATAAAGAATGAAAAAAAGCAGGCGGTAAATAAGCAAACAGAAAAATACATTTCGCCAGTAAAATAGTAATTTAAATGAAATTCTTTTCAAATGAATGTAATATAAACTTTGTGAGTTATATTTTCTTGATAATTATATTCAGAGAGGGAATATATATATTTTTGCGAAAACCTTGTTTATTACAAAATCAAAGTAAGGTTTGAATAAGGAACATCGCGTTAATATTCACAAGGCAAAAGAATGAAGATCTTATCTTGCAAAGCTTCGAAAACATGCATAAAGTTTAGATAGACTGTTTAAAAAAAAATCACTTTTTTCATCAAATCAACTGGGGAGAAAAGTGTTGAAAAAAAAACATTTCTCTTTTCGGATTTTAGTTAAAAATTTGTTTACTGTTTCTTGAATAAAAAAAATAAAAAAAAAGTGCTAATATAATATTTAGCGGATTTTTTTTCTTTGATAAAATGAAGATGATAATGGTAATAATGGTTATTACTTTTAAGAAAATGATTTTTTTAATTTTTCAAATTTTCTATATTTGAATGAACTCTCAAGTTCCATTCATTTGTAGAGCAGTTACCTATTAATGAGTTTTCTAAATATTTTACAGAGGTTGTCCGACTAAGACAGCCTTGTCTACTTTTAGCTCCTTGACTATAGATATACTATTTCTATAGATGATTCTAATCAAAAGGAACATTATCTAAGTTAAAAATAGGTTGACAATCATTTCTTTTATAATAATTATTTTATAGAACAATTGTTATTCTGTTATTGTGTCAATTGTCATTCTTGTTCTCAATTTGTCTCATTATTTTATATTCTAGTTTTTTTTAATTTTATTTTTATTTTTTATGTCTAATTTTTATTATCTATTATTATTTTTATTATTTTTCTATTCTTTTCTATTTTTTGTTTCTACTTTTTGTTTTTATTTTTTTAATACTTCTTTAAAAAAAATTTTCTATTTTTTGTTTCTACTTTTTGTTATTATTTTTTTACTATTTTTTGTTTCCACTTTTTGTTTTTATTTTTTTTCCTATTTTTTGTTTCCACTTTTTGTTTTTATTTTTTATTTCTACTTTTTGTTTTTATTTTTTTAATACTTCTTTAAAAAAAATTTTCTATTTTTTGTTTCTACTTTTTGTTATTATTTTTTTACTATTTTTTGTTTCCACTTTTTGTTTTTATTTTTTTTTCCTATTTTTTGTTTCCACTTTTTGTTTTTATTTTTTATTTCTACTTTTTGTTTTTATTCTTTGTTTTCATCATGAACGTAAATTCAATCATAAAGCAACCAAAATATATAGGTACTTACTTGAAAATGTGGACACTATAATGCAATATTTCTATGATCTTGTTGAGTTGAGGTAGAAAATTTTCAATATAATAAACTTTAGAAAATTTTTATACTTCAACCCGACAAGATGATACGCTCATTATTTTATCTATAGAGTAGTTTTCTTGAAATAAGAATAGTTATCATGAGATTTTATCATCATTTTTTACTTTTATTGTTATTACTATCATTATTGCTATTACTTTTATTATTGTTATTATTTTTATTATTATCATTATCACATTTATTATTTTCAATTTATAATATTAACAATTTAATTATATTTTGTTTTTACAGTTGTATCTTGAAATTAATTATTTTATTTATCATTATTATTATTATTATTATTATTATTATTATTATTATTATTATTATTATTATTATTATTATTATTATTATTACACTGAGAAAACTGGAGTATTGGACTAAAGATCTGGAGGGACAAAACGTTGATATTTGAGAGTTAGCTATTGGATAACAATCTAAATGTTCAAATACACCATTGACAGATATTCGTGCCATTTCTCTAACAGAGGGACAAATTAACCATCTTGAGAAATCCCTTCCTTATCCGGCGCGAAATGAATAAATATGGCAACCTAACCCCTAAATTAAATACATAAAATGTCAGAAAAATAATTTCGCGCGCATCAGATCGTACACATTTTCTGCGCAACTTTTAACCCTCAGATATAATGGGAGAGAATATACAAGTAGATTTCCATTATCAATTCAAAATTTATTTTAGAAGGACTATTTAACTCTCTTCATAAGCAAAGGAAACATACACTTTTTGAACCTCTGAATTTGACTCTCCAGTTTTCTCAGTGTATTATTATTTTTATTATTATCATTATTTCTATTATTTATTATTTATATTATTATTTATATTGTCATTATTATTATTATTATTATCATTATTTTTTTTATTAGTTTTATTATTAAATTGAGAGGAATAGAGACAATTGAAATAAAGGAAAATGAAATTAGAAGTTTTATATGCGAACAAAGAAAAAGTTATTTCGAAATAATAAAAAAGACTCTCAAAGCTGTTTAAAATCATAAATGAATCAAATTTGTTGTGTAAAATTGGACATAAAATGAAACTTTTTCTATACAATGTTTAAAAGTAGTTTTAAAAAAAGCTTCTAGTTAAATAATTTTCTAGAAAAAATTTTTCTCTTACAAAATGCAAGCTCAGGCCTCGGATCGATTTCATAGTGCAATAAAAAGTTCTGATTTAATCAATTCAAATACAAAAAAATGTAAAAATAGTATTATTTACTTTATAATAATTACTATTTACTTAATTATATTTTATTATTAGCTAATTTAAAACCAAGCTTTTATTCACTATTTTTTTTTTTATTGTATTCTATTTCACTTTTTTATCGAATTTTTATTTAAAATAATTTCAAAAACAGAATCGATACAAATTTCTCAGATTTGAATATAACTATAACAACAGCAGAGATTTTAAAACCATTTTGAATTGATTTTCTTTATAAATTTTCTTTTAAAAAAAAAACAATCGTTGTAATCCGAGTTATATTGTAAATTATTCGAATTCATGCAAAGCTTTTAATTATACATTCTGAAAAGTTTCAAGAAAATTTTTTGTAATAACAAAATAAAGAAAGTTGAGATTTGTTTTCACAGATTTTTCACATAAATTTGTTTTTCATAGAAAATTTAAAAAACAAGTCTAATTTAAAATTGAATTTAAAAAATATTTAAAAAGAAATTTTTTGGATTTATTTTGATGAATTATTTGAGTCAAATAAAATATATAATTGAATTTTCTTTTTAATTTTAATAAAATTCTTCGCAAGAATTTAATAATTTTCATAAATAATAAAATTCTTTTGCAGGAATTCAATTATTTTTTATACAATTATAATTAAATTTTCTCGAAAGAAATCTTTCTTTTGAAATTTTTTTCAAGTTGGAAAAATTTTAATAAAATTCTTTACAAAGTCAATTACAATTTTTAAAAATTTTGATAAAATTCTCTATAAGAGTTCAGTTACTTTAAATAAAATTTTATGGAAATTCCTCAAAAGAATTTAATTACTTTCAAAATTATTAATAAAATTCTTCGAAACTAATCAATTATTTGCAATGCAATTTTAATTAAATTCCTCGAGAGAATTTAATTATTTTCAAATATTTTAATAAAATTCTCTGAAATTAATTAAATTATGTTCAAATAAAATAAAACACTTCTAAAACGTTAATTTCAATTATTTTTTTAAATTTCAACTATTTTCATAAATTTTAATAAAACTTGTTGCAAAAATCCAATTGTTTTAAAGAATTTTGATAAAATTCTTTGCAAAATTCAATTATTTAGAAAATCATTTAAAAAATATTTATAAAAGTTCAATTACTTTCAATTACTTAAAAAAAAATGCTTTCAATAAAATTTTAATTAAATTCCTCGAGAGAATTTAATTGCTTTCAAATATTTTAATAAAATTCATTGAAACAAATTAAATTATTTTTAAAAAGAAATGAATTTCTATTCTAAAAAATTATTTTCAATTATTCTCAATACAATTTTAACAATATTTCAAGAAATAATTCAATTATTTTTTAAAATTTTAATAAAATTCTTAGCAAAATTCAATTATTTTAAAATTCTTTTATAAAATTCTTTATAAGAATTCAATTACTTTTAATCTCTTTAAAAAAATACTTTCAATAAAATTTTAATTAAATTCCTCAAAAGAATTTTCAAAATTATTTTCAAAATATTTTAATAACATGTTTTAAAACAAATTCCATAAATTATTTTTTAAAAAAATACCTACTAAAAAATGAAATGTAATTTTTTTCAATCGATAATTTTAACTTTATTATTTTTAATAAAATTTTAATAACATTTCAAGAAATAATTAAATTTTTTTTAAAGAATTGAAAGAAACTCTTCGAAATAATTAATTTGTTTATATTATAAATAATAAAATTAGTTAAGAAGTGAATTAGTAAAATTTAATTTGCAACAAAGAAATATAATTTAGTAGGCTTAGAACAAAATTAGAAATTTATGAATTTATGATTTCTAATATTTATTTTCCTAAAATTTGTAAAATTTCATAATTTTGATAAAAGTTAGAAAATTGTTAAAAAACTAAGAAAAATAAAAATTATTTTGCATAATTATTTTATGTTTCTCATGATCACAATTCTGTTTACAAAATTATAAGTTTCTTTTTGAAAAAGAAGAAAAACTTTTATAAAATTACTATTTTTATCACAATTTGTTAACAAAATTCTGTTTTTCTTGGAGATGAAAATAATAATTTGCATCGTTTTTATACTAAAATTTCCAAAATTAATTTATTTATAAAACACTTTTTTAGAAAATTTTAAATAACTTTAGAAAAAAAATCCTTGTAATTTCTACTTGTTAATTACGATTTTTAACTACATTATTTTAAAGTTTCGTTGAAAAATTTGCATAATTTCCATTTTTACATTCTCATCACATGAGAAGCTATTTACTTTAATTTATTCTTTAACAAAATCTCAAGTATTTTTTTTTAAATTAAACAATTTTCATACATTTTTCTTTTAATCACATACTTATTGATCGTCATTACAAAAATTGAATATTGTTGGAAAAAAAATTTTGAAAATTACCTTTATTATTAGAAAAAGAAATTTTTAGAAAATGACCTTTATGAGAAAAAATTAAATTAGAAAATCAACTTCACTAGAAAAAAGTTTTTTAAAAATTCACCTTTATTAGAAAAAAGTTTAGAAAATACGTTTTAGAAAAACTGTATCCCAACAATTTTTTTTTTTTTTTTTGCAAAGAATAAAAAAAATCGAAAAAGTCATACAATCCAAGGCCTGCAAGTCAGATAATTTGGAGCGATAAAATAAAATTAATCATTTAAAGTTTTATCAGAAAATTTTCCTTCGACTCTCTCTCTCATTCTTTCGGTAATGCATTATTTTCTCTTTCCCTTTTGCAGTGTTACGAGCGAGGGATAGGTTTAAACGGGACGGAAGAAGGGACCTTATCGTCAGTACCCCGTCCAGTAACTCCGGGACCACCTCCAGCTTATGAAAGCCTAATCTTCAACCCCCAGAATTTACCCTCGCCTAGTGATAAGAAGGAATCACCGAGGAGTCTAGGGAACATACTTCCGGTTTGTCCGGAATCAGATACGGCTCATATAAAATCTAAAGAACTCACCAATAATGATGACGAGGGCTTACCCTCATATGAAGCTGCTCTCAAACTCGAAGCCAGTGGTTACGTTTAAAGGCAAAAAAAAAAAAAAAAACGAACGAACGAACATTATAACCAAAAAACTTCCACAATGGCTTATTTTATTGTTATAAAAGTCAAAAGAGACTTAAAATGATTACCATGAAGAAGAATATAAATCTTCGGGAAATTTCTCTCTTTGCAAATTTTATTTGCAATATTTCTCTTTGAGGTGTTAAAAGTGATCTTCCTGTTTAAAAAAAGAAAATTTTGAATTTGAAGAACACGAAAAAAAATGAGGCGCAGTTTTTTTTTTTTTTTTTTGAAAATATTCTGAGTTAATCAGAATTATGTGGAGGAGAAAATGCGTACTCTGAATTTTATACCATATATACAGACACTTTGTTGTACTAAACGAAATTTCGTTTTGTACGCTTTTAATGAATTACGTATTACACCTTGTACATAGATGATAACTGAGGACTATGCAAAAATTTAACAATATACGCTTTCAATAATATATACACTCCATAAAAATTGGGTTTTAAATTAATTATAATAGGTATCTATACTGTAATTTTTTTCAGAATTAATTTTACATTTGCATATTAGTGAAATTAATAATCGGCGTTTCATTTCAGAAATTTCGTTATGATATAAGTTGTAAATGGCTGTACTGAATCTGTTTTAAGATTAAAATTATTGAATATACATATATATATATATATATGTATAAATAAGAATGTAAAAATATTTTCCTTGCAGAAATTTTTATTACCATCTTTTATTCCAGGTACAATATAACAATTGTTGTTATTTATTTATTTAAAATATTTAATTTTTACAATTAAATGTAATAAATAATATAAATATTTACAACCGAAGAAAACTTTATTCAAATCAAATATAATTTATTTGAGTTGAATTAAAGTATATTTGCTTCAGAGGCAACTAGATTATTATTGTTTTAAATTATTATTATTATTGTTTTCATTATTATTGTTTTAAATAAAAATTTTATTCGACTTAAATAAAACTTTTATTTGAACCAAATAAAATTTTATTTAAATGAAATAAAATTTTAGTGTAGTAATATTATAATAAAATATAATATATAATAATTAATATTTCACTCAGAAAACAAAAATTTAACTGAAATCTTACTAAATTATTTATTTCTTCTCAACAAAAGTTTTATCTACAAGAAGTGAATTGATTTTGAATTAAGAAACAATTAATTTCAATCGAAAAAAGAAATAAAACCAAATAATTTCTTAAATCAATAAACAATTTTTTCTGGCGGTAATTAATATAATAATAAAAATTAAATTATTATATTTGTCTATGATTAATAATTATAGTTGATATTTGGTAAATATTTATCAAATGTTTATAATATAATTGTTAAATAATTACTAAATAAATATTTATTAAAATTTTTGAAAATACGAAAATAATTGAATTATTTTGCAGGATTTTATTAAAATATTTCAAAATAATGAATCTTTTTCAAGGAATTTAATTAAAATTGAATTAAAAAAATGTGTCTTCTTATAAAGAATATTATTAAATTTTTTAAAAATAATTGAATTTCTTCGAAGACTTTTATTAAAATTTTTAAAAATAATTGAATTTTTTAGAGAGATTTTTGTAAAGATTGTATCAAAAATAATTCAAATTTTGCAAATAATTTTTATTTAAAAAAATAATTCTTTTGCAGAATTTTATTAAAATTTTTACAAATAACTGAATTCTTTTGAAAGATTTAATTGAAAATAATTGATTTTCTTTTTTAGAAGAAATTTATTATTTTTGAAAATAATTTAATTTTTATGTTTCAAAGATTTTTATTAAAATATTTGAAAATAATTAAATTCTTTCGAGAAATTGAATTAAAACTTCAATAAAAATAATTGTTTGCAAATTTCAATAATTATAGT
The DNA here is from genome assembly GCA_032872505.1 of Leptopilina syphax. NCBI lineage: Eukaryota > Metazoa > Arthropoda > Insecta > Hymenoptera > Figitidae > Leptopilina > Leptopilina syphax. The sequence continues at coordinate 11,633,241 of CM065470.1, forward strand.
ATTCGTTTTATTTACGTTTTATTTATTTACTTGTTTTATGAAAATAATTTCATTATATGTCGAAGAATTTTATTAGAAATTTTGAAAATGATTAAATTCTTTTGAAAAATTGAATTAAAATTTTGTTGAAAGTAATTTTTTGAAGCAATTGAAAGTAACTTGATTTTCAAAAAGAATTTTTAAAAAAATTTGGAAAATAATTGAATTTTGCGAAGAATTTTATTAAATGATTTTTAAATAATTTACTTTTTTGAAGAAAGTTATATTCCAATAGTATAAAAAAAATTTATATTTTGCGAAGAATTTTTATTAAAATTTCTGAAAATAATTGAATTCTTTCGTGTAATTTTTTCTAAATTGTATCGAAAATAATTCAATTTTTGGGAAGAATTTTATATTATTTTTAAAATTAATTAAATTCTTGCGAAGAATTTCATTAAACTTTTTGAAAATAATTCAATTCTTGTGAAGAATTTTATTATTTAAGAAAATAATTGAATCTTATAAAAAATTTTATTAAACTTTTTGACAATAATTGAATTTTTGAGAAAAATTTTAGTAATTTTCTTGAAAATAATTGAATTCTTGTGAAGAATTTTATTATTTAATAAAATAATTGAAATCTTGTAAAAAAATTTATTATTTAATAAAATAATTGAAATCTTGTGAAGAATTTTATTATTTTTATAAATAATTCAATTCTTGTAAAGATTTTTATTATTGATAAAAATAATTGAATTCCTGTGAAGAATTTTATTATGTAATAAAATAATTGAAATCTTGTGAAGAATTTTATTATTTTTATAAATAATTGAATTTTATTAATGATAAAAATAATTGAATTCTTGTGAAGAATTTTACTATTCATAAAAATAATTGAATTCTTGCGAAGAATTTTATTAAACTTTTTGAAAATAATTGAATTCTTGCAATCTTGAGAAAAATTTTATTAATCTTTTTGAAAATAATTGAATTTTTGAGAAAAATATTATTAATCTTTTTGGAAGTAATTGAATTTTTGAAAAAATTTTATTAATTGTCTTGAAAATAATTGAATTTTTGAGAAGAGTTTTATTAAAATTTAAAAAAAAATTGAATAATGTTACGAAAGATGTATATTATAATTTTTAAAAATATTAAATAACCGCAATTAATTAGATAATTACTTAATGAGTGAATTTTTTTAGAATTTTGAATCGAAAATTATTTACAGATGTTGTCATTTGAAAAGAAACTAATTTTGTTATTAAAAGATTAAGTAGAAAAAATTAATAAAAAATTGTTTGAGATTAGCTAAAAAAATTTGAAAACAATTGATTGCATTAGATAGAAAAAATTTTTAAAAAATTGATTATATCAGATAGAAAATAGAGTGAAAAAAATTTCAGAGTTGTCGATTATGAATAAAGGACATTAATAATATATTTGAAATTCGAATCCAAACGTAATTGATGGTCTTTATACAAAATGTTTCAAAGCTAAATTAGAAAATACCTCTCTGAACTCTGGGAGTTAAGCTATTTAATATCATTACTCATTAAGTAAGTATATAATTAGTATGATGGGGATACATTTAATTGAAAACCCAATTATAGAGAAAAATACTTTCTATCTATTTTCTCTAGATTTTTAATTAATTTTTTATAAAGCAATCAATAGTGATAATCAATTTTTTTTTCTTAAAACCTTATCAATAGGAGATTATCCGGAAAATTGATTAAAATAGTTAATTAAAATAGTCATTTAGAATAGTTGATTAAAATAGTTGATTAACATAGTCGATTAAAATAGTTGATTAACATAATTAATTAAAATAATCAATTAAAATAATTAATTAAACTTAAGTAATTACAAAAACAAAGTTTTAGACTAAATTATTATTAAAAAATTTCGAAACAAAATAATTTCTTTATTGGTAAACGGTATATTGTTGTCGGTAAAGAGGAAATCAACTAAAAGTTGCTTTTCAGTCACTTTCAGTTATCAGGTGTTGTAACAACAGGTGTCTACGATTATACTTTCCAGCTAAAGATTAAGGTAGTATTTTCTTTTTCTCGATAAGAAAAATTCGATTGATTGATTATTTGTATCAAGTGCATTGTTTCTCGGTAGCAGATAACTAGATTATTTATTTATTATTATTTTTTTTTCATATATTTTATAAACACGCAACTGATTATTATTTTATCAAATTTTTCCATTTGGGAGCAAAAAAAAAATTATGAAGTATAATAAAAAAAATAATTTTTAAATTATATAAGTTTACATATAGCGTCATGAATAATAAAACATTTTATTCTTATAAAGTCTCAGCACGCGATTTCATTAGAAATTTATGTAAATTGACATATTAGACATTCACAATTCAATAAATGTCTGTGACAAAAATAAATATTAAAATTTTTCTTAGGAAAAATGAAAACTTTGTGTCAACTTTTCTTTTAATATCGACTATAGTATAGTTTCTGGTAAACGAAGATAATAAGTAAGTTTACTTTAAAAACTGATAACATTCAGAAAAAAAATTTCTAATTATCCCGAACTGTTTAATTAAATGATTCATATGTATAAAAATTTGAAGAAAAAATTTTTTCATGAATAGAATATTTTTTTCGTGTTTAAATAAAATTTTATTGTACTGGAAAAAAATTTATTTGAATCAAAATTACTTCTCTATTATCAAATAAATATTTGCTTGGGGGTCGTCCATATACCACGTGGACACTTTTGGGGGATGGGGGGGGTTAAAAAAAGTTTGAAAATGTCCACGATCCCATGTATTTTTGTGTCCACAAGGGGGGAGGGGGGGTCAAAAATCTTTGAAAAACTGTCCACGTGGTATATGGACGGCCCCTTGAATCAAATAATTTTTATTTAAATCAAATAAATTGTTTTTGAACCAACAATTTCAGTAATTAAAGCAAATATAAATTGAACCATTTAATTGGTCTAAATAAAAATTATTTGATTCAAGTAAATATTTATTTGATAATGGTCAAGTGTAATCGTTTATTTGAATCAATTTTTTTTCAAATATCTGACAAGTATAATTTCTAATTTATAATAAATTACTGATTGGAATGTTACACTGAAAAAATATTTGTTTGATTCAATTAATTAAAATTTTTTGAAAAATATTTATTTGATTCAAATACCGTGAATTATTTGAATTAGATTGATTTGAACTTAATAAATCTTAATTAGATCAATAAATTAATAAATTTATAATTAATAATTAATAATTAATAAATTAATAATTAATAATTAATAAATTAATAATTAATAATTAATACATTAGTCAATTAATTAATAACTTAGTTAAAATAAATATTTTATGAATAATAGACAATAGTAATTTAATTAAATTAAATTTAATTGAATAAAGTACCTATTTTTTATTTGATTTAAATAAATTTTTTGTTCAGTGTATTGGATACAAATAAATACGAGTTTAATAATAGTGAAAAGTAATTTATTATTTGATTCAAATTCTTTTTCCACTGTGAGCGATAAAAATAATCATAAAAAATAGCTTTAAAAATTCAATTTCTTTCTCATTGATAATACTCTCACTTCCTCAATTAAACTAGGCCCTATTCTCGAAATATTCTTTTCATCTCTCTCTCTCTCTTTTAGTTCCGCATAAAGACATTCAAGCCTTTGACAATATTTTCAAAAGCCTTTGCGTGATATTACATTTCACCCTAAAATTTTTTACGCACTCATAAAAAAGTCTCTTGAAATTCGACAAACATTCATATCTGGTTTTTTACCCTCATGTCCTAGACTTGGAATTTTTTTATTAATAACAATTATTTGAATTTAAAAATTATTTGAATAAAAATATAAGAATATTAGAATTAAAAAGAATAATATATTAAAAAAAAATTAAAATCCTGTCAATAATTTTATTATTTATTAAACAAAAAATACTTTCAAAGAATTTTATTAAAAATTTTGCAAATTATTGAATTCTTTTGAAAGATTCAATTGGAAATAATTGAATTTATTTTTTAGAAGAATTTAATTAAAATATTTGAAAATAATAAAAAATTTGTTTCAAAAAATTTAATTAAATTTTTATTGAAAGTAATTTTTTTAAGTAATTGAAAGTAACTTAATTTTTAAAAAAGAATTAGAAAAAAAATTTTTGAATAGAATTGAATATTGCAAAGAATTTTATTAAATTTTTTCTAAATTATTTTTTTTTTTTAATCGGCAAACTTTATAAAAATTTCTGAAAATAATTGAATTCTTGTAAAGAATTGTATTACTTAATAAATTAATTGAAATCTTGTTAAGAATTTTTTTTTATTTATGAAAATATTTCAATTCTTGTGAAGAATTTTGTTAAACTTTTTGAAAATAATTGTATTCTTAAGAAAAATTTTAGTAATTTTCTTGAAAATAATTGAATTCTTGTGAAGAATTGTATTATTTAATAAAATAATATAAATATTGTTAAGAATTTTTCTTATTTATGAAAATATTTCAATTCTTGCGAAGAATTTTATTAAACTTTTTGAAAATAATTCAATTCTTGTGAAGAATTTTATTATTTATAAAAATAATTGAATTCGTGAGAACAATTTTATTAATTTTCCTGAAAATAATTGAATTCTTGAGAAGAGTTCTATTAAACTTATTGAAAATAATTGAATTCTAGTGAAGAAATTAAACTTTTTGAAAAGAATTCAATTCTTGTGAAGAATTTTACTATTTATAAAAATAATTGAATTTTTGCGAACAATTTTATTAAACTTTTTAAAAATAATTCAATTCTTGTGAAGAATTTTATTAAACTTTTTAAAAATAATTGAATTCTTGAGAAAAAATTTAGTAATTATCTTGAAAATAATTGAATTCTTGTGAAGCATTGTATTATTTAGTAAAATAATTGAAATCTTGTTAAGAATTTTTTTTATTTATGAAAATATTTCAATTCTTGTGAAGAATTTTGTTAAACTTTTTGAAAATAATTGTATTCTTAAGAAAAATTTTAGAAATTTTCTTGAAAATAATTGAATTCTTGTGAAGAATTGTATTATTTAATAAAATAATATAAATATTGTTAAGAATTTTTTTTTATTTATGAAAATATTTCAATTCTTGCGAAGAATTTTATTAAACTTTTTGAAAATAATTCAATTCTTGTGAAGAATTTTATTATTTATAAAAATAATTGAATTCTAGTGAAGAAATTAAACTTTTTGAAAAGAATTCAATTCTTGTGAAGAATTTTACTATTTATAAAAATAATTGAATTTTCGCGAACAATTTTATTAAACTTTTTAAAAATAATTCAATTCTTGTGAAGAATTTTATTAAACTTTTTAAAAATAATTGAATTCTTGAAAAAAAATTTAGTAATTATCTTGAAAATAATTGAATTCTTGTGAAGCATTGTATTATTTAATAAAATAATTGAAATCTTGTTAAGAATTTTTTTTGATTTATGAAAATATTTCAATTCTTGGAAAAAATGTTACCTATTATTTATAAAAATAATTGAATTCTTGCGAAGAATTTTATTAAACTTTTTGAAAAAAAATTCAATTCTTGTGAAGAGTTTTATTAAACTTATTGGAAATAATTAAATTCTTGAGAAGAATTATATTATTTATGAAAATAATTGAATTCTTGGGATGAGTTTTATTAAACTTTTTGAAAATAATTGAATTTATAAAAAAATATTTTAAAAAAATTAACAATATATTACTAATTATAGAGAAAATATGTAGATAATTAATTCAGAACCAAATAAATTCTTTGTAAATAAAATTTGACTTTAAAACAAAAAAATAATTTAGTAGATTCTGTGACAAATATACTTTTCTATGACTCAAATAAATTATATTTGGTTTAAATAAAATTTTTCTCTGGATGTACTTGTTAATGAAATAGTTTCACGCATTCAACAAATAAATATGAAATGAATTTTAGCGAGAATTTTCCTTGAAAAGAGAGGGAGAGAGAGAAATAAATTTTCCAGAATGAGAAAAATAAAAGAATCGCATATATCTATTTTATTTGTTACATACACGGATTCTATATCCTAAAAATAACAAGCCTGTTACACAAGCATGGCCCTAATTACGAGAAGCCATGAAGAGAGTTGTGAAATACTTTGAGCAGCTGTGAACTTTTAATGAAAAAGTGCGACTACCAAAAAGCTCGTGTCACTTGAAATATTCTTAAGAAGACATGCACTTACTAAACACTTTAATTTTTTGAAAAAAAACGGAAAAAAATTTAAGTTTTTTTTTCAACACTATGAAAAATACTATTTCTTCCATTCTTATTTTTGCTAATAACTAAAGTAATTGATATTCTTTTAAGTCTAATTTTTAGTTTTTCTTAATATAAAATTACTGAATTAAAAAAATTTCCATAATTGAAAATTGTAAATTTTTACATTGTTTCTTTAATTCTAATTTTTTTTTTACTACAATTTAAATAAAAAAGGTTAAACTTTTTTTAAATTTCATAATTTTTCATAATTTTAAATTCCCTATTTTCTAATTTAAAAAATTTTTTTTTTAATTTTTATAATTTGAAATTATATTTGTTAATGACTTAATTTCTTATAATAAATTGATATAGAAATACAATAATAAATTTTGGATATTAAATATTTTCAACTATTTTTGACCTGTTACAATATTATAGGCAGAGTTTTAGTGCCAACTACTTTAACTGCCATGCCTTTATGTACTAGTTTCCAATTTTATGCCACTTCTTGGCTTTGCAGAAAATGACGATAAGGATTAAGTTAACACTCTAGAAACATTTAGAATATTACTTTCTTTACTTTGTTTCATTCGATTAATATTCCTACAAATTTTTTTTTTTAATTAAAAAATGTTACTTAGTATTTATTTAAACAATATTGTTATTATTGTTTTTGTAATTTTTTTTTATAATTATTGTAATCTGTAACTATTTAAAAGAAAAGAAAAAGTTACAATAAAATCATGACTACTGTAATTTTTAAATATTGTAATTATTTTTATTTTATTGTAAATATTTTAATTATTGTAATTATTTTAATTATTGTAATTATTTTAATTATTGTAATTATTTTAATTATTAAAATTATTTTAATTATTGTAATTATTGGAATTATTGAAATTATTATAATATTATTGTAGTAATTGTAAAAAATGGTTATAACACTATTGTGGTAATTAATTTTTTATAGTATTTTTTTAAAACGAAAACAATAAAAAAAAATCAAACAATATAAAAAAAACTGGAACTACAGATAATGGTTATGCTAAAATGCCATTATCTGCCGGGCCAGACACTTCCATACATTTATGAATGGCAAACGATGTATTATTCTAGCGCACCTTTCAATTAGTTAAAATTTTAACATAATAAAGCTTTCAGAAATATTCTAAAGTTAGAAATATTCAATGCAATAGTGGATTATGTGAATACATAAATAATAATAAAATAATAAAAATAATGATATTGATAATGGGGCATTCCATGTGAAATTTTCATTGAAAATGAAATTAAAATTTTTTGATTTTTTGAAAATAAAGGAAAAAATTACCTACTCGAAAAAAAATGTTCTGTTACATTTATTTACGAATTTCAAATTCAAACCTTTTTGAAATTAAACATAACTTGAAATATATAATTAAAGATGTTTAAGAGATAAAATAATTATTTTATATTATAAATATTGTTACTGTAACTTCTTCAAAATTATTTTCATATTCAATTATTATCTAAAATTTTAACTAAAATTAGTTTTTTGATTAATTTTTATTAGAAAATCCTATGAGAATTTAATTATTTAAATACAAAAGTAAATTATATAATTGAATGTTTTTTAAAATATTTAATTCTTATAAAAAATTTTATTACCAAGTTTTTATATAATTGAATTCTTTTGACGAATTTTAATAAAATTTTTAAGAATAGTTCCATTTTTCAAGGGATTTGTTTAAAATTGTATTAAAAATAATTGAAATTCTGCAATAAGTTTTGTTATTTATGAAAATAATTAAATTATTTCGAAGAAATTTATTAATAATTTTATTCTTGCAACGAATTTTATTCAAATTTATAAAAATAATTGAATTTCGTTGAAGAATTTTATTATATTTATAAAAATAATTGAATTCTTGAAAAGAACTTTGTTAAATTTTTTTAAAATAATTGATTTCTTGCGACGAATTTTATAAAAATCTTTTAAATTATTGCTATTTTTCGAAAATATTTATGAAATTTTGCATTTTAAATAATTGAATTCCTGTGTAAATTTTATCACTTATAAAAATAATTGAATTATTTCAAAGAACTTTATTAATAATTTTGTAAATAATTGAATTCCTATGAAATTTTGCAAAGAATTTTATAAACATTTTTAAAAATAATTGAATTTTTGACAAGAATTTTATTAAAAATTTTTAAATAATTGAGTTTTGAAGAATTTTTTTATTTATAAATATAATAATTGGGATTTTGTCGAAATTTTTTTGTAAATTTTTAAAATAATTGAATTTTGTGATAAGAATTTTATTACTTTTAAAAATAATTGAATTTCTGCAATCATTCGTAATTTCTTCAAAAAGTATTTTTTTTTTGTGTTTTTAATTAAAATTCTCTTATAAATCCATTATTTTTAATAATTAATTAAATATGTATTGACAAATTTAACTAATTTTAGAAGATTTTGAATTATTAAAATTTTTCAAAAATCTAAGTTCATTAAAATTTCTAATTAAATTCATTCAACATTGAAATTTTCGAAAATTTCAAATTGAAACGGTTTGAAGTTCATTTATTTATGAAAATCGTAAACGCAACTCTTTTAAAATTGAATTAATTTTAAAATATTCAAGTAAAATTATTCATAAATAATTTATAAGTAATAATTTGATTATAGTTCTTCAAGAATTAAGTTATTTAAAAAGAAATTATTTTTAGAAATTGAAAAAATTGAAGGTTTTGTTTTATAATAAATCATAGTTTATGAGGCAAACAAAAAAGACAGAAAAATTCAGAATTTTCTCATGAATTCTAAAAATTTAATTTTTTTCAATAGATTTAATAAAAATCCCTAACTTTTTCCTGAATTCCCTATGTCAGAATATATGATATTATAGTTATAATAACATTAAAACTTTATTCCAATTTATATTTTATTTTTATGAAAATAAATTTGAATTAAGAATTTTTACGTTCTATTATTTTTAAAATAATTTTATAATTATAATAATTTTATTATTATAATAATTTTATTATTATAATAATTTTATTATTATAATAATTTTATTTTAAAAAAGTGAGTAAAAAGTTAGCCGCGCGCGAATTGTTGCTAGTAGTTAATTAATGTTAATAATTATTTATTCACCATTTTAAATTATAATGTACTATTATTTTCGACATATTTACATATTTCACTAAAAAAAGAAAAATACCTACAAATACTTTTTTAAACAACGACGAGAATTTGAAACATTTATTTTTAATGACTCTATTCATTCCATTGTAAAAACTACGGAAACGTGTATTGCGAAGTCAATAAAAAAAATTTTTTTTTTAATATTCTCGGTGAAATTTTTATTTGCCTGTATATATTCATAATTGTAGTATATTTTCTAGAAAAAAGAAAAAATGCTGTACAATATAATATATCTGTATGCATTCATTTTATATATTAGTTAAGTTGTCGATATATATATAGGTACTTTCTGTCAGAAATCACAAAATGTTTTAATAGTGTAGGTAAGAATTAATGAAATAATGTGTGAAACTCGTTATCCTGGAGGAAATTGCGTGGGTAACGCCACGAGGAAACAGGAAGTGTCACTGGTGACAAGCTTTGAGTTATAGGTAGGTAAACCTACAAGTACCACTTTCACAAAAAAATTTTTCTTCTATACCAGAATTAAGAACTAATTTAGTGCTAATTTAGTACCATATTAAAAAATTTAGAGCTGCTAAACTTTTAAAAAAAACGTATGGTACTGCCAGCTTGACGTATAGCTACAAGTACCATACCCTAAAAAATAACAATTTTTAAAAAACTTTTCCACAGGAATTTAGAACTAATTTAGTGCTCTAACATAGCATTAAAAAGAATTTTCCAAAAACTACCCTTAACCTCAAAAACTACCTAATAAAAATTAAGAAACAAATTAAAAAAAAAATTTCGATAAGATTTTAAAGCTAATAAAGTTTTCAAACTTAGTACTGAAAGATATTTTCCAAAAACTAATTTTAACCTGAGCTAATTTAGTGCTCAAACAATGCACAAGAAAAATTTTCCACAAAACTACCTTTTACCTCAAAAACTACTAGAAAATAAAGACAGAATTATTTCTTAAAAATTTTTTCAGAGCAATTTAGAGATAATTTTGTGCTCAAGAATAGAAATTAAAAGTAATTCACAAAAACTACCTTTTATCACAAAAACTATCTACAGAAATTAAAAAGGCACATATTTCCAAAATTCTTTTCATAGGAATTTAGAACTAATTTAGTGCTCTAACATAGCATTAAGAAAAATTTTTCAAAAACTACCCTCAACCTTAAAAACTACCAAACGAAAATACATTAAATAGAAATTTTTAAAAACTATCTAACGAAAATAAAAAGGCTTATTTTTCTCGAAATGTCTATATTTTTTAAAAGTGATAAAATTATTATAAAATATACTATATGTATTTTTCGTTTTTTATATAAAATTAATAATATATATTGTTTTTTATAATCTAAAATTGGATTTACATCAGACATTTTTTAATGTCTTCGCTGTTTTTTACTGGATCTTTTATTATGCGTTGTATATAGCATAATCTAGTTTTTGTAAAACCACCTACATAATCTATCTCAATAGTTATAAATGGGCCTGAAAATATGTACGATTTTTTAATTCATTGATAAAGTTGTAAATCTTGAATTTTATGACATGAACATTTTTCCAAAACTACCCTTAACCTCAAAAACTACCTAACGAAAATAAAAAAGCATATTTTTCCAAAATTTTTTTCATAGCAATTCAGAACTAATTTAGTGCTAATTTAGTACCATATATAAAAATTTAGAGCTGTTAAACTTCCTAAGGAAACGTATGGTACTACATATGCTTGACGTATAGCTACAAGTACCATACCCTAAAAAATAACAATTTTTAAAAATCTTTTCCACAGGAATTTAGAACTAATTTAGTGCTAATTTAGTACCATATATAAAAATTTAAAGCTGTTAAACTTTTTAGGAAAACGTATGGTACAACATATGCTTGACGTATAGCTACAAGTACCATACCCTAAAAAATAACAATTTTTAAAAATCTTTTCCACAGGAATTTAGAACTAATTTAGTGCTAATTTAGTACCATATATAAAAATTTAAAGCTGTTAAACTTTTTAGGAAAACGTATGGTACTACATATGCTTGACGTATAGCTACAAGTACCATACCCTAAAAAATAACAATTTTTAAAAATCTTTTTCACAGGAATTTAGAACTAATTTAGTGCTAATTTAGTACCATATATAAAAATTTAAAGCTGTTAAACTTTTTAGGAAAACGTATGGTACAACATATGCTTGACGTATAGCTACAAGTACCATAACCTAAAAAATATGAATTTTTAAAAAACTCTTTCACAGGATTTTAGAACTAATTTAGTGCTAATTTAGTACCATATATAAAAATTTAAAGCTGTTAAACTTTTTAGGAAAACGTATGGTACTACATATGCTTGACGTATAGCTACAAGTACCATACCCTAAAAAATAACAATTTTTAAAAATCTTTTTCACAGGAATTTAGAACTAATTTAGTGCTAATTTAGTACCATATATAAGAATTTAAAGCTGTTAAACTTTTTAGGAAAACGTATGGTACAACATATGCTTGACGTATAGCTACAAGTACCATAACCTAAAAAATATGAATTTTTAAAAAACTCTTTCACAGGATTTTAGAACTAATTTAGTGCTAATTTAGTACCATATTTAAAAATTTAGAGCTGTTAAACTTTTTAGGAAAACGTATGGTACTACATATGCTTGACGTATAGCTACAAGTACCATACCCTAAAAAATAACAATTTTTAAAAATCTTTTCCACAGGAATTTAGAACTAATTTAGTGCTAATTTAGTACCATATATAAAAATTTAAAGCTGTTAAACTTTTTAGGAAAACGTATGGTACTACATATGCTTGACGTATAGCTACAAGTACCATACCCTAAAAAATAACAATTTTTAAAAATCTTTTTCACAGGAATTTAGAACTAATTTAGTGCTAATTTAGTACCATATATAAAAATTTAAAGCTGTTAAACTTTTTAGGAAAACGTATGGTACTACATATGCTTGACGTATAGCTACAAGTACCATAACCTAAAAAATATGAATTTTTAAAAAACTCTTTCACAGGATTTTAGAACTAATTTAGTGCTAATTTAGTACCATATATAAAAATTTAAAGCTGTTAAACTTTTTAGGAAAACGTATGGTACAACATATGCTTGACGTATAGCTACAAGTACCATACCCTAAAAAATAACAATTTTTAAAAATCTTTTCCACAGGAATTTAGAACTAATTTAGTGCTAATTTAGTACCATATTTAAAAATTTAAAGCTGTTAAACTTTTTAGGAAAACGTATGGTACTTCATAGGCTTGACGTATATGGGTAGTTCTACAAACGATGGAATATATGATGTCCAAGATTGTTTTTTACATTAATTTTGAAAAAAATAAAATTACTTTCAATGGAAACTGTAGTGCTTAATGATTACTATTATGCCACAAAACGTTACCCGCTTTCAAAAAATATTTCTGGCAAAAAATAAGCATTCAAGTGCTAAATTCTCAGTTTCCTGGCATGTCCCAATGTGAAAATGAAAGCTAATAAATTATATAAATATTATTTTTAAGCGATTAAATACAAATTTCCACTTGGATAATAATTTCAAATAGTTGTACTTTACAAAGATTAAAGTAATTGTTACATTACTTGATATTTTAATTAAAAAAATATTATCTTGAATTTTGTTCATCAAATTAATTCTCAGTTTCCTGGCATTATAAAAAATGTTAAAAATATAAAGAATTTTCATTCTTATTAATTTGACATTTTTCACAGTGCTTAGTAAAGGTTAACTAAATATGATATCACTTGCATTTTACTTAATTTGCAGTTCAATTACCTAAAATTTTGTACTTTGTGATCGAAATGGGCATTTGGTCAGACAAATTCTCAGTTTCCTGGCACGCATTTTTAAAAAAAATATTTTATGTTTTTATACTTTTGTTGTTCTAGGTGTTGTAGAACCTTATTCTCTGTTGACCAGTATTCCAAATTTTGTTATTAAGCCTTGTTTTTTAATTTTTTAGACGAAAAATGACCAAATTCTCAGTTTCCTGGTTCTCAGTTTCCTGGCACTTTCTGACAGAATACACATGTGCTTAAGATATAAAATTTAAATTTTTATTTTTTTGACTGGCCACTTTTAGGTAACTTTGATAATACTTTTAACTTGAATTTAACCTACTTTTTAAAACCTGAACGTAAAAAAAATATTGTGCCAAAATTTTCTTCATTTTCGTCCTTCGTTTGTAGAACTGCCCATATAGCTGCCAGTACCATACCCTAAATTCTCGTTAAATTTTTAATTATCTTTATAAATAATAAAATTTTTTTCAGAAATTCAATTATTATCTTAAATTGTAATAAAATTCTTGTCAAAATTTCAATAATTTTCAAAAATTTTTAAAAAATTAAGTAAACATTTAGTTATTTTTATAAATAATAAAACTTATCGCATAATTTCAATCATTTCTAATACAATTTTATTGGAATTTTTATATTTATTGGAAATAAAATAAATGTTGTCGAATAAATTTATAATTAAAGAAATTCGTAAATAAATGTAATAAAACATCTTTTGAGTATGTAATCATTTTTAGAGAGAATGAGAGTATACTTTAGAGTCAGGGAAAAAGTCAAAATTTTGTCTGGAAATCAGGAAAAAGTCAGAGGAAACAAAATTAAATTTTTGCGGCAACCTTAACCCATTTAGTCCCAAATGTCCTTTTTTTTAGTACAAGTTCGAGCTTCCCGTTCTACGAGTTCCGGGTTTAAAAAAAAACGGGACAAAGATTTTCTTATTGATTTGAGTGTCCTCTTTCAGAATCTGAAAAAAAATTTCAATTTCGACTTAATGATAAAAAGTTATAATTGTTTAAACAAAAAAAAGCCGTTTTTTTAGTGTTTTTTTTCTTTAAAAGCAGATTAATTTATTGAAATCGGCTTGGAAAAATCCAGAACATCAAAATATCGCGACCAAAATGTTGGGACTATCAAATAGACATGCTGCCGAAAACAATTTTTTTTAAATTTTAAAATGGCGCCTCAAAAATGGACGTCAAAATATGCAAATTTTGAAAAATAATTTATAAAATTTTTTACACTACATTTTTTTTACTTTTATGATTCATTTAAATAAAATAATGCTGCTTCAACAAAAAATATTGTTATTTGATGTTACTTAACAATATTATAAACAATTTTTATAAACAATTTGAAAACTATGGGCCAAAGTGGAAGCAAAAAATTTATTTTCATCAATTATCTTTTTTAGGGGAGGTAAAAATGGATATTAAAAGTAAAAAACTTAATTCAAAATTATTTTGCAATGTTTAAGAATGTTATAAACAATTTTTATAAACAATTTTGCAAAACATGAAATTGAATGGTAGAAAAAGATTATTTTTTAATTTTATTATGCTCTCTGGTAATCAAAATGTTGATTAAGGTTTAAACTTTAATTTAACATTATTTATCAATATTTAAAAATTTTATAAACAATTTTCATAGAAAAATCAATTCAGGTTGGGAAACAAATTTTTATTATCTTTATTTGTTTGTTTGTCATTAGAATAGATATGTTAAAGACAAACCTTTGTCTGTAATTATTTAAGATTTTTTTACAATGTTATAAACAATTTTTATAAAAAAATATATTAATATATATATATATATAACTTTCTTTTGTCATTAAAAGTGGAAATTAATGTATCTACCGTTTAAAAAAAATTTGTTAGCAATGTATAAAAATGTTGTAAATATCTATTCTAATCTATTCTAATGACAAACAAACAAATAAAGAAAATAAAAATTTGTTTCCCACCCTGAATTGATTTTTCTATGAAAATTGTTTATAAAAATTGTTTATAACATTTTTAAATATTGATAAATAATGTTAAATTAAAGTTTAAACCTTAAGCAACATTTTGATTACCAGAGAGCATAATAAAATTAAAAAATAATCTTTTTCTACCATTCAATTTCATGTTTTGCAAAATTGTTTATAAAAATTGTTTATAACATTCTTAAACATTGCAAAATAATTTTGAATTAAGTTTTTTACTTTTAATATCCATTTTTACCTCCCCCAAAAAAGATAATTGATGAAAATAAATTTTTTGCTTCCACTTTGGCCCATAGTTTTCAAATTGTTTATAAAAATTGTTTATAATATTGTTAAGTAACATCAAATAACAATATTTTTTGTTGAAGCAGCATTATTTTATTTAAATGAATCATAAAAGTAAAAAAAATGTAGTGTAAAAAATTTTATAAATTATTTTTCAAAATTTGCATATTTTGGCGTCCATTTTTGAGGCGCCATTTTAAAATTTAAAAAAAATTGTTTTCGGCAGCATGTCTATTTGATAGTCCCAACATTTTGGTCGCGATATTTTGATGTTCTGGATTTTTCCAAGCCGATTTCAATAAATTAATCTGCTTTTAAAGAAAAAAAACACTAAAAAAACGGCTTTTTTTTGTTTAAACAATTATAACTTTTTATCATTAAGTCGAAATTGAAATTTTTTTTCAGATTCTGAAAGAGGACACTCAAATCAATAAGAAAATCTTTGTCCCGTTTTTTTTTAAACCCGGAACTCGTAGAACGGGAAGCTCGAACTTGTACTAAAAAAAAGGACATTTGGGACTAAATGGGTTAAGGTTGCCGCAAAAATTTAATTTTGTTTCCTCTGACTTTTTCCTGATTTCCAGACAAAATTTTGACTTTTTCCCTGACTCTAAAGTATACTCTCATTCTCTCTAAAAATGATTACATACTCAAAAGATGTTTTATTACATTTATTTACGAATTTCTTTAATTATAAATTTATTCGACAACATTTATTTTATTTCCAATAAAAATAAAAATTCCAATAAAATTGTATTAGAAATAATTGAAATTATGCGATAAGTTTTATTATTTATAAAAATAACTAAATGTTTACTTAATTTTTTAAAAATTTTTGAAAATTATTAAAATTTTGACAAGAATTTTATTACAATTTAAGATAATAATTGAATTTCTGAAAAAAATTTTATTATTTATAAAGATAATTAAAAATTTAACGAGAATTTAGGGTATGGTACTGGCAGCTATATACGTCAAGCATATGTAGTACCATACGTTTTCCTAAAAAGTTTAGCAGCTTTAAATTTTTATATATGGTACTAAATTAGCACTAAATTAGTTCTAAAATCCTGTGAAAGAGTTTTTTAAAAATTCATATTTTTTAGGTTATGGTACTTGTAGCTATACGTCAAGCATATGTAGTACCATACGTTTTCCTAAAAAGTTTAGCAGCTCTAAATTTTTAAATATGGTACTAAATTAGCACTAAATTAGTTCTAAATTCCTGTGGAAAAGATTTTTAAAAATTGTTATTTTTTAGGGTATGGTACTTGTAGCTATACGTCAAGCATATGTAGTACCATACGTTTCCTTAGGAAGTTTAACAGCTCTAAATTTTTATATATGGTACTAAATTAGCACTAAATTAGTTCTGAATTGCTATGAAAAAAATTTTGGAAAAATATGCTTTTTTATTTTCGTTAGGTAGTTTTTGAGGTTAAGGGTAGTTTTGGAAAAATGTTCATGTCATAAAATTCAAGATTTACAACTTTATCAATGAATTAAAAAATCGTACATATTTTCAGGCCCATTTATAACTATTGAGATAGATTATGTAGGTGGTTTTACAAAAACTAGATTATGCTATATACAACGCATAATAAAAGATCCAGTAAAAAACAGCGAAGACATTAAAAAATGTCTGATGTAAATCCAATTTTAGATTATAAAAAACAATATATATTATTAATTTTATATAAAAAACGAAAAATACATATAGTATATTTTATAATAATTTTATCACTTTTAAAAAATATAGACATTTCGAGAAAAATAAGCCTTTTTATTTTCGTTAGATAGTTTTTAAAAATTTCTATTTAATGTATTTTCGTTTGGTAGTTTTTAAGGTTGAGGGTAGTTTTTGAAAAATTTTTCTTAATGCTATGTTAGAGCACTAAATTAGTTCTAAATTCCTATGAAAAGAATTTTGGAAATATGTGCCTTTTTAATTTCTGTAGATAGTTTTTGTGATAAAAGGTAGTTTTTGTGAATTACTTTTAATTTCTATTCTTGAGCACAAAATTATCTCTAAATTGCTCTGAAAAAATTTTTAAGAAATAATTCTGTCTTTATTTTCTAGTAGTTTTTGAGGTAAAAGGTAGTTTTGTGGAAAATTTTTCTTGTGCATTGTTTGAGCACTAAATTAGCTCAGGTTAAAATTAGTTTTTGGAAAATATCTTTCAGTACTAAGTTTGAAAACTTTATTAGCTTTAAAATCTTATCGAAATTTTTTTTTTAATTTGTTTCTTAATTTTTATTAGGTAGTTTTTGAGGTTAAGGGTAGTTTTAGTAAAATACTCCTTTTAATTCTATGTGAGAGCACTAAATTAGTTCTAAATTTCTATGAAAAAAATTTTGAAAATTTTTTTTTTTTCGTTAGGTAGTTTTTGAGATTAAGGGTAGTTTTTGGAAAATTCTTTTTAATGCTATGTTAGAGCACTAAATTAGTTCTAAATTCCTGTGGAAAAGTTTTTTAAAAATTGTTATTTTTTAGGGTATGGTACTTGTAGCTATACGTCAAGCTGGCAGTACCATACGTTTTTTTTAAAAGTTTAGCAGCTCTAAATTTTTAAATATGGTACTAAATTAGCACTAAATTAGTTCTTAATTCTGGTATAGAAGAAAATTTTTTTTGTGAAAGTGGTACTTGTAGGTTTACCTACCTTTGAGTTATGCACAATTGACAGAGCGAGAATTGTCCAAGTGTCATTTGTAAGAGCTCTCGTCGCCGTCACATGTACACAATTTCAGAGCGTGTTATAGTATAATTTCGAAAATAATTTAATTATTACTAAAATATCATTATTTTTAATTATTATCTTTAATTATACCATTTAAGTGTGATTATCTTATTATGTGATTTAATTAACTTTTTATGTTCTTTTTTATCTCAGGTTTGCCACAAAATTAAATTTTTATTTTTCCCTGATTTACAGACAAAATTTTTGAATTTTTTCCCTGAACTTAAAGATTACATCTAAAATTCATTTTTAACACAATTCTTATAAGAAAATTCTACGAGAATTCAAATTATTCAATTAAAAAAAATAATTTATTGAATAATTCAATCTTTCTTAAAATTGAATTCTTATAAAGAATTTTATAAACAAATTTTTCAATAATTAAATTCTTTTGATGAATTTTAATAAAATTTTTAAGAATAATTTAATTTCTTGGGAAATTTGATTAAAATTGTATTAAAAATAATTGAAATTCTGCAATGAGTTTTATTACTTCCCGTGTGGAAATTGCCCGACTTCGCCTTATTTAAAGAAGGGCACTGATGAGGATTGAGTGAGGCCAACCACACTAATAATGTCTAGATAGGTGATAATAGGGCGCTGACTAGAATGCCTTCTTTTTCCAAATAGGAAAATCTAACTAGATCTATTTATGCCCCTATTAAATATTTCAATCAGGCTCTGACTAGAATGCCCTTTTTGTCTGAACAGGGAAATCTATCTGGTATCTATTTATGCCCCTATTAGATATTTTAATTAATTTTCAATTTCATTGACAAATCCCAATTTCTAAATAACAAGCAACGAAATTATCAGAAAAATAGTTCTAAACGCATATTAAAATACTATTTAAAGTTCAAAAACTATTTGAGCAAAAATATTTACGATTTTAAAAATTCGAAATATTGCACTTTTTCTCACAAGCGCTAAAGAAATGTTCTGTTTAGTATATAAGGACGATGAGAAAGTAGATTCATAGCGTGCGAGTTAGTGTTAGGTATGCGTTAGTATTAGTGTTAGTGTTAAGTTAGTGATAGGTTGATTGGTCGAAACAGTGTTGTTTACATGTGTGTTTGTTCAGTGACTTGTTCAGTATTACTGGCGCAATATTACGTCTGTCCAAAATTTTTGCTTATGTATTTAGAAAAACTAATGAGGCGCTAAAGAGGCCCTCTAGTTAAATCCCCACATTGTGCTTTTCTATTCAGGCAGTGACAAGGCAATCTAGTTAGAACCTCCCCATCTTTCCACATCATCACCTGATATTTCAAGCGTGACGAAATTAGACGGGTCCTGACTAATTTTCCTAGTTTGCGCCTCACTAAACAAAAGGGCGTCTATTCAGGGCCTTACGAAGTCCTATTTTCAATTTCTACACGGGTTATGAAAATAATTGAATTCCTAAAAAGAATTTTATTATTTATGAAAATAATTGAATTATTCCGATGAAATTTATAAACAATTTTTGTAAATAATTGAATCCTGTGAAATTTTTATTATTTATGAAAATAATTAAATGTTTGCGTAGAATTTTATTTAAATTGTTTACAAATAATAGAATTCTTTTAAAAAATGTTATTAAAATAGGAGATATATTGAAAATCATTAAAGTGAGAAAAATTTTTAAAAATAATTGACATTTTGACAAGAATTTTACTAAAAAATTTTTTAAATTATTTGAATTTCGGAGAAAAATTTTATTATTTTTAAAATGTAATTGAAATTTTTTTAAATTTTTGAACGTAATTGAACTTCTGCAAAGAATTTTATTACTTTTGAAAATAATTGAATCTCTGTAATCATTTGCAACTTGAAAAAATAATTGAACTGCTTAAAAAAATTTTTATTATTAAAAAAATAATTGACTCCCTGCAAAATATTTTATTACTTATGACTTATATGAGAAGAATTGAATTCTTAAAAAGAATTTTATTATTATTTATGAGAATAATTGAATAATTGCGCAGAAATTTATAAAAAATTTCTAAATAATTAAATCCTGTGAAATTTTTATTATTTACGAAAATAATTAAATATTTGCATAGAATTTTCTTAATATTTTTTTTAAAATAATTTAATTCTTATGGAAAATTTCATTAAAATAGTACCTCGATGTTGAAAATCATTGAATTGAGGAAAATTTTTGAAAATAATTGAATTTCAGAAAAAAACTTTATTGTTTTCAAATATGATTGAAATTTTTACGAAATTTAAAAAAAAATTTTGAACGTAATTGAATTTCTGCGAATAATTTTATTACTTTTGAAAATAATTTAATTTTCTGTAATAATTTGTAACTTATAAAAATAATTGAATTACTTAAAAAAAATTATTATTTATGAAAATAATTGACTCTCTGTCAAATATTTTATTGCTTATGAAAATAATTGAATAATTGCGAAGAAATTTATAAAAATTTTGTTAATAATTGAATCCTGTGAGATTTTTATTATTTATGAAAATAATTAAATGTCTGCGTAGAATTTTATTAAAATTGTTTACAAATAATTGAATTACACATCGAAGTGAGGAAAATCTTTGAAAATAATATTGAAATTTTACCAAGAATTTCTTTAAAAATTTTTTTAAATAATTGAATTTCAGAAAAAAAATTTTATTATTTTCAAATTCTAATTGAAATTTTTACGAAATTTAAAAAAATTTTCAACGTAATTGAATTTCTGCGAAGATTTTTATTACTTTTAAAAATAATTGAATAATTGTGAAAAAATTTATAAAAAATTTCTAAATAATTGAATTCCTGTGAAATTTTTTTTACTTATAAAAATAATTAAATATTTGCGTAGAATTTTATTAAATTTTTTTCAATAATTGAAATTTTGCCAAGAATATTTTATTAAAATTTTTAAAAATAATTGAATTTTGGAGAAGAATTAATTGAATTCAAATTAAAACCTTTCGAAGAAGTTCATCTATTTATGGAAATTGTAAACGCAACTCTTTTAAAATTCATTTAATTTTGAAATATTTACTTAAAATTATTCATTAAATTATTTCTAAGCAATAATTTTATGATAGTTCCAAAAAAAGTTTTTTAAAAATAAATTATTGTCAGAATAATAGAAAAAATTGAAAGTTTATTTATTTTTCAAATTCAAATTTTATTAAAATAATATTACGTCACGTAACAAAAAAATACAGTATCTCTAATTATTTAATTTTGTTTTTGGTTTTCACTGAATAAACTTAGAAATTTTTGAAAATATTCATGTAGAAAAAAATTTTCCTTCATTTGTAATTAATTACATTTTATTCAAACCTAATGGATAATTACTTAAAAAAAACTTAATGAAATTTTTCTATATAAAAAAAAAATTAACTTAATTTTTACATATATATTTTTTAAATAAATATTAAAAACTTTTCTAATTCAATAATGAACTGATTGAAGCACTAATTAGGTTTTCCTTTCTCTATACCAGATTCTCTGCGACCCATTAAAACAAGCTCTAAAATTTTGACCAGAAACTGCACGTTTATAAATGTATTAGAATAATTAACATAACTTTATGATGTAACTTTCACTGATGACGCCTACACTTAGATAAATTACTTGATTAAATTATTATTAAAAGTTGCTTGCAACCTTCAGTTGAACTCAATTTATGACACTTCTTGACTAAATTAATATTCAAGACAAACAAAATGCGAATGATTTTTTTTTTTGTCTCTTTTTTTCTTCATATATTATTTGAATAAAAAATTGTCATTTGGAGTTCTTATCAAAAAAATGAAATAAAAATAGAGAAAAAATTATTTTTTCTTATCTGGTTTTTAGACAAGGATAGTCAATTATTTTTTTTTTTTTTTGCACTTGAACAAGTATTCTGATAATTTTAATTTTTAACGTAATTTTTTTAAATATTTGATTGAGACATAAAAATTGGCTCAGAAAAAAAATGCTTTGACTGTAGACTCGACTATACTTTTTATTTGTTCCAAATAAGTTTATTTGATTCAAATGAAGTTTATTTCGTTTAAAAGAATTTTATTTGGAAAAAATATATTTTATTTGGTTCAAGTAAATTTTATTTGGTTCAAATAAAAATCATTTGAACTAAATAAAATTACTTCAAACAAATAATTTCATAGTCTATGAAATAAGTATATTGTTTTTCAACTCAAATAAATTATATTTGGTTTAAATAAAATTTTTCTTTGGGTGTAATAATAATAATAATAATATTAAGAAAATAATAATACTATATTTATTTATTATACACTCGTCTTATTTACCTAAAATCACATTTTACAAGTGAATAATAAAAATAATATAAAAAAATAATAACAAATTTAATAAAAAAATAATTAGTTAAAGAGCCTTTGTTTAAACTTTTTATTTTATTATTATTATTATTATTATTATTATTATTATTATTATTATTATTATTATTATTATTATTATACTATTGTTTTTATTATAAATTTAATATTCATGAGAAATGAAATACGCAAAATACTTTCAACTAAAATTGTTGAAAATGTTGCAGTAAAAAATTTTTATTTTATTTTTCGTTTATTGAAACAATGTATAAACCAGGAAACTAGAAAAAAATTTAACGATAAAAGATAGTGTCGGTAAATATAAACTTTTCTGTATATATGGTAATATTAGATATATATAGATATATATAGTTCAACAATAAGGCGGTCACATACTTTTTTCTTTCATTATGTAAACGAGAGCAAGTCAGTGCACTTGTTTTAAAAATGGAGACAGAAGAAATGACATTAATTAATATTTATAGCAAAATTTACAAATACTCCTAATAATTTATTTTAACAAATATAATTTAAAGAAACTTTAATAGAATTCAGAAAAAGGAAATAAGAAAAAATTCTAACTGTTATTATTTAACTAAATATGTAAATGCAGTGATAAAAAAAATGCAAATTATATTTTTTTTTTTGCACAAAGTATATATAAAAATCATGATTGAAATTGATAATATAATATCGCGAGTTAAATTTTATGCGAGTTTTCAATATTGACAAAGAAAGTGGAAATCAATATTTATATACAATTTCTGTTTGTTTATCGCGATTGCAAGAATGCAAACGTTTTCAATTATAAAAACAAGAATAAATGATTTGATATTGTAATAAATATTATGAGATTTTTTTTAAACAAACAATCGAAAGATAAGACCAGAGAGAGAGAGAGAGAGAAAAGATAATTGAATGTTTGTTGTAATAGTGTAACAAAATAATATCAATAACAGGTTGATGGAGCTTAGTGGACTTGATATATATAGTAACTTTATTCTTGAAAGACTTCAACTGTCCACTGATTGTAACGTAATACATATGCGAAAACGGCTTCGTATATAAAGAGAGAACATATGTCGTCTTACAATTTAATTTTTAGCAAAATATTATGATCTGTATTTTTAAATGCGCACATATTGGACATTCCAGGAGAAATTTTCATTGGGAAAAATTTTTTTTTTTCTAATAATTTCTTTCGAATTGTATGTGAGAAATAAGAATACAGATATTTTTTATTTTATTTTGAAAAAAATTGTGGAAGTTGTGATTTTTTTAAATTCATCTCCTTCAGCAGCCGAAGACTTTTAAAAGACGTTTTTCTCTAATACTAATAGGAAATAAGAAAAAGTGTACTCTAACAATAAGAAATTTATTCGATTTTATTAAGTTTTTAGATATTCACTAAAAAATTACGTATCTTTAGGGAAAGAATCTAAAAAATTAAAATTAATTCTAAAAAGTAACTTTTCTCAAAACCGAAGTGATCGATTTTTGAAATACGTAATTTTTTTATTGAATATCTAAAAACTTTAAGAAAAAAGGAATAAATTTCTTAGAGTAAATTTTTTCCTATCTTCTATTAGTATTAGAGAAAAACGCCTTTCAAAAGTCATCGGCTTTTAAAGAAGTTGAATTTAAAATTATCACAATTTTCACAATTTTTGTCCAATAAAAAAAGAGAAATTATGTGTTTTCTTATTTTTCATATACGATTCGAAAAAAGTTTTTCCAAATATAAAAAATATTTAATGAAAATTTCTTCTGGAATGACCCATTATAAATAGATAAATAAATTGTGTGACACACAAATAAATTACCGAATATTAAAAAAAGTAAGCTTTACACTGCCAGCTTTGATTAGTTTTTAACTTTTTTTTAAATTAAATTTTTTAAACAGACAACTTTCATTAAAATTTGTAATTTTTTCAAATTAACCCTTTGAGGACTAAATCTCTTCTTTAAAAAAAAGCGATTTTTAATAGCAATTTTTTTATTTAAAAATTTTTATTTAAAAATTTTAATTTAAAAATTTTAAATTAAAGGTTGTTATGTTTTCCAAATACTAACATTTTTTTTATAAATATTTTATTTACTTATTTATTTAAAATATACTGTTTTGAAATGTTTTTGAAATTGAAAATTATCACTAACTGTTTTCATTTGTGTTTTCAATATTTTATTTTTGAAACCTTTTTACACTTTTAAAAGAAAAGTGATTTCTATTATCGAATTTTAGCTTATTTTAATGCAATTCGGTAAGAGGTTTGCGTCTTATTTTTAATGGAGATAATATTAGTGAATCGTGGAAAAACAAAATAAATAATTCTCAATGGACACTTTTGTACCATAATCACTTAAAAGATGAAAGTGCCATTGTGAATTATTTATTGATCACTCAGAAGTTTTGAAGCCATAATTTCTATCTTTCTATCTAAAAACAATAATAATGACTTTTTTTTCATTGACACGTGAAAAATGGGTCATTCGGTTAGTTGACTAATGACACATTTTACAATGAAGTCGCAGAAAAATTTTTGAAAATAATTGAAATTTTGTCAAGAATTTTTATTAAAATCTTTGAAAATAATTGAAATTCGGAGAAGAATTTTATTATTTTTAAAGATAATTGAAATTTTTATGATACTTTTTAGAAATTTTTCGAACGTAATTGAATTTTTGCGAAGAATTTTATTACTTTTGAAAATAATTGAATTCCTGGTATAAAATATTTTATTGTTTCTGAAAATAATTTAATTATTACAAAGTAATTTATAAAGAGTTCGTAAATAATTGAATTACTGGGAAGTTTTTATTATCGATGAAAATAATTATATGTCTGTGTAGAATTTTATCAAAAAATTTTTTTAAACATTGAATCGTTTATTTTTTTAAATCTATTAATTATTTACAACATCATTCCCCTCTAAGCCACTAAAATCTATTAGATTTTTTTAAAAATTACACCTCGAACAAAAAGGTTTAATTAATTTTCTAGAATCATAAAACAAATTCTAAAGTTTGCCTTGTTTTTTTTAAATTATAATTTACATAATTTCTGAAATATAATTTACATATGTTTTAATGTTCATATTGACTTACCTTTAATGCTGTTTAAAATAATTTAAATGTCAATTTTTGAAAATAATTTACGAATTTTGACAAATTCAAAAGATTATTTTATTATTTTCAAAAGGTAAACTACTCTTTTTTCTTTGTAAGAAAAAAAAAACTGATAACATTTTTAACAAATAACATATTTTTATTGCAAATGATATTTATCTTTTTAAGTAAAGCCCAGGAACATTAAAACATTTCAATTCTTTTAAGAATTATATTAATTTCATCATTAAAACAGTGAAAATTAAAATTTTTATGATTTGTTCTTCAAACGTAAATACGATCGTTTTATTTTAAGGATAATTTTTTAAGAAATATTAAGTATTAAGTGTTTTTCAGAGAGAAATTGTATTTTTTTCTATTATTTATTTATTTACTATTTACTATTTACTAAATTGATAATAAAATAAATTTAATGATGCGATAATTTAAAAAGTGAAGACAAAAAAATATCAATTCAAAGTTCATTAAAAAATTAAAGAATATTTAACTGAAAAATAAATTTAAAAAATGTTTAAGAAACATAAATTTGTTTTTAAATTTTATAGTGAAAATGGGTTTTATTTATAGCTACAGATAGTGTCGCATCAATTTGTCACAAAAAAATTTGTAACTTTTTGATTTTTATGGAAAAAAATCATAAATATCGTCTACGTTAGTATTTTGTAATCAAATATGGCTAAGATTTTAAGTTTCGCTAATACCTAACAGATTGCCAAGTTTGACTTTGATTGGTTAAGCCGTTTTTAAGTGAAGCTCGCACGAAATATCGACGACAGACTGAATTTTTATTTATAGGATATTTCGAATCTTTTACTATACTGCGAAAATGATAAATTATGCAAGAAAATATTAATTTTTGAACAATCTACAGACAAAAGTCTTATTTTATTTATATAAATGGATTAAGTAATATTAAATTTTATATAAAACTGTCATTAAAATAATCTTTTAATATCGAACTTAATAAAATTCATGATTAAAATTACGTTCGGTTTTAAAGTGAAATATTTTTCTCTCTGATAAAATAAAAATTCTTAATTAGTAAATTTACGCTGGAATCTGAATAATAAAGACTTATATGATTCATAAAACAATATACCGGTTTTACGATTAAACACATTTCTGCCAATGCTATTGTATTCAAATAATGTTATTGGCACTAAAGCAAACAAAGATAATTGTCTTTGTTTCCTGCACTGTATATACCTACAGGAATAATGCAATTACTATTTGAATAATTATTATATAGTTGTTAGAACTGAATTCAGAAATTTCACTTAAATTTCTTATCATTACATAATTGGAATTTGATGTAAATAATATTTTACTCATTTTGTATTTGAAAACAAATAAATAAATTTGTAGCCTCTGAGACAAAAACCCTTTTATTTCACTAAATTATATTTGAATTCTTCAAAAATTCGAAACGTTCAAATGAACGAATTAATATTTTTTCAATGCAACTGTTTTTAAAAATTCACTGCAATAAAAATAAAAAACGTAAATTAACTAATTTCGAATTTTATAAATTATTTTTTAACAAGTGACGCTATATTATTATTATAATAGAATTTTGAATTTGAAAAAAAGAAATAAATTCCGTTTATTTTGAACATTCAAAACTTCGGGGACATATATATTTGGTTCAGGGAAAAAAAGTTTTGCCTTTAATAACTACTTTCAATAGGCAACATTTTTATTTGACTTAGTTAAGACGTTCGCTATTCTATAAAGAAACTTCTCACTGTTACAAGTTTTTTTTTAAAAATTTTTCTCTGACTGCAAAAGTTTTATACTATTTTTGATTCATTTAACGGGAGGGTAAACCTATATTTTCAACTATATGAAGAAATTATTTTAAATATTTAATAAAATTATTTTTTTTATAATTTTTTTTAAAGAAATTCAATGGTCATAAAAAAAATTAGTCAGAAAATATTTTGACCCTTTTTGAATTTTTATTTTTTCTAAAAATTGGTAGATTTTGAAATCCATGCGTAATTTTGTAGAAAATCTGTTTTTGTATCCATAAAAAAATTTCTGAATGAAAAAATTAATATTTACAAAAGTTTTAGTATTTAAAAAAAAATAGTTTTCAGGTTAAGAATTTTAAAAAATATGATTATTATTAAATTTTATTATACGAAAACTCATTTGTTTTTTTTTCTAACTAATTTCAGAACATAAACTTTTTCAAAAAATTATTAAAAGTTTATTCGATGAAACATTTTTTTTTTTCAAAAGTTTATGTTCTGAAATTAGTTGGAAAACGAAACAAATGAGTTTTGTATAATAAAATTTAATAATAATCATATTTTTTTTAGATTCTTAACCTGAAAACTTTTTTTTTTCTTTTGAAAAAATGCTACAACTTTTGTAAATATTAATTTTTTCATTCAGAAATTTTTTTATCGATACAAAAACATATTTTTTACAAAGTTATACGTATGGATTTTAAAATATAGTAATTTTTAGAAAAAATAAAAATTCAAAAAGGGTCAAAATATTTTCTGACCATTGAATTCCTCTCAAAAAATTACTATAAAAATAATTTTATTAAATATTTAAAATATTTTCTTTATATAGTTAAAAATATAGGTTTACCCTCTCCTTAAAAATAGAAAAAAATACTATCTGAATGTATACATATGGCAGTTGAATTTCAAAATCAATGAATAGGTGTTTAAACAAAACGATAACGGAAAACGTATTTTATTTGTTGTGTATTTTACAGATAAGAAGTGAGTAGAATTATTTGAATAGACAATTTTTGTTGTAAGATATCATTATATAATACAAAATATTATTTATTTTAATTATTTAAAGTTTTTTGTAATATTATAATGGTCTTTCTGCATTAACCCTTGCTTGACACTATTTTGCTTTGATTTTTATAATAAAAAAATCCCTTAATTCAATAAAATAATATAATCGACGACAATATTTTTGTCAAAATTCAAAAATCGAAGTCAATTTTTGTTATGGCATCAATTAGAAATAATTACAAATTTTTGTTTGAATTTTTAGTTCATTTTTATGCAAATTTGAGTCAAAATACTGAAATGATTTAATGTTCTCGGGCTTTAATTAAAAAGATATACACCATTTTCAATAAAAATATTGTTATTTTTAAAAAATGTTATCAGTTCTTGAACAGGATGTTTAAACAAATGTTTCAATTAGTACAAAGAATAAAAAATAGATTACCTTTCAAAAATAATTATTTGAATTTGTCAAATTTTGTAAATTAATTTCTAAAATTGATATATTTTTCAAGAGAATTATCACATTATTATCAAATATTTAAACTATTTTAAACAGTATTAAAGGTAAGCCAATATGAACATTAAAACATATATAAATTATATTTCAGAAATTATGTAAATTATAATTTAAAAAAAAAACAAGGCAAACTTTAGAATTTGTTTTATGATTCTAGAAAATTAATTAAACCCTTTTGTTCGAGGTGTAATTTTTAAAAAAATCTAATAGATTTTAGTGGCTTAGAGGGGAATAATGTTGTAAATAATTAATAGATTTAAAAAAATAAACGATTCAATGTTTAAAAAAATTTTTTTGATAAAATTCTACACAGACATTTAATTATTTTCATCGATAATAAAAACTTCCCAGTAATTCAATTATTTACGAACTCTTTATAAATTACTTTGCATTAATTAAATTATTTTCAGAAACAATAAAATATTTTATACAGGAATTCAATTATTTTCAAAAGTAATAAAATTCGACGCAAAAATTCAATTACGTTCGAAAAATTTCTAAAAAGTATCATAAAAATTTCAATTATCTTTAAAAATAATAAAATTCTTCTCCGAATTTCAATTATTTTTAAAGATTTTAATAAAAATTCTTGACAAAATTTCAATTATTTTCAAAAATTTTCCTGCGACTTCATTGTAAAATGTGTCATTAGTCAACTAACAGAATGACCCATTTCTCACATGTAAATGAAAAAAAAGTCATTATTATTGTTTTTAAGATAGAAATTATGGCTTGAAAACTTCTGAGTGATCAATAAATAATTCACAATGGCACTTTCAACTTATAAGTAATTATGGTACAAAAATGTCCATTGAGAATAATTTATTGTTTTTCCACGATTCACTAATATTATCTCCATTAAAAATAAGACGCAAACCTCTTACCGAATTGCATTAAAATAAGCTAAAATTCGATAATATAAATCACTTTTCTTTTAGTGTAAAAAGGTTTCAAGTAAAATATTGAAAACACCAGTGAAAACAGTTAATGATAAATTTTTAATTTGAAAAAAACTTCTAAACAGTATATTTTAAATAAATAAGTAAATAAAATATTTATATAAAAATGTTGGCGTTTGAAAAAAATGACAACCTTTAATTTTAAATTTTTTAAATTAAAATTTTAAATAAAAAAATTGCTTTTAAAAATCGCTATTTTTTTAAAGAAGAGATTTAGTCCTCAAAGGGTTAATTTGAAAAAAATTACAAATTTTAATGAAAGTTGTCTGTTTAAAAAATTTAATTTAAAAAAAGTTAAAAACTAATCAAAGCTGGTAGTGTAAAGCTTACTTTTTTAATATTCGGTAATTTATTTATGTATCACATAATTTTTTTATCTATTTACATGGGTCATCCCGGAAGCAATTTTTATTAAAATTTTTTTATGTTTGGAAACATTGTTTTCAAATCTATGAAAAATAAGAAAACTCGTATTTTTTCCTTTTTTTAATAGATAAAAATTGTGAAAATTGTGATAATTATAAATTCAACTTTTTTCACAAGCCGATGACTATTGAAACACGTTTTTCTCTAATACTAATAGATAAGAAAAAATGTACTCTAAGAAATTTATTTCTTTCTTCTTAAAGTTTTTAGATATTAAATAAAAAATTACGTATCTGCAACGAAAGTATCTAAAAAATTAAAATTAATTCTGAACAGTGAGTTTTAAAAAGAAATTTCGAAAATCGATCACTTTGGTTTTGAGAACACTTTTTAGAATTAATTTTAATTTTTTAGATACTTTCTTTGACGATACGTAATTTTTTAGTGAATATCTAAAAACTTGAAGAAGAAACGAATAAATTTTATATATTACATTTTTTATCTCCTAGAAATATTAGAGAAAAACGTCTTTTAAAAGTCTTCGGCTTCTAAAGAAGTTGAATTTAAAAAAATCACAAATTCCACGATTTTCATCGAATAAAAAAATAAAAAATACGTTTTCTTATTTTTCACATACAATTCGAAAAAAATTGTTCCAAAAAAAATTTTTTTTCCAATAAAAATTTCTCCTTGAATGTGTGCGAAAAGAAGATGTTTTCCGATGAGTTTGTAAGTGGCTGCTTGAGCGAAGCGAGAGCAGCAACTTTCAAACTCATCGGAAAACATCTTCTTTTCGCCCTTGGTTCACAAAATATATTTTTTCTTATAGAAAAATCTATAAACAAAATTAAGTACAACATTGGCTTGTCAAAATAAAACATTGCCAATACTCAGAAACTCTTCCAGCTGATCTAAGTTTAAAATATTACCGTCTTTCTTAATTTTAACTTTTTTAATTAATCCGAAAAATCAACTGTTTACATTTTACCCCAAAATGACCCTAAATTCGTATCTGTGAATCTAGAGATTGTAATAATTGAACAATTATGGAGAAATTGGAAGCGTGTTTTTAATGACTTACATGTATACATAAATGTAAACCTATATACGTACATAAATGCAGATAGTCACACGACAATGTGTGTCAATAAAGAAACCAACAATTTCAATTGAATAATCGTAACTCAATCGATTCCAATTCCGGGATTCAAAGCTGTTCCCGGTATACACCTTTATGTTTGCATCAAATACCATCTGTTCAGTTTACATGAATGTAACTTGCATAACTTTTCATATCTACTCCCTTATGTAATTGTTATCTCGCCTGTCGACTCATGTAATTTATTGCTGTCATTCATATCTCTTTTTAATCCTCGTTTCCTAAATCTCTATATTATATATACATTGTGTGTATATGAACAAACATTATTGGAATATTTGTTTTCCGAAATGAAATTTTTTGGATTATTTTAAATGAAAAAATAATGTCAGAGTATGCAGATTTTATATTTTTTAGTCTTTCTAACTTCTCGATAGCTGCTTTTTTTTAATATCTTTTCAGTCTGGAAACTACTTTTTGGTACTTTTTATTTTTTTACTACTTTACCGGTTTCGCACTCGTTAATTAATAAGAAATTAGAAATTGAAATTGTTGAAACAAAGTAATGAAACATAACTGATCAGTTCTTTATTCACTTGTCAAACTTGTTTCACTATAGTCCTTTTACTTGTAATCACTTTATATTACTTTGTCTTTAGTATAACAGGTTGAGAATTCTTGAGCTCATTCAACACAATCCCTTAATTACTTAATTCTTCTTACTTGTAATTACTTTATATTAATTTGTCTGCAATTACAAATTGAGAAGCATCAAAAAGCTGAATAGTTGCTGTTGAAAAATTTGTTTTCTTAATTTTTGCAACAGTCCTTCTTTGGAATTTTGCTACACAATTATGTACTTGAATCCTCTTCCTTTTAGTTACATTTTGGTTTATCAAAATTCCAAAGAATGGATGATTAAAAATAGAATATTTGTTATTAATTTTTCAACAGTCATTCCTTAAGGAATTTGAAACTTATTCTTAATCTGTAATTATTTTTATGCATATTATGCATTACCATAGGTATAAATTATTGCATACTTTATATTGCTTTGTTCGCAATTATACGTTTGCAAACATGAAAATTCTAAAGAATTAATGTTGAATAATGTTAAGCAGTACTTTCTTTAAATTTCGAAACAAAGAATCTTTACATTCTTCACAATTTTGTATTTTATTTTGTATAAAAATTGATTAAAAAGTATTATAAATTGATTGCAGTCGCCAATTAAGAAGCATCAACATCCTAACAAACAATTATTGAAAAAGTTACAAAAGAAAAGTTGTATGTAGAATTGTTCAACATCCATTCTTAACAGAATTTTGATGCTTCATCCGTAAATGTGTGTAATTGAAAACAAAAGTAATTATAAAGTGATTAAAAAGTAACAGAGCAAAAAAGAAAAATAAACCCAAACATGTTTGATCTTTTCTACTTTCCCTTTATATATATACACCAACCTACCAGAGAATTCTTCTCTCATCCCACAAAGTAATTCCACAAAACAAAAGAAGCATATTGTATAATCAACAATTAAAAATTCTTTACAGCATCAAACATCAAAGAGAGCACTATTCTTATGATTTATTTCCAAACAATACAAGTTAAGAAACATTTTTCCCTCCTCACCGGTATAGGTAAACAAGTGTCTAATCATATTAAGAAGGGTTGGAAAAAAAATCGAAGGCAGCAACAAAAAAATGAAGAATAATTTCTCCATGAATTTTATGATACTTATGTCAAGTGAAAGGATATGGAAAGATATACTGAATTTGCAATCTCTCCTAACAGAAGAGAAGGAAAATAATCACTGCAGGTGAATAAGAAGAGGGGCAAATAAATAATAAAAAAAAAAGAAGTAGTAATAGAAGAAGAAAAAGAAGCAGAGTACATATCGAACACACACAGATCACAGACAAAAACAAGAAACCTAACCTTACGCTGTTGTTGTTCTGTCTCCTTTTCAGGCGCGGTCACCAACTTCGTCCTTGTTCTGAATAAGGATCTTCACTGAAATAACTTTTGATGATAATGAAAACACAGTACGCGCACAAATTTTCATTAAACAATGATAATAATAATTTATTTGTTTAAAGGAATAATGCATGTACTGAGCCCCGATAACGGGACCCTTCTGCCATGTTAAAAGACACAAACTGCACAGATTAGCACGCGCACACTCATTTCAATTCGAACTCGACGACTTTTACCACCTCACATCTCTCTTTTCCCTTCAGCAGTTGCTCTGCTGTGCTTCTACTACTCCTACTCTATATATTCCCCCATACAAAATTCCCCTTACTTTCAGTGCTGAATTAAAGGCGAGGTAATTCTACTGACATCTACTGGTATCACACTCAAGTCGATGCTGTTATCATTTGCTGTGAATAGAGAAATTTCTCTCATTTTGAAAATCAGTTCGGTAGTGTTGTATTATTAATTTATTATTGTTAAGAATACAATATTCTTTGATATTTGAACTACACTGATATTTCGGAGCATTCGGATACTTATAGGATATCCTTTAGACATGATGAGGATATCTGCTAATTTATGGAAATTTGAATACTTAATTATTAAGGATTATCCTTGATTTCCGGAGAACTCTCGATATGCATATAATATCATTGGGACATTATAGTCCCAATGGACTATAATGGTTATGATTCTTGATAACTTTTACACTAAGAGAAAAATATGTTACAGGATCACATAAAGATTGCACGTGATTCTATTTTTAATGTTACAAATACTATCCAGCAGTTACAATCCAGATTATAATGAGTAACACAATCCTAATTGTAGTGGGTAACATAAGAATATTTTTGTAGCATCATTAATGATAGCCAATAGCATAATGATCGTACCGGATAACATCTACTTTTAACAGTCAAAAACAAAGTTGAAGTCCACAACGTTGATCAACGAGAAAAACTTATTTAATGCATTCATGTATTATTTTTAATTTAATATTTAATAACAAAACACAAAACATCAATCTTTTTATTCTAAATATTTTTGTGGCAATATTGCTGCGTAATCTTTAATTAATTTACTTAGTGAATAATTTTTTTCGTTGATCAACGTTGTGGACTTCAATTTGGTTCAAAATCTTACACTGTAAAAATTCAGGGAGTTGACGGTCACTGGAGTTGGGAGTGAAATTTTTCGAGTTAAAAATCAACTCCAATAGGAAGTTAATTATTAAATTAACTCCCTTTTGGAGTTGATTCTTATTTTTACTGCTTGTAAATTTTAACTCGAGTTAAAAATCAACTCCAAAAGAGAGTTAATTTCTAACTCCCTTCATTCAACACCCGCGCGAGTTATTTTCTCCATGAGGAGTTAGCATTTGGGTGTGAAATTTTAACTCTCTTTATTTAACTCCCCTGGCACTAACTCCCCAATGGGTGCGACTTTTATAGACCCCCCGGGGGAGTTAAAATTTAACTTCCTTTTTTTACAGTGATATGGAAAAGAAGATAACATATTGATATTACCCACGTTGAAAAATTCCATGGACTCCAATCATTATAGAAATGTTAAAATATTATTAAAATAAAAAACTTGCAGAACTCCATGGAAATTCCATGGAATTTCCAGGGGGTACTAGAAATTAATGAAATTATGAAAAAAAAACCAAATTTGATACGCGACTCCAAAAATTGTGAAAAAAAAATTGTCAAGACCAGCGTCGTTTTTCAAAACACAAATTTTTTTTTGAATCGGAAATAAATTCTAAAAAAGTTCTGAGTACCTCCGTATTTCGGAAAAAGCTCTTGCTTATTAAAGAAAGCTCTAATTTAATGAAAAAACCCTAAATTTTAAAATCGGCTCTAAAAATTGTTTTAAAAAAATTTACATGACGGGCGTCGTTCTGCAAAATACAAATTTTTTCTGAATCAAAAATAAATTCTAAAAAAGCCCTGAGTACATCCGTGTTTCGAAAAAAGCTCTTTTTTAATAAAAAAATCCAATTTAATTTAAAAAAGCTTAAATTCGATAATCGCCTCCAAAAATTGTTTAAAAAAATTGTCAAGACCAGCGTCATTTTTCAAGAAACATATTTTTTCTGAATCGGTAATAAATTTTAAAAAAGTTCTGAGTACCTCTGTGTTTTGTATAAAGCTCTTCATTAATAAAAAAAAGCTCCAATTTGATTAAAAAAACAACTAATTTGATATTCGACTCCAAACATTGGTAAAAAATATTGTCAAGACGCTGGTCTTGACAATTCATGCTATAACTAGCCAAACTATCCGCGCGCAAGCGCGCGGGAATGTTGTATGGTGCTGCTTATTTTAAACAATTTAAAAAATTTTAAAGAAATAATTATTATAACCTAACAAAGAGATTTAACTAACTAAAATTCAAATAATTTCACTCAATGGTCTCAATTTAAATAGAATTTACATTACTAGACTTAAACTATGGCTAGAACAATTACAATTAGTATCTGGGTCATTTTTTGCATTGCTTATTTTATAAAGCCATTTTAAATTAAATACTTTTTAAAGAAATAATAATTATTACACACTGAAAAAAGTTTTACTTGAAATAGCGATAAGTTTCTCTAAAATAACGAAAGTATTAATTGATCAGATTTTCTACATTCAAAAAAAAAAGAATTCAAATAGAAATTAATCATTTTACAACTTAACCAAATTCACCCCAGAAATCACTGAATTCGATAATTTAGAAGAAAGTCAGACAAAAGCAGGGTTCCTACAGAATCTAGAAATCATGGAAATCATGGAAATGGTAAGGAATTTTTAAAAGGCTTCTGGAAATCAGGGAAATCATGGAAAAGGCCTGTAATTTTTAAAAAATTCTAAATTTTTTCAGTTTTCCATTATTTCTCTTGAATAAAAATTCAAATAATAATAAAGCTAAATGGAATAAAAGCAAAAAAATGTTGAATTTTAAGAAAATCGGATTTTTGAATTTTTTCGAATTTTTGATAATTTTAGATTTTTTACCAAAGAGTCGAGACTATTAAATATGTAAAGTATTTTCCAAAAGCACAAAAATAATGAAGCTAAATCCCATAAAAGAGAGGAAAGAATGTTAAATTTTAAGAAATTCGGATTTTTGAATTTCTGATAATTTTCGGTAATTTTAGATTTTTTACCAAAGAGTCGAGACAATTTAATAAGTAAAGTATTTTCCAAAAGCACAAAAATAATGAAGCTAAATTCTATAAAAGAGAGAAAAGAATGTTGAATTTTAAGAAAATCGGATTTTTGAATTTTTGATAATTTTCGATAATTTTAGATTTTTTACCAAAGAGTCGAGACTATTAAATATGTAAAGTATTTTCCAAAAGCACAAAAATAATAAAGCTAAATCCCATAAAAGAGAAGAAAAAATGTTGAATTTTAAGAAAATCGGATTTTTGAATTTTTTCGAATTTTTGATAATTTTAGATTTTTTACCAAAGATTCGAGACAATTTAATAAGTAAAGTATTTTCCAAAAGCACAAAAATTATGAAGCTAAATCCCATAAAAGAGAGGAAAAAATGTTGAATTTTAAAAAATTCGGATTTTTGAATTTTTGATAATTTTCGATAATTTTATATTTTTTACCAAAGAGTGGAGACTATTAAATAAGTAAAGTATTTTCCAAAAGCACAAAAATAATGAAGCTAAATCCCATAAAAGAGAAGAAAAAATGTTGAATTTAAAGAAAATCGGATTTTTGAATTTTTTAGAATTTTTGATAATTTCACATTTTTTACCAAAGAGTCGAGACAATTTAATAAGTAAAGTATTTTCCAAAAGCACAAAAATAATGAAGCTAAATCCCATAAAAGAGAAGAAAAAATGTTGAATTTTAAGAAATTCGGATTTTTGAATTTTTGATAATATTGAAATCTTTACAAGGATTTAAAAAAATTTAAAGAATAATTGAATTTCAGGGAAGAATTTTATAACTTATGCAAAAATAATTGAATTCTCGCGACGAATTTTAGTAAAAAATTTTTTTAAATAATTAAATTCTTTTGTGAATTAAGTAAGGCATGACTTAAGTAATTAAATTTCTGTGAAGAATTTTATTAAAATTTTTTTGAAAATAATTGTATTATTGTCAGGAATTTCATTAAAATTTTTGAAAATAATAATTATTAAATTTTAATAAAAAAATTATAACAAAATTTTTTTAAATAATTGAATTTTTTGAAGAATTTTAATAACATTTTTCAGAATAATTAAATGAATTTTTTGAGAAATTCATTTATAATTGTATTAAAATTAAAAATAATTGAAATCCTGCGATGAGTTTTATAAGTTATGAAAATAATTGAATTTTTGCTACGAATTTTGTCAACAAATTTTTAAATAACTGAATCCCTGAATAGAATTTTAATATTTATGAAAATAATTGAATTATTGCGAAGAATATATGCTGATTCTATTTTAAATAATTGAATTCCTGTGAAATTTTTGTTATTTATGAAAATAATTGAATGTTTGCGCAGAATTTTATCAAAATTTGTTTAAATAATTGAATTCTTTTGATAAATTTTATAAAATAGTGGATATTAAAGATCATTGAATTGAGAAAATTTTTTGAAAATAATTGAAATTTTGCCAAAAATATATATTGAATAATATTTTCCAAAAGTTCATGTTTGGTATTAGATATTATATAGAGAGTATATTCTAATATACATTTATAATATTTTATAATTTATTTATAATAATTTATAACAATTTATAATATATTTATAATTTAAAAAAAAAAATTAAAAATACTTTTGTTGTGTGAATTCAGCAAAGGTCGTCTTGAAAAATTGTAAAGTTGAAAATAGAATTATACGCAGGAAAAGAAAACAAACTAATTATCCCTAAACAATTTTATAGAGTATTTCATTGGTACATACCATTCCGATCACAAGATTAAATAACTTAACAATATATATATAAACACAAATATTCAATTACACACTAACAGTGAAAAACTCTTGTTTACAGATGGACTTTTCAAGTATAACAAATTTACAAATACGAAATTTTTTTTCTTTTTACAAAAGTTCATCTTTTCAATAATAAAGGGACTGTTTACTATTTCGTTTTGAGGTTCATTACAGAGATCTTATGAAAAATGCAATATAAAAATGAAGGCGACAATTCGGTACTGAAAATGACAAATTTTTTCTTTTCTTCTTTTTTTGATTTTTTCAAATTATGTACGTATTTAATTAACTAGCCAATAAAATTATAATATAATAAAGAACAAATGTACCCTAACTTTAATATATGTAAAATATATATTTATATTTAATATACTATTTATATTTATGATGTATGAATGAACTTAAAGTTCGGTTTTAACGAAATTTAAAACAAAAAAAAAATAACAAAAATATATTTAGAAAAAATGATAAAAAACGTAGAAAATTCTTTTTTGGAATTTTTTCGAAATTAATTCACAATTTTTTTTGTTTGTTTTTGTTTCCTCAAACGATGTAATGAAATTTTTTTTTTCATAAATTGTGCATTTTTGTTTAAAATCACACATTTTCACATCGAGAAAGATAATAAAAACTTTCTTTAATTTCATTACTTTTTTTTACGATTTCCATGACTGAAACGTCTATGCTTGTGGTTGAATTTTCCACTGTGCGTCGATTTTTTTCCCTCAATGTGACCATTTGTAGCATCCTTCTTCGAATCTCTGGAAGCGTCATTCTCTGTGACCAAAAGAGGAATAAATTTTATCTTCAAAAAAATTTTTTTCTTATTTCTCTGTATTTTTTTTATCCAATAACAAAATAAAAATACGTTTTGTTTGGTATACAATTCGAAAAAAAATTGTTCAAATAGAAATTGTTTTAAAAAAATTTTTTTTTGATGAAATGACCCAAATAATAAATAATTAAAAAATTGACAAGAAAAAAAAATGAAATTTTACCTGAGAAGATATGTTCTTCATTCGTCTTCAGAGCACCATTGCCTATGTCATTGGATTTTGCGTTACTTCCTTTGCTTTGGATTTCTGCGAGAAAAATAAATACTTTATTTCTAATATCAATAAATAAAAAAAAAATTTTTTAACAGAAAATAATTTTCATTTTATACTTAAAAAATTTTCTTCCTTTAATTTATAATCGAAAATCTTAGTATTAGTGTGCTTTGACACGAGCTTTTCACATGGCGTCCAAAACAAAATATTGCGCGCATTTTCACATAAAAAAGATAATTATTAATAATTAATTATATAATCAACAGTTTATCATATATGTAATTACTATATCGAGTAATTATTTCACGATAAGATTAATCGAAATAATTAAAGTACAAAAGAAACGGATTTGCTTTCATTCACTTATTGCACTATTTATCGCATGAACCATGAATAAACTTTGAGCTTCACTCGTTTCATATCATATAATATTTCTCTTCTATATTTAATATTGCAGGGAAGAAATAATTACAAATTATTTTCATTTACTTGTCAGGAATTTTTTTTAGGATTTATTAGCGATAATTTGCAAAAAAATTTTTTTTCTGTATTTTAGATTTTTAACATATAATTAATGAATTGATTAATTAATAATTAGTTATTAATTAATAAGATTTTTAACATATAATTAATTAATTACTAATTAAGAGAATAATAATTATCATACTATTAATAAATAATATGCAACAGTATACTAATTATCATCATAATTAGTATAATTATAATTATTATAATTAACAATTATTAGTACAGCCAGAGAAAAATCTTATTTAAACCAAATATATTTTATTTGAGTTAAATTAACGTATATTTGTCTCAGAGCCTTATTTATTTGTTTTAAATAAAAATTTTATTCGATATGAATAACATTTTATTTGAACCAAATAAAATTTTGTTTGAACAAAATATAATTTTGTTTAAACCAAATAAAAATTATTTAAACCAAATAAAATTTATTTAAACCAAATAAAATTTATTTAAAACAAATAAAAAGTCTAGTTGGCTCTGAGTCAAATATATCTTTTCTCTAGGTGTAATTTAAGTTTAATTAAAGGTACTAATAGTTTTAACTAATTAAATTAATTTAATTAATTTTAATTAATTTTCCAATTAAATTAAATCAAATACAAAAAATAGGAATGATTTAAGAGAATTTAATTAATTGACATAATTTCTGTAATAACATAATAAAGTTCTGGTAATTATTCAGAAAGTTTTGTTATCTAATTTTCTAATTAAATCAGTAATTTTAAATTATTTATCGGTTCTAGACACTTTGATTAATAATTGTAAGATAGGACCGAATTAATTTCAAATAATCGAGTTCAATATATGCATGACAATTTATGTCAAACAATGAATAGATCATGAAACTAAGGTAGATTCAAATTATACGTACATCTTTTGTTTAGAAATATTTTTTTTATATATTTAACTTAGTAAACTGTTAATTTATTTTTATATTTTGTTTATATTTTTAATTCATTTTTATAAGAGTGGGTAAAAATTCACTTAAACTTCCATTAGACACACCTTGATTAATTGTTAATTCTATTTATATATTTATTCAAATTTAATGAATACAAAATTTAAAAATTTAATTTTTATTTATTTTTTTAGATTTTAATTTTTAAATTTCATTTTATTGAATATTTATTTGCATATTTAACAGACTCACAAAAAATTGAAAGAATGCTTTTTCGTAATAAAATTCTTCGCAAAAATTCAATTATGTTCATATATTTTTTTAAATTCTCATCAAAATTTCAATTATTTTTAGAAATAATTAAATTCTTCTCTGAAATTCAATTATTTTCAAAAATTTTTCTCAATACAATGATTTTCAATATCTACTATTTTCATAAAATTTTCCAAAAGAATTCAATTATTTAAAAAAAAAATTTAATAAAATTCTAAACAAACTTTTCATTATTTTCAAAAAATAATAAAAATTTCACAGGAATTCCATTATTTACAAATTTTTTTATAAATTTCTTCGCAATGATTCAATTATTTTCATAAATAATAAAATTTTTACGGGAATTCAATTGTTTTCGTAAATAATAAAACTTTTACGGGAATTCAATTATTTTCGTAAATAATAAAATTCTTTTTAGAAATTCAATTATTTTCAAAAATAATAAAACTCATTGCAGAATTTCAACTATTATTATAATACAATTTTAATCGAATTCCTCGAAAAAACTCTTAAAACTTTTATTAGAATTCGTCAAAGTAATTCAATTATTTAAAAATTTAAAGATAAAATTCCTTATGAGAAGTCAATTTTAACCCTCCTACGCTTTAATTAAATTGCAGTAATGTAAATTTTGAAAAGGTTTCAAATTAAAATCTTTGAAAATTTAAATTTTTCATATTTTTAACCAACAATTCTGTGGAATTAATTTTTTTGAATATAAGTTCAATTGCGGATTTTTTAAAAATTATTTGAAGTTTTTATTTTCTAATATTATTATATTTAATTAAAAAATTTACAAATAATTGAAATTTTGTAAAATTGAATAATTGTAAACAAATGAATTTTAAAATTCTTAAAGAACTTTTTTAAAAATGATTAAAAATAATGGATTTATAGAAGTTGTTTAGTTAAAAACACGAAAAAAAAATTCAATTTCATAAAAATTACAAATTATTGCAAAAATTCAATTATTTCCAAGAGTAATAATATTCTTTGCAAAAATTAAATATTGTTTAAAAGTAATAAATATCTTCTTAGGGATTCAATTATTTTCCCAAATAATAAAACTTATCACAGAATTAATAATAATTAATAAGTAATAATATTCTTTGCAAAAATTAAATATTGTTTAAAAGTAATAAATATCTTCTTAGGGATTCAATTATTTTCCCAAATAATAAAACTTATCACAGAATTTCAATTATTTTTAATACAATTATTTTAATCGAATTTCTCGAAAAATGTAATTATTCTTAAAAATTTTATTAAAATTCGTTGATAGAATTCAATTATTTGAAAATTTATTGATAACGATTCTTTATGGAAATTGAATTTTAAGAAACTTTGAACTATTCAATAAATTATTTATTTTTGTATTTAAATAATTGAATTCTTGTTGAATTTTCTAATAAAAATTGAGTTAAAAATTAATTTCAGTTGAAATTTTAGATAATAATTGAATATATTAAAAGCAATAATATAGCGTAAATATTTAAAAATAATTGAATTTTGAAATGAATTTTTTTGACAAAGTTTAATTGAATTTTTTATATTATTTAAAGTTTTTATTTTTTTAATTTATATTTAAATTAAGAATTTACGAATAATTGAAATTTCGTAAAATTGAATATTATAAGCAAATGGAGTTGAAAATTGTCAAAGAACTATTACGAAAATTATTAAAAATAATTGATTTAAAGAAGCAATTTTAGTGAAAAATTCTTGTAAATAATAATTGAATTTATAATGATTTTATCACTGGGTTAATATCTTTAATTTAGTTTTTAAGTAAAATGTTTTTATTTTATTTATTTAAAATATTATAATTTATTTCATAAAATACAAATAGATAAAATCCTATCAAGAGCATTAAAATCTAATACATCAAAAACGATTTTCTCTTCAGTCCTTGAATAGAATATTATATTGTCTCGAAAAATGAAAATATTTTCTAGACAATCATTATATTTATATATTCATTAAATGAAGATGGAAAAAAATCTTTTATTACAGTCTGTATGAAATAGCTCATGAAGGCATTGCACTTTATACTATAATGATTGTTTCTAGTGGTTTCCTAACGTTTTGTTTGAAAAATAAAATATTCGAGGTCAAAGATCATTTTGCGTATATTGTACGTATGTATATATATATATATATATATATAAATTGTCAATCATTTGTAAAGAATAAATTTTATCGCAATTATGTGCAATATGGCGCCTCATAAAATGAGTCTCTAAATCTGAACAAGTGCATATGCACTTGTTTCAAAAGTTTTTTTTACATAAAAAAGACAAGAGTTTATGCACCTATTTTTTTTTACATGAAAGAATTTTTGCTTATTCAGACTTGGAGAGGACATAAATCAAAGACAATTATTTATGTGCTCGCGTGAAAGGACACTCACGTTTAATGGGGGAATTTGATCGTTCTGGTGAAACGCTTTTCGAGCTGATTGGAGAATAAAAGGCCAGATCGCCATCAGTTCCAAAATTCACTGGCGAATAATAATTTTCTTCTTCATCGTGGGCATCAACCCCATGATTGGCGCCTGAGTTTTCGGGCATTACCATCACATTTGTTTTCTGAGAAAATTTTTTCTATTATTTTAGTCTTAATTTTTTTTTAATTTTTTTTTTTTTTTAATGGCATATAATGTAACATTGCCTTTGAGGGGGATTTCAACTTTCAGTTGAAAATAGTTAGTAGGAAATCTTTATAGTTAGTAAAATCTTTACTAATGTGAATTAGTGGCTCGCCCTTTTTATTAATTTAGATTTAAAAAGGAAATAGTAATGACTAATTATTATTAGTTAATTTTATTTTTGAATTAAATTGAAACTAATAGAAGACTAAAATTTTTGTAAGTAATTCAATTAGTCAAATTTGACTACTTTTTTAGTTATTTATTAACTAATAATTAGTTATTTTTTACTAATAATTAGTTATTTTTTACTAATAATTAGTTACCTTCTACTAATAATTTGTTACTTTCTACCAATAATTAGTTATTTTCTACTAAATCCCCAAATTTGAATTAGTAAAACAGTGACTAAATTTTTGCATTCGAATTAGGAAATTTGATTAACAAAAAGTAGTTTCTACTAATAATTTATTAGTAAAATTTACTAATTAGTTGATAAATAATTTTTAATAATCAGTATGCAACACTTTAATTTTAGTAAAATTTACTAATTACTTTTAAAAATTATATGCAATACTTAAATTTTAAAATTTTACTAGTAAATAGTAATTTGTACTAATTTATTAGTAAAACTTTAAATTTTAAATTTACTAACTGAAAAGCAAAAAGTCAGTCACTAATTCAGATTAGTAAACATTTTTACTTATTCAAATTTAGAAAGAATAATTAGTTACTT
This sequence comes from Leptopilina syphax, assembly GCA_032872505.1. Classification (NCBI taxonomy): domain Eukaryota; kingdom Metazoa; phylum Arthropoda; class Insecta; order Hymenoptera; family Figitidae; genus Leptopilina; species Leptopilina syphax. The sequence continues at coordinate 11,677,627 of CM065470.1, forward strand.
TCTACTAATAATTAGTTGCTTTCTATTAATAATTAGTTTCTTTGTACTAATAATTTGCTATTTTTTATTAATTGCTTAAGCAAAAGCCAAGCAGGATTAGTTCAGATTTAGAGAGTTAATCTATAAGAGTTGAAAGTCGTTTACTAATTTTTAGGAAATTCCTGTACTAATTTTCAATTAGTATATGACATTTTACTCTTTTTTTTTAAAGTGTAATGAATAAATATTTTAATTTACATAAAGTAATTATTAGTATTTTGTTGTTTCAACCACAACTGTTTTCTTTTCTAAATTTTATTTTATATTTTTTATTATTAATTTTTTTTTGCTTATTTTATTTTATTTTTTACAATTATAATATTTTGTCTTTAAAATTATTATTAAAATAAATAAATTTATTTGCAAATTTTTAGTTGAATTTATATTTTTTCTTTAGAAGCTAAAAATTCATTTAGTAAATTTTTTAAAAAAGTTTTAGTGAAAAATGATTAAAATTAGTAAATTTATTTGCAAAATTTTTAGTAGAATTTGTCTAGTTTCATTAGAAGCGAAAAAATTATCTACTAAATAGTGAGAAAAATTAGTAAAAATTTCCATTAAGTTTTAGTAGAATTTGTCTTTTTTCTTTAGAAGCTAAAAATTAATTTAGTAAATTTTTACCGTAAAATGACTAAAATTAGTAGGTAATAATATCCATTATTTTTTAGTAGAATTTATCTATTTTCTTTAGAAGCTAAAAATTCATTTAGTAAATTTCTATTGAAAAATAATTAAAATTAGTAAATTTATTTGTAAATTTCTTAATTTAATTAACTAAAGTTTTATTGAAAAATGACTAGAATTAGCTAAAATTTTCATTAAATTTTAGTCGAATTTCTCTATTTAAAAGAAAAAAAAAAAATTAATTTAGTAAATTTTTACCGAAAAATGGCTGAAATTAGTTATAATATCCATTAATTTTTAGTAGAATTTATCTTTTTTTTTATAAGCTAAAAATTAATTTAGTAAATTTTTACTAAAAATTTATTACATTTTTTTTACAAATTTTTTTTTTTTTTAATTTCTCTATTTTATTAAAAAGCTTGAAATTTATTTACTAAATTGTTACTGAAGAAATGATTAAAATTAGTAAAAATTTCAATTAATTTTGAGTAGAATTTATCTATTTTCTTTATAGAAATTAAATTCTTTTACAAAAGTTTTAGTGAAAAATGGTTAAAATTAGTAAATTTACTTGCAAATTTTTTAGTAGAATTTGTCTATTTTCATTAGAAGCGAAAAATTCATTTACTAAATTTTTACTGAAAAATGACTAAAATTAGTAAAAATTTCTATTACATTTTAGTAGAATTTTCTATTTTCTTTAGAAGCTAAAAATTCATTTAGTAAATTCCTACTGAAAAATAATTATAATTAGTAAATTTATTTGTAAATTTTTTAATTTAATTTACTAAAGTTTTATTGAAAAATGACTAAAATTAGTTAAAATTTACATTAAGTTTTAGTATAAATTAACTATTTTCTTTAGAAGCTAAAAATTCATTTAGTAAATTTTTACCGAAAAAATGACTGAAATTAGTAAAAATTTTCATTAATTTTTAGTAACTTAGAATGTTTTCAGGACATTCTTTCAGGACAGGTTAATTCTTAGTAGAATTTATCTATTTTCTTTAGAAGCTAAATATTCATTTAGTAAATTTTTGCTCAATAATGGACTAAAATTAGAAGAAATTTTTACTAATTTAAATTATTGAATGACTTTTTACTATCAGTGAATTCAAATTTAGAAAGTTCAGTTTTATTTTAGAGTTTTCCATACTTTCTCTTGTCTTTCACTTATTTATTAATTTATTTAGTTAGGTAAATATTTATTAATTTCTTCATTAATTTATTTATTCATTTACGTATTCATTTACTTATTCATTTATTTATTCATTTATTGATTCATTTGTTTATTCATTTATTAATTATTAATTATTAATTATTAGTTATGAATTAATTATTTATTAATTTATTCACTATTTTTCTTTATTTTTAATTTTTGCATAAAATTCCTTTTTCCCAGACTAATGATTAATGAACTTGAATAGACAAAAAGAAAAATAGTCGTAAATTTTATTACCTCATCAGGAATTGCTACCTCTTTCTGTTTTGATTGTTCATCAGGAGTTTGAAGTTGAACGTGCTTCAAGTCTGTTTTTGCATCCGCCACAAGATCTTTTGCTTCACTTATAGAAATTTCATCCTCGAAACTTGTGTCTGTTACGTCACTTGACGATAATGCATCGGGCTGTAAGAGAAAAAAAAATTACAAAACTATTCGTTTGGAAAAATAATTGCTCAATTATAAACTGCGTCTTTTTTCACTGAGGTTCAAAAGAGAGGAGTAATTTTGAAAAGAAAAAAAAAATGATTCACAAAACAACGATAGGAAAATTAAGTTTTTAGCGAAGTCTTTACAATAATTACGTTTGAGTCTCGTTCGGTAAACTTTGCACTATATATCATTTTCGCATTTTTTCCTCTTCACTAATTTCAGTCTACAATCTCTCATTTATATACAAATTTGTTTTTTCTTTAATAAATCTTATAAATTCTAATTAGTAATTTTGTAATCTATAACAAGTCGATAATATTAATTAGACGAATGTTAATAAAATAAATTAATAAAAATTAATATCAAAATACTTTTTATGCATTTTTTTTTCTTTATAATTTATTATTTTTGTGTTTGAAAAATAAAAATCTTTTTTCTCGTTTTTCAGTGAATAGAATTTAAAAAATATTTTTCTTTTATTTTTCAGAAATAGTTTTTTTTTTTTATTTTCATACAGTTTTGAGACAAAAAAAGAATCAAAAGTGTTGCGAAGCTACATTTTGATTCGTTTTTCGTCTCAATTTGACACCTTTAGAAAATTGCAATAAAAAATTATTCAAAAAGTAATTTTTTTTATTTTTAATCTTCTTTTATTATAAATAATAATTACATGTAAAAATTGAATCATCTGTGTGAATTTAGTGAATAAAATATTAATAATATGATTATTTGAGGCGTCAAATGATTCATTAGCTCATAACAACTATTTTTTTTTAATGGACTAAAAATACAAGTGAAGCAGACTGCGTATCAAAGAGTAAGCAGGCTATCTGTCCAAGAAGGGTCAAGTCTCAAGGTTTTCTTGTTATAAGTTTACGAGTTGCATATTATTAAATATGCAAGACCTTAAAATCCATGAGGCTTGCGCTCATCACGAGTTTATATTCAATAACAAATATTTAAATGATCTTGATTTTATTCATACTCTTCTCTTTAAATTAATTTCTTTCAATTGGAAGAGTAATTACAATTCTCGATTTTATGTTGTTAAAGAGGTAAAAATAGTTAATAAATAAGAAAAAAAATAGCAAATAATTATTTTCAAGTTTATGTAAATAGTAAATAAAAAAATACATTGAGCATTCCAGGTGAAAATTTCATTGAAACATTTTTTTGGTCAGAAACTATTTTTTCGAATTGTATACAAAAAATAAAAAAAGACGTATTTTTCATTTGTTTATTCGATGAAAATTGGGGAAGTAGGAATTCTTTTAAATTCAACTTCTTCAGGAGCCGAGGATTTTTGAAGTATGGTTTTCTCTAATACTTTTAGGAAATAAAAAAAATTTACTACTTGAATTTTATTCGTTTTTTTCCTAAAATGGTTAGATATTCAATAAAAAATTCTTTTTTTTTAAATAATTGTATCAAATTGCATAAAAAATTGCGAAAGTATCTAAAAAATTCCAATTAATTCGAAAATGTGACTTTTCTGCTTTTCGGCTTCCGAAGAAGTTAAATTTAAAAAAATCATAACTTTCACAATTTTCATTAAATAACAAAATAAAAAATACTTCTTTTTTATTTTTCGTATACAATTCGAAAAAAATTGTTTAAAAAAAAATTTTTTTTTATAAAAATTTTCTCATGGAATGCTCCATAAAAAAATTTTTGAAAAAAGCAAAAAATAAATTCAAAACTCACATTGAAATCTGGATCGTCGATGCTTTTTTCAAAAGCCAAACGCTCAATTTGAGATGTGAGTGTCTCTTCCTCGGATTCACTGCCATCATCATCGTCAGTCGAAGAAAGTTCAACTTCCAAATATTTGCGTTTTGAATTGGGACTGTTGGCTGAGTCAGTTGTGTCCTCTTCAACCGGTACTGGTACCTGAAAGAAAAGAAATTCTTAAAAAAAATGCATTTAAATTCAAAATTATTTCACACTGCCAAATAATTGCGAAAATTATTTCAAGTGACATTTAATAGATAATAATTAATTTAAAAAATTATTTCACACTTATTGAATTTTGAAAATAGTTATTTTTTAATTATTATTTTCTATTATTATTATTATAAATTTATTGTTTTTAAATTTTCTTAGAAAATAATTTTTGCAATAAACATATTTTAAATAAATAATTCAAAATTATTTCATATCATTTTATTTTCATCTATTTGGAAAATAGATTTTTTGAATTATTATCACTTATTATTTAAAATTTATCATTTTCAAATTTTCTTACAAAATAATTGTTGCAATAAATAATTCAAAATTATTTCATACTTCGTTAATTTTGAAAATAGTTATTTTAGTATTTACCATTATTTACTACTTAAAATGTGTTATTTTAAAATTTTTTTTGGAAATAGTTTTTTCAGTAAATAAATCAAAATTATTTCACATTTGATAAATTTTGAAAATAGTTGTTTTATAATTATTATTATTTATTACTAAAAATGTATTATTTTGAAATTTTCTTAGGAAATAATAATGCAATAAATAATACAAAATTATTTCATCCTCAATTAATTTTGAAAATAGTTATTTTAGTATTTATTATTATTTACTACTAAAAATATATTATTTTTCAATTTTTTGAAAGAAACAATTTTTTCAGTAAATAATTCATAATTGCTTCGAAAATTATTATTGAATATAATTATTTTAGTATTAATAATTATTCTTTATTAAAATTATAAATTTATTATTTTGAAATTTTCTTAGGAAGTAAATGTTTGTAATAAATAATGCAAAATTATTTTACATTTCATTGATAAATATTGGAATTTTCCTTGAAAATTATTAATTTCAAATAAATTTTATTCAAAACTATTTTTCACTGTGTTTTTGGTGAATTAGAAAATTGAAAATAATTATATTTACTTTTATGTTTACAATTTTTTCAAAATTTTCGAAAAATTGTGTTAAAGTTTCTAAAAAATTATTATTGCGAAAGTCATATTGCGAAAATAATAATTTTTTTAGTTAAATTTAATTTTATAGTTACATTTTTTTAATTTTAGTTTAAATTCTAATAATAATCTAATAAAAAATTTCAATAAAAACGCAAGCAAATAATCTGATAATTGTAATTGCAAACCAAAGAATTAACTAATTAAGAAAGTTGTGAATGAAAAGAATATATTTGAATATTGTCACACATTTATAATGAAAGCTTCGTTATCATTAATTACGAATTTATAATTATAATATTCTCTTCAGACTAACTGGTAGACTTGGCTTATTCAAATATCCTTATCAAAGTCTGACCCATCTCTATTTTTATCAGAAACTACAAGATAGATTTTTTTTCTGATAAAATATATTTTCCAATTTTCACATGTCGGGAATAATAATTTCTATTTATCTAATGGAATTTTTATTAGACATTAAAAATGACAACTACATAAAAGACACTTAAAGACAAAACAATATAATAGACAAAACTACACGTTGATAAAGTTCACAACGTTCTCAACGATTCAAAAAAAAAAAGAAAAAATATTTTTCCTGTCAAAAATAATAAAAATGTTTTTTACAAATATTTTTTTTTTGTAAATTATATTGATCTTTATACAAAAATTCATTTAATTGATTTATCAAATTGATATGATGTAAATAAATTGAAAACTTGATAAAATTTCTTCTAAATCGTTGATTATAAACGGTGTGAACTTCACTAACATTAAACTACAAATTAAAACAACTATGTGTAGAAAAAGGTATTATAAAGGAATACATAGGATAAAAATCGTTTTCTATTTAAATCAACTTATCTCCTCCCATCCCATTGCTTTTTTGGAATTAATCCAAAATTTCTGTGTAATCGTCAATGATCCGTGAAAATCTAGAAAAGTCCAATCATTCTTCTCGGAAGAGTTGTTTGATTTCGATATTCCTAAAATGAACTGTTTGGGTTTCAAGAAAGAGTAAAAATATGTCCCATGTGGAAGGATTGCCGAAAAATTTTCAAAAAATTCGCTGGAAATTTTTCGAAAATTCGTCTATAATATATTTTTGATAGTGTTAGCAGAATAATTTTCTCTCGTGGGTAAATTGAAATCTCGAAAACTCTAATTAAAGTTTTCATTCGAAAATTTTGTTTTCAAGAACAATTTTTTTAAAATTGTACACGAAAAATTAAAAAATACGTTTTTCTCACTGGAAAAATTACAATTTATTTTGTATAGAAATAATAATTTTTATCCAATGAGAAAATCGAAAAGTTGCTATTTTTTAAAATTCAACTTCTTCACTCTAAAAATAAATTTGATACACAAAAAATATTTCTATTATACATTTATTTCTGAATACTTTTATTGTAAAACTATTCGGAAGATTAATAGTTTTTTTAAATAAATACTTAATTATTATTATTATTTTCCCACACAAATTAATATTTCAATATTTAATTTCAATTATTTTCTAGAATTTTCAACTAAAATTCTTCTCTAATTCGATTACTTTTAATAATTTTTGAGAGAGTTCCTTAAGAATTCAATTATATCTTTAAAGAAAAAAAATTCCCTGAAAATATTTCTGAAATACAATTATTTACAATTCAATTTTACGAATTTTGAATAATTTCAATTTTTAGAAAATTCATAACACTTTTGTTCTATAATTAGTTCAAATTTTTACTAATTAAAATTTAGAGAATAAGTTTTGTGAGAATATTATTGTAAATAAATTTAGAAATTAATTTATTTTCTAGAATTGTGCGTTAATATTCAAATTCTTTTTTGTTTTGAAAGTTAATAATTTTTATAGTTTTTTATATTACTTTTTGTAATTTTTGTAACTTTTTATCATTTTTAATCTGAAAGAATTTAATTCTTGCTTAGAATTTTATTAATTTATTAATTTATTTTCCACATAATTTTGCGTTAAGGGCATTTGAATCATTATGACGTCACAGTTTGTACAAAGCGTTAGTTTTTAAACTATGACGTCATATTAGTTCAAATATCCTTAATATTTGAAATTTTTTTTCTATTTTGAAAGTTAATAATTTTTATAGTTTTCTATTATTAATTTTTTTATTATTTTTTGTAATTTTTGTAAATTTTTATAATTTTTAATCTGAAAGAATTAAATTTTTGCTTAAAATTTTCGAAAATAATTTAATTGTTTAATTCTGTTTTTCAGAATTTTATATAAATTTTGTCAAAACAATTAAATTCTTTCGAGAAATTCAATTGAAATTGCATTGAGAATAATTGAATTCTAATAATTGAATATAAAGAATTTTTTAAATAATTTAATTTTTCGAGAAATTTTTTAAAAATTGTATTGCAAATAATTGAATCTTGTGCGTAGAATTTTATAATTTTTTTTTTATTTTGAAAGTTAATCATTTTTATAGTTTTTTATTATTAATTTTTAGATTACTTTTTGTAATTTTTGTAATTTTTTATAATTTTTAATCTGAAAGAATTTAATTGTTGCATAGAAAAATTTTACATTCAAATTTTCGAAAATACTTTAATTGTTTAATTCTTTTTTGCTGAATTTTATGGAAATTTTGTGAAAATAATTAAATTCTTTCGAAAAATTCAATTAAAAATGCATTAATAATAATTAAATTCTTATATCGAATTTTCTAAAAAAGTTGTACAATAATTGAATTTTTTCGAGAAAATTTATAAAAAAAACTTTTAAAATAATTGAATTCCTTTCAAGAAATTTTATTAAAATTGAATTGAAAATAATTGAATTTCGTGCAAAGAATTTTATTAAATTTTTTAAAAATACAAATTGAATTCTTTCGAGAAATTTCATTGAAAGTTTAAGAAATAATTGAAGAATTTTATTAAATTTTTTGAAAATAATTGAATTGTTTTAAAGAAATTTATTAAACTTCAATTTTTTTGAAATTTTGAATTTGAAATTATTCGAAAATTGAATTTGATAAAATTTATTTTCCCTGAATTTTCTGATTTCCTTGACCTTGGAAAAAATGATTTGCAAAAAATTTCGGAAAATTTTTCGGAATTAATTTTTTTTGTAAATTTTCCGGCAATCCTTCCACATGGGGATGGGATGAAAAGAATGAAGAAATGTTTTTATGAAAAAAGCGGGATTTTAGAGAGAGACTCACCAGATCGAAATTGTTGGAGACCTGGATTCTTGTGGGAGGCGGCGATGGTGAATTATTCCTATAGCCATCGAGACATGAGAGAGTGGACAGTGTCAACTGGATCGACTTTATTAGACTCTTCCTGGCATCGTTCTTTGCCACCACCTTGTCCTATACACCCATCACCACGATTTATCGAGCTTTTTGTTTTTTGATTGTTTCGGAAACATTCAAGGACTTAAAGATTCCTGGTTGATTCGACGTCGCATGCGAGATTGTCGTTAGTTTTTTTTTTATTATTTTTTAATTCGAAACAAAATTTTTCTAATTACACGAAATTCAAATTTTTGCATGCTCGCATTTTTATTTTTTTTTCTTTTTTGTTTTTTTTTTTATTCTATCTTACCTGGTCTGTTAATTCTTTACGGGCGCGCATACTTTTGAAGCCATTGTTCTTTATTGTCCTTAGTTGTCTTCTGCGTTTTTGAATGAATTTTACCTTGAAAGAATAATTTTTTATTTTATTTTTTTTATTTATATATTGTTATTTATTTACGAATTTGGATTTTTTTCTAGAATTTGTGTTGAAAATTTTAAAAATAATTAAATAGTTTTTTTCTTTTTTTTATTTGTTTCAACTTTGGAAAATTGGACAATTTTTCAGTGTCAATAATTTTTAAATTCGTTACGACAATAAATTTTAAAAGTAATTTAATAGTTTTTTTTGTTTTAATTGTTATAACTTTGGGAGAGTAAAAGTATTCTTTTGGTGCACAATTTTTGGTTTTTTTGTCAAATTTATTTTGCGAATTTGAAAGTAATTTAATATTTTTGATTTGTTGACAATTTTCTTCTTACTTTTATAAAATTAAATATTATCTCGCTACAGAATTTTTGTCTTTTTTGTAAAATTATTAGTTTCAGTATTTTTAAAAATTTATAAATTTTAAATTGAATTAAAAAACTTTTTTGAGTAATTACATCACATTTAATTTCATATTTCTTTAATTAAATATAATTAATATCAAAAATTGTATGTAATTTAATAGTTTTTCTTTTTATTTGTTACAACTTTGAAAAATCAAATATTTGACATTTTTTTGCAAAATTTCAATACAGTTAATTTGGTATAAAATTAATATTAGATTGTAATGAATTTGGAATTGATTTTGTCTTTTATTTATTCATTAACAGATTTGTTGTAAATTTGTGAAAATTAAATTTCTTTTCAACTAAAAATTAACGGCTTTTTTGTCAAATTTTTTTCAGTAATAATTTCAAAACTAATTTAAATTGAATTAAAATTAAAATTTAATCGTCATTTAATTTTATTTATCATTGAATCAATTTAATAGATTTTTTTTTATTTGTTTAAAAAAACAGATTTTTGTAATTTTTTGGAATTTGTGTATTTTTTTCGATCAAAATTTTTAAAAATATATTCAGATCATAGAAATAGAATAAAAAATACAGAAAATATAAAAATAAATGTAGAAAAAAAAGAAATATTTAAAAAACAAAAAATTTTGCATAAAAAACATAATTTCTTACTATTCCACTGGGTTGAATTTGTGGATATCCGCAGATAAAAGCTCCTACGTTGAGTGCGATTCTCACTGCTCGTAATAAAATTAGTCCAGGTAGGAAGAGGATCCATGGAAGTGGCCTCACAAGTTCTACTTCACCGAATGTTTTTCCATTTTCATCTGAAGAAAGAATTTAATTAAATTTAAACAATTTATTAATTAAATTTAATAATATTTATATTATTATTTATTTTTACTCTAATATTATTATTTATTTTTACTCTAATATTATTATTTATTTTTATTATAACATTATTATTAATATTATTTGTTATTTTTATTACAATATTATTATTATATTAATATTATTATTTACTAAACTCAATAAACAATATAAATCGATTTATTCCTTTAAACTAAAAGTATTATTCAATTTTTGAAAAAATTTAAAGAAATTTTTCATTTAAAAAAAATGTATTAAATTTTTTTAAATTTCCTGAAAATTATTAACAATTGTAATAAATAATTGTAAATTATTTTACATAGAAAATAGAAAATAATTATTGAAAGAATTTAATGACTTGTTTAATTAAAATAAAATTTATTACATTTTTTAATTTATTAGTAATTGTTAATAAACTATTAACATTTATAATTTGTAATTATAAATTATTATGAGTATAAATAATAGTAAAATAGAAATAATAGTAAAAAAAATAATTAATAATAGTAAAATAGAAAAATAATAATCATAAAATATTATTAATTATTTATAGTGTATAACAATAATAATATACAAACTTAATAATAAAAATTAAATTAATTTTTCTTTTTGAATAATAATAAAAATGCAATGAAATTAATGAAAAAGTTGATTAAACCTGAAGAGGGTTCTTGAACGGGAAGACTCCACTGTGCTGATTTTTCAACCACCCACAAGACACGATCTACCAATTTTAAAGCTGTTTGTCCAAGAGGTATTTTCGCAAATGACTCCATACTAGAAATTATTAAATTTCCCGTGCATTCGGTAATTTCGCGACAATTTCTGCACAAAAAGAATTTTTTTATTTTCAAAAATTAGAAATTTAAACAGAAAATCTCAAATTTCATTAGATTTTTGTTTTTAATTTATTTTTTTATTGTAAATTATTATTTTGTTGAAATCATAATTACAATTACAATCACAATTAAAATTGAAATTACAAATTATTAAAAAATAATAGAAAAATCTAAAAAAAAGACAATAAAATGATTTTAAACAGAAGAGAATAAAATTAAGTAAATATTAAATCTCGGTTTAGAAAGAAAAGAATAAAATGATGTAAGTTTAATCGAAATTTAATGCACGCTTTTTTTAGATGAAAATATATTTTTTTTGTAAAAATAACAATGATATTGTATTTGATTTCGAAATATTAAATAGTAAAAAAAGAAAATCAAAAATAACTTGTAAAATATATTTGTAAATTCAGTATTTTATTTCAAAATTTCAAATATCACTATATAAAACAAAATTTTGAAAATTGAGGAAAAATTTTCAACACCTTGCTAAATTAAATTTCTGTTTATAAAGAAATAGTGAGTCAGTGATAAATAAACAATAAGTAAAGGGGCGTCGATAATGAGTATCTCGAAGGCACGACCTCGTCATATCACCGTAATACAAGTCCCATAACAACTCTCTTTAAAAAATTTTATACCAAATTTGCAAAGAAATTAATAATTTCTATATAATTAAATTTTTACATCTTCTCGATTAATTTCGATCCAAATCGATCCTAATGATAATTCTCCAGGAGAAAAAAATTCTATTATTAATTAATTTTCGAATTATTAAATTTGAAATTCAAATCTCTATACGAATAGAATTATGTGTTTTTTGCACTTATTTTCGTCAAGAATTTTTTTTTTACAAAATTAATATTCTGCTAATTTTTTTATTCTCATTTCTTTGTTAATTATTTTGCTCTGTCAATTTCTTATCATTATTGAGATGTTTACTGGTGGTTGTTATCGTATTTCTCCTTTACCCGTAGACTTAATAAAATATTTTTTTTTCGTAATGGAGAAAAGCCGGAACTTAAAATGTTGATCTCTAGAATTCAATTTCAAACTGATTTTTTCCTTTGGTAAAACATTCGAAACACTTTTGTTAATTCAATTGAATTTTCAAAATTTGTACCACTCACCAAAAATTGGAAATTGAGATAAAATTTTTCTAGTTTTACAAATCGAGCAATATTTTTGAGTTTTCGTAAAACGTATTGCAAAAATAAAAAAATTTTCTATTTTCGATTCACGGATTTACTCAATTACTCAAAAAAAGTGTAAAAATCGAAAAATTTTGTCAAATTCTTTGTTGAATACAAATTATCATTATAACAATATTTTGAATTATTCTCGCGCCTATTTCTGAACCCAAAGGTTAAACGAAGATCAATTCATATGTTTACAGATTCACTAAGAAAAGTCAATTTTCACTTTTCAATTCACAAATTTACGTCAATAAAATTCTAATGAAACTTTTACAAACTGAGAAATTCAGAAATTTACAAATTTTCATATTTACAAAATTATAAATTTTACAAATTTACAAATTACCTCAATTAAACCAAATTCTACATTTAGGAAAAAATCAACAATTTTGTACAATTAAATTAATCCAGTATTTAAAAAATTACTCGAAATTTTGAATCTATTTTTCAAATTTGGAAAAAATCAGGAATAATTAATTTTTATTCAATTTTTCATAGATGAAATTAAGAAAAATATTTTTCTTTTAAATATTCTTGTTTAATTATTTGATTTTTTCTTAATTAAGAACAATTAAGTTTGAAATTTGAAAATTTACCGAATTTGTGAAAATTCAATTTTTGAAAAATATTACTCACAATTTTTAGACACTTTTCAATAATTAATTTCTTGAGTTCTCGAACAAATACTGACACTTGAAATGCGAAAGCAATTACAGACAATCCATCAAGTCGCCCGACGACGTTAAACTGAAAGTAAAGCTTTTTACACTTTGAAGAGATCAGGGACGTCACTTAATCGTTTCGTTACCCGCAAATTTTTCTTTTTTCAAAAATACCGAAATTACCCGCAGAAAATGAAAAGATAATTCTATTTAAATTTTAAATAGTACAAAGAAAAATTTCCACATTTTTACAATATTTTTCTCACAAAAGTGAAATATACTTCTAATTACAAAAACGAATTTTTAACAAATTTTTTTCACATTTTGTCCCCAATTTTCGAAAAATTCATTTTTCAGAAATTCACAAATTCACAAATTGGGAAATTTAATTAATTTTATTACATTTTTTAGATAAATAATTATTTTCGGTTCTTTGGATATTTTTTAAGGCGCTTGAAAATAGGATCAATTCACTTTTTTTTTTTTTACTTTCATTGTGACTTTATTCAATGTTGAATTAGATACATCGTCAATTAAAAACTTGAATTATTCTATCGCGCTCGCTTTCATCGCACAAAGGTCACAATATCGACCTTGTTACACTGGCCCAATAAAAAAACTATTCTAAATATATATATATGAAAATTTTTTGTTCGTACGAAGAAAATGTTTTTTTTTTACTAAAAAAATATAAATAATTATATGAAGAGAAGAAAAAAAAAGTTATTTGACCAGCGTAACTGCGTCAATCGCAATATTGAAAGCTAAAACGCTTCTCATTTTACTTTATATAAAGATAATGTGATTCTCGGTGCAAAACAAATTTTATAGTCGAATCAGTTGACGAAGACATCCAAATGCAAATCCATTTTCTAATTACAACAAAGAATTAAATTTTTTATCCCCATTTTTTTTCTTTCTCCCCCAGAATTATGTTTTTTCTTCCCTTATATTTTTGTATTAATATTACATTTTTCGTTTAAATGTCTATAATTATTAAACTTTTCACAGAATATTTTCATCAACAGTTTGAAATTCTTTTTCAATAATCTCAAGTTTATCCATAAGGTCACTTCCACTCCAAACCATTGATCTTGAGAACGCGACACTACGATGGTGTAAAATTTTCGAAATTTCAAAGTAAAACACTATTTTTTCAGTCTGTGGGAAATTTTTTATTTTTGTGTTTAATTAAAAAGAATTTCCCTCACAAAAATGGGGGATTTTTATTTTCTAAATTTCGGAAAATTTTAAACCATCCTAATGTGATATGCATCCATTCAAGATACTAATATTAAAATAATTATACATTATTATTGTTGTAAGTTATCAACATTTCTATCTCGTGAGATTTTTGAAAAATTCTCCATGACAATCTCGCCTTCTCAAGGGTCAAAATTCAGAGCACTCGTGATCCTACTTTTATCCTTTTTTGAATTCTAGTTTATGGAGGAGAAAACTGATTTCGATACCCTTAAGGATCATTCCATTATTTTCTGTATTTTTTCATTAGTCTTTTGTTTTTTTCATTTAAGTAGGCCTTTAGAGAATTAAAAAATTATTTTCAAAGTCTTGGTTTTTGTTTAGGAATATGAATATTTAAAGTTTTCATCTATAGATTTATTTAAATTCAAATTAGAAATTTACAACAATTTTCTTCTAGTGAATAAGAAAAATGAATGGAATGGCCCAAAAGTGAAAATGAAATAGTCAAGCTATCATTGTAGATTTACAATTAGTCAACACGGCTATTAGAGAGTATAACAGCTTCACGTAGAATCGAAAAAAAGAAATATATATAATTTACATACAGTGTGTAATTTTTTTTTCATATAATAAAAAATTTCTCACTATTAAAAAGAGAATTTAAAAAAAAAATGTGAATGAATAAGAAAAAAATATCGCCAACAAAAAAATTGTTTGCAAAAAATCAGTCACACGCTTTGATTCGTTCAGCAAAATCATAATATTTAGAACCAAAACTAAAAACTTTTATTTTACAAGATGATATAATATCGATACAAATGTATTATTAAAAAAGTTAAACACTCGCACATTTAAACACAATAAGAATTTAGAAAACATTCCACTACATTTGCATTCATTATTTATCGTCCTTAAATATTAAAGTCATCAAATTGCAATTAAACAAAGAAAATATTAATCAAAATATAACTTTTTTCCGAGTGCTTTGGATTAAAGAAGTTGACAAAAAAAGAAGAAGAAGAAATAATTAATTATTTTTCGTCGAATTTCCTTTTAATAATAATAATAATGCGTAAATGGCGTTTTTTTTCTTTCTTTTCTGAATAATCAAATATAAAAAATTTTTAGTGGAGATTCAAGAAATAATTCGATAAACTTTGTAACAAATAATGGAGAAAGAGAAAAAAAAATACGCACAAAACGCTTTAGTGAGCTATGTAAAATAGCGGACTAATAATGCAAGGTGTACTGATACTAGCGCAAAGGCATAGTGTTTTAAACATTCTTGTCTTAATTAATTTCTGTTTTATGAAAATTTGAATTTTTTAAACACTATAATTAATATTCCTCCTCATCATCGTGTCCGTGACCCTCTAGCTCTTCGGGTGGTGCAAAACCATCCTAAAAATACGAAAAAATAATTTAGAATTTAGAATTTTATCTACTGTTCTTTCCTTTTTATTTTATTCCTTTTTTTGAATTTTTAGCTTTTACTCATTTATTTTCGTTTCTAAAATAAGAAGAAGATTGCAATGTTTACTATCAAGAGAACTTTTTCAAAATGTCTTTTTTTTACCAAAAAATTATGAACTCTTTTTTTTAAATATTTTACTTAACTTTTAATAATTTCTAAATTAACAGTTTCAAACCGAAAAAATAAAGACAACCTTTTTCATTTTTCCAATAAGTTTATTAATTTTCGTAAAATGGTAATTGTGAAACTTGAAAAATTATCATTTTTACAAAACAAAAAACAAAAATAACTTTTTTCGAAAATTAATTCAAAATTTGTTTAAAAAATCAAACAAAAAGGACGAAAACAAACAAATCATGCTCACTCGACAAAAAAAAAACGTAAAAAGCAACATAAAAGCGTAAAACAGAAGCTAAATGTAAAAAATTTAATATATTGTTTAAACAGTCAACACAACATAAATGTTAAATAATGAACAATTGTTAACAATGTTAATTTTCTTGTAAAAATATCGACAGTTTAATTTTTACTAAATTAAAATTTTACCAAAAAAAATTACGTTTTAGTAAAAACATTTCCAAATATAATTTTTAATTCCTTCCTGATAAAGAGTTATTTCCATAACCGATTTATATTTTAAATATTGATAAAATTTTCAAATAATGAAGATAAATTTGAATCGAATAACAATTTCATGAAATCAAATGCTACCAACAAAAACATAAAAAAAAATTGTTGTCAAATTACCTTTAGTTTTTTTTACATAAAAAGAAAAAAGACAATTGAGTAGTATTTAAAACGTCTGATCTTCGCTCTCCTGTCCAATTCCATCCTCCTGAAAACATTTATTTTTTCGAGAGAATTTTAAAAACGAATTTCTTTCCAACTCAATTGGCTCTTTGAGGAATTATTTTTTTTTATAAAGTTTTATAAATTTTCTATATTTATATTTTTTTTCAAAATCTATTTTGCTAGGAAAAATTTTTCATATCCAAAAATTTGTTTGAAAGAATCAAGAATGTTTCATTTTTTACTTCAGGGTTGCCACAAAAAATTTGATTTTGGTTTTTTACTAATTTTTAGCATTTTTTCTAATCTCTATGGGGGGAAAAAATTTCAAAGGGAGTTCAATTTTAACAAAAAAGATAATTTTTAGAAGTAAAAATTTAATTTCTAACTTCATGAGCCAAAACTTGTTTACCAGAAACCAAAAATGGGATTAAAATAAGATTGAAAAGTCGAAATATTTTTAATAGAATTCTTGAAAATTTCGATTATTTATAAAATATTCAATTACTTGTTTATAAAAATTCAATAATCTTCGAAAAATAGAACAGAAATATTTTAAAAACTTCATTATTTAGAATTTTATATAAAACTTTTAGAAATTCAATGTTTTGAAAAACATTTAAATTAAAATCTTTTTATAACTAACAATTTTAATTATTTACGAAATTTTGTTTGCTTTTGATTTCTAATTTTTTAGATAATTTTTCTTTTTAAATTTTTTGAATTTTAATATTGTTTGAAATTCAATAACAAAATTATTTTCAATTAAAAATCATTAAAAATTAATGAATTAAATAATTTAATTTGTGAACTTAATTTAACATTATACGACAAAAAAGGTCACTTATAAATTCTTCTTTGAAAATAATTAAATTCTTTCGAAAAGTTTTATTCAAATTAAAATGAAAATAATTAAATTCCAGCAAAGAATTTTATTATTTTTTTATGAAAGTAATTGAAATCTTGAGAAGAATTTTATTAAAATTGAATTGAGAATAATTGAATTCTTTCGAGAAATTTTATTCAAATTAGATTGAAACTAATTAAATTTCAGCAAAGAATTTTATTATTTTTTTTATGAAAGTAATTGAAGTCTTGAGAAGAATTTTATTAAAATTGAATTGAAAAAAATTGAATTCTTTCGAGAAATCTTATTCAAATTAGATTTAAAATAATTAAATTCCAGCAAAGAATTATATTATTTTTGTTTAATGAAAATAATAAATTGAAGTCTTGAGAAGAATTTTATTAAAATTTTTAAAATTAATTGAATTCTTTCGAAGAATTTTAATTGTAATAAAGTTTTATCAGAAAACAAATTTTTTCTGAATTTAAATAAAATTATTTAAAATCTAGTTATCTTTTAAATAAATATTTAATGTTTTTGTGGGAAAAAAAATTCAAGAAGAATTCAAAGTTTTTAAGTTTTTCAAAAATATTTTTCAAAAGGCCAAAAAGAGGCCGAAATTTTATAGTAATTCTTAAAATTTGATATTTTTACAATACTTTTGAAAAAATTCCCTAACATTTCCCTGATTTTCTTGTCCACAATTTTTTTTTTCCTGACTTCCCTGATTTTTCTGGCTAGTGGCAACCCTGTCATTACGCATCAAAAGTAAGAAAACGAGAAAGTAATACAACAAACAAGTTTATTTTCATAATTTTTGATTATTTCAATTTAATTGACTAACCCATAGACTTTTTTATATGGAAATAAATTAATTCCCAATTATTATATAAAAATAAACTTGACTTCGTAGTACTTTCAGAATTTATCTTACTAATTGCGTCTGATCTAAAAATATCAACTAATTGCATAAGCGGCAATATTTATTTATAATATTAATTAAGCAACTTAAACACCTAAAGCATAGATGTGAAATTGCAATATTTAGTTATTGTTTAACTTCACGTAAAGTCTATTACATATGCACATAATAGATTATTTACAAAAGTAAAACAAAATTTGGTCAATTGAAATTTTCCAAAAAAAAGATGAAGAAATGTTCTAATAAAGAAATTGATTTTTTTTTTTTGCATTTTTACCTCAGTTGCATAAAGAACGTCGAGAATTTTTCGCACAATTGGAGATGGTTCTTCACTTTCTGGTTCTTGGCACATAAGTTCGATTTCTCTCAGCTTTCCAAAGTAAAAGTCTCTCTCCTTTTCCAGACCATCCACGGTCATTTTCAATTCCATTACCTAAGACAATTCAAGCACACCAAATTAGAATTTTGACTATTTTCTACTATTTTAAAAATAAAAAATGAGTCGCAATATTAATATCTCGTCAGATTCGTCAAGAGTTAATAAATAAAAATAATAAATAGAATTTATAGAAAATACTTTCAATTTAATAGAAAAATAACTTCAAGTCAAATTCAGAGTATAAAAAATGATTCACAAGTTTTGAACATTCAATTGAACTTAATAATTTTAAAAATTACTGCAATGAAAATTGCAAAAAAATTAAAAACTTAAATTCAATATTTAGAAACTAATAATTTTTTTTCGACCTATTACTAAATTGTTATAAAATTTCAATTTGAAGAAGAAATAAATTAATTTCGTTCATTCGAACGTTTGGAACTTTAGGAACATAAAAAAATAAAATAAAAAACTATTATTATTAAATATTAAAATAATTGAAAAAGGAAAAATTACCTGTGAACTAAGTTCATCAACTTTCCCCGTATCTCCGCGATTTCCAACCGTTCCAGTCTTTGGTACAGGACGACTTGTTGGTACTTTATTCACTGCAAATTCGTGGAAAAAATAAATTAATAATGATGATAATTATTATTTGGAAAAATTGAATACCAATAATATTCAACTATATTACAAATAAGTATAAAAATGTTACTTTTTTTAGTTTCGACTTGTGACTAGAATGAATTTGGTATAAATATTAAATTTTCTCTCTCTTCAAGTTTATGAATTAGATACATTTATTATGCTTCTACTGACGTCAACCACAAAGTAATGCTCTTCAGAGCAATTACCATCATTAATGGAAGACAATTTTCGTATTGATTTAACCACAAAAAAAATAAATAAAAAAAATGTATTCCTTGAATGACAGTAATTGCTCTGAAGAGGACCTGAAACGTCAGCATTTTAATAAATGTATACAATTCATGAACATAAAGGGAAACAAATTTAATACCCATAGCAAATTATATTACAAATTAACAGTAATAGAAAACTATACATATTTACATAAAAGAGAATAAAAAAGAATGTGTGCTCAGTGCAAGAACAGTTAAATTACTAAACTACTAAATTCAATATTTATAAAGTAGAATTGTTTTACACAATCATGCAATACTGAATGATTTTGATTTATATACAGAAAGAAATGGATAAAGAATGAAAAATTGAAATCTATTCTAAAAGAATTGAACATTCTCCTAAACCACTGATTAAATTTTCAATTCAGAAAATTGTTTCAAAAAGAAATAATAATTCAAATTTTATGATTATTATTTTACCCACTCGCAAAAGCAGAAAAGGTTCATACGCATTAGAAAAAAAAAGTTATCAGGCTTTTAAGGAACGGAAAGTTTTGAAAAACAACATAAAACAGTTTTTAAAAAAATAAAAATATTAATTACAAGATCGGCCTACGGACTTCATGGTAGGCATATGTATTGGAGACGGTGGTCCCTCACCTATGAGGATAAATTCAATTCTGTGTTAATAAAATTACAAACAAATCAAATACAAAATGGTCCCGTTAAAATTTTCACAGCTCAAACACTTATAAAACAAATGAAAATTTAAATCATTTAAATAATGATGAATCAAATTGAATAAATCGTTAAATAATAAAAAATAAATTAAATAAATCATAAAATAATAAAAAAATTAAATTAATTATAACTGATTAAATAATAAATTTTAAAAATCCATAAAATGATAATAAATTAAATAAATCGTCAAATAATAATAAATAAACAGTAATTAAAAAAATCGAATAATTTTTAATACTTTCTCCATGAGCAGGCCTCGGATCGACTTGAAGACGCAAAAAAAGTCTTTTAAAAATCAAAAAAAATTCGAAAAAGTCGTTTATTTAATTCAGTGTTGCCAGAAAAATTTTATTTTGTATTTCCCTGACTTTTCACTGATTTCTAAATTCAATTATTCAAAACTTTAATAGTTTTGTTAAAAAAATATTTAAATACTTATGTGTTTTTCCATGGTAAATAAAATTAAAAAAGTTTCAATTCAAAACCTTCTGAAATTTAATAATTTTTAAAAATTACTAATCTTTACACCTTCAAAAATTCAATTATTTTCTACAATCTCTGAATCAATTATTTTTAATAATTTTTCGATAGTTCTTTGAGAATTCAATTATTTAAATACAAAAATTCAATTTTAATAATAATCGTAACTATGTCCATATTTTTTTTGAAAGTTATATTTTAATAAAATTATGATAAAGAAATTCTTAAAATTATTAATTTTTTTAAAAATATTTTTAAATCATTTTTGAAAGATAATAATTTTTCAATTACATACAATTGAAAAATTTTTTAAACAATTGAAATTTGGTGACATCTTTTCAAAAGAATTAAAATTTAGTAAGATCTTTTAAAAATAATTGAATTTTTGAAGAATTTCAATTATAAATATGAACATGATTTCTACAAATTTTAAAAACTCTAAACAAAATAAATTTTTTACATTTTTAATTTACTTTTTTCGAAGATATTTGAATTTTAAAAAATTATGATTATTTTAAAAAATATTGTGACGTTATTTTTCGAAAATAATTGATGTTTTTAAAAGAATTTTTGTAACGTTTAAAAAAATCAAATTAATTCTTTTGAAAAATTTTAATTAAAAATTTTGAACATGATTATTTTCTCCAAAATGTTAAAAATAATTCTAAAAAATTTTAACTGCTATTTTTTTATGTATTTGAATTTTCGAAACTATGTAATTGAAAATATTGAAAATAATTGAATTTTAAAAAATTGTAAAGAAAAAAATTTTAATAATTTCTTTTTACAAAAATAGTTCAATATCATTTTTGAGAAACTAAAATTCATTCATTTTCATTTTTAAATTTAATTTACTCTTGAAAATTTTTCATTAAAATTTTTGAGAATTCAATTAATTTCAAAATTTGCAAATGAAATTCTTCAAAATTTGATTGTAAAAAATTGTAATAAAATACTTGAAAAAAGATCAATTATTAAATAAAATTAAATTCTTATTAAATAAAAATTATTTTCAATTAAATTTTACAAAATTTCAATTATTAAAAATCTTTGTATTTTTATATTTCGAGAAATTAATTAGAAAAAAAAGTATTGAAAAATTATTTTTGAAAGATTTGTCTAGTTTTTTTCACACTATAAAAATTTGAAATAAGTTGCATTTTATACTAAAAATGTGGTATTTTCTTTCAATATTTAGAAGAAAAGTCGAATAGTAGCAATTTTTGAAAAAAATTTGCATTTTTTGAAAATAATCGAAATAAAATTTGAAAAAGTCATAATATCCGAGGCCTGCAGGAGGAGAAATTGAAAATAATTAAGTAAACTTAATTAAATTTAATTCTTAATGAATTAAATTAAGAAAAATAAATTAAGTAAAAAAGTGGAAAATTAATTTATAAAGGAATAAAATTGGAATAAAATTAAATTTAATTTAAAAAATAATAAAATAAAAAAAATTGAGCAAACGAATAAAAAATAGACAAACAATGATTAAACAATAAAAATGGAATAAAATGAAATGAAATGAAATACAAAAAAAATAATAAAATATATGAAAATAATTAAGCAAACGAATAAAAAATTAAAACATGAATAAAAGAATAAAAATGAAATAAAATGAAATAAAATGAAATAATAGTAATAATAAAAATAAAATAAAACAGAATCTAAATTTTAGTATTGTCTCAAAAAGTCTCAAAATCTATGCAAAGTTAATAATCACGTAAACTAAAAAAATCAAGTAAAAATGTTAATTAAAAACGTGTGTTAAATGCGCGAAGTTGTTAGACAACCCAGTAGAGCGTTTCTTTTCTTTTTTCTGTAATATAAAAAGGATTGAGGATTTATAAGGGATGTACCAGTTCGAGAGGCAGGTTTGGCTGTTATTTCACGAGGAGTTCGTTTCACCATTCCAGAACCACGTGGTGCATTATGACCACCGCTACCCATGGCTTCTCCTCCTCTCATTGCAAGTGCATCATAGGATTCTGATCCCGCATTATTTGCGTCAAAAAACTTCTTAAACCACTGCAAAAACTCAAAGTTGTCTTGGAATCGCCCTTTCACCAGCTTATCGATCGCTACAATCTGCAAATTATAGGTGAGAAGCACATACAGGAGAAAATAATTTTAAATAGAAAATAATTCAATTGCAAAATGATAAAAGAAAATTTTGATTAATGTATAACATAATTTGTAATAATTAGAAAATTTTCTTATTGAAAATAATTCGCCTATAATAAAAATACTTGGAGAGGGTTTAAGAATGAAGATGAGTAAATATCGTTCGATGGTCGAAATTGCGCTATTTTAGAAATTAAAAAAGAAAAAGTTTTCAAAAATTTAATAAACATAATTTTTGAAGAGAATATTACTTCTTTTTGAGATGTCACAAACATTCAAATGTTTTTCACCAGGGTGCGTCAAGAATGTAGATGTTTGATTTCAAATAATAGAAATTAATATTTCAAATTCAAAATTATGAATTCGAAATTAATTATTATAATTTTGTTTTTGAAATCAATTTCCCAATAAATTGAATACAAAATTGAAAATTAATGATATGAACTATTTAACTTTCTAGCTGTGATGTGAATTTTCTAAAAAAAACTTTTTTTTTGCAATAAGCAACTAGTTTTGCAGGTAATCTAATCACAACTAATTTAACTAGTTTCATTGAAGATTACACTTTGAAACAAGAAAATATTTTTTACCATAAGGCAATTATTTTGGAAATTTCTTTTCAAACTTTGAACAAATTTTTATTTATGATAAAATTTTATTCACTTTCCTTTTTTTTATGTCTCTAAAGTTTTAAACGTTCAAATCAAGGAAATTTCTTTTTCAAATTCAAATTTTCCTGTAATAATAAAAGACCATGTATTAAAAATAATTTGTTTCTAAATGTTTAATTTGCTTCTGCTTTTTGTTTTTAGTTTTTGAAATTTGCCTGGAAAAATATTTTTTCAAATCAAATTTTACCAAAATATTTTTACATTATTCTCTTTTAGAGAAAAAAAAATTCAGAGAAGTTAAAAAATGTCATGCAATTGAACGTTCAAAACTTGAGGAACTTGAGGAACCAATGAACTTTTTTTCAGATTCTCGTGTAATCTTCCAAAAACGATAAATAACGAACTAGTGCAAAATCTGTACAAATCAGAATAAACTATTGTTTGCATATTTTTGGAAAAAATCGTGTAAACAAATATCTACAAGTGAATATAAAACAATTGCATTTTCTTTGTACAATAAATAGTGAAACTAAATATTATCATGCAACAATGATATCAATTTTTCTTTGAGTTTTTTATTAAAAAAAAGTACCCTGATGATGCATTGTAACCCTGCTTTTTGGTAGCATTTGAGTTGGTTTCGGCTGTGTTGGTAGAGGAACCAACTGAGGATTTGAAAGATTATGATTTCCACCCATAAATGAACCCAATTGAATGTAACCGCGAGCACCCAACGCGTCGTACTCTCGGCCATCATAATTTGCATCAAAAAACTTCTTAAACCATTGAAGAAATTCAAAGTTGTCTTGAAATCGACCTTTTATCAGTTTGTCCACAGGTATCACCTTAAATTAGTTTTTTTTTTTTGAGGTGTACTCAAATATTAAAATTAACTTTTGAGATTAATTAAAACAAAAAATTATTCAAAAAAAAGGAAAAAAAGAAAAATTTGGAATCATTAAATCAGTGTGTTCAGCGACCTTGAAAACCTGAAATTTACCATTAATTTTTATTTCCAACCTCGAACACATGGAAATTAACTCAAATTATCAAAGGAGCCTTGAATTTTATTTATCTTGAATCTTTTTTTTCTATTTATAAATGCATTTTCACTGGGATAAGATTTCAAAATTGATAATGGGGTAAAAATTCGAATTTTTGGAATTAATGTAAATTAATTTTTATCTATAAATATTAATTTTATTTAAGATTTTAAGAATTAAAATATTTTACTTAAAATTATATTTCATGTTCATTATTTTCAAATATTTCAGGCTTCGCACTCGACAATTAATTTTAAAAATGTAGCAAAAAAGTAACTGCCAAAAAATTAAATTTGAAAACTAAAAACACTCCTTTTAGTCGATTCACAAAAATTTGATTTTGTATTTCCCTGACTTTTTTTCTGATTTCCATAAAAATATTCATTTTTCTTCTTCTGGTAATAACTTAAATTCAAATTTTTCTAAAATTCAATTATTTTCTAAATATTTACTTCGAATACTTCAAAAATACGTTTTTATTTAAAAATAATACTTAAAAGTAAAAATACAAAATTCTTTAAAGTATCAAATTTATTTCAACTAAATTTGACAAAATTTCCTGTTAATTGGAAATTTAATTCAAAATTTTTAAATTATTTACGAGAATTTAACTATGTCACAATTCTTCAAAAGATAATTCTTATCATAGTTTCTAAATTAAATTATTCAAAAGTTGAATAATTTTTTTAAAATAAATATATTTAAATATTTATTTCACCACAGAAATTAAAATCGTAAATAGTTTCAATGTAAAACAATTTAGAAAAACTATTGTTAAAAAATACATTTGTTATTCTTCCAAAATTCAATTATTTTTGTTTTCAATTTTTAAATAAAATTATTCAATAATTTAATAATTTTTTAGGAAAATAAATTAATTTAAAATAAATATTTAAATAGTATTAGTGTATAACAAATAAAAATTTTCAAAGATATTAATTTAAAAATCTTTTGAATTTTAATTATTTCTAAAAAAAATAATTTTTAAATTAACTTTTATTACAAACTTCTATGAGAATTCAATTATTTAAATACAATAATAAATGATTGACAGAATATGTAGTTGATTATTTCTATAAATTCAATTTTTTTAAAGAATTTTATCAACATTTTGGAAAATAATTGAATTCTTTTGAAGAATTTTAAGAAATTTTTTTTAAATAAATGCATTTTTCAAAGAATTTATTTAAATTTGTATTGCAAATAATTGAAATCCTCCGAAGAATTCAATTACATATGAAAATAATTGAATTGTTGCAAGCGAACGTTATGAGAATTTTTTTGAATAATTGAATACCTGTGAAAAATTGTCTTATTTCTTAAAATAATTGAATCCCTGCGACGAGTTTTAAATTTTGAAAATAATTAAATTTTTCTAACGAATTTTTTATTAAAAACGACAAAAATAATGAAAATCTTTTGAGGACTTTAATTACATTAATTGAAAATAATCAAATTCTTTTGAGAAATTTAAATACAATTGCAAATAATCAAATTCTTAAAAACAAATTTTATCAAAATTATTAAATATAATTGATTGTTTTTAAGAGAATTGAATAAATATTTTTATAATTGAATTATTTCGAGAACTTCCGTTAAAATAGAAGATATTAAAAATAATTATAAATTCTTGCGAAGAATTCTTTTACTTTTGAAAACAATTAAATTCTTTCGAAGAATTTTATTAAAAATCTATTGAATTGTTTCTATAAATTTAATTAGAATTTTCTAAAATAATTTTTTTACCTCATTAGCGATTTTAAAGTGGAGCAAATTTTCACGAGAAAAAAAAGAAAAAAGTTGCTTTTAGTGTCACAAATTTAAAAAAAATATATGCAAATAGTAGCAAATCGTAAAATAAAGTATAGTAAATAGTAGGTTTTAGTAGATAAGTGCGAAGCCTAATTATATTTTCAACCCCTTTTCACATGAGAATTTATTTTTAGTAAAGTAAATTTATAAAAATTTTCTCCGGAAGATAAATTCTTTTCTTTTTCTGGAAACTACGCAGAGGACGCTCAAATAATTATAATATTCTATAAAAATTAAAACTCTCCAAACATTTGTCATTAAGAGGGTTTGTTGTGTGAATGAATATTGTTTGTAAATAAAAGACATACCTTATCTACATTCATCTTTTTAAAGCCACCTTGGAGTATTTTAAAATTCTGTATGTATTCGTGTTCTAAATTGGTTCTGTATTTAACTCGTTTGAGTGGAACGCTTCCAGGGAAAAGCATGTCCATAAATTGGCAATACGCTGCGCCGGTACAGAGTTCCTCGATTTTGGTAAATGATGACTGAAGGCAATCATTGACCCATGCTAGCATATCATGTCGACTGAGATTCTCCGTCGTCACATTCGTCGCATAAACGTTTACAGCCATCCTGGACTTCTTTATTTAATAATTATCAGTCACTTTAAGAAAACACAAAGCACACAATATATTATTTCATGTCAATATAATCAAATTTATAAACGAGGAATGGAAAAATCTCCCGAAATCGAGAATCACTTTCTAACCTCAATAAAATGTGAATGCAATGGAAGAAAAATTCAATGAAATAACGGAAAATTGAATAAATATCCAACACCAAAAAAAACGTGGTAGAAAATGTATTTACCTTTTAAGTACACGGCAATTGTGAGAAAATAATCTTTTTAAAAAGTCACTTTGTCAGAGGTTTGGTTAATGATCAATTTCTTTCATAATAATTGAATGATTATATTAGAAGTGAGTTTCGAAATGAGATTTATCGTTGAAAAATAAGTAAAATGCGACGATAAATAGATGAAAAACTTACCAATTTTTGCAAAAATGCCGCTCACAACCACGGGAGTGGTTTCCGCACGTAAAATGACAAATGTGCCCTAGGTCGTTTAAAAAGCGTATACAACGGAAATTTCTAACGGTTTCTAAATATTTGATTGGTTAGAAAAGATCATTGGATGAGAAATAATTATTTATTTCAATGATTGAAAACTACTCGGTTTTAAATTTACAACTATGTTTAGCTTACGCGAACAGTAAAAACTTGTTGAACGTGAATAATCAATTTTTTCCCGAATTTCTCAAACATGTGAAGAACGACGAAAAGTAGCCATCTTTAGTTAATTTCTCCTATATTTAAAATGTTCGGTTGACGTGATTGGTCAATTGACACTTGTATGTCCGGTAGTGTCGACTTGTCCACCAATCACGAAACTAGGAATATTACTATTCTAATTAATTTTCAAACTATTTTTATATTATTTAATTTTCTGTTTTCTAGAAATTAATAATTTATTTAGTTATAGTTTGTTTTTTATAAACTGACTTTTATGAAAATATTTACGTCACGTAACAAAGGTTCGTTTTAATTGGTCGCTTTGTTTCGATTTCAAACTTCCCGCCAAGCGTAAGTTTCTCACACTTACCGCGCATTCTGGACATTTTATGTAAATGCGCCTTGAAACTGTCAGATCTCAAATGTAATTTGTTGTTAATTGTGTTAATTTAATTTCAATTCCCCTAAAATAATAAATAAAAAACAGTTTTAATACGAGAATATAAATAAAAAGTTTCGGCGATAAGAATAATTCTGCGTGGAATAGTAAATACAGATGGAATTTTTTTGAGGTTAGGAATCCCTTATCTAACAATAGATATTTTTCCCCGCGGTAAAAGTTTGCAAATATATTGTGAATTGTATCGAAAAATTTAATTATTCCCCCCCGGAGAAAATTTTTTTTTATATAAAAAAAACATTGTTCTGGGGGTGTCGAAAATTGGCGGAGAATACCGAATGCGGTCGATGAAACGCGAAAGGTCAGGGAACAATATGGCTGATGTGCAAAGTTTTTGCTGTCCGTGTAAGGAATTCGCGTCGTTTTGACGGTTGAAATAGTGATAGACCTGTCAGGTGGTGAGTGTTAAAGGATATCAAATAGTGTTGTGAGAGGTCGAAGAGGCGCGTTTAATTACGCGATTCGTTCGGGCGGCCCGATGCGGGTCGCAAGAGTTTCGCCGAGTGCAAATGATGACTTCGATGCTGTCCAGCTTTAATCCGCCTATTGTGAAGCGGCTGCTGGGCTGGAAGAAAGCCGAGGGCGAGGACAAATGGAGCGAGAAGGCCGTTAAGAGCCTCGTGAAGAAGCTCAAAAAGTCAGCTGGTCTCGAGGAACTCGAGAAGGCTATCACCACACAAAGTTGCAACACCAAGTGCATCACTATACCAAGGTAACAAATCTCTCTCAAGTGCATATGTTCATTCGCATGCCGTATATTTACACAAGGTGTGAACAAATCAGTTCTTTTGGGCTAAAGTCAATTTTTATTTTTATTCTTTCTTTTTAATTGTGTTAAATTGTTTTGTTGACAATTTTCTATAGAATTTTGTATTTCGAGTACTACATATATTATGCAGTATTCTGAATAATCACTTCTTTTGAATAATAGAAAAATAGTTTCACTGTACTCTTCACGTCATTCTGCAAACACATCAACATAAATACGCAATCGAGTTTACATATAAGTTTGTATTCTGATTCATAAAAGTCTTGCTTTTTTGGTTCTAAATACTTTAGCTGATGTTTTTTTTAGTAAAAAATTAAACTTGAATTTTGTTGTTTATTTTCTAATGCTTGAATTTTCTGATTGTTAAGTTATTCGTTTGTTTGGAAAAAATAACGATTCAGAGTAAGTTGTACTGTTAAAAGTGTTTAATGTTTATGTTTAACTTGTTTATTATTAAAAGTGTTTAAATATTTAATTAATGTTTTAATCTACTTTTTAATAAAAAAAAACTTTTATCACAATTTTGTGACATGGGCTAAAAATTAGCCTTTTTAATCTTTTATATATTTTGTTTTGATTTTGTAGTGAAGATTATTTTTTTTTATAACCATCAAAATATATCTGCTTCTTAATGCATATATTTTGTAGTGATTATGTAATATTAAGTTTATCAGAATAACTTTTTTTCTTACATTAGATTATTTCAATTTAACATCGAATTTAATTTCCACATATATTTACTTGCTACACATTTAAAATTACTTCGTCAGTAAAACCACATGGTTATTTGTCAATAAATTCTTCATTTTTGAAACTAACATTTCTTCTACTTTTTAAAGTATTTAATTGGAGCATTAATTTTCGGCTCCAAAGAGGATTATTAGTGTCCCCTGCTTAATATCAAGTCACTTAGTTCTCAATTAATTGAAGACAGTTAAAAGTTGGCCCGAAATGTCTTCATTGAGTAAGATACACTCAATAGTAGCTTTTTGGATTTTTTTTTCGAACTCTTTGAAAATTGAACTTAAATATAATTATTTTTTTTGTGGAAGATTTATTTAATTTAACGATTTATTTACTTGAACGATTTTCAAAATTACTTGACAATGAATAATTTAGTTTTATTTAGATATATGAGTGAGAAGAATAAAGCGCGGTAAATTCCGGAACGTGAAAAAGAAAGGGAAAAGGTTTTGGATTTCATTTGTATGAACCAGAGAGTAGGTAAATTTAACATCGCGATATAACTTAGGTATGCACCATGCAAAGCGCGTTGAACTCTCATTAACGCTCTATGGGATCCTATATTCTGCATAATGTACATATCCGGTACAGAAGTTTGCTCCGCGAATATTTACGAGAACATTTATTTTTCATATATATTCTCTTTGATCGCGCATATTTTATATATGTATTTTATTATCAAAAAGAAAAAGTTGTTCATCTTTGGGATTTTTTTTTTCCTCTGATGTACATACTTAAATTTTGTAATATCTTTGGCGAAAGTTTTTTCATATTTTGCCTCTCGATTATTAAAAGGAATATATATTGGTAAATTGAATGCTTTTCTTGTATATTAAGATGCGACGGGTGTTTATCTTTTATAAAAAGATTGCCTCTAAATGTGTCTGCAAATCAATCGACCTCGTACATTACAATTGTTTAGTCTATACAAACAGTTTCCTCAATTATCTTTATCCCTCACGAAGTACAGTTTTTTCGCAATTTTCTCTTTTTATTCCCAAAAAAAAGAAGAAGTAAACGTTTTTCGATAAATTCGATCACTTTTTTCTAGTGTTGATATTTTTATTTTAGTTTTTTTTGTTGATAGTTTTGTTATTCTCTCGATATTTTTTTTTTTATTTTTTTGATATATTTTTAAGGAATTATCTTCTATTTAGTAGTAATTATATTTTGTGGAATTAGTTTTTATTTTATATTCTTCTAAAATTATAAAACATGGACATTCAATATATATAGAGAGAGAGAGAGAGAAATTGCCACTGCTCTATTTTTACTGTAACGATATTTTCATGATTTGCTATGATTGATAGAAATTATTTAGTTTGATATTAGAAACACGTGCATAAAATGTGCTAAATTTTCAAACAAGTTCCTGAATTTTTTAACGTTCAACTGAACGAAGATTATTTATTTCTGCAAATTTAAATTTTATTACAATAATATTGCGTCACGTGACAAAAAAGTAATTTAAAAGGTTAAAAATTAATTTTAAAGAGTTATTTAAAATTTTATAAAATGTAAATTTTGAATGAATTTAATTAGAAATTTTAAAGAACTTAGATTTTTGAAAAATTTTAATAATTCAAAATTGGAAATTAGATAAATTTTTAATATAGTAGGTATATTTAATTAATTATTAAAAATAATGGATTTATAGAAGAATTTTAGTTAAAAACGCTTTTAAAATCTTTGAATTTTGGAGAAGTTACAAATGATTGCAGAAATTCAATTATTTTCAAAGGTAATAAAATTCTTCGCAAAAATTCAATTATGTTCATAAAATTAAATAAAACTCTCGTTAAAATTTCAATTATCTTCATAAATAAAAACATTCTTCTTTGAAATTCAATTATTTTTAGAAATTTTAATAAACTTCTTGTCAAAATTTTAATTATTTACAAATTTTTTTTATTAATTTCTTCTCAATAATACAATTATTTTCCTAAATAATAAAATATTTTTGTCAAAATTTCAATTATTTTCCTAAATAATAAAATTCTTTTTAGAAATTTAATTATTTACGAATTTTTTTATAAATTTCTTCACAATAATTTAATTATTTTCATAAACTTATCACAAAAATTCAATTATGTTCAGAAAATTAAAAAAAATTCTCGTTAAAATTTAAATCATCTTTATATATAAATATAATAAAATTCTTCTCCGAAATTCAATTATTTTCAAAACTTTTAATAAAATTTAATATCCAAATTTTAATTATTTAAAAAAAATTTGCCTCAATTCAAACATTTAATTATTTTTATAGATAATAAAAATTTCACATGAACTGAATTATTTTCAATTATTTTCGTAAAAAATAAAATTATTTTTAAGAATTCAATTATTTTCATAAATAATAAAACTCATCGCAAATTTTCAATTATTTTTAATACAATTTCAATTGAATTCCTCGAAAAATACAATTGATCTTAAAAAATTGTATTAGGTACAATATAGTCAAATTAATTCAATTCTTTAAAAATTTGTTGACAAATTTCTTTGTGAAAATTCCCTTTAAGAAATACTCAATTATTCCATAAATTATTTATTTTTGTAATTAAATAATTGAATTCTCGTAAAATTTTCTAATAAAAATTGATTAAAATTGATTTAAAAATGATTTAGATAATTTAGATAATAATTGACTATTAAAAGCAAAGCAAGAATTTCTGGAAATAATATTGAATTTTTTGTACTTTTAACTAACAATTCTGTAGAATTAATTATTTTAAAAGAGTTTAATTGAATTTTTTAAAAACTCTTTGAATGTTATGTTTTTTAAAAATAATTTATTAGATGTGAATTAAAATTACATAATTAAATTACAATTATGAATTGAAATTACATGATTGAATTACAATTATGAATTGAAAATACATAATTGAATTACAATTATGAATTGAAAGTACATAATTGAATTACAATTATGAATTGAAAATACATAATTGATTGAAATTATTATGAATTAAAATTGCAGAATTGTATTACAATTATGAATTGAAATTACATAATTGAATTATTATGAATTGAAAATACATAATTGAATTACAATTATTAAGAATTAAAATTGTAGAATTGTATTACAATTATGAATTGAAAATACATATAATTGAATTACAATTATGAATTGAAAGTACGTAATTGAATTACAATTATTATGAATTAAAATTGCAGAATTGAATAACAATTATGAATTGAAGTTACATAATTGAATTACAATTATGAATTGAAATTACATAATTACATTTGAATTAATTGAAAGTGAATATAATTAAATTAGAATTATGAATTGAAAGTACGTAATTATAATTAAATTAGAATTATGAATAAGCAAAAAAAAATTTTCTCCGTTAATTTTTCTCTGAATTTAAAAACTATGTGTTTGCCTTTTGTATATATAGCGTTTCATGGAGCATATTTATATTTACACCGCATTGAAATGCGCTGGTTTACTAGAAACTTGTTTGTTAGTTTTGGCGAACAGTGGCATTTGACCTACCCCAATGAAAGTTTTGAGAATAAGTATAAAGGGTTGGCATGTTGGTATTAGAGGAACAAGAAGGGGCAGCGAACTTATGTGTCGGTGGACGACCGGGCGGGGTTGTCCCTTTATTCAACGAAAATCACGTGCGCGCATGTTTGTGCCTATCACGTCATACAAAGTAAATTGTATTACTTGCTAGGTGCATATACATGCACAAAGGCATATATCGAGATTCATATCAGTGGGCATACAGCTCGCACGCGGCCTGACATGCCGCAACAAACATGGCTCTATATATTCTAGATGAGAATCGATTGTACCTCTTGTACACACCTCATAATTATAATAAATATTCTATATTTTATAATTAGCCTTTTTTGCATTTTTTACATTTTTTTTTGTCGGCTTCGTAATGTTTATTTGCCGGGCGATTATTATTAACAATCTGTGGATACTTATTGTAGATATAATCTGTCATTTTCTGCTATTTTTATCCCATTTTTCTCTTTTTACGCTTAGTAACATTTTATACTAAAAAAAATGTTTAACTATAAAAGTTTTCTCTATGAAAAATTTATTTCCTTCATAATTGATTCAAAATCCAGGTTTCGCACTCATCTACTAAAACCTACTATTTACTACTTTTTTTACGTTATATGCTACTATTTGGGTACTTTTTTTTAGATTTCAGCCACTAAAAGCGACTACTTTAAATTCGCTAATACTAGAAATCAAAAAACTATTTTCAAAAATTATAATAAAATTCTTTAAAACGATTCAATTATTTTCAAAAGAAATTTAATTCAATTAAAGATTCAATTATTTTCATAAATAACAAAATTTCCACAGGAATTCAATTAATTTAGACTAGCATTTTTAAAAAAATTTCGAAAAAATCAATTATTTAACAAAATTTTTATACAATTCTTCATAATAATTCAAATACTTTCTCTAATGATAACATTTTTCAAGGAAATTCAATTTAAAAAAAAAATTTAGTAAAATTCTAAGCAAGAATTCAATTATTTTCATAAATAAAAT
Organism: Leptopilina syphax; assembly: GCA_032872505.1. Taxonomy (NCBI): domain Eukaryota; kingdom Metazoa; phylum Arthropoda; class Insecta; order Hymenoptera; family Figitidae; genus Leptopilina; species Leptopilina syphax. The sequence goes on from CM065470.1 coordinate 11,711,497, forward strand.
AAAACTCATCGAAGAATTTCAATTATTTTTAAATACTATTTTAAATTAATTAAACGAAAAATTCAATTATTTTCCCAAATAAAGTTTTCCACAAGAATTCAATTATTTAAAATAAAATTTTCAAAATATTTATTATATTTCAAAAAAATTAATTATTTAAAACAATGTTTATAAAATTTTTATAAAGAATTTAATTGTTTTCAAAATTAACCAAATTTTTTTTAAACATTTCAATAAAATTTTTCGCAATAATTCAATTATTTTCGTAAATAATAAAATTCATTGTAGGATTTCAATTATTTTTAATTCAATTTTACAGGAACTGCTCAAAAAATGTAATTACTCTTAAAAATTTAATTTCAATTTCTCGAAAAAATCAATTATTTAAAAAAATGTTTTTTTTAATTTTTTGAAAGAATTCAATATTATTTACAAAAATATTATAATTTTTTTACAGGAATTCAATTATTTTCAAATATTTAATTAAAATTGTTTGAAACAAATCAATTACTTTAATTATACAATTTTAGTTAAATTTTTATGAAATAATTCAATTATTCTTGTAGAGTTTAATAAAATTCTTCACAATAATTCAATTATTTACATAAATAATTCTTCGAAAGAATTCAATTATGTCGATAAATAACAAAATTATTCCCGAAAATTCAATGATTTTGAGGCATTTTAATAAAATTTTTTGCAAAATTCAATTAGGTACTTTCATAAATAACAATATTCATCACAAGAATTCAATTATTTTTAAAAGTAATAAATTTCATCTTGAAAATTCAATTATTTAAAAAAATTTTAATAAAATCGTTTGCAAGAATTTAATTATTGTCAAAAATTTTAATAGAATTCCTTGTAAAATTTAATAATTTTTAAAAACTTTTCGCAATTCAATGATTTTTAATATCAACTATTTTCATAAAATTTCCAAACAGAATTCAATTATTTAAAAATTCTTTGTAAAAATCTTCGTAAGAATTCAATTCTTTTTATGAATGATAAAAATTTCTCAGGAATTCAATTATTTTGATAAATAACAATATTTATCACAAGAATTTAATTATTTTTAAAAGTATTAATTTTTTCCTTGGAAATTCAATTATATTTTAAAAAATTCCAATAAAGCAGTTTGCAAAAATTCAATTATTTTCATAAGTAATAATAAAATATATTTTAGGAATTCAATAATTTTAAAAAATATTTAATAAAATACCACACAGACATTTAATTATTGTCAAAAATTTTAATAGAATTCTTTGTAAAATTTAATTATTTAATTATTTAAAAAAATTTTTATAAAAATCTTCGTTGCAAGAATTCGATTATTTTCATAAATAATAAAATTCTTAACAGGATTTCAATTATTTAAAAAAAAATTTCATAAAATTCGTTGCGAGAATTCAATTATTTTCATAAATAATAAAATTCTTTACAGGATTTCAATTATTTTAAAAAAAATTTCATAAAATTCGTTGCGAGAATTCAATTATTTTCATAAATAATAAAATTCTTGGTAGGATTTCAATTATTTAAAAAAAAATAAAAATTTATTGCAAGAATCCAATTATTCTCTTAAATAATAAAATTCTTCATAGGATTTCAATTTTTTTAAATACAATTTTAAGTAAAGTCTTCAAAAAGAGGCAAAAAGAAAAATTTATTTCGTAATAATAAAATTTAAATTAGAATAATGTAACAAAAATATTGGCGTTATTTTGAACAGTCGTCGTACTTTAGAAACATTATATCGAAATACCTTCATTCGAAACATATCGAGAAGCTCTTTGAACATAAACATTCGACGACAAATAATTCACGAACTTTTTTTTTCATTTTTTCCTCGTACACGGGAAGGGGAAATTTATCTTTGAAAATTTGCCTATTTGTAAATTGGAAGAAATCGAAAATGCTGAAATAGATTGAGCGTAAAGGTATTTGAAAAGTTGAATTGAAAGAGAAATAGAGTAAATTGGACAATTTTTTCTCCTCTTTTTTTTATTTAAGAGCACTTTCTTGTAAAGTGGAAAATGTAGGATGTCGTCTGGAAGCAATTTTCGGAATTGATGTAATAAGATCTGGAAAGTTTACTCTTTTAGAGGGAATCGACTTGAGAATTCAAAAAGTGGAACGAAATCTAAATGTGAAATAATAATTTTAAGTTTGTCATTTCATTATTATTATTACTATTACTTTCATATTAGAATTTTTGCAATTGTAAATTTCATTTATTATAGCATGGAGAAAGGGGGAAGGAAAATTAATTTAGATATCCGTTCACTTGCACTTAATTCTTGTAGCATTTCCACCTACACAAAATGAAAAATGGTAAACGGATTATTTTTGTTGTTGAGATTTTTAATTATGCATGTCGACCTTTAGAAAAGTGAAAAGTTACAAGGTATTTTTAAAATTCTATTAATTGATTAAATATATTATTAACAAAAGTTAGTAATTTCATTTTTGATAACTCGTCAATATTTTTCTTATATTTATAAATATAAATATTTTATTTATTTTTAAAAATTTTGTCTATTTATAAAGAAAAGAAGTTTTCGTTTTTAATTTAATTTCAGTCTATTTCTGACAATAATTTCTATTTAAATAACTTAATTTTTCAAGAACTATCATATAATTATTACTTATAAATTATTTAATGAATAATTTTTACAATTTTTATAAATACTAGATTGATAGAAGAATTATAGTTAAAAATAATAAAAAAATTGAATTTTGGAAGAGTTACAAATGATTCCAAAAATTTAATTATTTACAAAATTTATAAAAATTCTTCGCAGAATTTCAATTATGTTCAAAAATTAAAAAAAAATTCTCGTCAAAATTTCACTTATCTTTATAAATAATAAAATTCTTCATCAAAATCCAATTATTTTTAAAAATTTTAACAAAATTATTAATAAATTTCTTCGAAATAATTCAATTATTTTCATAAGTAATAAAATTTTCACAGAAATTCAATTATTTAAAATGCAAAATTTTATAAATATTTTCGAAAAATATCAATTATTTAAAAAGATTTTTAAAAAATTCGTCGCAAGAATTCAATTCTTTAAAAAAATTTAACAAAGTTCTTTTCAAGAATTCAATTATTTATATAAATAATAAAATTCTTCACAAAATTTCAGTTATTTTCATAACCTTGAATAAAATTCGTTTCAAGAATTAAATTATTTTCAAAATATCAAATTCTTCGCAGAAATTCAATTATGTTCAAAAATTAAAAAAAAATTCTTGTCAAAATTTCAAGTATCTTTATAAATAATAAAATTTTTCTCCGAAATTCAATTATTATAGAAAAATTTTAATAAAATTCTTGCAAAATTTAACAGGAATTCAATTATTTACAAAATTATTAATAAATTTCTTCGAAATAATTCAATTATTTTCATAACCAATAAAATTTTCACAGAAATTCAATTATTTAAAATGCAAAATTTCATAAATATTTTCGAAAAATATCAATTATTTAAAAAGATTTTTAAAAAATTGGTCGCAAGAATTCAATTATTTAGAAACATTTATTAAAGTTCTTTTCAAGAATTTAATTATTTTTATAAATAAAATTCTTCACCGTAATTCAATTATTTTTATAAACTTCAATAAAATTCGTTGCAAGAATTCAATTATTTATATAAATAACAAAATTCTTTACAAAAATTCAGTTATTTTTATAATCTTGAATAAAATTCGTTTTAAGAATTAAATTATTTTCAAAAGTAATAAAATTCTTCTTCGAAATTCAATTATTTTAGAAAAATTTTAATAAAATTCTTGGCAAAATTTTAAATTTTAATTTTTTTTATAAATAATAAAACTCATCGCAGGATTTTAATTATTTTTTGATACAATATTTTAATCGAATTGAAATTTATCAAAAGAATTCAATTATTTAAAAATTTGTTAATAAAATTCTTTATTATGAGAATTCAATTTTAACCAACATTCAGTTATTAAATAAGTTATTTATTTTTTAATTTAAATAATTGAATTTTTCTAGAATTTTCTAATAAAAATTGATTTAAAAATGAATTACCGAATATAATCGATTTATTATTTATGAAAATAATTGAATTATTGCAACGAATTTTATTACATTTTTTTAAAATAATTGAATTTTTTTTGGAGAAATTTTACTTGTTGTGAAAATAATTCAATTCTTGCGAAGAAAAATTTGTAAATAATTAACTTGTTTTTGAAAAATTTTATGAGAATTGAAATTATTACAAAACATGAAGAAGGCGATAACTCCGAGTCGAAGATTTATTAGAAAATTCTAGAAAAATTCAATTATTTAAATACAAAAATAAATAACTTATTGAATAACTGAATGTTGGTTAAAATTGAATTCTCATAAAGAATTTTATTAACAAATTTTTAAATAATTGAATTCTTTTGATAAATTTCAATTCGATTAAAATATTGTATCAAAAAATAATTAAAATCCTGCGATGAGTTTTATTATTTATAAAAAAAATTAAAATTTAAAATTTTGCCATGAATTTTATTAAAATTTTTCTAAAATAATTGAATTTCGGAGAAGAATTTTATTATTTATGAAGATAATTGAAATTTTGACGAGACTTTTTTTAAATTTTGAACATAATTGAATTTCTGCGAAGAATTTTATTACTTTTGAAAATAATTTAATTCTTGAAACGAATTTTATTCAAGATTATAAAAATAACTGAATTTTTGTGAAAAATTTTGTTATTTATATAAATAATTGAATTCTTGAATTTGAATGTTTTGAAGAATTTTAATTTCTACAGAAAAATAATAATGATTAAATATTTATTTAAAAAGGAAGTTATTGATGTTTTCGAATAATTTTACTTTTGAAGAAATTTGTAAATAAATGTAATAGAACATTTTTTTTTTGAGTATCTAATAATTTTTAGAGTGAATCATAATATTTTTTAGGGTCATGGAGAAAGTCAAAATCAGTGAGGAAAAAGTCTGGAAATCAGGGAAAAATAAAATTAAATATTTTTGGCAATTCTGTTAAAATTTTTAAAAACTAAAAATATTTGACAAAAAGTGTGAGTATTAGTGATTGAATTTTCGTTTCATAATGAAGACGTTTATTTACGTCATGTTTATTGCATTTAGGGTTCATAAACTTATATTTTTTCTCGGATCATTTAGGTGTATTCTTATCCGCGAGAGTATCTATTAGTAATAGGCAGTTGTCCTCGAATGTGTCTTGCCTTACGCATAATAATAAATAGTACAAAAGATGTTGATGAAGTTCTAAGCGTTTAAATAATTTTTCAAACAATTCATCAATATTTTCTTTTATTCTAAAAATAAATTTTATTTTAAAAAAAAGTTCCTGTAAATAAATGTATGTTTTTCATCAGTAATTTTTCTTTTCTATTTCCTTTTTTTTTATCACATATTGATCATCAAAGTTGTGATCATCGTCATTATCAAAAAGATAATTTTCCAGTTCTCACTCAGTATGTGTGAAGAATGAATATTTTACCGCTTGCTAACGGCTTTCTGTGTATATAGTTCTCGTTTTTTTTCACAAGGTTAAACTTGTAACTGAAAATTCTCAAGTGCTCTGTATGATTTTCATTTCATTCCTGATGGTAATTTCTATTTTTATTTCATTGTAGTTTGCTTTTATTTCACTGTACTTTCTGTTTTAATTTCATTGTTGTTTCTGTTTTTATTTCATTGTACTTAGTATTTTCCTTTCTTTGAAATACTTTGTTTTTTTTTTTTGAATACTTAGTACATATTTAATTGTATTTTCCGTTTTTATTTCATTGTAATTTTTAATTTTTGTAATTTCTGTTATTAAAAACAGTTTTCTATTGTTATTAAAAAATAGAATGGAGAGCTTATGTTTCGCTCGGTGCCTCCTTTAAATTTGTACACTCGCTGTTATTAAGTAAACGGATTATGAACTCGCAGAAAGTGCTTAAATTATGTAACACACACAGTTGCGATTGTAATTAAGAGAGTACACGAGAAAGATCCCAAGGCTGCTGAGACAAGCGTTAATGAAAATGCCGTACATAGTTCCATGCATTTGCTTGAAGCATTTGCAAATACGAGATGTAACATCGACATATAAATTAATCACTAGGGAGAAAAAAGAATGTTACGATGCTATTTATATGTTTCCAACAAGAATATCATTATTTTTAACAAGATTATAACAGTTTTTAAGCGTGAATATATTATATACCATTTTTAACACTATAACAGTGTTTTAATTAATTTTCACAAGAATATAATAATTTCAGGCCTCGGATATTATTAAATTTTCTCGACTTTTCTTTCAACTATTATATTTTATATGTAAAATTTTTATTTCATTACAAAATCTTTTTTACTATATGTGACGCGACACGAGAAAAGGGACCTATCGCCGCAAAAGAGAATTTTACAGGGAGAGCGTTTAAAGCGCCGCCATGCGCAGAAAACCCGTGTATTTACGCGTACATGCTTAACTTTCGGGCTTTATATTATTAACACTATTTAAGTTTTTCAACTTTTGATTTTTTCACGTGAAAGAGCAAAGAATAATCTGTCGAATAGCACCATAATCTCAAAATCGATTTTTTTAACGATAGGTCCCTTTTCTCGTGTCGCGTCACATATAATGAAAGAATTCATTTTTAATTGCAGAAATCTTCAATTATTAATTAAGTAAATCATGTTTTAGTTCAAAATTCTGTAAAATAATTGAATTATGCAAAAATTTGTTGAAATTAGTGATATTTTTATCTCTAAAAAACACTGAATAATAGTTTTTGACTCTAAGTATCGAGGTTAACTTCGGGGACTTACTTCTTTATACGTTCAGAGTTGCTACAGGTCAGGGAATTCAGGGAAAAGTCAGGGATTTTTATTAAAGTACAGGAAAAAATTGAATTTTGGACAAGTTACAAACGATTGCAGAAATTCAATTATTTTCAAAAGTAATAAAATTCTTCGCAGAAATTCAATTATTTTCAACAATTTTTTAAATTTCTTTTCAAAATTTCAATTATCTTTAAAAATAATAAAATTGTTTTCAAAAATTTAAATAAAATTGTTTGCAAAATTTCAATTATTTTCAAAAATTTTCCTCAATTCAATGATTTTCAATAACTACTATTTTAATGAAATTTTCCAAAAGAATTCAATATTTTACTTACAAATTTTTTATACTTATCAATAATTCAATTTATTATTTTCATAAATAATAAAATTCTTTTTAGAAAATCAATTACTTTAATAAATAATAAAATTTATTGCAGAAATTTAATTATTTATTTAGAAAATCACAGGAAAATTATGTTCAAAAAATTAAAAAAATTCTCGTTAAAATATCTATTCAATTTTAATGAAATTTTTCAAAAGAATTCAATTATTTAAAAAAAAATGTTGCTAAAATTTTTAAGCAAACATAAAATTATTGTCATAAATAATAAAAATTTACAGGAATTCAATACTGTTTACATATTTGTTATAAATTTTTTGGCAATAATTCAATTATTTTCATGAATAATGAAATTCATTATTATAGAATTTTAATTATTTTTAATACAATTTTAATCAAATTCCTCGAAAAATGTAATTATTCTTGAAAATTTTAATGAAACTCGTCGAAATAATTCAATTATTTAAAAATTTGTTGATAAAATTCTTTATGAGAATTCAATTTTGAGAAAAATTCATTTATTCAATAAATTATTTATTTTTGTACCTATTTAAATAATTAAATTCTCGTAGAATTTTCTAATAAAAATTAATTTAAAAATGAATTTGAGTTAAAATTTTAGATAATAATCGAATTTTTAAGAAATAATTGAATTTTGAAAGAATTTACGAATAATCGAAATTACGTAAAATTGAATTTTAAACAAATGGATTTGAAAATTCTGAAGGAACTTTTTCAAAAATTGTTAAAAATAATTGATAATTGAATTTTTTCAAAGAATTTTAATATAATTTTTGAAAATAATTACATTTTTTTTGAAGAATTTACTTAAAAAATTGAAATCCTGTGAAGAATTTTATTATTTAAGAAAATAATTGAATTCTTGCAATGAATTTTAATTTCATTTTTTTAAATAATTGAAATCCTATGAAGAATTTTATTATTTATGAAGATAATTGAATTCTTGCGACAAATTTCATTAAATTTTTTTAAAAATAATTGAAATTCTGTAAATAATTTTATTATTTTTAAAAATAATTGAATTTTTGCAACGAATTTTATAAAAATCTTTTTAAATAATTGAATTTTTTTGAGAAATTTTATTAAAGTAGTAGATTTTGAAAATATTTGAATTTCAACGAAAAATTGCATTATTTGTAAAATGTATTTTAATTCCTGCAAAAAATTTTAAGAAATAATTACATTTTTCGAAGTATTCATTTAAAAATTGTTTTAAAAATAATTTAAATTTTATGAAAAATTGTGTTATTTATGAAAATAATTGAATTCTTACAACGAATTTTATTATATTTTTTAAAATAATTGAATTAATGTGAAAAATTTTATTACTTGTATAAAAATAATTGAATTCTTGCGAAGGATTTTATTAAAATTTTTGTAAATAATTTAATTTTTTTTTTTAATTTTATGGGAATTTAAATTATTATAAAACATGAAGAAATCGTTCACTTTGAGTCGAAGACATGGAGTGATTGATATCTTCATGTTTTATAATAATATTCTTATAAGTTGTTGAATTTCATAAAGGTTTGAATTTGAATCTTTTGATGAATTTTAATTTCTATCGAAAAATAATACCTAATGATTAAATATTTAATTAAAATTGAATTTACTGATTTTTTTCGAATAATTTTACAATTAATGAAATTCGTAAATAAATTTAATAGAAGATTAGAACATTTTTTTTAATACACAATTATTTTTAGAGTGAATCCGAATATTCTTTAGGGTCAGGGAAAAAGTGAAAATTTTGTCTGTAAATCAGAGAAAAGTCAGGGAAAAAATGAAAATTTTGTCTGAAAATCAGGGAAAAGTGAGGGAAAAAAATTAAATTTTTCGGGGCAACCCTGATGTTGAATCGATTAAAACGACTTTCTTTGCTATTTTAGGTGGATCGTAATGTTCCTGAAGTTAGCGTCGACGCTCATCGTGGAAAACTATTATTTAGAGGTTCTTAGAGACGAACATGTCACTAATTCCACGTCTCTCACTCAATTTACAAATTAAAAAACACTCACAAACACTTTTTTTAACTCAAAACCTTGGAAACAATTCTTTTATTTTTCGATTTCGTGCAAAAAAAAAATTGTTTTCGCTGCTCAGCGTCGACGCTAACTTGCAGGGATCTGAATCCGAGACCTGCAGAAGAATAATTTTTTAACAAGAATAATTTTTTGCATATGACAATAATTCGTTTCATTGTGGATAGATTTATACAAGAAAGTGAAAGTCGAATAATAGAGGTCGATACATTATATTGAATAATTAAATCACAATTATTTTTAATTTTTCCAATTCATTTTAATGACGCGAGTTATTTTTCCTCTTCTTCATCTTCATCATGATCATCATCATCTTCATTTTCTCCTTGTCGTTTGCTGATATAGGTGGCAGTGTCTGTCCTTCGATCTCGATCGATTACGAAACCGCGTGCGCGGGACTCGATCTCTCTGTCAAGAGTTAGAGATGCATTTGTATGCCCACACGTTTCCAGTTACCTGATGGTCGAATGTGCGGTAACCGTGAATTAAATTGCGGAAATCGCTTTTAAAAAAGACCGTAATGCAGATAATCATTGATGAGTAAATCATGGACACACGCAAGGCTATAGAGTAACAACACTCACATAGTGTGTAGTGTTCTTGTGTTCGCTCTTTGCTTTGAGAAATTTTAGTGTTTCCTTTCCCACGTGAAAAAAAAATTATAAAATATACTGCGTGTATTCTACAATATGTTTTTTAGAATAAAAATATTGTCGAGATGTAGTGAATTTCAATTCTTATATTTTCTCTCCTCGTTGTCGTCGGAGTCGTCGTCGGAGTCGTCGGAGTCATAGTTATATAGTACGTACATTTGTTTTTATCTGAAACTAAAAGTTTTCTGCGAAAGTGCTTTTGGACGTTGTGTGTATATATGGGTTTTATATTACTTTTACTAGACTGTAAAATGGAAAATGTTTTCTTCTCTTTGATTATGGTTGTTATATGAGTTATATGTTGTTTTTGTCATTTGGCGAAAATGATTGGAATTAAGTGCAATGGTGTCTATTTAGAAGTTGAATCGAATCAGCGAGTGTGGATTATTTACACTAATGGGCAATTTTCCTTTGGCAAATGAAAGTATGTATATTATCTTGCACATGTGATCTAGATTTTATGATATTGAGTTGCAATGTGAAATCTTGGCGCCTCAACATCACTTTCTTAATTACCAACATTATATGGTGTGTCGTGAAAATTTCTTGGTACAATAATATAAATACATATTATACTTAAGTAACACGTAGCAGAAATTTATAAAATTATATTTATGAGTTTTACTTTGAAAATTTAGTTTCAATCTTTCACATTTTTTTTAATTTACTTTTTAGTTTCTATTTACAAAATATGTTCCTAAAGTTCTGAACGTTCAAATTAACGAAGTTTGTAACAACTCTACGGAGAAAAGGTTATGTTTGTGTTATTTTTAACTAATTTACAAGTTTCTTTGTTTAATTTGAAACTAAAATCAGTTTTCATCAATTATTTAAGGCGTAAGGAAAACTTAAATATCAGTGCACTATGTTGAGAGTTAAATTTTTATTACGTTTTTGTACTACTTTAAATCCGCTGATATGGTTGAAATACAAAAAAATTATTTCCAAAAAATTTAATAAAATTCATAAAATTCTTACACTGTAAAAAATTTAGGGAGTTAACGGACTCGGGAGTTGGGAGTGAAATTTTTCGAGTTAAAAATCAACTCCAAAAGAGAGTTAATTTCTAACTCCCTTCATTCAACACCCGCGCGAGTTATTTTTTTTATGGGGAGTTAGCATTTGGGTGTTAAATTTTAACTCTCTTTATTTAACTCCCCTGGCATTAACTCCCCAATGGGTGCGACTTTTATAGAATCCCCGGGGGAGTTAAAATTTAACTCCCTTTTAGCTCGGTGAAACAAGCGACCCGCCGGCCGCCAGCCATCAGAAGAATCCATAGGCGCCGACACACATAGTAGCGCGGTGGCCCTATACGGTTCAATCAACGAAAAAAAACTTACGCTAGCTATTACAGTTTATAGAAAAAATTGCAATAGTCACATTCGAGGTCACATTTTAAACAGAAATAATCTCCCTTTAATTTGTGACCAAGAAATAAAAAGTTAGTCTAAAATTGTTCGAGTTATGAATTTTTTTCGATTTTTTTTTCCAATTTATTATGAATTACGAATACAAATTAAAACAAAAAATTAAACAAGGACTGTAGAATATTGCAACCTCCACGCGGCACACTCTGGGGTAATGAATTTATTCATCAGCTAATCGCAGGGATAGAAACAACTTATGCAAACTAAAATCAATATAAAAACTTTAAAAAAAGTACTAAAAAAATTCAAAACTCAAACAGTTTTCTAACAATTTTTTTTTAATAGAAAATAAAAAAGGATTATCGCTTTTAAAATAAAACAATTGCAAATTTTTATTTTATTAAATTTTTAATAGACAGCGTTCCCACCCGCCCGTATCAGAAAAACGAAAATTGAAAAAAAAGATAAAAAAAAATTCATAACTCGATCAATCTTCGACCAAATTCCTGTTTCTTGGTCGCAAATTAAAAAAGGATTAATGCTTCTTGTCATTGGACCAATAAGAATATGTTTAAAAAATTTTTGATAGCCAGCGTCACCACCCGCCCGTATCAGAAAAACGAAAATTGAAAAAAAAGTTTCATAAAAATTCATAACTCGATTAATTTTCGACCAAATTTCTGTTTCTTGGTCGCAAATTAAAGAACGATTAATGCTTTTTGTCACAGAACCAATAGGAATATGTTTAAAAAATTTTTGATAGCCAGCGTCACCACCCGCCCGTATCAGAAAAACGAAAATGGAAAAAAAAGTTTCATAAAAATTCATAACTCGATTAATTTTCGACCAAATTCCTGTTTCTTGGTCGCAAATTAAAGAAGGATTAATGCTTCTTGTCATTGGACCAATAAGAATATGTTTAAAAAATTTTTGATAGCCAGCGTCCCCGCCCGCCCGTATCAGAAAAACGAAAATTGAAAAAAAAGTTTCATAAAAATTCATAACTCGATCAATTTTCGACCAAATTCCTGCTTCTTGGTCGCCAATTAAAGAGGGATTAATGCTTCTTGTCACTGGACCAATAGGAATATGATTAAAAAATTTTTGATAGCCAGCGTCACCACCCGCCCGTATCAGAAAAACGAAAATTGAAAAAAAAGTTTAAAAAAAATTTATAACTCGATCAATTTTAGACCAAATTCTTGTTTCTTGGTCGCAAATTAAAGAGGGATTAATGCTTCTTGTCACTGGACCAATAAGAATATGTTTAAAAAATTTTTGATAGCCAGCGTCCCCACCCGCCCGTATCAGAAAAACGAAAATATCGAATTATGTCAAAAAAAATTCATAACTCGATCAATTTTCGACCAAATTTCTGTTTCTTGGTCGCCAATTAAAGAGGGATTAATGCTTCTTGTCACTGGACCAATAGGAATATGATTAAAAAATTTTTGATAGCCAGCGTCACCACCCGCCCGTATCAGAAAAACGAAAATATCGAAATATGTCAAAAAAAATTCATAACTCGATCAATATTCGACCAAATTCTTGTTTCTTGGTCGCAAAATAAAGAGGGATTAATGCTTCTTGTCACTGGACCAATAAGAATATGATTAAAAAATTTTTGATAGCCAGCGTTACCACCCGCCCGTATCAGAAAAACGAAAATGGAAAAAAAAGTTTCATAAAAATTCATAACTCGATCAATTTTTGACCAAATTCCTGTTTCTTGGTCGCCAATTAAAGAGAGATTAATGCTTCTTGTCATTGGACCAATAGGAATATGATTAAAAAATTTTTGATAGCCAGCGTCACCACCCGCCCGTATCAGAAAAACGAAAATATCGAAATATGTCAAAAAAAATTCATAACTCGATCAATATTCGACTAAATTTCTGTTTCTTGGTCGCAAAATAAAGAGGGATTAATGCTTCTTGTCACTGGACCAATAAGAATATGATTAAAAAATTTTTGATAGCCAGCGTCACCACCCGCCCGTATCAGAAAAACGAAAATTGAAAAAAAAGTTTCATAAAAATTCATAACTCGATTAATTTTCGACCAAATTCCTGTTTCTTGGTCGCAAATTAAAGAAGGATTAATGCTTCTTGTCATTGGACCAATAAGAATATGTTTAAAAAATTTTTGATAGCCAGCGTCCCCACCCGCCCGTATCAGAAAAACGAAAATTGAAAAAAAAGTTAAAAAAAAATTTATAACTCGATTAATTTTCGACCAAATTCTTGTTTCTTGGTCGCAAATTAAAGAGGGATTAATGCTTTTTGTCACAGAACCAATAGGAATATATTTAAAAAATTTTTGATAGCCAGCGTCCCCACCCGCCCGTATCAGAAAAACGAAAATATCGAATTATGTCAAAAAAAATTCATAACTCGATCAATTTTCGACCAAATTTCTGTTTCTTGGTCGCCAATTAAAGAGGGATTAATGCTTCTTGTCACTGGACCAATAGGAATATGATTAAAAAATTTTTGATAGCCAGCGTCACCACCCGCCCGTATCAGAAAAACGAAAATATCGAAATATGTCAAAAAAAATTCATAACTCGATCAATATTCGACCAAATTCTTGTTTCTTGGTCGCAAAATAAAGAGGGATTAATGCTTCTTGTCACTGGACCAATAGGAATATGATTAAAAAATTTTTGATAGCCAGCGTCACCACCCGCCCGTATCAGAAAAACGAAAATGGAAAAAAAAGTTTCATAAAAATTCATAACTCGATCAATTTTCGACCAAATTCCGGTTTCTTGGTCGCAAATTAAAGAAGGATTAATGCTTCTTGTCATTGGACCAATAAGAATATGTTTAAAAAATTTTTGATAGCCAGCGTCCCCACCCGCCCTTATCAGAAAAACGAAAATTGAAAAAAAAGTTAAAAAAAAATTTATAACTCGATCAATTTTCGTCCAAATTCTTGTTTCTTGGTCGCAAATTAAAGAGGGATTAATGCTTTTTGTCACAGAACCAATAGGAATATGTTTAAAAAATTTTTGATAGCCAGCGTCCCCACCCGCCCGTATCAGAAAAAGGAAAATATCGAATTATGTCAAAAAAAATTCATAACTCGATCAATTTTCGACCAAATTTCTGTTTCTTGGTCGCCAATTAAAGAGGGATTAATGCTTCTTGTCACTGGACCAATAAGAATATGTTTAAAAAATTTTTGATAGCCAGCGTCTCCACCCGCCCGTATCAGAAAAACGAAAATTGAAAAAAAAGTTAAAAAAAAATTTATAACTGGATCAATTTTCGACCAAATTCTTGTTTCTTGGTCGCAAATTAAAGAGGGATTAATGCTTTTTGTCACAGAACTACATAATAGGAATATATTTAAAAAATTTTTGATAGCCAGCATCCCCACCCGCCCGTATCAGAAAAAGGAAAATATCGAATTATGTCAAAAAAAATTCATAACTCGATCAATTTTCGATTAAATTCCTGTTTCTTGGTCACAAATTAAAGGGAGATTATTGCTGTTTAAAATGTGACTATTGCATTTTTTTCTATAAACTGTAATAGCTAGCGTACGTTGTTTTTGCGTTGATTAAACCGTATAGGGTCACCGCGCTACTATGTGTGTCGGCGCTTTTGGATTTTTCTGTTGGCTGGCGGCCGGCGGGTCGCTAGTTTTACCGAGCCCTCCCTTTTTTTACAGTGTAGAAACTTTTCAATTATTTTCAAAAATTAAAAAAAAAATTTTCTCCAGAAATCAATTATTAGCACAAACGAGATAACAAATAATGAAATTCTTCGCTAAAATTCAATTATATTTTTCCAATATCGACGATTTTAATAAAATTTCTCCTAAGAATTCAATTATTAAAAAAAAGAATTAATAAAATTATTCTCAAAAATTCAATTATTTAAAATATTTTAATGAAATCCTTTTGAAACAATGTAATTATTTTCAAAAATAATAATAACATTTTTTGGAAGAATTCAATTATTTTCAAAAATCACAATAAAATTCTTCCCAAGAATCCAATTTTTTTTTACAAATAATAAATTCTTCCACCGGAATTCAATTATTTATAATTAAATTGTAATAATATTCGTTGCAAGAATTCAATTATTTAAAATGTTTTAATAATATCCCATAAAAACGATTCAATTATTTTCAAAAATTTTAAGAAAATTTTTCTCCATAAATCAATTATTATCACAAATAATGAAAGTCTTCGCTAAAATTCAATTAATTTCAATATCTACAATTTTAATAAAATTTCTGAAAAGAATTCAATTATTTTTAAGAAATTAATAAAAGTATTCGCAAAAATTCAATTAATTAAAATATTTTAATCAAACCCTTTCAAAGAATTTAATTATTTTTAAAAATGCTAATAAATTTTTTACAGAAATTCAATTATTTTAAGAAATAATAGAATTCTTATCAAGAAATTCAATTATTTTCAAAAATCCTATTAAATTTTTCGCAAGAATTCAATTTTTTTTTTACAAATAATAAATTCTTCCACTGGAATTCAATTATTTAAAATAAAATAATTATAATAAAATTCGTTGCAAGAATTCAATTATTTAAAATATTTTAATAAAATCTATTAGAAACAATTCAATTATTTTCAAAAATTTAAAGAAAATTTTTCTCTATATAAATCAATTATTATTACAAAGAAATTGTTCGCTAAAATTCAATTAATTTCAATATCTATAATTTTAATAAAATTTCTCAAAAGAATTCAATTATTTTAAAAAAGTTAATAAAATTATTCGCAAAAATTCAATTATTTAAAATGTTTTAAAATTTGTAACAATTTAATGATTTTCAAAAATGTTAATAAATTTTTTTGCAGAAATTCAATTATTTTAAGAAATAATAGAATTCTTAGCAAGAAATTTAATTATTTACAAAAATCCCAATAAAATTCTTCCCCATAAATTCAATTTTTTCATCAATAATAAATTCTTCCAATGGAATTCAATTGATTAAAATAAAATAATAATAAAATTCGTTGCAAACGAATTTCAATTATTTTAAATACAAGCAATTTTAAATATTTATTTAACAGAAAGTATTCAAATTTTGAATAATTTTATTTAGAAATTATAAAAAATTAACCTTTTGGAAAATTGTAGTTAATATTTTTTAAAAATTGTTAAATTCCTGTAAAAATTTGAAATAAATTCAATAAACTAGTAAATTTAATAAATTTCCAATTCATTGTAAATTTTGTCAAATTTATTTGAAAGAAATCTTATATTTTTAAGAATTTCGTATTTTTACTTTAAAAGTATTATTGTTAAATATAACATAGTATCTTTCAAGAATTTTAACTAATAATTTTGGAAAATAATTGAATTCTAGAAAAATTTAGAATTAAAGTTATTACCAGGATTTGAAAAAAAGTTGATAATTTTTTATGGAAATCAGGAAAAAGGCAGGAAAATACAGAATCTTTGTAATTTTTGTGAATCGACTAAAATAATTTTTAATCGTCAAATTTAATTTTTAAGTCTTATAAAGCTACTTTTTTAAAATTAATTATCGAGTGCGAAACGTTCTAATGTCACTTATTTCGTTACAAAAAGCACCAATGGTATTATTTTATATGTTTTAAAGCGAGATTTTAAAAATCAATTTCTTTAGTGAAGAAATTAATTCTAAGACTCTAAAATAATTGAAGAGGATAATAATATCGAAAAGGAAAGTAAATTAAAAATTAAAATTCATTTATATTAATTGCCAAACTCTTTAAATTTGAGTATAAATATTTATAGAATTACGAACGTCTTGAAATTTAATATGAAGGTGCTTCACTCCACCTGAGAACTCCAAGGTCACCGCTAGATGGCAGTTCAATTGATAAAATCAGATTCTACGCCACCTGGTGGTGACCTTGGCGTTCTCAAGTGGAGAAATTAAACTACCATTTTATTTCTCAAAAATTTTTTTATAATTAATAAAATGCAGAAAACGTTATTGTAAGAATAATTTAAATTGTATTTTTATAACGTTTTTTATTTGAACACTTTTGTGTTTAAATAATATTTATTAAATAAATAAAACATACTTATTATGTTAAATAAACAATTTGCGACTATTTGCAACTATTGCGAACATTTTACGACACTTTTGATAATATTTTTCACTTCTAAATTCAGTCCGAGGCCTGTACTCCTTTTTTCAAAGTACACATTCAATATTTATAAAGTCAACTCTCTGCTTGTATATGTATTTATAAATACCAGAAATTAACTTTTATAATTTAAAAAAAGGAGGAGGAGGAGGAGGAAAAAAGTTTTCTCCTCTTCAATATTATATTGGTTATTTAATTAATTTTAAACGATATATAATTTCCGAGTGTATATATAAAGGAAATTATTGCTTTTCGTTAAATGGAAAATTCGCTAAATTACAACAGGTTTCGAGCAAAAATGAAATGTAACGTGATTGTATAACGGCACTCAAGACAGGACAGCATCTCTTTTACACGACGAAGATGAGATCATTTCTTTTGTGCACTTTCTCTTAACTGAACTGATGTTGAGCTACTGCTATTCCATTAGTCCTAGTATTACGAGAGATGTTGAAGACTCTTCAAGAAAAGAAAGATGGGTTCTTTGAATTTACTGTATAGGAGTCGCATTTACTATACTGCGAACCAGGAGATGAAAAAAAAAGAATTATCACTTTACCTTTAAGTCAATATTCCGTAGGGATCTTCGAAACATGAACAATAATGTTTCTCGTGATGGGATTTTAAATCGTTTACTGAATTTATTGAAGCGTTTAATTTACTTTCCTTTCTTGGTATATAGAAATATATTTCTATTTAGTTAGTAATTTTTATATAGAATTTATTATTATTATTATTATTATTATTTGCTTCGGTATTATTTTTTTATACTGTTATTCGATATACAGCCCTCGGATTGTATAACTTTTTGAGACACTTTTTCGATTTTTCTTTCAAATATTGAAAATAAATTCCACTTTTTGGGTATAGAATGCAACTTTTTTCGATTTTCGTTAAACTCTAATGTGATTTAAAGAAATAAGAAAATATTTTCTAATTCTATTTGGGACGTGTTACATCGTTAGATTACGAAATAAATTACGCTTTAATTAATCTTTATTGTGAAAGGACAAATTATGTAATGAACCATTATTTGTCTTGATATTTGGATACTAATTAGTTTAAGTACTATACAATGTGTGAGTAAAAGAAATTGCTACCTACGGAAAAAATACCATGTGAAAGAAACTACATGGGAAACAATAAACTATTCACAAATATTCACTTAATAAAATCAAGTGAATTTTGATTTATTAATGACTGAAAGAATAATATACACTCATTCATAAAATAAAACTCTACACTGAAAAAAAAAATTTATTTGATGCAAATAACTGACTGCTTGACTATTAGCGAATAAATATTTACTTTGAATCTAATAATTTTTATTTGATTCAATTAAATGATATTTGCTTTAAATATAGTGAAATTATTGGTTTAAATACAACTTAATTGACTTAAATCAAAAATTATTTGATACAAAGTAAATATTTAATTGATAATAGTCAAGTAATCGGATATTTGCATAAAATAAATTTTTTTTTTCAGTGTATAACCATGAACTCTAACTCCATGAAGATTTTTTTATATTTTAATAATTACTTAAGTTCCTTAAGCTTCGTACGTTAAAATGAACGACGATATTTTTCCATTTCTTTTAATTTCCATTTTTTTATAAAAAAAAATATTTTTTGTACTGAAAAATTGATTCTTAATTAAGTAAATGTTTAAATAAGTGTTGCAAGCGGTTTGACATTTGATATTTTTTTAAATAATTGAATTTCAAAAAAAAAATAAAATAATTTTTATAAATAATTGAATTTGAAAGGGATTTGAATTAAAATTTTAATAAATAATTGAATTTCAAAAAGTTTTAAATTGGAATTTTTAAAGATATAATTTGAATTTCAAAGGGTTCTTAATTAACAATTTTTTTTAAATAATTCAATTTAAAAGTTTTAAATTGTAATTTTAAAAACAAAAAATTTAATTTCAGAGGGGTTTAAATTTCAAATTGTTTAAAATAATTGAACTTCCACAGGATTAAAGTGGAAATTTTTATAAATAGTTGGATTTGAAAGGGTTTTGAATTAAAATTTTTATAAATAATTGAATTTAAAACAGTTTTAAATTGAATTTTTTTTAAAGATAGTTGAATTTCAAAGCGTTTTTAATTTAAAATCTTTTAAAATAATTTAATTTTAACAGGATTAAAATGAAAAATTTTATAAATAATTGAATTTTAAAGGATTTTGAATTAAAATTTTTAGAAATAATTAAATTTAAAACAGTTTTAAATTGAATTTTTTTTAAAGATAATTAAATTTCAAAGGGTTATTAATTTGAAATTTTTTAAAAAAAGTAAAATGGAAAATTTTATAAATAATTGAATTTAAAAGATTTAAATTGAATTTTTTAAAGATAATTGAATTTTAAAGGATTTTGAATTTGAAATTTTTCAAAATAATTGAATTTAAAAATAATTGAAATTGAAATTTTTATAAATAATTGAATTTGAAAGGGTTTTGAATTAAAATTTTTATAAATAATTGCATTTAAAAGTTTTAAATTGATTTTTTTAAAGATAATTGAATTTCAAAGGATTTTTACTTTTGAATTTTTTATAAATAATTGAATTTAAAAGTTTTAAATTGAATTTTTCAAAGGGTTTTTAATTTGAAAATTTTAAAATAATTATAATAGAAAATTTTAAAAATAATTGAATTTGGAAGGGCTTTGAAATAAAATTTTTATAAATAATTGAATTCAACTAGTTTTAAATTGTTATTTTTAAAAATAATTAAATTTCACAGGGGTTTAAATTTCAAATTGTTTAAAATAATTGAACTTGCAAAGGATTAAAATGGAAAAAGTTTTGTACAATTTAAAATTAAATATAATATAGAAAATAGAATTTCTTTTTTTTACAGGACTTCAATTATTTACAAATTTTTGTATAAATTCATTCCCAATAATTTCATTATTTTTATAAATATTAAATTATTGTTAGGAATTCAATTATTTTTAATACCATTTTAATTGAATTTATCGAAAAATGTAATTATTCTTAAAAATTTTATGAATTATTTATTTTTGTATTTAAATAATTGAATTCTCGTTGAATTTTCTAAGAAAAATTTATTGAAAAATGAATTTTAGTTGAAATTTTCAATAATATTGAATATTAAAATCATTATTGCGTGAATTTTTAGGAATAATTTTATTTTGAAAAGGTTCTCAAATTAAAATCTTTGATCATCTCAATTTTTCATACTTTTTATTAACATTTCTGTAGGATTAATTTGTTTTTAATATTTTAATTGAATTTTTTTCGAATTAATTTAAAGTTTTTATTTTCAAATATATATTTAATTGGAAAATTTACGAATAATGGAAATTTCGTAAAATTCATTTGTACAAAAATGGATTTGAAAATTCTTAAATAACTTTTACAAAAATTATTAAAAATAATTGTTTTAAACAAGAATTTCAGTTAAAAATTCTAGAAAATAATAATTGAATTGAAATGATGAAAATAATTTTGAAGAAGTTACGATATAACAATATAAGATATTAAAATAATGATTTTATCACTCAGTCATTTTTAATTATTATAAAACATGAAGAAATTGATTACTCCGAATCGAAGACTCGGAGTGATCGATTTTTTCATGTTTTATAATATTCTTTCCGACTATTCTTGTACTTTCAATCGAATAAAACAATTTTTTTTTGAGTTGTAAAGTCGATGCAAGGCCTGGTGTTAAAATTTTGAAAAATATTGAAATTCGAAAAAAAATTTCGGTTATTTAAACGTTGAAAATTTATTTTAGTGAAGTTCAAAACGTGAAGAATCAACGATTTAGATGAAAAAATATTTTTTAAACTAAATTTTTACTTGAAAAATTTGTTAAAAAAGTTGTTTTTTGTTCAACTATTTTATTTATTTATTTATTTAACTATTTTAAACAGAAAAATTTGTAAAGAGAAGAATTTTACTATTTTCGGTATAAAAAAATTTGTTTTCTTCAATCGTTGACTATAAACGTTGTAAACTTTACCGACCTGAATATTTTAGGAAAATAATGAATTTGAATAATTAATAAAATTTAATGTTTGCTCATTTAAATATATACTAAGGAAATTGAATTTTCTTTTTTTGCAGGCCAAGCCCAGGTGGCGTCGGTGACAACGGTGTTCAGGGTGTGCGAGGCAAAGGTTTACCACACGTGATTTATTGTCGTCTGTGGCGTTGGCCGGATTTACAGTCGCATCACGAGCTCAGGGCCATCGAACACTGCGAATACGCCTTTACGCAAAAGAGAGACGAAGTCTGCGTGAACCCTTATCATTATCAGCGTATTCAAACGCCAGGTACACAAGAGCTGATATCAAGTCGTCTTCACATGACGACTTAGCACGATTGAGAGAGAGAGAAAGAGAGAGAGAGAGCGAGAGAGCGAGCGATATGAGAGCAATGCAAAGAAAAATAAATCCTTGACCTTCGTTGCCTAAGTCCCACTTTACTGAGAGCTCAATGTATAAGTTGCATTTTGAAACGGCGTGTTCCACTTTGCCTATGTGGTCGAAGCATTCTGTCAGAACGAATGCATTTAACATGAAGCTCTTGGTAATATTGCACGTATTTATAAACCAGTTATGGACATTGTTGTGAATCATTACAATTCATTTGTTTATTTTCTTCGAGAAGAAGAAGAAAAAAAAACACACACAGACACATTTTACATGATTTAATTCAATTATTATAAATCATGTCTCTTAGATTAAGGTGAAGTATTTCCATTCACGTTAGAATTTTTCACAATTTTATTCTAATTATCATTCTCATTTTCTTGATTTTTTTTCTCATTTGATATTTTTTTTTCTGTTTTCAAATACACATGAATTATTGATATGCAGTTGTGAAAAAAAATAACACGCGAGAGGAGCGTGCTTGATAGTAAGATAAGGAGTAAAACAAGAAACTTGGTGTTAATTTTGTAATTTATGTTATTACAGTTTTACCAGCCATTTTGGTCCCAAGGCATAATCTTTCCGGGGAGGAATCTGTTCTCTATAATACCTCTCTTGAAGAGCTAAGCGTGAGTGTGCCGGAGAATACAAGCTTTCACGCAACACTAAATCATCAGCACCACAATCAGCAGGGAATCCCTCAATCCCCACAACAGCAGCAACCAAATAATCCATACCAAGGAATGCAGGTACTTTTCCTAATCGTCTTGTTCTCTGATTAGCAGATTTTTCCTTTCTGCGCAAAAATTGACGGGAGAAATTTTATTCCAAAATTGAAATTTTACAATTTTGGGATAAAAATAAAAATTCGACAGAGAAGAATTCTTTGGTTACAATCGACGTAACTTTTCTGAAATTTGATTTTTTCAAAGAATAAATTTCTTCTCTTCTATTTCGTTTATTAACGAAAGATGTAAGACTCGAGTTGAATGGAATACCAGGGTTGCCACAGATCAGGGAAATCAGGAAAAAGTCCAGGGATTTTTATTAAAAGTACTGGAAAAAATTTAATTTTTAGATTTCATAAGAAAATTCTAAACTCTTGGTGTCTTTTTTGTTTGCCTCATAAACTATGAAACTACCACGAATTCTAATATAAAACCTTCAAGAAATTTTCTATTTCTAACAAAAATGAATTTTTTAATATTATTTAATTATTTCAAAAGTTTTAACGTAATTATCTTAATAAATAACAAAATTCTTCACAAAACTTCAATTATTTTTAGAAATTTAAATAAAATTCTTTGCAAAATTCAATTATTTTCATAAATTACAATATTCATCGTAAGAATTCAATTATTTTCAAAAGTAATAAAATTCTTCGAAGAAGTTCAATTATTTTAAAAAATTTTAACGAATACCTCGTCAAAAATTTAATTATCTTTACAATTAGCAAAATTTTTTGTCAAAAATACAATTATTTTCAAAAATTTAAATAAAATTCTTTGCAAAATTTCAATTATTCTCAAAAATTTATCATAATTGAAATTGAATAATTTTCAATATTCATTATTTTCATAAATTTTATTAAAAGGTTTAATTATTGAAACAAATTTTTGATATAATTCTACGAAAACATTTAATTATTTTCATAAATAATAAAATTTTCATTTAGGAATTCGAATTATTTTCATCACAGAATTTAAAATACTTTTAATACAATTTTAAATAAATTCCTTGAAAAATGCAATTAATCTTAAAAATTTTATTAAAACTTGAACAAAAGAATTAAATTTTAAGAAACATTCAATTATTCAATAAAATAATAAAATTCCTTGCAATAATACAAATATTTTCATAAATAACTTTTAATTCGTCGGAGAAAATGAATTATTTTCAAAAATTTTTAAGTAATTCTGCAAAAGAATTTAATTAATCTTGATAAACAAAAAATTCTTCTCATAAAATCAATTATTTTACTGAATTTTACTAAAATTCTTTTCCAAAATTCAATTATTTTAATGAATTTTACTAAAATTCTTTTCCGAAATTCAATTATTTTGATAAATATCAAAATTCATTACAAGAATTCAATTCTTTTGAAAAATAATAAAATACTTTGCAGAAATTAAATTATTTTCAAAATTTTTTAAAAATTCTCGTCAAGAATTAAATTATCTTTATAAATAGATAATTCTTTTCAAGAATTAAATTATTGTAAAAATTTTAATAAAATTCTTGTCAAAATTTCAATTATTTAAACAAAATTTAATAAAATTCTTCGCATGAATTCAATTTTTTACATAAATTATTATTTCAATTCTTCTCAGGAATTCAATTATTTTTAAAAATTTTAATAAAATTCTTCAAAAAGTTTTTAATTATTTTCAAAAATATAAAAAAAAATTGTTATAAAATTCTTTAATATAATAAATTTCAGTAAAATTTTAATTAAATTTCTTAAAAAAAATGAAAATATTTTCAAGTTGTTATTAAAATTTTTCGTAAAAATTAAATTTTAAGAAATATTTAATAGATTATTTATTTTTGTATTTAAATTTTTAAATAATTGAATTCTCGTAGAATTTTTTAATAAAAATTAAAAATTAATTTAAAAATTAATTTCGGTTAAAATTCTTCATAATAAATAAAAATTAAAAGCATTAGAGTGTTAATTTTTTTAAATAATTGAATTTTAAAAAAGTTTCAAATTACACATTTTTTTAAAATTCTGAAAATTTGAAATTGAAATATTTAAAATTTTATTTCCCGTGGAAAGTAAAGAAGTAGGATTTAAAAATTTATTTAACAAAATTATTAAAGTTTTGAATAATTGAATTTAGAAATTAGTGAAAGGTCTAGAAAAAATAGAATAAAATTTTTGTGACAAAGCCGAATTAAATTCGGTTAAAAAAAATTAAACGACTTTTTCGACCATTTTTCTATTTTTAATCGACAGAAACGATTTTTCTGTGCTCTGTAAAGTCGATCCGAGGCCTATAATAATGAAAGAAATAATTTTTTAACTTGTGACGATCCAAATCGATATAATGTCATTTTTATTAAATAAAAAATACCGTCGAATTAAATATTAAATATTTAATTAAACATTTTCTATTCAAACGGTATTTCACTACAATCATTGTGAAATCGAATCCACCTCTGGAATATTTTATTTATGAGTGAATTATCTTCATAACATCTTCAACATAATCTCCACAGTATCTAATTATATATATATATATATATATAAATTTATAATTATGCAAAATTTATGTAACGAGATATAAACTTCCCTTTACAATTTACATAAAGTATATTTTATCTAATTTCATGAAATTAAATTCTCTTTGTAATTTCGAGAATTTTGTATAATTTAAAACGAATTGTATTAAAAAGAAAAAAACATTAATATAGATAAACTATAATAGGAATTTTCTTTTGTTTTCAAAAATTTTAATTATTTTATTTTAAAATAAAAGAAAATCCTGAAAATATTATTATTTTTTTTCAGGAGATTCGATAATAATGAAAATTTTGATAATGTTTTGTATAGAGCATGCAGGCGACAAGTCCGGCGAGTGTTGGCAGTCTGGGAAGTGTTCAGGGTTCGCCTCACCCTGCTCCAGGCTCGATGGATCCTCCAGCAGACACGCCGCCTCCAGGTTACATAAGTGAAGATGGCGATAATATGGATCACAATGATAACATGTCTCTGTCACGTTTATCACCTAGTCCCGTTGATGCCCAACCAGTGATGTATTGTGAACCTGCTTTTTGGTACGCAAAAAAAACGAGAAATTTATCTTTATTAATAATCACAAATTTTGTATTTTCACGGTTGCCACAGGTCAGGGAAATTAGAAAAAAAATAGAAAAAATGAAATCAGCCAGAAAAACTAGAGAATTTTATAAAAAGTAATTGGAGAAATATGAAACTTCTAGAATTATTGCAAAAAATCTTTTTTTTTCGTGACGAAAAATTATTTTTAAAAAATTCAAAAACCTTGAAGGTTTTTGGAATTTTTTTTCACTTTACAAACTCTTTATAATCACAATAAATTTTAAAACAACACTTTACTTTTTTCTTATTTCTGTCAGGGAGAGAATTTCAGAGAAATTACAAATGATTGCAAAAAGAACTCAATTATTTTCAACAATAATAAAATTTTTCGCAAAAATTCAATTATTTACAAAAATATTAGTAAAATTCTACCCAAACATTTAATTAAAAAATAATAAAAACTTTCCAGTAATTCAATTATTTACAAAAGTAATAAAATTCATCGCAAAAATTCAATTATGTTAAAAAATTTTTTTAAATTCTCATCAAAATTTTAATTATCTTTAGAAATAATTAAATTTTGCTTCGAAATTCTACACAAACCTTTATTTATTTTCATAAAATAATAAAATTTTCCAAAAGAATTCAATTATTTACAAGAGTAATAAAATTCATTGCAGAAATTCAATTATGTTACAATTTTTGTTTAAATTCTCATCAAAATTTCAATTATCTTTAGAAATAATTAAATTTTTCTTTGAAATTTTACACAAACCTTTAATTATTTTCATAAAATAATAAAAATTTCACAAGAATTCAATTATTTACAAATTTTTTATAAATTTCTTCACAATCATTCAATTATTTTCATAAATAATAAAACTCATTGCAGAATTTCAATTATTTTTAATACAATTTTAATCAAATTCCTTGAAAAATGTAATTATTCTTAAAAATTTGATCAAAATTCGTCAAAAAAATTTAATTATTTACAAATTTGTTGATAAAATTCTTTTTATGATAATTCAATTCTAAGAAACATTCAATTATTCAATAAATTATTGTTTTTTTGTGTTTAAATAATTGAATTCTAGTAGAATTTTCTCATAAAAATTGATTTAAAAATGAATTTCAGTTTAAATTTTAGATAATAATTGAATATTAAAATCATTACAGCGTGAATTTTTAGAAATAATTGAATTTTGAAAAGGTTTCAAAGTAAAATCTTTTGAAAATCTGAATTTTTCATATTTTTAACTAACAGTTATGTAAAATTAATTTTTTTGAGAAAGTTAAATTGAATTTTTTTTAAAATTATGTCAAGTTTTTATATTTTTTAAATATTTAATAGAAGACTTTCCGAATAATGGAAATTTCGTAATATTGAATTGTAGACAAATATGAATTTGAAAATTCTCAAAAAACTTTTTCAAAAATTAATAAAAATAATGGATTTATAGAAAAATTTAGTTAAAAACACTCAAAAAATTTTTAATTTTTGAAATGTTACAAATTATTGCAGAAATTAAATTATTTTCAAGAGTAATGATATTCTTCGTAAAAATGAAATATTGTTCAAAAATATTGGAATTCTTCTTAGGGATTCAGTTATTTTCACAAATAATAAAACTCATCGCAGAATTTCAATTATTTTTAATACAATTTTAATATAGAATTTTTGAAAAATATTGTTATTCTTAAAAATTTGTTAATTTAATATTTTTTAAAAGAATTGAATTTTAAGAAACATTCAATTATTCAATAAATTATTTATTTTTGTATTTAAATTGAATTCTT
The DNA here is from genome assembly GCA_032872505.1 of Leptopilina syphax. Classification (NCBI taxonomy): domain Eukaryota; kingdom Metazoa; phylum Arthropoda; class Insecta; order Hymenoptera; family Figitidae; genus Leptopilina; species Leptopilina syphax. Next base: position 11,738,881 of record CM065470.1, read on the forward strand.
GTAGAATTTTCTAAAAAAAAAATTGATTAAAAATTGAATTTCTGTTAAAATTTTAGATAATAATTGAATATTAAATGCAATATAGCGTGAATTTTTTGAAATAATTGAATTTTGAAATTAATTTTTTTGAAAAAGTTTAATTGAATTTTTTTTATATTATTTCAATTTTTTATTTTTTATTATATATTTAATTGAAGAATTTACGAATAATTGAAATTTCGTAAAACTGTTTAAAAGAAGAAAAATTCTCGTTAGAAATTCTTGAAAATAATAATTAAATTGAAATTATGAAAATAATTTTGAAGAAGTAAAATATTTTTATATAATATAAAATAATGATTCTATCTCTGGACCAACTTTAATTAAAAAATATTTAATTTATAGTTTTAAGTGAAATGTTCTCTTATTTGACTCAGAAGTTATTAACTTCTAGACTCTTTCAGTTTTTAATCAAATTTTTGCTTCTGAAAATGATTTTTTTTTTTTGTTATTGAAGTCCTCTTTAATTTTTAGATTTTTACATTCTCATAAAAAATGAGAAGCTTTTGTTTTGGTAGATTTTAGAGAAAAAATCGAAATTGGGAAAACAAAATCGAATTTTAGTGGCAACCTTGATTACATTACTAAAAAAAATTGGTTAATTATTTAATTACATTAATTATTTTTTGCAGGTGTTCCATAAGCTATTACGAATTAAATACAAGAGTAGGTGAAACGTTTCATGCTTCTCAACCAAGTATAACTGTAGACGGTTTCACGGATCCAAGTAATTCTGAAAGATTTTGCTTGGGTCTGTTGTCAAATGTTAACCGCAACACGGTCGTTGAACAAACTAGACGACACATCGGTAAAGGTGTCAGATTATATTACATCGGCGGAGAAGTTTTCGCCGAATGCCTCTCAGATTCAAGTATCTTCGTTCAAAGTCCCAATTGCAATCAACGTTATGGCTGGCATCCAGCTACTGTCTGCAAAATACCACCTGGTACCAATTTTTCTATCATTACAAAGAATATTCTCTCACAATTTTTATTTTATTTTCAGGCTTCGCACTTATCTTCTAAAACCTAGCTACTGTTTATTACTTTTTTTACGATTTGCTACTATTTGGATACTTTTTTTATTAGATTCGTGACACTATAGGCTACTTTTCTCTTTTTTTTCTTCTTGAAAATTTGCACTACTTTAAATTTACTGATAATTGGAATAAAAAATTATTCTCAAAGAAATTATTCTAACAAAATTCTTAGAAACAATTTAAAAAAATTTAATAAAATTCTTCGAAAGAATTTAATTGTCTTCAGAAATAATAGAATTCTTGACTGAAATTTATAATTATTTTTTATATCTTCTATTTTAATAAAAAGTTCTCGAATTAATTCAATTATTTAAAAAAAATTATTTTTAATGCAATTTTAAATATCAATTCCTCAAAAAGTGCATTTATTCTTAAAAATTTTATTACAATTCCTAACAAAAAATTCAATTATTTTTCGCAATTTTGATAAAATTAAAGAATTTTATTTTTAATTCAATTATTTTTGTAAATAATAAAATTCTACTAAGGAATTCAATTATTTTCAATACTAATTTTAATAAATTTTCTCTACAAAACTCAATTATTTCCAGTTCAATTTTAATAAAGTTTCTCAAAAGAATTCAATTATTTTTAATTTTAATACAATTTTAATAAAATTAATCGAAAAAATTCAATTATATTAAATTTTTTTTTTAAAATTCTTCTCAAATATTTAATTATTTAATTTTCAAAATTTTTTATAAAATTTGATTATAAGAATTAAATTATTTTCAATACAATTTTTATTAAATTTCCCTCATAAATTTGATTATTTTCATAAATTATAAATTTTATAACAGGAATTCAATTGTTTTATTCGAAATAATTCAATTATATACTTATAAATTTTAATATAATTCTTTTCAAGAATTTCATTAAATTTTACATTATTAAGCATTCAATTATTTTTTAAATTTTAATAAAATTCTTAAAAATTCAATTATTTTCAATAATTTTTATAAAATTCTGCATAAGAATTCAATTATTTTCAATACAATTGCAAGCATTAAATTATTTTGATAAATTTTAAGTTTTACAGGAATTCAATTATTTAAAATTCAATTTTCATTAAAATTTTTCTAAAACAATCAATTTTAAAAGAGTTTTTATTAAATTCTTCGCGGGAATTCAATTATTTTTTATGCGCCTTTAATAACATATCTTCAAAAAATTCAATTATTTTCAATAATTTTTATAAAATTCTGCATAGGAAATTTAATTATATTCAATACAATTGTAATTAAATTCCTCGAAAGAATTCAAAATTTTTGATAAAAATGCTTCAAAAGACAATTATTATCAAAAACTTTTTTAATAAAATTCTTCTCAAGAATTCAATTATTTTAAAAAGTAATAGAATTTTTCACAGGAATTCAGTTTAAAAAAATATAATGAAATTTGTTGCAAGAATTCAATTATCTTCATAAATAATAAAATTTTTCGCCGGATTTTAATTATTTTTAATAGAATTAATTTAACAAAGAATTTTTATGATAATTTTAGGTAATAATTGAATATTTGAAGCGTTATAGCATGAATTTTTATAGAAATAATTAAATTTCAAGAGATTTATAAATTAAAATCTTTGAAAATTTATATTGTTGTAAAATTCCAATAATATTAAAATGTTTCTTTTAAATCAATTTATTATTTTTCTAATAATTTATTAATTGAATAATTTGATTTAAAAATAGAAAAAATATTGAATTTTGGAAGAATAACAAATGTACCTAATTTTTAACAAAAGTTAAATTTCAAATTTTTTATTAGTGTGAAATTATTTAAAATTTTAATTTCTGTGAAAAATTAATAAACGTATTTAAATATTCATTTAACAAAAATTATTATTATATATAATAATCGTCGTGATTCCAGATTTCCGGATCTCTGTCCACACTTGAAGTTAGTTATAGTTATTCTTTTGTTTTTTATACGTTTTGATAGAAAATAGAAATATACATATACATATACATACATTATAATAATCGTAAGTTTCCTTTCCGTTAGCAAATTATCTGCATTCATTTGTTTGTTTTGAAAATTTAATTTTGTGGGTTAAGTATTGGCATTTTTTATATATTCTTTAATGTCAAACTTTTTAATGTGGAAAATACTTTACTTATTAAATTGTCTCGACTCTTTGGTAAAAAATCTAAAATTATCAAAAATTATCAAAAATTCAAAAATCCGAATTTCTTAAAATTTAACATTCTTTCCTCTCTTTTATGGGATTTAGCTTCATTATTTTTGTGCTTTTGGAAAATACTTTACTTATTAAATTGTCTCGACTCTTTGGTAAAAAATCTAAAATTATCAAAAATTCGAAAAAATTCAAATATTTGATTTTGTTAAAATTCAACATTTTTTCTTCTCTTTTATGGGATTTAGCTTCTTTATTTTTGTGCTTTTGGAAAATACTTTACTTATTTAATACTCTCGACTCTTTGGTAAAAAATCTAAAATTATCAAAAATTCAAAAAATTTCAAAAATCTGTTTTTCTTAAAATTCAACATTTTTTCCTCTCTTTTATGGGATTTAGCTTCATTATTTTTGTGCTTTTAGAGACTACTTTACTTATTTAATAGTTCGACTCTTTAGTAAAAAATCTAAAATTATCAAAAATTCGAAAAAATTCAAAAATCCGATTTTCTTAAAATTCAACATTTTTTCCTCTCTTTTATGGGATTTAGCTTTATTATTTTTGTGCTTTTGGAAAATACTTTACTTATTAAATTGTCACGACTCTTTGGTAAAAAATGTGAAATTATCAAAAATTCGAAAAAATTCAAATATCCGAATTTTTTAAAATTCAACATTTTTTCCTCTCTTTTATGGGATTTAGATTCATTATTTTTGTGCTTTTGGAAAATACTGTACTTTTTAAATTGTCTCGAATCTATGGGAAAAAATCTAAAATTATCAAAAAATATCAAAAATTTAAAAATCCGAATTTCTTAAAATTCAACATTTTTTCCTCTCTTTTATGGGATTTAGCTTCATTATTTTTGTGCTTTTGGAAAATACTTTACTTATTAAATTGTCTCGACTCTTTGGTAAAAAATCTAAAATTATCAAAAATTCGAAAAAATTCAAATATTTGATTTTGTTAAAATTCAACATTTTTTCTTCTCTTTTATGGGATTTAGCTTCTTTATTTTTGTGCTTTTGGAAAATACTTTACTTATTTAATACTCTCGACTCTTTGGTAAAAAATCTAAAATTATCAAAAATTCGAAAAAATTCAAAAATTTGATTTTCTTAAAATTCAACATTTTTTCTTCTCTTTTATGGGATTTGGCTTCATTATTTTTGTGCTTTTGGAAAATACTTTACATATTTAATAGTCTCCAATCTTTGGTAAAAAATCTGAAATTATCAAAAATTCGAAAAAATTCAAAAATTTGATTTTCTTAAAATTCAACATTTTTTCCTCTCTTTTATGGGATTTAGCTTTATTATTTTTGTGCTTTTGGAAAATACTTTACATATTAAATTATCCCGACTCTTTGGTAAAAAATCTTAAATTATCAAAAATTCGAAAAAATTCAAAAATCCGATGTTCTTAAAATTCAACATTTTTTCTTCTCTTTTATGGGATTTAGCTTTATTATTTTTGTGCTTTTGGAAAATACTTTACTTATTAAATTGTCTCGACTCTTTGGAAAAAAATAAAAAATTATTAAAAATTATCAAAAATCCGAAAAATTGAATGTCTTAAAATTCAACATTTTTTTTTCTCTTTTATACCATTTAGCTTTATAATTATTTGAATTTTTATTCAAGAAAAATATGGAAAACTGAAAAAATTTAGAATTTTTTAAAAATTACAGGCCTTTTCCATGATTTCCCTGATTTCCAGAAGCCTTTTAAAAATTCCATACCATTTCCATGATTTCCATGATTTCCAGATTCTGTAGGAACCCTGCTTTTGTCTGACTTTCTTCTAAATTATCGAATTTAGTGATTTCTGGGGTGAATTTGGTTAAGTTGTAAAATGATTAATTTCTATTTGAATTCGTTTTTTTTAATGTAGAAAATCTGATGTTAATTTAATTCTTTTTTCGTTATGCACGGCAAAAAATATTTAGCTGGATGAACTACAGATTTCACTTTAGTAGCGAAATTATTCAGTGCTTCAATTAATACTTTCGTTATTCTAGAGAAACTTATCGCTATTTCAAGTAAAACTTTTTTCAGTGTGTAATAATTATTATTTCTTTAAAAAGTATTTAATTTAAAAAGGCTTTATAAAATAAGCAATGCAAAAGATGACCCAGATACTAATTGTAATTGTTCTAGCCATAGTTTAAGTCTAGTAATGTAAATTCTATTTAAATTGAGACCATTGAGTGAAATTATTTGAATTTTAGTTAGTTAAATCTCTTTGTTAGGTTATAATAATTATTTCTTTAAAATTTTTTAAATTGTTTAAAATAAGCAGCCCCATACAACATTCCCGCGCGCTTGCGTGCGGATAGTTTGGCTAGTTATTTAAGATTCTTTTGAATAATTTAATTTAGAAACTATGAATAAATTTGTCTTTTGAAGAATTGTAACTAAAATTTTTTTTGAATAGTTACATTTTCGTAAATAATTTAAAAATATTAGATTAAATTTCCAATTAATAGGAAATTTTGTTAAATTTAATTGAAATAAATTTTGTATTTTAGAGAATTTTATTTATTTACTTTTAAAAATTATTTTTAAGCATAAAAGTATCTTTGAAGATGTCTTACTAAAAATTTAGAAAATAATTGAATTTTTAAAGAATTTAGAATTGAAGATCAGGATAAAAAGAAAAGTTAATATTTTTTACGGAAATCGGGAAAAAATAAGGGAAATACAGAATCAAATTCTTGTGAATTGACTAAAAGGAGATTTTCTAGTTTTTGAATTAAATTTTTCGATAGCTACTTTTTTACTATTTTTTTCAAAGCTATTTTACTACTTTTTTAAAATTAATTTTTAAGTGCGAAGCTTGCGTCTTTTATTTTCTTTTTTTCATCTCGACTCTTACATGTATTTAACGTTTAGAAAAATAGATCAAGATTGAAAATAATTCTCCAAATTAGTTACACTGTTTCTTTTTCCACTCATTTGCAGGCTGTAATCTGAAAATCTTCAATAATCAAGAGTTTGCTGCTCTACTTTCGCAATCAGTTTCCCAGGGTTTCGAAGCTGTTTATCAACTAACTCGAATGTGCACGATCAGAATGAGTTTCGTGAAGGGTTGGGGTGCTGAGTATCGTCGACAAACCGTGACTTCAACGCCTTGCTGGATCGAGCTGCATTTAAACGGACCGCTTCAGTGGCTTGACAGGGTACTCACGCAAATGGGCTCTCCTCGTTTACCCTGTTCCTCGATGTCTTAAGTATCCTTTAAATTTCTCAGAATAAGTGCGTGTAACACATTATTTCTGAGTGACGAAACGATCTCTAGCTCATTGGTCGATTTCCTCTGCCATGGCAAAAAAAAAATAAATAAATAAAACAGTCCTCGTTAATTAACAGGTACTCAGGTTCGTATTTTGAGATACTCAAAAAAGAAAAAAATACGAAACAGCAATAACTGATCACTACTCCTTTAAAAATAATTCATTTTCTTTTCTACATGTTTCTTTTTTAAAAATTTTATCCAAACTCGATATTGTCGAGTTTTTTACAGTTTTTTGTTTTAAATTTTAAATCCGAATTTCTTTTTTTTTTGTGTCGCGTAATAATGCATTTATCACTCACTCACATTTTATATCATAGAACACAACGTCAGTCAGGGTGATTTGAAACGATGAGCTGATAAATTTTTAAATCATATAATATAATGCATGTTAAATATATCAGATTACGACGAAAATTAGAATTTTACGTATACACGATATATCAACCGCATTATCGACGTACGGCGCAACGTCGAAATTTGACGGGTCACGCAAAGGGAACGTTACAAAATGGTACTGTATCAATGTTGATGTAGATAGACCATAATATCTTTACAAAATTTAATTAATTTTCTTCCGTTTCGATAGGAATTATTATCAATATACGAAACACTTGAATTTTTTAAAAGTTTTTTCCTCGCTCGTCACATTCTAATTATGATAAAAAATAAATAGATATTCAGAAATATCTAATAGAATTTTTATAATAGTGAAACTAATATTATTCAGGGATCGCAGACTGTGTCACCTTTTCACCTTTTTGTAAAGCTTTCAAATATTTTTGAATTTTAAAAGATTTGCGTTTACAATTTTCATAAATAGATAAGCTTCAAAAGGTTTTAATTTAAAATTTTATCAAATTTCAATTTTGAATGAAAATTGAAATTAGAAATTTAAAAGAACTTAGATTTTTGAAAAATTTTAATAATTCAAATTCTTCTGAAATTAATTAAATGTTTTAATATATTTTTAATTACTTATTAAAAATAATGAATTTATAGAGGAATTTTAGTTAAAAACACTAAAAAAAAAATTGAATTTTGGAGAAGTTACAAATGATTAAAGAAATTAAATAATATTTACAAATTTTTTTTAAAAATTCTAGTCAAATTTCAATTATCTTTATAAGTAATAAAATTGTTCTCCGAAATTCAATTATTTCCAAAAATTGTAACAAAATTCTTGGCAAAAATTGAGTTATTTTCAAAATTTTAATAAAATTTTTCAAAAGAATTCAATTATTTAAAAAATTTTTAATAAAATTCTTCACAACATTTAATTATTTTCGTAAATAATAAAAATTTCACAGAAATTCTATTATTTACAAATTCAATTATATTCAAAAATTTTTAAAAAAATTGTGGTCAAAATTTCAATTATCTTTATAAATAATAAAATTCTTCTCCAAAATTTAATTATTTCCATAAATAATGAAAATTCCACAGGAATTCAATTATTCAAAAATTTGTTGATAAAATTCTTTATGAGATTTAAATTTTTAGAAACATTCAATTATTTAATAAATTATTTATTTTTTTATTTAAATAATTGAATTTTTATAAAATGTTCTAATAAAACTTGATTTAAAAATGAATTTTAGTCCAAAGTTTAGTTTATATAATTGAATTTTGAAAAGGATTCAAATTAAAATCTTTGAAAATCTAAATTTTTCATACTTTAAACTAACAATTTTGTAGAATTAATATTTTTGAAAAAGTTTAATTGAAGTTTTGTTGAAATAATTTTAAGTTTTTAATTTTTATTTTCTAATATACCTACATAATTCGAAATTCTTCAATTATTGCAGAATTTCCGAATAATCAATGAAATTTCGTAAAATTGAATTGTAAACAAATTAATTTAAAAATTATCAAAGAACTTTTTCAAAAATTATTAAAAATAATTCATTTAAAGAAGAATTTTAGTTAAAAAGTCTAGAAAATAGTAATTGAATTGAAATGATGAAAATAATTTTAAAGAAGTTACAATAACAAATTTTCTTATTATTTTCTTAATCGATTTTGTCACTCGGTCATTTTTATTTTATTATAAAACATTCTTATAAGTTTTTGAATTTAAAAAACGTTTGAATTCTACATTTTTGAAAATCTTAATTCCTATCGAAAAATAATAACTATTAGATATTAATTAAAATTAATTAAAATTTCAGTTGACTCTCAATTTAATTCGTAAAATCTTTTAATCTTTGGATTGGTTCTGTGCTCCCTGTTTATTAAAAAATAAATAAATAAGAAAATAAATAAAAGTAAACAAAAATTTTAATGTAATGATAAAGTCAAGTGTTTCTTATTTAAATAATAATTTCCAATTTACTGAAAGCGTGATATCGTATATTTTTACAAAAGACGGTACAAACGTACGTCAGTCAATCTTAACGAATTAAAGCAATTATTATATATGCTAATAAAATTCAAGAGTATTTACTCGTTTATAAAAAAAAGAAAGAAAAAACGAACTTCTTTTTTTTTAGAAAAACAAAAAATTGAATATTGAAGAGAAAAAAGAAGATTCGTTTGCGTGAAAGACATTTATTGCGCATTCAAATGACAAGAATAAGCTAAGGGAAACACAAACAAGTTCTCCAATTTTTTGGAAGACAATGAAATATTGCTACGTATTATGGTGTCTTATCTTCACTAATAGCTATTCTTACTAAGTGTATGAGAATATTACTTTTTGCTATCGATATGAATGCTACAAGCAACAGACGAACTAATCGAATATCTTATTTACTATCGGCATATAAGAAAGCAAAAAGTTATATATTATATAAAATATATCGACGATCATATTAAGACGTTGCATATAGGATATCGATTTAGAATGTCAGAGGCTAAAAAGAAAGGATTTTATCGATTTTAATTTAAAAAAAAAACATTTGAAACGAACTTCTTTCGCTCTTGGATTTCTAATTTTTATACTGATTTTTAGATTTTTTTTCGTTCAATTTACTCATTGAAGTAAATCGACTTTTCTGTTAAATCTTCTTTTTAAAATAGGAAAAGAGATTTTCAATTTACCACTGATTTTTTATTTTTTATAATTGACTTTTTTTCTTGTGAGAAAATTAAAAGTTTTTTTCTAACTTTTTAATTTGCGTGTCTCAGAAAATTCAAGACGAAACAAATGGAAGTGTTTCAAAGAATATCAAGTTAAAAATTTTAATAATAAGATTATATGGAATTTTTGTTTTATAAAATAGCATTGTCCAAAAGGAAAAAAAAGAGAGAATAATTAAAGGTACGAATAGCTTTGGAAAATTGTGATTTTCAGCTTGAAAGATTTTTTCGGTATTTTTTAAGCAGATAATTTTTATAAGTATTTAATGAAAAAAAGAAAAAAAATTATACATTAGTTGCCATCGATATATTTAAAGAGAATGAGGAAGGAAAATTTTAATAACTTGAGAAGCCCTTGAAGAGTAAATTCTTATTTATAAAAAAAAAGTGTTAGAGATTTCTATTTTATTAAAAAAAAAATTTATTATTATATATCATTGGATGTCATTTTAAATATTAATTTCGTCATTTTACGAAGTAAAACAAATTAAGATTACAATTTTAAATATTTAATCGAATAACTTTGGTACACTAAGCGTACAAAATTCTATTCGAGTATTTATGAAGAGAGAAAGAGAGAGAGAGAGAAAAGAGTTTTTTTTGGGGGGAGAAATTTGAGATCGAATTTTCGGTGATTGAAACTTTGTGTGCCTTTTGTTTTTATTTTTTTTTTTTTTGTTTAGTTTCATGGAGCAACGGTCGCCAATGCATAGATTTTATAAATATACTTTATAGCTCATTTGTCATACGAGGAAAACGGAACAAAGAAAAAAAATCCGAAACAGGAATATTTTGCTAATGAAACACAATTTTTTAAGTCCATAGAAATTTATCGATAAAGTGATACTACCTGCGAATTACGATAATTGTGTTTTCATTTTCTGCATAATAATATACAATTTTAATAACACAGGAAGAAAAAGAAAATAATAAAATCCAGAGAGTGATTATACTTTTTGGATATTTCCCGTAGCACGAGTAGTTACGATTCTTTAATGCGAGATTAACAGACGTTGATTTATAGCTTTTACAAAGTTTTATCTTGTCTTCTAGTTTCGTTATATTATCTGAGATTCTCGAGTACGCGAACGATTTACAGGCTCGATTTATGCACAAAAATTTAAAGTGTCGCCAGAGAAAAACGAAGCAATTTATGAATACTACTCTTGGATGATTTCGAAAAAAAGAGAGAGAAAGAAAGAGAGGTGAAAATTTATTAATATAAAAAATTGAAATGATATATTTTATTAACATTTATTATATATTGGATAAAACGAAAGAAAAAAAAAAGAGTAACAAATCCGAGAGCAGTATTTAATGTTAAGCATAATGTAAATCGGTTTAATTGTTATGAATTTAATATTAGTAACGAAAACAAAATGTATACGTTTTTATTATTTGATAATCGATATATTTCTATCGAGATTCAAGTCCGCAACTTTTTTTTAAACAGAAAATAACACAAAGTTTTTATTTTTGCTTCAAATTTATGTTTTTCGAGTAGTTTTTTCGAACAATTGTTAAAAAGGAAAAAACAATTAGTTTCTTAAAAAAAAATAAATGAACCATTTCGTTTTTAAAAAAGTTGCCGAATTCAGTCTCGTGTTTTTTTTTAAATTGCTTGTTTGATGAGAAAAAAAAACTGTGTGAAAAAAAACTCTTGTATGTAATATAAGAAAATTATGTAAAAATAATTCCCGAAAATTTTAAATTTTGTGAAAAAGAACTTGAGAGAGAGAGAGAGAAAGAGAAGAGAGGAATTATTTTCACCGAGAAGAGAATTTGTATAAAAACGATTTTACGTAATTGAAACTTGCCAATTATACAAATTTTCATCAGCGAATTGGAATTCACTGACTCCGTCTGTGTTTTTTTTTTAATATAAACAACGTTTGTTTGTTTTTTTATAATTGCAATAATTTTTATCATATTCACAAGTCAGTAAGCGAGTAGTGAATGGTGATATTTTGATAAAAGAAAAATTTTTTGTCTTTTTGTACAAATTAAAATTTTTTTTATCAATTTTGATTGTACAAGAAGTTATCAATTTTGCTAGGCAGGGCGTTTTCGTAGGATTAGATAAAGAAAACTTTGCTAAAAAAAACTTTAGAGTAGCTGCGGGTTGGGCTTGCACGAGAAACTCTCGGAATACATTTTTTTTTCTTTTGAAAGTAATTTTTTCTTTTTTTACTAAAGATGTAATTTTTTTGAAAAAAGTCAATCGCTCGTGAAAATCCATCTCAAAAATCGTCGGGCAGCTCGAATTCGACTGTGTTTGAATGATTTGAAATAAAAAAGTAAAAACAGAAAAAAATGATCTTATGGAATTGACGCATCGCTCTGTCAAATATTAATTAGCAGTAGCTTACCTTCAGGCAAACTGCCATTAGAATACTGTTGCTCGCAATGAAGCAATACCGATATATTATTGTTGTACTGGTCGAGCCGATCTTTTTTAATCTACCACTGTAGGCCTCGATTTTTTACAAAAAATAATGCCACACTGTGATAAAATACTTGTACTGCTCTTAATAAGCAACCTTCTTACGTATATTGTACTAAAAAAAAATGTTTAATCACCTAAGATTCGGTGCACTGCGTAGAGAACTCGAAAAAAAAGAAAGAAAGAAATTAGACAATTTTCTCGAAATGGAAAATATATTTTTATTTTGAACCAAAGGTTCCAGTGCGTTAACTTGCCAAAGCTTTGTATTAGTATTGCGATCATTAATTTTTGTGAAGGCAATTACAAAATTTTTTGAAATTACAAAAAAATTGTGTACAGAAACAGAAAGTTTAGAAATTTAATGATATTTTTTTTACTGTTTGGAAAGAATTGTAAAATATCTCTAGATTCGCACATTCTTTAGAGGAGGACATCGATATTTTTAACTAGGAAATCTTTTAAATATTCCTTAAAATTATTTTCATTCGAAAATTTAATTATATCTTCAAAAAAGTAAATTACATTTTGTAAAAAATCGTTTGAAGAAGAAATTGAAAAACTTTTCGAGAAAACAATCAGTTTCAAACTTTTAAAATTCTTCCAAAAAAATTGATTATAGTTCTTTAAATTGTCCTAAAATGCTTTTAATGAATTCAATTATTTTCGAAAAATTACATTATAATTCTTTTATGAAACTAATTCTCAGAATTATTTTATCATAATTTTTTGAAAATTTATTTATGTTTAAAAAAAATATAACTACAATTTTTAATTTAACTAAAATCGACTTTTTATAGACTTAAGACTTATTATAAAAGTTTTGGAGAAAATTTTAATTAAAATTAAAAATTAAATTATTTTTTAATTACAATTTTTTATAAACTTGATAATATTTCTTGTTTTTGAAAAATTCTTTTAAAATAATCATTTTAAAGAAGTTACTAATTTTCAATGTTTCGTAAAATTTTCAATTGTTCACACATAATTCAAAAATCTATTTTCTCTCGACAATTATTTAAAAACGTTTAGAAAAAAAACTGATTTAAAAAATATTTTTATTATAATTTGAAAAAAACCATAAAGTTTGCAATTTTTATAAAGAAAAATTGAAATTTTTTTTATTTAAAGAATTGAGTTCTTACAGAAATCTTACAGAAAATTATTAAAAATAATTGATTTAGAGTAGAATTTTCATACAATTAAATTAATTAAATTAAAAAGATTACTAATTTACAATTCTAGAAAATAACAAAATTTTGGAAGAATTGCAATTGTAATTTTTAGAAATAATTAAATTTTTGAAGGTTTGAAATTGAAATTAAAAGGATTTTAATTAAAGAACAAATAAAAAGTACCCATTTAAATTTTTATTTAGCAAAATTCTTGTAGAGAAGAAAATATTTTGACCTTTTGAATTTTTGTTTCTCCTAAAAATTAATAGATTTTAAAATCTATGCGTAATTTTGTAGAAAATATGTTTTTATATCCATAAAAAATTACAGAAGAAAAATTTTGATTTTTACTATTATTGAAGCATTTTTAAATTTGAAATTAATTAGAAAAAAATGAATTATCAAATAAAAAATTCAATGACAATAGTATTTTTGTATTTTTATCCAAAAAGCAGTTTCAAAACAAAAAGTTTCTTTTGTTAATTTTTTTAAAACATATTATTTAAAAAAAATTTTTATTAAAAAGATTTTTTACTTTTTGGATAAAAAAATTATTTAAAAACATAAAGAAATTAATTTTAAAATAAAACAGTGAATAAAAATAGTATTCTTAGCATTTTTATTCTAAAAATACTTTTTTAAATACTTCAAAAATAGTTAAAATAAAATTTCCATTCGTCAATTTTTTTGTGGATACAAAAATATATTTTCTACAAAGTTACGCATGGATTTCAAAATCTAATTTTTACTCTTTAGCAAAAATAAAAATTCAAAAGGGGTCAAAATATTTTCTGACCATTGAATTCCTCTTAAAAAAATTCGTATAAAAATAATTTTATGGAATATTTAAAATATTTTCTTGATATAGTTAAAAATATCAATGTAAAATTTTTTTTTGAAAATGAATTTTCGAAAGTAAATTATTAATAATGATTTTTATAAATTTTTAATGATTTTTGATAGTTTTATAATGGTTTTTAATATTTTTTTCGCTTCCTCACAAAGAAGCTGTATACTAATAATTTTTTGAAAATAATTTTTAATAATGTCGCCTTCTTTAAATTTTTTCAATTTACCACCAACAAAATAAGTAAAATATTCAACAAAAAAAAATATGAATCGAGCAGCCCGCCGATCGCGGTGTAATTCAGAATATTATAATTATGGGACAGTATAAGCGAGAAAAGGAATGAGAGTACGAAAGATTAGATAGCATGAAAGAAGAGTCAAGACGTAAAAAAAAAATTCATGCGTGTGAGACTGTATAATAGTTATAAATAAATGTATATGTTAAGTCCAAACAAATTGTTTTTATTAGAATTATTATATGTTAAAAAATTGTAATTTATACATTTTCTTTCTCTAAAATTTTCAGCACTTCTTTTTTGGCTTTTTGAATATACAAAAAAATCCACTACATTTCCTATTTTTTTATGATATTAATTATTAACTGTAAAATCCGATGATCATTTACAGGGAATCATTGAAATTATTGAAAAAATATTGATACTTTGTAGAAATGGATGAGAATAGATAAATATTTGAAAAAACATTGTTTTTTGTAGCAATATTCATTTTAATACTGGATAAAAAATTTTTTTCTTTAAATTTCATATGAATACATTGTCAAATATATGTCGATTCATCGTGATAACATGCAGAGGTAACAAATTTCAATTTTTTACAGCATTAAATCGATCAATCATTAAGTCTCTTTTCAATTTTTTGTTTTGTTTAATGATTCTAAATTAAATCAGTCTACATAATTTGCCTAATTTACATTTTATTAACGGTCTAAACCACGTGCTAAATTCGATATAACTGAAGTTTGCTGTATTACACACCTTGTGCATTACGGCTAATTGCTAATTATTTTATACGTAAAATAAAATAAATGTGATTAGTGTGATTCTATACACGGTGGCAGTAAAATTTGCGCAAATTAATGTAAATAATAATTAATAATAATCTAACACTTTTTTCTTTTTGCTTATTTGTTTCTTCTTTTCTTTTAACTTTGTCGATTCCCCTTCGATCTTCACACGTTTACTTTTTAATTTTCTCTTTTTTTTCAGGACACTGACGTTTGTTTTCGGAAATGATTAATTGTTTCTTTCGAAAACGTCCTGCAAAAATCCTCGGGTCATTCATATCGTCGAAGATGTCGGAGCTGTTGTGTTGATTGCATTTGCTTCAATGAAAACATGCTTAATGACAGACCTGCTGTAGCCAAAATGAAAGCAGATGCAACACTTCCACGATCCATCCACGATTTACGATAGATTGTAGACGCTGCGTTCTGAAAAATTTTTTTTAATTACGGTAAATTTTTATTTTTTTATTTATATTTATTTTATTTAGGTAATAATTGTTCAGTAGAATAATATTTTTTTGCAATTTATAATTTTGAATTATTTTTTACGAAAAAAGCTGATTTACAAATTTTTGAACGTTCAAATGAACGAAATATTTTTATAAATTATTGATTGTAATACAAATTTAAAAAATTAATTTAACATTTAGAAACATAATAATTGATTTTTTCGATACATGACACAAAATACGTATTAAAATTTTAATTTGAAGAAGAAATAAATAAATTTCGTTCATTTGAACATTCAGAACTTTAGGAACATGAAAAAAGATATTTTACGTGGATGAAGTTCACGTTTATCATTAACGATTGGAAGAAAAAAAGATTTTTTATTCAGAAAACAATAATATTATTCGAAAACAAATTTGTCTCTATTAAATTGTTGTTAACAAATTTTTTACTTTGTAAACAATTTTTGAGACAAAATATTGAATAAAAAACAGTTTTTTTAAAATCGTTGATTATAAACGTCGTGAACTTCTCCAATGTGATTCTTTCTAAAAAAAATATTTCAACTTGGGCGAAGTTCTCAAAGTTAAGGTCAATGATTTAGAAGAAAAAATATTTTTCCACATTTTGTTTGGAGACTTTTTTTCGGGTCTCTTCATCAATAATTTTTAAACGAAAAATTTGTAAACAAATTTTATTGTTTTCGACTTGAAAAATATTCTTTCTTTCAATTGTTGAACATAAACGTAAAATTCACTGTCGTACATTTTATACAAAGTTTTATTCAGAAATTTGAGAAAATAAAAAAATAAAAACAAAATAAAAAATATAATTGAAAAAAATAAAATAAAAGGAAAATAGAAATGAAAAGAAAATAGAAAAAGGAAAATAGATGAAATTAAAATAGAGTAAAAACTAAAATAGAAAATATAAAAAGCAAATAGAAAAAAATTAAAATACATAAAAAATAGAATAGAAAATATAAAAAGAAAATAGAAAAAATTAAAATAGAGTAAAAAATAAAATAGAAAATATAAAAAGAAAATAGAAACAATTAAAATAGAATAAAAAGTAAAATATAAAAAAGAAAAAGAAAATAAGAAGGAAAATAGAAAAAATAATAAAAAACTTTTTTAGAAAAAAGTCCACTTTTTGAAATACATACCTGACTTAATGTCAGTTTAAGAGAATAAAGAAACGGTTGCGTTAGATGCATGTCGGCACCTAAGCTCTACGACGCCAGGTTGCACCCTAAAAACAAAAAAAAGACAATAAATAAATTAGAACAATGAATAAAAAATAAGATGAGATTGTAGTTTTGTTCTATAGTCTCGTGAGTAAAATTGGTATTAATAATCGAAAAAAGCAAACAAGTTTTCTGCGACTGAATAATTGGAAATAATCAGATAAATAAGTGACGTTGGTGTTGTCAAAAAACTTCACTGTTTTTAAAAGATAAACACGCAATTTTACTTTCTTAATAAATATCAACTATATAGTAATTAATAAATAAAGAGAAAAAAATCATTTTTTTTTATTAATTAGAATAATAAATTTCTATTAATTAGAAAAATTTAATAAATGTATAGAAATATAGGAGAAAATTTGAAAATTGATGTAATTAAATATTTAAAGTCTTTTGCATTTTCTGTGCTTCAATATTTAAATTAATTTAAATTCATCAAAATTGGAATAAATTTGAAAATTGTAAGAGCAAAATATTTAGAGTTTTTTGTAGTTTTGAATAATTGATTTGAATTAATTTAAATTCTAAAAGCAATTAATTAACAATATAAATAATTTATAATATAATTAATATTTATAATTTATAATAAAACAAAACTATAAAATCAAATATAAATTTGAAATTTGAAAGAACTAAATGTCCCAAAAGTTCGGAACGTGCAAATGAACGAATCTTATTTATTTCCTCCTCAAATTCAAATTTAATTTAGGTAATTAATATTTTAATTTAAGTAATTAATATTTAGTTAATTAAATTAATTAATTATTATTCAGTTAATTATTAAAAATTAATTTATAAAAAAGATAATTTTCCAATAGAAAACAATTATTAAAAATTAATGCATAAAGTTACATAAAATAGTTTATTAAATTTTTTATTTTTAATACGATCTGTAATTTTTTAAAATATTTTACAGCGAAAAAAATATTTCCTTCTTTTGAACGTTCAGAAATTTTGAATTATATTTAAAGGTTTTTTTGCATTTTCCGTAATAATAATTACATTTTTTTTTTTTTTGGTAATTATTAAATATTGCGTAAAAATATGAAACTTGAAATGAAATCATATGATTCTCGTTTACATAATGTCAAAGAATATATTTGCAATTTAAATTAAATACTTCTTTCTGCAAATGTTGAAATTACACTTTCCCTTTTTCATAACATACCCAAAAAAAAAAAAATTTGTTTTAACTTTTAATAATTACAAATTTGTAAACAAGGAAAAAAAATTTCGAAGAAATTCAAAAATATTTCGAATTTTCTAAATTTTAATAAAAGTTTCTTATTTCCTCGTTTATATTTTTAATTTTTAGAAAAAAAAACAAAAATTTTTAAAATTAACATTACCGGAATTGGATGAGTTTGTTATCCTCACACGAGATATTCTTATACACTAAACTTTAGAGGCGCTTCGCTGCAGGGTCAAGCTAATTCAGTGTTCTTTGGCTATTTGCCACCGAGTGGGGTAGGAAAAAGTTTTACACAATCATTCTAGTAATAAACAAATACGTTTTGAATTGAATGAACTTTGTAGCAGCAATTTTCGATTTTCTATTTCCGTCAAAATTTTGAATACATAAAAATTTTTCTCCCCTACTTTTTACTCTTGCAGTTTATTTTCATTTTAGTTTCAATTTTTACTTCCATTTTTTTTGGTAAAATTCTGAACATTTATGATCAATGATTGAAAGAAAAAATCGGTGAAGTTCACGTTTATTATCAACGATTAAAAGAAAAAAAAATTAATAAAATTAATTGTTCACAAATATTTCTTTTGTAAATTAGTGACAAGAAAACTAAACGTAATATTTTCTATATAAAATTTTATAAAAATTTTCTTAGAAAAATATTTTTCTTCTGAAATTGTTGATTATAAACGTTGTGAACTTGGGCAACGTGAAAAAAATATTTTTCATGACGAGAACAATAGAATTTTTTGTTTACAAATCTTTCCTATTCAAATTATTGATCGACAATTATTTTTTATACAAAAATTTAAAAAAGTTGAATAGAAATTTTTTCTTATGAATCAAAATATTTTTTATACGAAAATGTCTAAAAATTTAAATAGAAAGATATTTTTTCTTTTGAATCAAAACATTTTTTACACAAAAATGTATTAAAATTTAAATAGAAAAATATTTTTTCTCCTAAATCAAAACATTTTATATCCAAAAATGTATAAAAATTTAAATAGAAAAATATTTCTTCTTCTGAATCAAAACATTTTTTATACGAAAATGTCTAAAAATTTAAATAGAAAAATATTTTTTCTCCTGAATCAAAACATTTTTTATACGAAAATGTCTAAAAATTTAAATAGAATCCTACAAATATATAAAATAATTTAAATAGAAAAATATTTTTGTTTTTAAAACGTTGACTATAAACGTTGTGAATTTCAGCAACGAAAAATAATAATAAAATAATTTAAATATCAAAAAAATTAACAAAAAATTTTAATCTTTAAATTTTGACGTTATCAGTTGAAACAATTACGATTAATTTTTTCGACTGCTAATGAATTTTTCCGGTTTATAAAAAAGATAATTAAATGAATCATAAAGGGCTTATTAAATTCCAGAGATCATTCAGATGCGCACCGAAGTTTGCAAATCTAATGACGCACGAAGTGAATTTTTTAATTGAACGTTTACGCATTTACTTTACTGAGAGGAAAATATCAGAAAAAAATTATCCGATAGGTGTAAGTTGTGAACTTTACATTAAAAAGTTAGGATAAAAATCCCATTCGTTGTTTTCTTTTCAATTAGTGAGAAAAAAATAATAAGATTAGAATTTTTTATATCAGCAGTATTTTAAAATATTTCTTTCAAAAAAAAAATTCTTGTCTTGATACGCTGGTGATTGTTAACTTACGGATCTATTGATTGAAAATAAATTTTCGTATAGGAAATTAAGAAATAAAATTAAAAAATAAAATTAACAAATAAAAATAACAAATAAAAATAAATAGAATAAACAAATTAGCTTTAAAAATGTAAAAATAATAAAAATAGCAACAATATGTAAATTGTTAAATAAATTTAACATTTTAAATTTAAATAAATAACATTAAATTGTTTCATTTTTTTCACACTTATATTAATTTTTTTAAAAAAATTAAAAATTATACGTAAAGATAAAAAGTAAAATAACTCATTTTTTTACTTTTGGAAAATTTCTTGTAATTAAAACCCTAGACTGAAGAAATTTTTCCACGATCCACAAGTTTTGAACGTTCAAATAAACGAAATATTTGTTACTAAAAATATTTTTTATTAATTTCCGCAGGGAATAATAATTGAAATTTAAAATTCTACATCTAGAAACTTTAAAAATTAATTTTTTTTTGCTAGGGACTCAAAATTGTAATAAATATTCAATCTAAAGAAGAAATAAATAAATTTCGTTCATTTGAACCTTCAGAACCTATAATTCAGAAAATTCCGAAATTTTATCCAACATATCAAATATATCAAAATGCGAAACATTTTGGAAAAGCTTCGGTAAAATGTTACATTTTTTTTTACACCATAAATAATGAGAAATTAATTTTACCAGATTCACTGTGTTTACATCAATGTTTTAAGCGAGAAAAAAAACTTGTTATCACATTTGTAACAAATTTCAACTGGGAAATTAATCCAAAGTGCATATGAATAAAATCGCATGCATTAAAGGTTGCAGAAGATTACTTATCGACGTAAATGTTCCTGGGGAAAGCGCATGTGCCATAGGAATAGATTGTGATGTCTTTAAAATTAAATGTCTCCATGTACAAAGTACAAAATTATATATCACAAATTAAGACAAAGGCATTGTTATGCTTTCACGAGTATACAGAGTCTAGCAATTAATTTTCAATTCTAGAATCATTTGCTTTTATAAACCACAGTTTATTTAAAAATTTTAAAAATGCTCAAAAATTTTTCCTTAACTTTTTTACGTTCAAATGAATGAAAAATTTTCTTTTGCTTTAATATTTTCCAAATTTGTTATACTGAAATGAAAAATAACGTAAATTAAATATTCAATTAGTTATGAATTATTTTCTAAATATACAAAATAATTTTTTAAACAAAAAATATTTTTTAATATTTCTTTTTCATTTATTTAAATATAATTAAAGTTTCATATAATTATAATTAAAGATTCATATAAGTATAATTAAATTTTAATAAAAGAAAATTAATTTAATTAATATTTAAACAAAATAGTCATTTATTTGAACGTTCAAAATTTTACGAACATGGAAATAATGTAAAATCTTATTGAAAAAACAAAAAAATTATCGAATAAGAAAATATGAAAAGTAGACTATTAATAAATAATTTAAATTGCAAACTGAGTGAACAATTTTTCTCGTCACTATTATTGCGTCTAAAATCGAAATTTTTTCAATGAATTCTATGACATAAGTCACATAAGAAAATTGTTTGACATTTAGATTGCCATTTTATTTATAGAAACACGGTATATAGTGTAAATGATAAATGCAAGCAAAAATTTTAACTTAAAAACAACTTTTAGGTTGAGACAATAAAATGAATGAAAGTTCAGATTAGATAAATTGTCGTTTAATAAATTCCTTGAAAAATTTTTAATAATTGCAATTATTCCGATTATTAAATGGAGCAATCAATTAATTTTCACGATAATAATAAATATAATAAAAAGTGTATCTGAAAATTGTTGACGTATTCTCTAAATCTTCTTATTAATAAATTTTATACTAATACATTTTAAAAATTTTATTTATTTCTTAAAAAAACAAAAAATAAAATAAATAAGAAAGTAAACTAAATAATAAAGATCTTAAATTATATGGCTTTCTACAAAAATTTATCTCAACATTAAATAATAAAATAAAATAAATAATAAGTTAAAATAAATAATAGAATAAAATAAATATTAAAGTGAAGTAAATAATATAATAAATTAAATAATAAAGTAAAATAAGAAATATAATAAAATAAAATATTAAAATTATTATTTATTAATCTTTGCCATTATTTCGCGAACAGATTTGAAAATAATTCACTAAGCGCAAAATAAACAAACAGGTTTCGATTCGGATTTGTTTACTTGGCGAAATTTAAATTATAAAGAATATAAATAGCATATTTACTACGAATAAAATGCGCCTCGTGCAATTTAATATAAATATAAAATATCTCCGGAATAGCGCCTCAATGATTCATAATATTTGGCGAATAGTGCAAAAGTATATACGCTTCTAGAGTTCATTAGCTCGTAGCAAAATTCTTCACTATCTATTAATTATTGACGAGCAAAGTGCAAATCTCTACACTGATATATTAGTAGTTTACAATGAATTTACATTCTTACAAAATTAAACAATATTCAAAGATTTTTATAATCTAAATACAAAAAATGAAATTTTTAAAATTCTTACACTGAAAGTAAAAAATTATTCCATGGGTATTTACTTAATTTTCTCCTCTACAGTAATACGATTCTCGAAAGTTCCATGTTCTGATACAATTTTGCACACAATTTAAAGAAACGATTTTTTTCTTGCACATTAATTTAAATTACTTTCAATGGTAATCATTCTATTTCAATAGATTGACATTCCGTCAAAAAAACATTGCTCCAAAATGGTCAATTTTCAAAATTTGGAGTTAAAAATTCACAAAATTGACAAGCAAAAAAAAGTTGTCATGGAAACGTCAGATTTACGTATATGCACATATGATAAATAAAAGTAGATAAAGAATTAACACTTAAATCTTAACATTTCTCACACTTATCATTGAACTATTTTAAATTAACAACCTTGGCACACATTAATATTGAGAGGGAAAAACAAATAAACTCACCATTTTTTTAACCTCAAAAATAGAAAAAAAAATTTATATTTTTAATTTACTTGCAAAGCAACACTTTTCACATACTTTCACACACAAGGGGGAATTTCCCTTTTTTTGTTGATGAAAATAATTTTCTTTCTCTTAGGGGATGGTATTAAAAATATATAAATTTTCAAGGGCGGACCGGTTCAGTTACGTAAGTTGGAGCAATTTTCTATTATTTGCCCAAAAGCACAGGAAATAGTTTACGGAAAATGCAAAAATTATGTGAACAACTTGTTAACACTAACCTTTTACCAAAAATATATTGATAAATGGTAAAAAAATAAATGGCACAATGCCTCGTACCTATCTCTTCTCTCCTAACGTGAACAACACGTTTTCGTGAAGGAAGAATCGCGAAGAAGGACGGAGTCAGCGCCCCCTAATTGAGTTAATTAAAACGGAAGTGAGGTTATGTTGATAAGAACGAGAGTTTCTTGATCATAATTTCAGTTTTTCTGTCTAATTAGTACTTGAAAATGAATCTCATTCTCACTTTTATTGAAATCAAAATTTAAATTGTTTTTGTCACGAATCGTATTTCTATAGAAAAATAAGTCGGTAAGGTAAAACACTGAAGTGTTTGTAGAGCAATAGATTGGTACTTCTCCGGACTGTGTCTAGATGGCGCCACTGATCACTTTTTTGGACTTTAAATTTTTTTGTACTATTCTACTACTCGAATGTTTGTTTACTTACAACTTACCTAAAAAAATTTATTAAAAAACTATAAATATTATGCTCGAAAAGAATTATTCCGGAAAACTTGTTTATTTTCTGGATAAAATTCACGTGGTTAAAATTCAGTATGTTTCCACACCAGAGAATAGGAGATTAACACATTATACACATCTTGGAATTATTTCCTCCTCCTCCTCCTCGAGACGTCTGTCAAGAAGTCTTCTCTTTATTATAATAAAGCAAAACTCTTGCTGTATTATAATAGTGCAAAGGAGGAAGAATAAACGCGCACAAATCGAGAAATATGTTTTATACTTACTCGCAGCAAAAGCAGCTTATTATTTACACGCTTTCTTCATTGGCGCCTAAACTTGTCGTTTTAAATGTGTTCTGAACGAGAAAATTGCGTGTGCAAAAGATGGAATTGCTGGTCAGAATGGGGAATATAGTCAGACTTTGCGCGATTGCTAAGAAAACCACACCAGGCACCTGCATACCTCCAGGTGAGAACTTGAAGATATGCCGTGGTCGAGGTGATTGCATTTGTGGCCTGAGTTGGTGTCGAGGAGAATACAAAACAATATATTTTACGCCATGTAATAATGAGAAACTCTTCAGAAAAGTAAATACAGTCTCGAGAGAGTTGTTTTTTCGCGTGCCTAATTAATCCTCATTTCGGCCCGGAAGAAGTGCCTTGAACTCGGCTCAGTCTATTGGAAAACTAGTTCCTTTGAACTATAGATTTTTTTCTACAAAACCTGATGACGAATTTGTCACCTTTTCGTATACTTCAAATGGATATTCAAGGAAGACATTTATTTATTATTTAGGATTAATTATAAGCAGTTAAATTTACTTTTAGGTTATGACAAAAGAAAATTTTACTGATTCTATACGCAATTTGAATTTAAAAATATTGCAGTTATAAAAATTAAATCTTGTTTCCTATAGAAAAATAATAGGTAATGATCGTAATGATGAAATAGTTATTTTAAATAAAACATTTTCTGCATCGTTAATTAAAAACGGTTAAAAAAAATTTTTCTAACTATTAATAAAAATACTATACAAGTTTGTGAAATAGAAAAAAGCGTGAAATGAATGAATGATACAATTATAAATTGAAAACGAAAACAAAGCGGTCGATGAATAATATATCGTCTTATCGCACACTCACTTCCTCGGGATGTCTCAGTATCATTTCAGTCTCACAAGAACAATTTAACATTTTTTTTGCCTCATAAAAATAAAAATTTACCGAAAATAAAACTATGATAATACAGTTTTTCATTATTTTTATAAATTTAGTCATTGTATTTTGTGGTGAAACCAGTGATGACAGTTTTTGTGCGGCACAACAAAATTGTACGAGTTGTTTACGTACAACAAATTGTGTTTGGTGTTCTCTAACGGTAATTTAAAATTTTCTAATTAATTGATAATTATTGCAAATAATATTTAACCTACTTATTATTAATGTTTAGTTTTGAAATTCTGTTTTTTTTAGACAATCCAACCGATAGTTCGATGTGTAACTAGAGAGAGATACAAAAAAGAAGGCGAATTATGGTGCGCAAAGAAGTCAGAGGTGGTGGATGATTATTCGAAATTGAAAATTATTGAAGATCGTCCGCTTTTGTCAAATAAAGGAAGTGAACCAGTTCAAGTACAACCGCAAAAAATTCGTGTTCGTCTTAGAACAGGTTACGTTCGGATATTGACAATTTTATTTTTTCTCGAAACAAAACAATATTTTTTCAAAATATTGCAAAATATTAACAAAATTAATAATAAAATATTAGTAAAATAATGGTAAAATTGAAAAATAATTATAAAATAATAGTTAAATAATTTATAATTATTTATAATATAACTTTGAATGCAGCAATTGAATTTTGATACGTCTAGTTCTAAAATAATAACAGTTTTATAATAATCAGAGAGAAAAATTTTGTTTGTAAACATTTTAGGAGAAGAGAAACGTGTAACCTTAAAATACAGTTTAGCGCAAGACTATCCGGTTGATCTCTATTATCTGATGGACCTATCAGCCTCAATGGAAAATAAAAGGGATCAACTCTCCGAACTCGGATTTCAATTGGCAGATGCGATGAGAAAATTGACGTCAAATTTTCGACTTGGCTTTGGAAGTTTCGTGGATAAAGTTGCCTTGCCGATGACAAACACTCAACCCGAAAGGTAAAGTTAATTTACATTTAGAAATACTATTAAATTATAGTAAAAATTAAATTTAATGAAATTTAATTTAATTATAAATAATAATCTTTAGCAATCAATTTAATTAAATTAATTCTATAAATTTTGTAATCTAGAAAATATTTTGTTTAGATTAGTCATTCCATGCAATTTTATATCGGTTTCAAATTCATGTACTGTTCCTTACGGATATCGAAATCAATTGTTCTTAACTGAGGATGTATCACTATTTAAGGTACTCGACTATTTTCTATACTATTTTTGATAACATCTCTAAATAATGAGAAATTTGATTTTTTATATTTTGTCCATGTAAAGAGTATGTAAATTGGTCCCATGTATAAAAACAATTTTAGTCTGCGTGGTAAAAAATGTCACGAAGATCCAAAATAACGTGACAAGGTTTGTGCACCACCCCTAAGTGACTGATTTGATAAATTAGTTAATTGTTCAGTTAACTGATTAATTGAATGACTTTTTTTTGTTTAATTATTAAAAGACACGCGTGAAGCAGGCGTCGATATCGGGAAATATGGACGCACCCGAGGGCGGATTAGATGCAATGCTGCAAGCAATGGTCTGCACGAAGGACATTGGTTGGAGGCCTAAAGCCCGACATCTTATGGTTTTTTCCACAGATGATAAATATCATATTGCTGGCGATGGCAAAGTAATAGAATTTTCAACTTATTATTCATAGTTATAAGCGCATAAATATTGTAATGTAATGATACACTTTAACGGATAATTCATAGTTTTAAATACGGTGAAAATATTCACTGTAATTTATCAGCTTGCAGGCATCGTAGAACCAAATGATGGGCTTTGTCACTTGGACGAAGATGGATATTACACTTATTCGTTGCTTCAAGATTATCCATCAATTGCGCAGGTGAGAGGCTGCTACTTTTCAATTTTTTACTTTTATAGATTCAAGAAAGATGTTAGTTATCTTCGAAATTTATTCATAATTTATTAAATTAATTTATTTATGAAATTTATGTTCAAATTGTTTACTATTTACTTGTTGTCATACTATTGTCTACCTATGAGTCAAATATATATCTTTTTTTTGGGTGTATATATAGTAAAAGAAAATGTCTGACCACATCGAGGTTTTTCTACTTAGAAATTGAATTCCTTTCTTTACGAAATTTGAACAATTTTTGAATAAAGAAAAATTTAATATAAATAATAATTCTATGTGGCATTTTCAGATAAATAAAGTGGCACAAGAAAATAACATAAACATCATATTTGCAGTACCACCTGATGAAAATATTACTTATTATCTTTTGTCAAGAAGTATTTTTGGTTCGTCAATCGGTCTTTTGGAAAATGATTCAACAAATGTTGTTGCATTAATTAGTAATGAATATGAGGTAAGTTTGTTTTATTGTTTAATTCTTTTAATTATAGAATATCTTGGGATACAATATGGAGATGCTACACTCTCCACCTGCGAACGCCAAGGTCACCGTTAGATGGCAGTTCAGTTGGCAAAACCAGACTGACACCTAGCGGCGACCTTGACGTTCTCAAGTGGGAAATGTCAGGGAATTTTATAAACCTTGAAACAACCTGAAAAAGTCAGGGAATTTTTATCAAAATCCTGGAAAATTGTTATTTTCTAAAGTTTATTCTTGAAATCTAATCTTACATAATTATCTAAAAATTAATTGAAGTCAATCCTAAGTCTTAATCCTAAGTGCAGATGAATTTCAAAAGTTTTTAATTTGAAATTTTGTAAAATTTAAATTTTCAATGAATTTAATTGGAAATCGTTTTAAGGAACGTAGATTTTTGAGAAATTTTAATTATTCCAATTCTTCTGAAATTAATTAAATTTTTTAATATATATTTTTAATTGATTATTAAAAATAATGGATTTACAGAAGAATTTAAATTAAAACCACTAAAAAAAAATTGAATTTTGAAGCAATTCTTCTTAGAAATTCAATTATTTTCAACAATTTTAATAAAATTTCAATTATTTTAAAAAAATTTCCTCAATTCAATGATTTTTAATAAATCTACTACTTTAATAAAATTGTCCAAAAGAATTCAATTATTTAAAAAAATTTTTAATATAATTCTACGCAAACATTTAATTATTTTCTTAAATAATAAATTTTTTTTTAGGAATTCAATTATTTTCATAAATAATAAAACACATCGCAGACTTTCAATTATTTTTAATACAGTTTTAATGTAATTCCTCGAAAAATGAAATTATTTTTAAAATTTTTTATTAAAATTCATCAAAGAAATTCAATTATTTTAAAAACTTTTTGTTACAATTTATTTATTAGAATTTAAGTATTATTTTCTATAAAGTTTCAATTAAATTTCTTGAAAAAATTTAATTATTTTCAAAAATTTTAATGAAATTCTTTGTAATAATTCATTTTTTTCAAAATAATTTTAATAAAATTCTTCGTAGAAATTTAAATAATTTCAAAAATTTGTCAAAATTCAATGATTTTCAATGTCTACTATTTCAATAAAATTTCATAAAAGAATTCAATTATTTAAAAAGACATTTTAATAAAATTCGTCCCAAGAATAAAATAATTTACAAAAATTCTCGTCAAAATTTCAATAATCTTTTATAAATTTTTCTCCGGAATTCAATTATTTTCAAAAAATTTTAATAAATTTCTTGGCAAAATTTCAATTATTTTCAAAAACTCCTAAAAAATTCTTTGGAGAAATTCAATTATTTTTAATTAAAATTTTAATCAAATTTACGAAAAATTAACTTATTTTTAAAAATTTTATTAAGATTTGTCAAAAGAGATCAAATATTTAAAAATTTGTTGAAAAAATTCTTTCTGAGAGTTCAATTTTACAAAATATTCAAATATTCAATAAATTATTCATTTTTGTATTTCAATAATTGAATTCTCGTGGATTTTTTTTTTAGTAAATATTGATTTAAAAATTAATTTCAGTTAAAATTTTACATTACGATTGAATGTTGAAAGCTAATAGCGTAAATTTTGATAAATAATTGAATTTTGAAAAGATTTAAAATTAAAATCTTTGAAAACTTTAACTTTTCGTACTTTTTGAATTGAATTAAAAATAATTTTAGAGAAAGTCAGGGAATTTGAAATGAGGAAAAGCCTGGTAACCCTGATAATAAAAATTGTAGTTTTAATTTTACTTATATAAATTAATGTTTATATTATTCGTAAAAAATAGAAATTGGTAAGTTCTGTGACAATGTCGGACAATGCAACAAAAGCAGTTGACATAAAGTACTTTTCGAGATGTTTGGAAAAATCTGATGACTTGAAGGAAAGTCGTGTATGCGAGGGACTTCGTGTCGGTAATGTCGTCGAATTTGAAATAATTCTAAAGGTAAGCCTTTAGAACCTTTAATATTTATATACCTTTAATATTTTATTAATTAATTACTAAATTAATTAAAAATTATTCTCCTTTTTTCGAAATTATATTAATATATAATTTAAGGGCAATTGGGAGAAAATAGTCATTTAATTTGACAAAACTTTTTTCCAACAAACAGGCGTTAAATTGTCCCGAGAATCCAGACGAATGGCAACAAAATATTCAAATACGACCCACGGGTCTTGACGAGAGTCTCACTATTGACTTGCAAATAATTTGTGACTGTCCCTGCGATAGAGACGATCATTCGGTATGAAGTTTTTCAAAACTAAAAATTTTATTTCCTTTTATGTTTTTTGCTTCATTAGGAATTGCAAATTATTTTCTATTGTCAATAGAATAATATACCGGAGAGTTCAAGTTGCAAAGGAAATGGCACATTAATTTGTGGCACTTGTTACTGTAATCCTGGATTTTATGGTAAATTTTGCGAGTGTAAGGGAAATATGCACGATAATGAACCGGTGAAAGATGACTGCAGTCCAAATGGAGAGGAGAAAATTTGTAGTGGACGTGGAACGTGCAAGTGTGGAGTTTGTGACTGTGCAAAACGTGCTAATTCGAGGGAATTTTTCTATGGAAAATATTGCGAGTGTGATAATTTCTCCTGTAAACGAAACAGTGCAAAATTGGTAAGAGGACAATTGCAGTAATTAATAATTGAATTTCGCAGAAGGATTTTATTATTTATAAAGATAATTGAAATTTTGACTAGAAGTTTTCAAAATTTTTGAACATAGTTAAATTTCTGCAATAATTTTTAACTTCTCTAAAATTCAATTTTTTTACTGTTTTAACTAAAATTCTTCTATAAATTCATTATTTTTAATAACTAATTAAATATTAGATGACCTGTGGCAATCCTAAATTATTTTCTAATTAACTTTATTATTTAATCTATTTTTTTCATTTTACATATATTAAAAATATAAAAATTACTTATAGAAATGAAAACACAACATCAATTTATTTTCGATTTATTAGGGTTTTAATTTTAAATATGAAATTGCGCCTTCTAAACATTATTTATATATATTTGTTGAGAGAAGATTGCTGTGCGTATGATTTTTGTTTTTCTTTGCTTCATTTTAAAAGAAAATGGGAAAATAACTGTAGTAAATTTGCCTCATGGGAAAAATAAGTATTAACACCTAGAATTTTTAAGCGAAATTTTTGCTTTATTCTAATATCAAGATTCATCTTCATCAGGTTTGCGGTGGACGAGGTAAGTGTGAATGCGGCACGTGCAATTGCTTTCCAGGTTGGACTGGTGATACTTGCGATTGCAAGGAAACTAATAGAACGTGTAAGCCGACGGAGGAAACAAACGAAATTTGCAGTGGTCATGGTGATTGCGTTTGTGGAAAGTGTCATTGTCATCAGAAGGGAAATATTCGTTACTCGGGCCAATTTTGCGAAGATTGTCCGGTTTGTATTTTTTGCAAATTCAAATTTAAATATATTGTTCGCAGTTTTCTTAAGAATATCAAATTGAGACAAAAAACAAATAAAAAAAATATTTGCATCGCAACAAGTTCAAAATTTGCACTCGATAATTAATTTTAAAAAAGCATCAATAAGTAGCTTTCAAACTAAAAAGAGTATTAAAAAAGTAGCTATCGAAAAATTAAACTTGACGACCAAAAAATCTATAATTTTAGAAACTTTACAAAATTGACAAAAATTCCATTCTATAATATTTATTTTCCTGACTTTTTCCTAATTTTTATCAAAAATATTTACTTCTTTCTTATCCTGCGAATAAATTCAATTCCTGCAATGAATTTTATTATTCATGAAAGAATTCAAATATTTATAAAAATATTTGAATTCTTGCGAAGAATTTTATAAAATTTTTTAAATAATTGATTTCTTGCGACTAATTTTATGCGATTTCTAATTTAAATAATTGAATTCTTAAGAAATTTTTATTATTCATGAAAAGAATTGAATTATTATTTTATGACAATAATTGAATTCTTGCAAACGATTTTATTAGAATTTTTAAAAATAATTGAATTTTCAATAAGAAATTTATTACCTTTAAAAATAATTAAATTCTTGTGACGAATATTGTTATTAATGAAAATAATTGAATTTTGCAAAGAGTTTTATTAAAATGCCTCAAAATAATTGAATCTTCGAAAATAATTTTGTTACTTATAGACATAATTGAATTCTTTCGAACAATTATTTATGTAAATAATTGAATTATTGGGGAGAATTTTATTAATCTCTAAAAGAATAATTGAATTATTTAAAAAAAAATGTAATTAAAATTGTATTTAAAATAATTGATTTCTTTTGAACAATTTTATTAAAATATTTGAAAATAATTTAATGTCTGTAAAAAATTCTAATATTTTTGTAAATAATTCAATTCTTCCAAAGAATTTAAAAAAAACCTTTTTTTAAATAATTGATTTTTTCGAGGAATTAAAATTAAATTTTTAAGGATAATTCCATTTTTTGAGCAATTCTTGTAAAATTTTATTAAAAATAATTGAAATCCTACGATGAATTTTACTATTTATGACAATAATTGAATAGTTGCTAAGAATTTTATTAAAATTTTCAAAAATAATTGAATTCCTGAAAAGAATTTTATTATTTATGAAAATAATTGAATTAATGTGAAAAATTTTAATGTATAAAAAGAATTGAATTTCTGTGAAAATTTTTGTTATTTATAAAAATAATTGAATTTTGCAAAGAATTTTATTGAAATACCTCAAAGTAATTGAATTTTTGGGAATAATTTTGATATTTATCGACATAATTGAATTCTTTTAAATAATTATTTATGTAAATAATTGAATTTTTGGGAAGAATTATTTATGTAAATTATTGAATTCTTTGGAAGAATTTTATTAAAATCTTAGAGAATAATTGAATTCTTCCAAAGAATTTTAAAAAACCTTTTTTTAAATTATTGGTTTTTTCGAGGAATTGAAATTTAATTTTTAAGAAAATTTAAATTTTTTAAGAATAATTTTATTTCTTGAGCAATTTCTCTAAAATTGTATTAAAAATAATTGAAATTCTGCAATGAATTTTCATATTTTTAAAAATAATTGGATAGTTGCTAAGAAATTCTATTAAAATTTTCAAAAATAATTGAATTCCTGAAAAGAATTTTGTTATTTATGAAAATAATTGAATTACTGCGAAAATTTTTGTTATTTTTAAAAATAATTGAATTCTTCATAAGAATTTCATAAACATTGATTTAAATAATTAATTTTTTCGAAATATAATAAATATTATGAAAATTTTTATTTTAAATAATTTAATTCTTGTGAAAACTTTATTTGTTAAAATAATTGAATTCTTCGATTAATTAATTTAAAATAGTATTAAAAATGATTGAAATTCTTTGATGAGTTTTATTATTTATGAATGTAATTAAATTCTTGCTTAGAATTTTATCAAAAATTTTTTTTAAAAATTGAATTTCTATGAAAAATGTTACTATTAGTGAAAGTATTTCGAATATTTTTTGAAAATAATTGAATCGTTTTAAAGAATTTGATTATAATTTTTGAGAATAGTTTTTTGATTTCTATTATTAGCGAATTTAAAGTAGTGGAAATTCTCTAAAAAAAAAAATAAAAAAAAACAGAAATAGTAGCTTTTAGTGGCTGAAATCTAAAAAAAAGTTCCCAAATAGTAGCATAACGTAAAAAAAGTGGTAAATATAGTAGGTTTTAGTAGATGAGTACGAAGCCTGCAATTTTGATTTGTTTTTTTTTTGTTTTTTATTTATAATAAATTTTTACTTTTATTCTTCTTAGACCTGTCCGGAGAAATTGTGCGAAGAATTCAAGGACTGTGTCGAATGTTTTGTGCATAATTCGGGTCCACTTGCTGCCGAAAATGGATGTGAATCGTGTCCACACCATATTGACGTTGTAAGAAAAAAATGTATCAGAAATTAAAAGAATTTTTTTTTTTTTTGAGAAATAAATATAATTTTGGTAAAGAAACATTTATATAAATTCTTTTTTTCTTCCAGGTAAAAGAACTGCAAGACGAGGCCACCGAGAAAGAAACTGGATCGCAAATTTGCAAAGTTCCTGGAGATGGTGATTGTACTTTTGCCTTCAAATACAAATCCCATCGAGAGAGCACTGGGGATGATATAAAAGCTTACGAAATCACTGCCCGCAAAAGCAAAGAATGCCCTGAACCAGTAAATGCAATGGGTAAATAATTTCTTTTGAAAATTTTATTACTTTTTCAATTTAGTTTCAATTTTTTATTAAAAATATTGAATTAAAAAAAAAGTAATAATTAGTTATAAATATATTATGGAATGAATAAATAAAACAAATTTAAATAGACAATTTAATTTGAGTTTAACAAAAGAAAAAAGAATTATGATAAAAATTTTTTATAGGAGTTGCAATCGGAGTTATTATAACTACCGTAATTCTTGGACTGCTAGTTCTTGTTGTTTGGAAAGTACTGACAGAAATTCATGATAAGAGGGAATTCGCGAAATTCGAGAACGAGCGAACGCAAGAAAAATGGAGTCAGGTATTTAATAGAAATTTAATTTTATATAAATTTGTTTGATTCATTATTTAAGTAATTTAGAAAAAATAATAATTATTAATTAGTAAAATAATTTCACCAATTTTTTCAGCAAGACAATCCGTTGTACAAACAAGCGACTACAACATTTGACAATCCAACATTCAGTAGTTTGTACAAGGATTCATATTCTGATGATTAATAATTTTCAAAAATGTAAAAATAAACATTATTTTGCCAAATTATCAAAATTCTTTCTTTTTAACAATGTACATAGAAAAATATTGAGATATTTCTTTTGTTGTAGTTATTCAAAGAAAACATAAATGTCTCGAAGAGTGAATAAGAAGAATATATACCGCGATGATATTCCAAGAAAAAAAAAAGAGATTCTTTTGTTTCATTTTCGGACTTGCGACTCCTTAATTAAGATGTTTTTTTCAAGACGAGGCTTCGACACTTTGACCATTATTCCTCTTCTCGGAATGTTTTCAAGTAGGTATAAGGGAAGTGCCGTCAAAGTAATCAATTTTTACCTTCGTACTCTCTGCCAGAGCAGCGGTATAATATTCTTTTGCTTTTGCGCCAGCAATATAATAATTCAGCGATGAGAATTGAGGGTCAAAGAATAATCGGGGGAAAAAAAGAGGAAATATAATAAAAGCGAATGTCTTTTAATAATTACTGTTTATATACTTGAACAATAGTTATTAAAAGGAATATTCGTTGAACGAATTTAAAAGAGATTATTGTTTGTTGAAGAATATATAGAGTTAAAGGGGAATAATTTTTGAAAAACGGGACTGTTAATTATTACTCTCTTATTTATTACTCAAATCCGAATAATTAGTAAAAAGTCCTCAACTCAGAGTTTTTCTTAACATTTTTTAATAAAATTGAATTTTTGTAAAGTTTTTTTTTGAAAATTCTGAAAAATAAGATTTTTGAAATTTTTCAATTCTATTGTTTCAGAATAATTGAATTTTTATAAACAAATAATTGAAAATTTTTAAATAACTGAAATTTCTTTACATTCTATCAAAAATAATTGAATTCTTTTAAAGAATTTTATTTAAATTTTTCGAAAATAATCAAGGGAAGTTTGTCACCGCAATTATAATTTTATTTTTAAAAATTTCTTCGCATTATAGGTATTCAATTATTTTTATAAATAGTAAAACTCATTGCAGAATTTCAATTATTATTTTAAATACAATTTTACTTAAATTCCTTGAAAAATGTAATTATTCTTAAAAATTTTATTAAATAAATAACTAATTCGTCGAAAGTATTCAATTAATTTCCATAAATATATAAATTCTTCAGATTTACTAAATTCTTTTGAATATTATTTAAAAAAAAAAATCTACACAAGAATTTAATTATTCTCATAAATTTCCATAAAATTCTAAAAAATAATTCAATTTTTTTCAAAAGTAATAAAATTCTTCGCTAACATTAAATTATGTAACTTTAAAATTCTTTAAAAATTATCAAAATTGTAATAAAATTGAATTAATTAAATTTTCAATTATAGTTATGAACAGACAAGATTATTTTAAAAAGTTGAAAAAATTCTTTGTTTTATTTAATTAGTTTCCAAATTTTTTAATTAAAATTATTAAAAAATAATATTATTTTCAAAAAATTTAAAGAAACACGTAGACATTCTGTTAGAGAACGAAAATTGTATATTATTACCCAAGCAAAAATTTCTGTCAAATGCCAGTATTCACAACTGGCGCAGTATTGCACCAGTACTGGCATGCCAGCAGTTGGCTTGCCAGTACTGGTTTAGTACTGGCTTCATTAAAATTTCTGTACTACGCCAGTACTGCCCTTTAAGACTGGTATGCCAGTACTATGCCAGTACTGTGCCAGTACTGCGAAAACAATACTGGCAAACCAGTACTACGCCAGTACTGTGCCAGTATTGCTAACACGGTAAACTGACAATAGTCAGTTAGGAACTAATTAATGGAAATTTATGCGGTAATTTATAGAAATTTTCGCAACAATTCATAAAAATATGTTCCACATAAGTTACAAGTAAAAACTTTTATTTTAGCAATTTATGGAAATTTTTGCGGTAATTTATAGAAATTTTCGCAATAATTCGTAAATATATGTAAAGCAAAAATTATCATTAATATTTTGGATTTCAGTCATTTATGGAAATTTTACGGTAATTTATGGAAATTTAAGCGGTAATCTATCAACATTTTGACGATAGTTTATAAAACTATGTAAAACACAAACGAGAACTAAAAAAATGAACATCGGTAATTTATGGTAATTTATGGAAATTTTTGCGGTAATTTATGGAAATTTAAACGATAATTTATCAAAATATGTAAAACACAAATTAGACCAAAAATATTTAATGTCGGTAATTTATGGTAATTTATGGATATTTTAGAGGTAATTCATGGAAATTTATTAGCTAATTTACTTATTTGGTTTTTTTGAATTTAGTTCAATTAAATAATAATTTAACTTAATTACGCAGTTAAACGCTCTTTATTAATTGTAAGTGTAAAAGGTGTCGAAAATTAAAATTTATTATCCTGCAGCTTCGATAGGGTAGTGGTTAGAGTGTTAGGCTAGAAGTCCGTAGGTCGTAGGTTCGATTCCCCACAGTAGCAAATTTTATTTCGTTATAGCTTTGTGTTTATTCTGCGTTGTAAACATAAATTTGATTAAAAGTTAAAAGTTAGGGATTATTACATGTTTGCAAATATAAATTAATTTTTTTTTTTATTATATTAATATTGAATTTAAAAAAAATTTCCACTAGATTGGAAAATAGACGGTCTGGTCTGATTCAGGCCAGCACCAGAAGATTTTTCTACACGGGTACTAAACCAGTACTGAACCAGTACTGCGCCAGTACTAAACCAGTACTGGATGCCAGTACTGGATGCCAGTACTGCGCCAGTAACATCTAACCAGTACTGAAAAGCGTTATCATTTCGGTCAAATGCCAGTACTGGTTCAACCATGGCGGCCAGTACTCCGCCAGTACTGGGCAGTACTGGCGCAGTACTGCGCCAGTTGTTAATTTTTGCTTGGGTAATTCTAAAAAGCATGTAAGCATATTTTAGAAAAACATTTTTACATTGTAAAATATTACATTGTAAAAAAAATTACACGTATAACAGAAATTTTATTACAGCTTATTAATTTATAGCAAATATCACGTCAAAAAAACAAAATTGCAAATTAAAACAAGAGGGTACCAATTTAGAACCGGTTTCGGATACTAAATCTTCATTTGTTTTATTCCGATCCCTGAAATCCGCTCTGATTTGAAAAACCCTTGTTTCAAATTTACAATTCTTTTTTGCAAGTTGTTTTATTAACTATATCGTTAAAATACAAAAAATAATATATCAATTTAATTCTCATTTCCTCTAAATTATGAATTATGAAGCTGAAACTGCTTAATTTTTTAAAATTTTATTTTGGATTTAAACAAAAAAAAAATATAACTTTAAAAATTAAGTGGGTGTTAGTTTCACTCTCTTTCCTGAATTAGTATAAATTTCTACTAACAAATAGTAAAATTTCACTAATTGCTAGTGAAAATATTACTAAATCATTTGGTTGATAACTTTTCGTCATTTTATTAGTAATTTTCTACTACAAATTCAAAATTAGACTTACGGCCAGATTAATAAATTATAAAAGCAGTAAACATTAAGAAAATATTTATTAGAAATCCAAAGAAACAAATTTCAGATGAAATTTTTTATCTAAAAGCGGAATATTTTTGTTCGACCTAATTTTATGATTGTTCTACTTAAAAATAGATTTTAATTATTTCAAAACAAATTAAATTGGTGGAAATTTTTTTTAATATCATTAAAATCTATTTTTAAGTATAGAACAAGTATACTTTTGGTATGAAAACTTTATCTGAAGACATCATTTTTGTCTGACCTAATCGTATGCTTGTTCTACTTAAAATAAGATTTTAATTATATTAAAAAAAATGTCTACCAATTTAATTTGTATAAAATGATTAAAATCTATTTTTAAGTAGAACAAGCATACAATTAGGTCGGATAAATATTATATGTCTTTAGATAAAGTTTTCATACTAAAAGTTGAAATTTAAATTTTAAAAAGAGAAAAACGATTGCTGACAGAGAAAATATTTTAAGGGGATATAATTAGTTTTGCCAAGGAAAACATGATTTTTTAAGTAGAGAAAGAATAGTCACTATGACAGACAAAATATTTCAGTAGATAAAGGCCTCTTCATCTTTATCATATTAACAATTTTTTTTTTGTAGGAAAATTATAGTTTTTTATCAACTAAACATTTTTGAAAAATTGAAATTTTATTTAAGTGGGAAAGGAAAATTTATTGTCAGCCAAACCATTTTGGTACATTTTTATTTAAACAATAAATAAATAATTAATAAAATTATTCTTTTCAAATTTGAATGTATTTAAAATTTTAATGAATAACTACTAATAATTATTATTACTAATAATTAAAATATCTTTCCAGTAAAAAAGGATACTTATTGTCAGACAGCTTATTTTTGTAAATACAACGCAGTTTTTCTATAAAAACAGTTGTAAATAAATTATATAAATAATTAAATTCAATTTTGCTTAATATTTGAAAATTACTTTTAAGTAGAAAAGGATACTTATTGTCAGACAAGTAATTTTTGTGAACCTAACAGTTTTTCTATAAAAACAGTTGTAAATAAATAATATAAATAATTAAATTCAATTTTGCTTAATATTTGAAAATTACTTTTAAGTAGAAAATGACACTTATTGTCAGACAGCTTATTTTTGTAAATACAACGCAGTTTTTCTATAAAAACAGTTGTAAATAAATTATATAAATAATTAAATTCAATTTTGCTTAATATTTGAAAATTACTTTTAAGTAGAAAAGGACACTTATTGCCAGACAAGTAATTTTTGTGAATACAACAGTTTTTCTATAAAAACAGTTGTAAATATTATAAATAATTGAACTCAATTTTGCTTAATAATTAAAATTACTTTTAAGTAGAAAAGGACAGTTATTATCAGACAAATAATTTTTGTGAATACAACAGTTTTTCTATGTATAAAAACAGTTGTAAATAAATAATATAAATAATTAAATACAATTTGGCTTAATAATTAAAATTTATTTTAAGTAGAAAAGGACACTTATTGCCAGACAAGTAATTTTTGTAAATACAACAGTTTTTCTATAAAAACAGTTGTAAATCAATAATATAAGTAATTAAATTAAATCTTGCTTTATAATTAAAATTACTTCTTATTAAAATTACTTCTCCTTTAATAGAAAAGGTATTTTAGGAAACAAATTTTTTTTAATAGTAAAAATTATTTTTAAGTGAAAAAGGTAAATTTATAGTCAGACATTTTTCCTAGGAAAATATTTTTATCAAAGTCTATTCTTGTCTTATTGTGAGACAAATTTTTTCTTTCAAGTAGAAAAACTATTTAAGTCTGACAAAATTTTAATACTGAATAGTTTGTTAATAATTTTTTAAGTAGTAAAAGTAGTCATTGTCAGACAATCGTTTGTTTAGAAATCAGCAGGATTTTAGTCAAATAATCAATATTTCTACTCATCATAAGTGGAAAAAGACGTTTTTCCGAGGTCAATGTTATTCACTAGTTCAAGTTGACTTTAAGTAGAAAAAGTGCAGTTATCGTCAGACAATTTTTTTTAGTGTAGA
This sequence comes from Leptopilina syphax, assembly GCA_032872505.1. Lineage (NCBI taxonomy): Eukaryota > Metazoa > Arthropoda > Insecta > Hymenoptera > Figitidae > Leptopilina > Leptopilina syphax. The sequence goes on from CM065470.1 coordinate 11,778,117, forward strand.
TTTTCTTTTTAAAGATTGTTTTTTCCTTTTTTTTCAAGAAAATATTCAGTAGAAAAGGACACTTATTATCAGACGAATAAACTTTTAGAATAGAGCAGCAAAAATGTCTGACTATAAATTTACCTTTTTCACTTGAAAATAATTAATTTTTGTAGTCTTAATAAATTATTTAATTAGTAAAGTATTGATTATGTTCATATTATAAATATAAATTTAGTTAAAATTGAAAGTAAAATAACCAAAAAAAGTAAATACCTGTTTTAAGTAGAAAAAGTACAGTTATCGTCAGACGGATTTTTTTTCAACAAAATGAAGACTATATTTGCTCAAAAAAAATGTTTACTTTTCTTTGTAGTTGAAAAAGTCATTTTCGCTAGACAAGTTTTTTTCAAGTAGAGAAAATCGATTTTAAGTGAAAAAGTACATTTATAGTCAGACAATTTTTTTTACATTTTTTCGTTTCTATGTGAAATTAAAATCCGCTGTTTGGGAATAAAATCAAATTTTTTTACTTTTCGAGTAGAAAATTCGAGAATTTGAGGAAACGTGAAAAATTAGAAATTCTCAAGTCTCTGAAATTAGCGTCGACTCTGAGTGTCAAAACAATTATTTTTCTGGGGGTTTTTACTTTTAATTTTAATTTTCCTGTTTTCGAGATTCAAAAAATTTCCATTTATTGTAAATATTCATTTGAAAATTGTTTTTGAAAATGGATTTTGAAAATAAATTCCACTTTAAACGCAAAATCTTTGATAAAATTGTTTTTATTTTTTTTATTTCACAAAGAAATTTTCTTTATGCTTAGCGTCGACGCTAATTTCAATTTCTTCATTTCTCCGCAATTGTTTTAAAACCATATTATCGAAAGTTTTCATCTAAAGCAAAAAAAAAATAAATAAATAAAAATAATAATTTTCCTCTTTTAAAAATATAGAGAATTTCTTTGGGTTTATATAAATGATTATTATTTCCAATGAAAATTCCTCTTCAAGGTAGGATTTTTTTTTTCTTCTATTTCCCGCAAATTTATCCAAGTGAATCCAGTTACTGGCGCTGTGGAATGAAGGCGAACTAAGTGAATGGAACGCCATGTTGTTTAATTATTATACCGAGAAACGACCAATCCGCTTCACGCGACTTTATATACTCCCCTTTGCAAAGGCAGTCGCTTTCCTTTCTCCAACAGAATTCTTGATTCGCTTGTTTTTTTTCTCCTTGCTTTGAATCAATTAGCGCAAATTTATTCCGCTACTCTTCATAATTTTATTTCATTCACAAAACTCGTTTTTCGGAATTATTCAACAAATCGTTCTAGAAATCAATTCAAAATTAATTTTGTATTTTATTATTACTATTATTATTATTATTATTATTATTATTAATTATTAACTACTAGTTATTAACTATTAATTATTATTAATAATAATAAGAATTAATATTATCATTAATTGTTAATAATTATTATGCCAATACATTAATACACTGTTATCATTATTATTAAAATTTATTATTACAATTATTATTATTATTATTATTATTATTATTATTATTATTATTATTATTATTATTATTATTGTTTACATTTTTTATTATTAAATAACATTTTTATTAACTTCGATTTAATTTCTTTTTACAGATTTTTATTTGGTTTAATTTTTTTCGAAAGTATTTTGAAATTGTAGTTTTAATCTTTATTTTGAGTGTCTGACAGAAATTGACGTTTTCCACTTATACGATTACTTCTTATTTTCTATTTTCACTTGTCTGATCAAAGTCGGATATTGTCACTATATATTGAGAAATTTTTTTCCCCTCAAAACTATAAATACTTACCTTAAAAATAAATCTTAAAATTGGCAAAGGAATTTCAGTTTTCATACAATAAAAAAAATTAATTGAGTCAAATAATCAGTTGTCTATTATCAAATAAATATTTTCTATACTTGAGTTAAATAAGATTTTTTAAAATTAATTACATTTTTTTTACCAAATAATTTCAGTACTTGAAGCAAAAGAGGAAATAAAAAAATAAATAATGATAAATAAAATAATAATAATAAAATACGAAAATTGTTTGGAATTCCTATATATAAATAAAATTAAATGAAAAAAATATATTTCCAATAAGATTGGATTGTTCGTTGAGTGCTATAAATCATTTAATATTATTGCTTTTCGATGATAACTTTATTATCCGCACAAAATCGATAAATTTACGTTCATCCTCCTGAGTGGAGCGCTCATCTAAAGAACTCTCGTAGCGTGCGCGCAACTTTAGTTTTTACAATAGGCTCTAAATCAATTCGCTTATTTGATCTAACATTTGTTCGAATCGAACTCACATTGTTGGTTATATTGTTTTGCGAGAATTGCGCACCTTCTTCATATATTTATATAGTTTATCGCTTCTTATACACTTAAAGAAGGCGTGCGCTTCGCTTGCTTGTATTATAAAAGATAAACTCTTCAATAAATTTATTCCCCATCTTTTTTGGCTCCTTTTTCAAATTAAATTTTAATTCTTTCATTTTTTGTTCTTATGGAAAAAAATAAAATGCGAAAAATAAGGATAATTAATTATTATTCAATTTTTAAATAAGACACGAAAATAACGAATTTAGAGCAGATCTTTTGCTGACAGTAATTGGAACGCAATTCAGTAAAAAGGGATTAATTACTGCGCGAAGCAATATTCGATCTTAAATAATTAATAAATATTCAATAATTAAGGCTGCTATTAATAATAATAATGAATTTATAGAGGAATTTTAGTTAAAAACACAAAAAAAAAATTGAATTTCGGAGAAGTTGCAAATGATTGCAGAAATTGAATTATTTTCAAAAGTTATAAAATTCTTCGCGGAAATTCAATTATGTTAAAAAATTTAAAAAAAATTCCCGTCAAAATTCCAATTATTTTTCTAAATAATAAAATTCTTTGTAGAAATTCAGTTATTTCCAAAAATTTTTATGAAATTCATGACAAAATTTCAATTATTTTCAAAAATTTTTCTGTATTAAATGTTGATAAAATTCTATGCAAACATTTATTTGTTTTTATAAATAATAAAAATTTCAGAGGAATTCAATTATTTACAAAGTTTTTATTTAAGTTTCTTCGCAATAATTCAATAATTAATTTCATAAATAACAAAATTCTTTATTGAGAAATCAATTATATTTTTATTTTTATAAATAATAAAACTCTTTTAAGGAATTCAATTGTTTTCATAAATAATAAAATTCATCGCAGAAGTTTAATTATTTTCAAGAAATCTAAAAAAAATTCTCGTCCAAATTTCAATTATCTTTCTAAATCATAAAATTCTTTTCCAAATTTCAATTATTTTCAAAACTTATCCTCAATTCAATGATTTTCATTATCTACTATTTACATAAAATTTACCGAAATAAATCAATTATTTAAAAAAAAATTTTGATAAAATTCTACGCAAACATTAAATTATTTTAGTAAATAATAAAAATTTCAGAGAAATACAAATAATATTTTCAAAATGAATTGCAAAATTCAATTATTTTTATAAATAACAATATTAATCACAGGATTTTCAATTATTTTCAAAATTAATAAAATTTATCGCACAAGTTCAATTATTTTCAAAAAATCTAAAAAAATTGACGTCAATACTTCAATTATCTTTATAAATGAATAACAAAATTCTTCGAAAAAATTTAATTATATTCATGAATTTTCATAAAAATTCATTAGAAAATTCAATTATTTTCATAAACAGTATTATTCATCACAAGAATTCAATTATTTTCAATAATTTTTTTTAATTCAATGATTTTCAATATTTTACTATTTTAATAAAATTTTTCAAAGAAATTCAATTATTTAAAAACAATTTTGAGAAAATTCTACAAGAATAGTCAATTATTTTCTAAAAAAATGAAAATTTCATACAGGAATTCAATTATTAAAAATAGAATTTGCATAAATTTTGTCGAAAAAAGTCAATTGTTTGGAACATTTTTTAAAATTTTTCGTAATAATTCAATTATTTTTAGAAATAATAAAATTTATCGCAAAATTTTAATTATTTTTAATGCAATTTTTATCAAATTCCTCGAAATATGTAATTATTCTTAAAATTTTTTTTAAAATACGTTGAAAGAATTCAATTATTTAAAAATTTGTTGATAAAATTCTTTATCAGAATTCAATTTTAAGAAACATTTAATTATTTAATAAATTCTTTTGTATTGAAATAATTGAATTCTCAAAGAATTTTCTAATAAAAATTTATTTAAAAATTAATTTCAGTTACAGTCTTAGTCAATAATTGAATTCTGGAGAAGTTGCTAATAATTGCACTAATAATTGTTACTAATAATTACTCATCCCAAAATTTCAATTATTTTAATACAATTTTAATCAAATTTCTTGAAAAATGTAATTATTCTTAAAAATTTTATTTAAATTCGTCGAAATAATTCAAGTTATTCAATAAATTATTTATTTTTGTATTTAAATAATTGAATTCTCGCAGAATTTTCTAATAATAATTAATTTAAAAATTAAATTTAGTTAAAATTTTAGACAATAATTGAATATTAAAATTATTATAACATCAATTTTGATAAATAATTGAATTTTGAAATGGTTTCATAATTTGAATTATTATAAAACACGAATAAGGATATAAGAATAATATAAGTTGTTGAATTTCAAAAAGGTTTGAATTTGAAATTTTTGAAAGTATTGATTCTTATGGAAAAATAATATTAATAATTAAATAGTTATTTTAAATAAAATTATTTATGTTTTCGAATGATTTTACAATTAAAGAAATTCGTAAATAAATGAAATAGAACATTTTTTTGAGTATCTCATCATTTTTATAGAGTGAATTAGAATATTCTTTAGGGTCAGGAGAAACAAAATTAAAATTTTTTTCTCAACCCTGAAATTCTTGGGGTAAATGTAAATAATAGTTTATTTAAATCTTCAAATTAGTTTCGAACCCCAAATAAATTTTTATACCCCAAATATATATTTTTTATTTACCCAAAATGATTCTAAATGAACGTTTTTATTATTCCAAAGTATTTTTAATTTCTCTACGAGAAAGCGCAGCAGCAATTAGGAAACTTACCCTTTTCGTGTATACTTCATTTAAAGGGAAACTAAGAAATTAAAAAAAGTAGAAATCGAAAGTAAAAGTAAAAAGAAATTCTCTTTTTTCCTCGTTCCTAAAAGAAGAAGAAGAAGATGAAGAAGAAAAAAAGAAGTAACATATTCCATCGATCATCGTCCAACGAGATTTAAACTTTGGACGTTCATTAATTTTTCAAGAGTCCTTGTCCACGCCCCTTTCCCAGAAAATTGAAGACCAAAAAGAAGAGTATGATTTCGCGTGAGAAAATTATTCTTTTTTACCTAAGCTGATTAATTAGCATATACAGACAAATTAGCAAAAAGTAAGTCGCATAAATGTTTCTCCTTACAATAAACGATAGTCATGTAAATATTTTTGCGAAATAGGGAATTGAAGAATACGTTGCGTTTGTGGGATATATGTGCAAAAGTGGCACCAGGGTCAAAAAATTATAAGGACGACTCTGGGCACACAATTGCTGAAGCTGAAGGGGATGGAGAGCGGCGCTCCGCACTAAATCACCGCCGCACGTCCGTTTCTTTACTTTGTACAGATTTTATTGATTATTTTACGGCCGGGAACATTGTAAATCTCTTCATCCCATGGCGGGTGCCCCTGGCCTCACTGTGTGGTGCCCCCACTGAGCCCCCAATAGCGCCAATTATATGAGACGAGAAGGAACATTGTTACCATGTTCGGTAACACGTTCATATTCCTCTCTTCCTCTCTTTCTCTCTTTCAAATTTCAATGGACAATTTTTTACTTTCCAACATATTATATATGAGAAAATGTATTTAGTGTTTTTTTAACATTGCACTGGAGAACAAAATTTATTTGATTCAAATAAAGTACTATACAAATAAATTGTTTGTTACCAAATAAATATTTATTTAAATCAAATATTTTACAGTCTTTTTTTTAAGAGCATGAAATTGAGACAAAAAAATTATTCATAACGTTGCTTAGCAACAATTTTAATGCGTTTTTTGTCTCAATTTGATATCTTTAATGAAGTATTTTTTTTAATTTTAATTTCAATTTTGTTGAAATTAGATCCAATTTTAATTTTTAAACATTTTTAACGCAATTCTTTGAAAGAATTCAACTATCTTAATAAATATCAAAAATCTTTACAGAAATCCCAGAAATTTTCAAGAAATTTTAAAAAATTTTCAACATTTCAATTATCTTTATAAATAGCAAAATTCTTCTCCAAAATTCAATTCTATTCAGGAATTTTAATACAATTCATTGCAAAATTTAATTATTTTTATGAATAACAAAATTCATCGCAAGAATTCAATTATTTACAAAATTAATAAAATTCATCTCAAAAGTTTAATTATTTTTAAAAAATTTTCCAAAAAATAAAAATTTCACAGGAAGTCAATTATTTAGAATAGAATTTGCATAAATTTTTTTGAAAAAATCAAACGTTTTAAAATTTGGCATTAAATTATTCGCAGTAATTCAATTATTTTCCAAAATTTTTAAATTCCTTTCAGGGATTTAATTATTTTCATAAATAATAAAATCATTCGGAAGAATTCAATTATTTTTTTTATAAATGACGATATTCATCAGAAGAATTCAATTATTTCCAAAAGTAATAAAATTCAATTATTATCAAAAATTTTAAATGTCGTTAAAATTTCAATTATTTTTATAAATGAATAACAAAATTCTTTAATAAAATTCAATTATTTTTAGGGATTTTTTAAAAATTTATTGCGAAATTCAAATATTTTTATAATTAACAATATTTATCAAAACAATTCAATTATTATCAAAATTAATAAAATTCTTCGCAGAAGTTTAATTATTTTCAAAAAATCTTTAAAAAAATTGTCGTCAACATTTCAATTATCTTTATAAATAAAAATCAAAATTATTCGACAAAATTCAATTATTCTCAGGAATATTAATAAAATTCATTTCAAAATTCAATTATTTTCAAAAGTAATAAAATTCAATTCTTTAAAAAATTTCAATAACATTCATGTCAAAATTTCAATTATGTTAAAAAAATTTTCTTTATTGTATAATTCTTCGTCAAAATTCCATTATTTTTAGGAATTTTATAAAAATTTATGCAAAATTCAATTGTTTTCATAAACAGTGTTATTCATCACAAGAATTCAATTATTTTCAAAAATTTTAATAAAATTCATGGAAAAATTTCAATTATTGTCAAAAATTGTTCTTAATTCATTGATTTTCAAAATTTTACTATTTTAATAAAATTTCCCAAAAAAATCCAATTATTTAAAAACAATTTTTAAAAAATTCTACAAGAATATTCAATTTTTTTTCTAAAATAATAAAAATTTCACAGGAATTCAATTATTAAAAATAGAATTTGCATAAATTTTGTCAAAAAAAGTCAATTGTTTAAAACATTATCTATAAAATTCTTCGTAATAATTCAATTACTTTTATAAATAATAAAACTCATGCAGAATTTCAATTATTTTTAATACAATTTTTATCAAATTCCTCGAAAAATGGAATTATTCTTGAAATTTTTTTTAAATACGTCGAACAAATTCAATTTATTATTTAAAAAGTTGTTGATAAAATTCTTTATGAGAATTAAATTTTAAGAAACATTCAATTATTCAATCAATTATTTATTTTTGTATTTAAATAAAAAAATAGAATTAAAAATAGAAATAATTGAATTCTCATAGAGTTTTCTAATAAAAATTGATTTAAAAATTAATTTCGCAGTTACAGTTTTAAATAATAATTGAATTTTGCAAAAGTTTTAGAATTTTTAGAAATAATTGAATTTTATAAAGGTTTCAATTTGGAATTTTTGAAAATCTAAATTAGTTCATATTTTTAATTAAAAATTCTATGGAACTAATTTTTTTCAACAAGCTGAATCGAAATTTTTTTAAAATTATTTTAAGTTTTTATTTTATAATTTATATTTATTTGAAACATTTCTGAATAATCGAAATTTTTGGTAAATTTGAAATGCAAAACAAATGGAATTGAAAATTTTCAAAGAACTTTTTTAAAAGTTATTAAAAATAATTGATTTATAGCTTAGAATTTTATTTAAAAATTGTAGGAAATAATAATTGAATAGAAATGATGAAAATAATTTTCAAAAAGTTACTCTAACAATATTTGTATAATATAAAGAAATGATTTTATCACTCGGTCACCTTTAATTATTATTAAAGGTGATCACTCCGAAGACTCAGAGTGATCGATTTCTTCATGTTTTATAATAATATTCTTATAAGTTATTGAATTTCAAAAGGTTTGAATTTGAAATTTTTAAAATCATAATTCCCATGGAATAATTATAGTGATTAAATATTTATTTAAAAATGAAGTTATTGATGTTTTCGAATAATTTTACAATTATAAAGAAATTCGCAAATAAGTAATAAAACATTTTTTTGAGTATTTGATAATTTTTAGAGTGAAACAGAATTTTCTTTAGGGTCAGAAAAAAAGTCAAAATCAGTCAGGAAAAATTCTGGAAATCAGGGAGAAGTCAGGGAGAAACAGAATTAAATGTTTGTGGCAACTTTGAATATTGCTGTAAGTTTCACAATATTAAGGCAATATTGTCAAAATGTTCCTGCAAGTTTAGAAGCTGTGAGGTCAGAAATTAGAATCGAAGACATTTTTTCAAAATGTAAAATAGAAAATTTGACTTTGAAAGAAAAAGTGAAAGGAACAGGTTATTATTTGCGTAAAATAATAAAAACCAAATACAATTTGATATACATACTGCGTTAATCGATTTAACAAACTCATTATCCATGAGATATTTGGAACGTTTACCGCGAGCGGCGCGAACGAAGGCTTCCATCGAGACGTACGCACCCCTGCGGTTTGATTTACGGGCGCGCACTAACGAGCCTTTGGTCAGCTAACGCGCGGTACTTACGCGTTTCGGAGTTGAAACGACGAAGAGAAGCCCAGCCATCGTGGAGGCAAAAGCTTTTATTTTATTTTTTTTTTTTTGAAAATAAAAAATAAAAAAAAAGAAGAAACAAAAATGAAACCAAGTGGAAATGTAACTTGAACGAGCGATCTCTCTGAATGTTGCCCGGGGGCTGATTGGCCCGTATTTGGTTATAATTAAGGCACCGGCGGCGGCCATTAGCGACCACGCATTCAACAACATTGTTCCAGAAGGACCCAAGAGAGCCGCGGCGCGTAAATCAAATTTTGCATCCTATTTCTCCTCCCTCTCAAACATTTTTACTCTACTCGCTTTTTAATTCTTATTCTTTGCTTCGGGAGCAGAGTTCTGCTTTCTGAAACTGATTCAGTGGAGTTTGACTGATTTTCAGTGACTCTGCTCATCTCTGAATCTGAATTAGTAGTTTTCTACTAATAAAATAGTGTGGATTCGTTTACCAATTGTATTAGTATCAGTTTTTACTCATTTTTAGTAGCTTTCTACTAAATGACTTAGCTTTCTACTGAAAAAAAATTAATTGATTCAAATAACCGATCAATTGACTATTATCAATTAAATATTTACTTGAATCAAATAATATTTATTGGAGTCAATTAAATGGTTAAATTCTTATTTGCTTCAAATACTGAAATTATTGATTTAAATACCATTTAATTGACTGTAATAAATATTATTTGATTCAATTAAATATTTAATTAATATTAATAATAGTCAATTAATCGGTTATTTGAATCAAATAATTTTTTTTCAGTATATTAGAAAACTACTTCAGGATCGATGCAAAAATTTAATTGTTTTTACACGACATTTCCCTGATTTCCAGATACAATTTTGCCATTTTCCCTGAATCTAAAGAATATACTGATTTACTCTCAAAATAATTAGATAAAAAAATGTTCTATTGAATTCATTTACGAAATTCTTTAATTGAAAAATTATTCGAAAACATCAAGAACTTCCTTTTTAAAAAATAATAAATATTTAATCATTATTATTTTCTACACTGAAAAGAAAATTTACTTGATTCAAATAAATTTTGAATAAAATTAAATGACTATTATTAATTAAATGGTATTTGCTTCAAATACTGAAATTGTTGGTTCAAATACCATTTAATTGACTCCAATAAATATTTTTTGATTCAAGTAAAATATTTAATTGATAATAGTCAATTAATCGGTTTATTTGAATCAATTAAATTTTTTTTCGGTGTACAATTTTTAACTAAACTTCATCTTTAAATCAAATATTTTTAATAATTTTTTAAAAAGTTCTTTGAGAATTTTTAGATCTATTTATTTACACATCAATTTTACGGAACTTCGATTATTCAGAAATTCTTCAATTACAAAATATATTAAAAAATAAAAACTTTAAATAATTAAAAAAATCAAATTTTCAAAAATTGTAATCTGAATCTTTCTCAAAATTCAATTATTTCTAAAAATTAACGCTTAATGCTTTTAATATTCAATTATCGAAAATTTTAAATCAAATTAATTTTAAACCATTTTCTATTGGATAATTCTAAGAGAATTCAATTATTCAAATGCAAAAAATAAATAATTTATTGAATAATTGAATGTTTCTTAAAATTGAATTCTAAAGAATTTTAATGAAATTTTTGAGAATCTTTACTAATAGTTAATTTTTTCGAGGAATTCGATTAAAATTGTATTAAAAAAAAATTGAAATTCTGCAATGAGTTTTATTATTTATGAATGTAATTGAATTATTACGAAGAATTTTATAAAATTTTTCAAACAATTGACTTTTTTCGACAAAATTTATGCAAATTCTATTTTTAATAATTGAATTTCTGTGAAATTTTCATTATTTTAGAAAATAATTGAATAGGGTCAATTGGGGTAAATGTAAACGGAATATCTATGTTTCACTAAAAAAATTAGTTTTTTTTGTTAAAATGTAAAACGGACGGATTTCTTTTGCATGAACTTGTTGCTAGTGTTCCCTAGAAAAATTTTATGAGGTACAAAGAAATATTGATGCACCTGAATCGCCTAAAACTGACTGTTTACATTTACCCCGAGATTTTGAAATTTTCCTAAAATTCGGGGTAAATGTAAACACCACTGTAGTTAAGCAAGGTTTAAGAAACAAGTTATTTCAAGTATACTACACTGTAAAAAAAGGGAGTTAAATTTTAACTCCCCCGGGGGGTCTATAAAAGTTGCACCCATTGGGGAGTTAATGCCGGGGGAGTTAAATAACGAGAGTTAAAATTTCACACCCAAATGCTAACTCCCCATAGAAAAAATAACTCGCGCGGGTGTTGAATGAAGGGAGTTAGAAATTAACTCTCTTTTGGAGTTGATTTTTAACTCGAAAAATTTTACTCCCAACTCTCGAGTCCGTTAACTCCCTAAATTTTTTACAGTGTAGGTGAGCTGAGGTAAAAATATTGACGTCGTACTTATTTTTAAATTTGTAAATTTAGCTGAAACATCTACTGTTTACATTTACCCCTTGTTTACATTTACCCCAAATGACCCTATTCTTGTAGAATTTTGTTAAAATTGTTTTTAAATAATTGAATTCTTTTGGGTAATTTTATTAAAATATTAGATATTGAAAATCATTGAATTAAGAAAAAATTTTAAAAATAGTTAAAATTTTGCCATTAATTTTCTTAAAATTTTTAAATATAATTAAATTTTATTACTTTTGAAAATAATTGAATTCTTGTGAGGAATACTACTATTTATGAAAATAATTGAATTTTGTCGAAGAATTTTTTTATACATTTAGAAAGATAATTGAAATGTTGTCGACAATTTTTTTTTTCGATTTTTTGAAAATAATTGAACATCTGCGATGAATTTTATTAATTTTGAAAATAATTGAATTCTTGTGATGAATATATTGATATTTGTGAAAATAATTGAATTCTTGTGATGAATATATTGATATTTGTGAAAATAATTGAATTTTTTTACTTTTGAAAATAATTGAATTTTTGAAGAATTTTTATTATTTATAAAAAATTTTTAATGTTTGCGTAGAATTTTACAAAAAAATTTTTTTAAACAATTGAATTCTTTTGGAAAATTTTATTCAAATAATAGATATTAAAAATCATTGAATTAAGGAAAAGTTTTAAAAATAATTAAAATTATGAGCGATGTGATTAATTATTTATAAAAGTTATTGAATTCCTAAAATAATTTTATTCTTTATAAAAATAATTGAATCCGTGAAAAAAAATTATATTATTTATGAAAATAATTGAATGTCATATTAAAACCTTTCGACGTTTATTTATTGATGAAAATTGTAAAAGCAGTTCTTTTAAAATTCAATCAATTTCGAAATATTTAAGTAAAATTCTTCATTAAATAATATTTTTAATTTTTAAGTAATAATTTTATGCTAATTCTTTAAGAATTAAGTTACTTAAACAAAAATATTAGTCAGTAATAAAAAAAATTTGAAGGTTTTTCATTAGAATTCGTGGTAATTCTATAGTTTATGAGGCAAAGAAAACAAGTTGATCATTTCATGATCATTTAGCTTCCTCAATACAATATATACCTATTGTATAATTTTTTATTTAAGAATAATTAGTTAAAAGTGTTAAGATATATCTTAATGGTCGATAATCAAAAACATTTTTACCAAATTTTGATTGTCTGATGGCAGTAGATATACAGGGAGGGTTCTAGACCAAGATCCCTGCACCGACATGTTACCGACACTTTTAGCCCAGACTCAAACCACTTAGCCCAGACTCAAACCATTTTGGAGGTGCGATTCAGATTATGATGCTGAGCCGGATATGACGTCATACTTCCCAGAATTTTCGGGGGGGGGGTATTGAGATCATGATTCTTGGAATTTATCTAATTTCTTGGAATTATAAAACAATCCTAGAATTTTCCATAGGGGTTGATGACTCAGAATTTTGGAATTTTTTATTGGTATTTCCCGTTTTTGTTTTTTTTACAGGGTGCATTTTTAACGATGACGCATAATTTCTTTGTTTTTCGCAAAATAGGGGTTGATGACTCATTGTTTTGGAATTTTTTATTGATGACTCATTATCATTGGTATTTCCTGTTTTTGTTTTTTACTTATTTTATTCTTGGAATTATTATTTTCGTCTAAATATTGCAAATCACTGTTTATTAGATTCTTATCTAAGAAATTTTTACAAACATTTTCGGTACTTTTCATAAGAATACTTTTGATCTTACCGCAATTCCAAGAAAACTATAATTAACTTGAAGGTCAAATAGGTCATATCTCATGTATATAAACAGGGCAATTTTTATAAACGAAATCATTCCTGCAGTTTAAGTTGGTTAATGAACATATTAGCAGAACAACGTCGTGAAATTCAAGTGCGCTTGAACAAATTAATTCAAGAAATACATAAAGTTAAAAGTTTAATTGAAGCAAGGTCAGAGTTAAATATTTTAATAAAAAAATTTGAAAATTTAAATTTAAGTGATGAAAATGAATTTCGATAAATTAAACAAAGCAAGCAAAGTCTTGGTCACCAAAACAACAAAGGAGTTAACCATCGATGCATTCTATAAAGTAACAGACATTCGAAAAATTGATACGAAATTTGGTCCGAAAATTGTTGCTGAAATAAATAATGAATTTAACATTTTCCTACCACCAAGAATGCTAAAAATATTTGAAGAGGACGCAAATCTTTTCAACAGTCTTAAAGCTGAAGCTGTCAGAGGTGGTGTATATTTAAGAAATCGTGGAGGACCTTACAATCAGATAGAGTTTGTTCCTGAGGGAGTTGACCAGTAGTTGACAAAAAAAATGTCGTATTTACCATGCAGAGAAATGTTATTATCAAAAATTTACAACTTGAATCCATCATTTACAAAACAAGTTGTCGTTGGAGCAGAACTAGACATAAATGGAAACATAATACCAAAAATTCAACTAAGAAGCAGCCATCCGCGAGTATCATTGTCTTTGGAGCTTCAAGAATGGCGCCTATTGTGTGATGCAGTAAAACATATCATGCGATTTTTCAACGGAGATTGTGATGCAACAGTGCTGGATTGTGAAACGTTTACAATACGTTTTAGTGTTACATATCGTTTAATATCAATTGAGCGTTTAGATCAATCATTTACATTTAGTGAAACATCATTTTCAATTTTTAATGAACTTATTCCTTGTGTCGAACAAAAATATGTAGAACTATCAAAATTCAATTTGCAGTATAGTAAAGATATAATTGTAAAGTCTATTGCAGAATTAATCTTCAAAAATAATGTAAAGTCTACAAAACATGCCACGGATTTTATTAAAAAACATTACAGTAGAATACTTCAAAAAGTGGTGGGAAAAACTAATGTTTTAAATTTAGAGATATTATTGTTGGAACTTGTCACATTTCACTGCAAACAATTATTAAATGAAGCTATTCAACAAATGTCAAATATTCAATGTATTAATGGTAAATTATTGTAAAGAGAGGATAAATAAATACAAAAATACATACAATTCAATTTATTTTTATTTTAACCTTTCTTAAATACATTATAATTCAGATTCGTTTATCCAACTGTTATGAGAATTATCAAAACCCAACCATTTTACAAATACATTAGATCCTCGTTTTTTTAATACTTTTTCAACTAAATATACATCTGGATATTTAACTTTAGAAAGTTCTTGCTCGTAAAAACATCCACTTATTGAATTTTCCTGATAATCCTTCAAGATATATGTTATTGGATTAGTATTTTTTACATCGCTTATAGTAAATATTTCTGTAGTCCAATTTGGTGTATAACCTTTTTCAAAAACATGTTTAACTTTACTTATACGTACTCTATCTCCAACTTTAAATTTGTTATATTGCCTGTTTACTGCAACTTTTCTAAATACATTAAACAACAAATTATTTTCATTTTCAGCATTTACATCTATTGGTTTCATTTTTATTGTTCGATGTTTACTATTATTATACGCATTTACTAAATCACTTAATATATCTATCCATTTGTAATTACCGCGTAAACTAAATTGCATCCACATTTTATTCTTCAAAGTACGATTAAATCGTTCACAAATTGACGCTTTCAAATTACTATGAGTAGAATACAAATTAATGTTATTATTTTTAATAAGATTTTCAAAATGTGAATTATAAAATTCTTTTCCTTTATCTACTTGCAAATTTTTCGGTATGCGTTTTTTAGTTAAAATAGATTTCATTGCCGCAGTCACATCTTCACCTTTTTTGGACTTTACTGGAACAGCCCAGGCAAACTTTGAAAATGTATCAATGACAGTTAACAGGTACTTGTAACCTTTATTTTCTCTCGCATAAGGTTGCATTTCAACAAGATCAGCTTGCCAAGTCTCGTCAAAACCTCGAATGTCAACACTTCTTCGCTTATAATTTTTTCTCGCTGGTTTATGTAACTCTTTCACCAACTGTAGTTTTTGATCCTCCATTGCTAATTACCTTCAAGTGTGCGCAGTCTGCTGTCTAATTGTAAAATAATGTCTTTGTTGGTAGACATCATCTCTATATTTCTTTCAATACTGATTCTTAGATTTTCAAAATATTTTTTTATCAAATCTTCTAAATCTAAAATCTTTACAACATTGTCATTTACATCATTTCTCACAGAACCGATTACATCATAGATGGCGTTCGTTTTAGATTCAATAACTTTGTTTACAGTATTCAAGTTTACTGCATCATTGTTGCTCTCAGCATCAGCTACGTTACAAAGTTTCTTATTTTCAATATTAAAATCTCCTTCAGCAGTTAACTTAAAACCAAGTCCTGGTGGACCTCGATTTGAAGTTTCTGTGCTTTTAAACTGACGTCCGAATATGTCGATACTCATGCTGAAAATGATAAAAATTTCTACAACTGCTAATTAATAAACAATTCCAGCTTCTCTCAACTCTTCAATAATTGATATAATCTCATTATTATGACTGGGATTTCCAGCTGCTTGAGATGCCAAGAGCAATCTTAAACGATCAACCAATTCATTAGGATCATCCCAATAAACATAATCAATTTTTGCATCTTCTTGTTGAGTCATATATTCTGGAATTAAACCTTCACCAGAATGTACTGCTATATAATTTAAATATTTTAAACTCTTTTTATCTTTAACAGCGCCATCTGCTTTGTAATATTTTTTATGAGCATTAGTTGATATTACAATATTTTTATAATTTTCCCGATCAACTACACTTAACACAGTTTCTTCTGGAACTTTTTTTGAATAAAAGCTCAAGTAAACCTCTCGTTGCAGGATATGTTTTATTACCTACACTAATATTATTTTGTTCAAAATTTATTCCTGAATTACCAATCATTAATTGCCCTTTAGATAATTTACGAACTCCATATGAAGGATCTAAATCTTTTCCCTTTTCATCCAACATTTGAAGATATAAAATAGCACCATCTTTCTCGGATTTATCTCCATCTCCATTATCATCTCCATCATCATCATCATCATAATCATCACCGTTATCGTCATCATCAGCAGCTGTTGCAAATGATAAGTCATCTCTTAAAAATGAATCATTCTCTCTCTTAACTTCTTGATCTTCTTCAAACTCTAAAGGAAGGTCTCCCTCTCTTTCAATTTTTACTGGTCGAATTTGTTTGACAATTTCAATATCGTCAACTAATTTCTGAATTGGTGTCACTATAGGTTTAAAGGTATTATTTAAAGTTTGTTCAATTTCTTCCTTGCCCAATTTCATCAGTCTATGCTTTCGTCGAATAGCATCACTGGCTTTCGCAATTTGACCAAGAATATCTTTTTGTTTTCGCAAATGTTTCAAGTGTGTAGAAGACATGTTGATTGACCAATGTCTTGAATGAAACTGTTTATAAAGAATATCATTTCTCTAATTTTATAAAACAATCAAAACACTTTCTATATCTACCTTCATTAATATCACGATCTTTATCAATCACTATAAAATCATGCTTATTTTTCCAACAAGAGTTGCAAAGTTTTTTAAATTCTATAAATGTCATATCAGTATTTACATGATCATCATAAATATGTCTAAGATTCATTTCATCTTGTTTGAATAAAACTAGTAAATTAACATTGTCACGTATTAAATGTTTTGGAATGCGCGCATATGTTTGACATAAATAAAAGCAATCCACAGCTTTGTGTCTTCCCATAGCAAAAAAAGCTTTAATATTATCTTGTTTTTCACATGCTACGTCATCAAATATAAATATTGAGTTTGGTAACGCATTGTTTGGTTCTACAACATCCGCATGTTCATTAAATGGAAAGTAGCCAACACCCTCTACTGGTTGCAAAATGTTTTCTAAGAATTTGTATTTTGGTTGATATAACGATTTTGAGTACACATAAACATTTTCGAATCGTAATCCATTGGGATGTATTAAAAGAGCAAGTAATGCATTTGTCTTTCCACAATTTGACGGTCCACAAAATATTGCTCGCACACTATTTGGCAATAAATTTCCATGACGATTTTCTGTTTTTTTATCACAATCTTGAACAAGAGTGTCAAAATTGTAAACTGGCAATTTAATCGATTGTGCTTCGAACTCCATTCTTACGATAACTGAGGTTAAAACTATAAATACAAGGTTTTTAATAGTTTCAATGTCAGTTCACTGTAGACGCTTGTAACGTTTGCATGCAAGTCCAATAATAAGGTCCATGCTACTTTACAGCATCTGATTTCTAGGTCTAGTTTTTTAGGAGAGGTTTGCGATTTGGTGTCGATCGTCAACTCTTTCATGCTTTGGGCAAGGTCCACGTTTCCTACTGTCGGAGGCAATTGGGATAATTGACTATTACTGTGATAATTGACTATTACTGTCATAATTTTTTTGTTAGATCATTAAAGGTTGACTGTTTGTAGTCAAATGACAAAAAACTATAAATACATTGGTTATATAGATTTCCACTTTAGTCTTGAAAAAGTTTTCTTACCGTGAAGAATATAAATATGGGCGTAAATAAAAAACAAACTAGTTTAAAGAAAACTTCGAAAAGAGTAAGACGAGGTAGAGGTGTCTTGAATAAAATTATCAACAAATTACCTTTCGAACTTCATATACCTGGCTATCAATACTGTGGTCCAGGAACAAAATTGGCAAAAAGATTAGCACGAGGTGATCCAGGAATCAACCCTCTCGACGCTGCTTGTAAACAGCACGATATTTCTTATTCAAAAAATAGGGAAAGTGTAGAATCGAGAAACGCAGCTGATAGAGTACTTGCTGACAAAGCTTGGCAACGCGTGTTTGCTCCAGACGCTAATTATAGTGAAAGAGCTGCAGCATACGCAATAACAAATGCAATGAAGGTCAAATCAAAATTGGGTATGGGAATTAAGTCAAAAGAAAATATAAAGAAAAAGAGAGAAAATAAAAAATCAACGTTGAGGAAGATTGTAACCGCAGCTAAAAAATCTATGAAATTAGATACAAATGCACAGTCTACTATTAAATCAGCACTTGAAGGTGCACGTTTAGCAGTTAAAATTGCTGGTGGCAGGCGAAAAATTAATAAACCTCGAATTTTACCAATACCTTCTAAAGTGGGAGGAATTTTACCTTTTCTTATTCCTTTGTTTGCGGGTTTAAGTGCAACAGGGGCTCTAGCAGGGGGAGCAGCTGGCATAGCAAAAGCTGTAAATGATGCAAATTCTGCTAAACGTCAACTAGAGGAAAGCAAGCGACATAATCAAACAATGGAATCTATTGCCTTAGGAAAAGGTCTCTTTCTAAAACCATATAAAGCAGGACTAGGCCTTCATCTAAAACCCTACAAATTAGGACAAGGATGCCAGTCAAAAAACTTGAAGTAAAGCTACCTCACCGTGCGCTAACAGATTTAGATTTATTAAAATTTGCAAAGCGTTTAAAAATTCCATATTTTCGAGGAGTTTTTATGCGAAATGAACTACCTATGCGTGGTCCTAAAGAAAATGAATTTGCAATTATTAATCTAGATGATAAAGATGGTCCTGGTACACATTGGTGTGCATATAAAAAGAATAAAGATAAAATCGTATATTTTGATAGCTTCGGTAATCTTCGACCACCTTCGGATCTTGTTAAATATTTTGGTGTTGGTAGCATAAAATATAATCATAAGCGATATCAAAACTATAATACATATGTATGCGGACATTTATGTCTTAAATTTTTATGTAATCAATTGAATATTCCTGATTTGTATACTCTGCATATAAATAAATGATATTCTTGGTTTAAATGTCAGTTATTAATTTGATCTCATCATGGACGATTCACTTATTTTAACGTTGTCTGGAAATTCTTCCATCTTAGAATCTCAATTTTTCCCACCAATAGAGTTGTCTAATTTTAAAAATTATGCTCTTGGTCTTGTTGAATTTTTAACTTTTAATTCTATTCCTAATATAGATGCTGGGAAAAATAAATTTTACGTAGGAAATGAAGAAATTATTATACCCACAGGAAGTTATGAAGTTAGTGATATTGATCAAGTTTTGCATTTAATTTTAAAAAATAAAGGAATTAATTTTAGAATCAAATCAAACAATAATACATTGAAATGTACAGTTTATTGTGATGAAGAAATTAATTTTAAACCTAATGATTCTATAGGTAGTTTGTTAGGATTTTCTCCTCGCAAATTAAAAGCTCAAGAATACCATGAGTCTGATCAACCAGTATCAATCATTAAAATAAATTCCTTAAGAGTAGAATGTAATATAACAACGGGAGCATACATTAATGGTGAAAAAGTGCATACAATTCATGAATTTTTTCCTATTGTTCCACCAGGATATAAAATAGTGGAAGTACCAAATCACGTCATTTACTTGCCAGTCGCTGTCAAGACAATAGACTATATTCAATTGCGAATTGTAGACCAAGACGGAAATTTAGTTAATTTTCGAGGGGAAACTATAACAATTAGACTTCATATTAAATCCTTAAAATAATGGGTATTGTTTTTAATAATAGAAAAAGGATTGGTTTTGGTTATAAAATTAAGACACCATGCCAGAAGCAAATCAGTCGTCGGCGAATCTTGAAGAGATTAACACCTCAGAACCTGCAACTACTGAAAAATCTCGGTCTAAAGATTGTAAAAAAAGGAAGAGAGTAAAAAAGAGATTTAAACTTATTTTTACTTGTATTTGTGCCTTTGTATTTCAACGTATTATTATTTGCTATGGAAGGGGAAATTTTAAATATTGATTCACCAATAATTTTTGATGAATCTATTGCTCATTATGAAGTTCATGCGCAACAACCATACACCTCATCAACATACAACAATAGTGATGAAATCCGCATTACGGTACAGAATCAGGATCATTGCTTATTTCCAAGCAAAAGCTCGATTCACATCACTGGAAAACTTGTGAAACCTGATGGAACAGCTCTAGAGCGTACAAATTTAATTTCTAATGGCATATGTCATTTATTTGAAGAAGCAAAGTATGAACTTAATGGTGTAGAAATTGATAAAAATAAAAATGTTGGTCTTACAAGTTTAATGAAAAATTATATTTCTCTCGATTCTAGTCAAAATAAATTTCTTGAAAATGTTGGCTGGTTAGAATTTACCAATGAACCAAGCTTAACAAATGCGCAAGGTTATTTTGATGTTTGTATTCCTCTGAGTATGATTTTTGGTTTTGCTGAAGATTACCAAAAAGTTATTATTAACGCTAAACATGAGCTTATTTTAATCAGATCAAGAACTGATGCTAACGCAGTGTTGCAAGTAGCACCTTTAGAAGAGTTTAAAATTGTCATTGAAAAAATTGAATGGTTATTACCGTACATAAAATTATCAGATGCTCGAAAGTTTAAATTATTAAAATATATTGAAAAAGATCCATCTATTCCAATAAGTTTTAGAACTTGGGAATTGTATGAATATCCTTTATTACCAATTACTCCTAAGCACATTTGGAGTGTAAAAACTTCAAGTCAATTAGAGAAACCTAGATTTATTGTATTAGGGTTTCAGAGAAACAGAAAAAATAATACAGTTCAAAACTCTAGTTATTTTGATCATTGTGATTTATCTGATGTTAAATTATTTTTAAATTCACAATGTTATCCTTATGGTAATATGAATCTCAATATTAATAGAAATCAGTACTCTACTTTATATGAAATGTTTACAAATTTTCAAGCATCTTATTATAGTAAAGAGTCTCAACCAATTTTATCAAAAAAAGAATTTTTACAATATGCTCCTTTAGTTGTAGTGGATTGTTCAAAACAAAATGAGTCTTTAAAAAGTGGACCAGTTGATATCCGCCTAGAATTTGAATCAAAAGAAAATTTTCCCGCCAATACTTCAGCTTATTGCTTAGTTTTGCATGACCGCATCGTTGAATATAAACCAATCAGTGGAATTGTTAAAAAAATTGTTTAACTTTAAGCTTATATATATTTAACTCTTTACGCGTAATGAGATTAGTTGATTTAAAAATGCAGTACTTGGTGGATGTGCAAGGATTCAAATTGCCAATTAATAAATTTGTTTTAAAAGAATTAGCTATAGTTTCTGTAAATAATGATTCAATACCAATAAATATGGTTTTCCAACCTCCTTGTCCATGGAATTGCGTCACAAACAAATATAAATGTATCAATCGTTGGTTAGAAAATAATTTCCATGGTATTCGTTGGAATGCTGGTGATGTACCGTACGTTTATTTAAAAGAAATTTTAGAAAATGTGTTTATAGAAGCAAAGACAATTTATGTTAAAGGTTTAGAGAAGAAAAAATGGTTAAAAAGCTTAATCGATGAAAAATATTGTATTGAAATTATCGACATGAATGATTTAAATTGTCCTTCATTAAAAAAGTTAAACATTGAAACATGTACTAGAACTTGTTCAAAACATTTAATCAACAAGAAAACTTTTACTTGTGCTCTTCAGAATGTTATAAACTTAAAAACTTGGTTCTGCAAAAACTGTAATATTTGAGTATTTTAGTTTAAAATGTGTATTCAATTTTTTTCCTCAATAAAATCACAAAATATCAATTGGACTGTAATTATTATTCCTAACCTAACCCTATTATTTTCAGGTATAAGAAACAACAACATTTATTTTGATTACATTCATTTATTATAATAAATTACAATATTTTTAAGTATAATTTATTGTAAAAATTGTACAAAGTAAACAATAGAAAACTAATACAAACTAACATTTTATACATTAATTTCATCTGTTTCCATTGGCTCTTGGTGTTGGTAACCCCAAGGAAGGGTGTCAGTTTTTCCTGGTATCAAAATTCTTTTATCATCCTGCCAACTGAGAGCAATTTTATTTTGTTTGACAGTAAATACTTCATGTTTTTTGCTGCGTATAAAGTGCTGAGATCGGATCAGGTTTTCATTTTCATTGAGAGTATGCTTAAAATCATCGAAACCTATTTTTTTTAAAGTTGAATATTTTACCCCTTTTGCTTTCTTTTTAGCTTCCTCATCACCCCATAACTTGAATGCATATAGTTTTGATCTTAAACCTATAAATTCGTCTACAATTTTACCGTTATTTTCGTCTTTCATAAGACCCAGGATTTTTTTATTTGCAAGTGGTATATTATAAATGTTGTTTTCAGAATAATCGGATGTATCGAATTTATGTAAATCTCTTTTAATATAATCATAAAAATTTGGTACTGTGATGTGATAAACAAGACTGTCAGTATCTGTGTAGAGTAATTTTGCAGAATCACTGAAAGTCTTTTTAATGTAATTGTAATGAAAGTCATATGTTATTATTTTTGATATGTCTAAAATAGTGAATCCTATGTAAATTGGTTTGTTAAAGTATACCTTTGTTTTATTCATCTCAATAATGACCATATCTTTATCGAATATGGTGCAACTATGAAAGTTTGGTTGAGCAATTAAATTTTTCGCGCAATACCTTCCCTCCCATTTTGTTACTAATCTAACATCTTTGTGTTTTCTAACATTTTCCATTGTCTTGCCAAATACGGAATTGTTCATTAGCTTGTAAAAATTCTTCTCAAATTCATTACTCGATTTTTTTCTAAGCTCGGTATTTAAATCAATGTAGGGTTTTAACCACTGCTTTTGCTTAAATTTTAAAACTCTATGTATTTTAGTTAATTTCATTCCCAAAGATAAATATAGCTTTAAATTTCTATAGTGAATTGTATAGTTCTTCTTTGGTAATAAATTTGGAATTAATTTAGGAATTGTACATTTTGGGAGAGGAGGTATGAAATGTTCAGGGCATAAGGGCAAGTCTTTATGTGAATCATGAAGTTGAGTTGGATAATCTAAATCTACTTCAAGAATATATCCTTCAGGAGAATCATCTGGAATATTTAGAAAAAAGTCATTACTATAATTTTCTAACCATTCAAAATCTGTATATGGCAAGCTCTCGCTCATAGAAGCACCATACTGATTATTTATATCGAAGTACATTATATAAGATTCTGGTATTAAGGGATTAAAATCTTTTTCCATAAATCTATTATTAGCTTTCGCGTATCTGTTGGAGCATTGTGAAACACCACCTCTAATTCCCTTTTCAATAAAAAGCAACATTTCTACATCTGTCAACAAATCAAGCTTTATGTCTGTGTACTTGAGCATAGCGTCAAATGCCAGTCCTGGGGCAGTATAGTAATGTAACGCGTCCAAGTTATAAGTTGTAAAGCATGTTTTTCTAAAATTTTCAAAAATGTCGGCCAGTAGTAAGACGTCAGTCTGTAAATACAAGTCAGAGTATTCTCCTATTGTTTTTAAATTAAACGTTTTCCATACATTACAAGCATGTTCATAGTCTTCGTCTGAAATATGTGAGTCATTCAATTTAGAGTAAAAAGAATCTTTTAGAGGCAATTGACCTTCTTTTAATTTTTCCCAGCTACTAACATATTCGTAAGGAAATATTCCTTTTCTTGTCAATAAATTAAACTCGTCCATATTTTTACAATACTTTTTAGTAATTTTTTTCTCATCATTTTCAAGATAGGAGGATAATTTGTCTAAACTGCTGGGCATAAATCTAAATGAATCCAGAAATCTTAATACTACTTTTGTGCCTTTGACATACTTTGAAAATGAAATGTACTTTTCCTTGTTTATTGGTAACAGTTTCATTTCACCCTCAAAAGACGTTGCTAAAGCTTTAATAATGAAATGTGCATCATATCCTGACAAGTTGTGAAAAATTATGGGAACAACATGCGAATCTTTATAATTTACATTACAACCTTGATGTGCCGGACCACGATATTTTCCCGTGAAATGACAATGATCGCGGTGTTTAATGTCATCATTTTCAAAAGGTTTTTCACAAATATGACAAACTGTTGCTGTGTCAAATTGAATTTGTTGTAAAATAGTTAAATTTTCCATTGGAATAATATTTGTAAAATAAGAGTTTGCTTTTTCAGCCAATTGTTTTAATTCAGCCATGAACCAATCAACACAGTCTGGACCTCGATATGATTTAAATTCTGAAAGAGATTCATCGAAATTGCAATGTACATAGAAAGCAAAACTTGTTGGGATATGTTTTTGGTATGTTGATGTGTTTGTGTGTGTACTTGCTATTGGTTTTAAGAGACTTTCAGTGTCGGCATACACGACAAAGGGAACATTTTCTTTATTTCTATAGTTTTTAAATTTTAAAATTTTATCCTCTTCTTTAGGTAAAATCACTCGACACATGTTTATTTTATCACAATCAATTTTATGATTATTAAATGATTTTTCATATTTAAAATGGCATAAACATCTATCACAAAGTATGGTTCGATTTCGATCTTTTGTTATTTGAGATTTTACTAATCGAGATAAATTATTGATTAATGCAAAATGATAAACTTTGTTAATTTGAAAATTATTATCATCATCATCGTCTAAATCAAGTTCTGTATTTTCAATCATTAATAAGTGATAAGTACGTTCATCTGATTTGTTTTTACTTAAATAAAGTGGAACAATTTCATTCTTTTTATTACTGCTTTTATCAATTCCGTACACATTAATACTTAAATTGTTTAATTTTTCAAATTTTGGAATATCGCTGAGAGAAATGGGGAATTCAAAATCATCAAACTTTAAATCAGTATCTTTAAATTGGGGATATGAACTTGTACGATCAACGTGACTATTAGCTGGATAACGTTGTGCAATTATTGACCATAAAAAACAGAATTTGTCATTATTTATAACATTAATAACAGCTCTTTTATCAATTATAAATTTTGGCATTCTTATAAAAGTTGAGTATCCAGCCGCAAGAGGGACATATTTATTTATATTAACACTTAAATTTATAATTTCATTTAAAGACCAACCTGACTTTTTTTGTTGAAAATCATCAATCTTAACAAAAAGTTTTTCACGAATTTTATGATCAAACCATTCATCAAAATTTGTTGATTCTAAAATTTTTGAATTTCTAGTATTGAAATATTTAATATCTTCAATTTCCTCACCTTCTTCTAAAACAGTATAATTTGCCGCAAGAACAACATTAACTTTTATGTTTCCCACCTTTTTAAATGCATTTTTTAATCGAGAAATAATCATTTTCTTTGCATCACTGAGAAAACTGTCTATATTTTTATGTTTTAAATTAATAACAACACCTGTTCTAATTCGATTCTCGAAAGCATTCTCTAATTCTTCCCACCTGATCCATCTTTCATCCTTTTTAAATAAACCAGTTCCTGTTCTTCTTAGTTTCTTAAACTTTCTGCTATTTGCTTTCAATAGTCCAATAGTTGACAAAATCTTTTTTTTCTCTCCACATGACACAGATCCATTTCTTAACAATTTATTCAGTAATCTAATGTTTTTTACACTATTATTTATCCAAAAATTTAATTCCTCTGTTGTAGTTTTTTTACTTAATGTTTTAAAAGCATTGTTCATAATTTTCACAAAATCTTTACAATAGTTAGAGCTTTTATCAGTTTCCATAACTTTACTTGCTGTATTTTAATTTATCTAAATTCATTTTTATCACTTGTATTAAATGTCAATTTTTTTCACTACAATGATTAACTCCGATCAGACTAAAATTAAACTTTTAACTATAGCGATTTTTTTTAAAACGAGATTTTTTAAGCACACTTGAATTTCACGATAAAATTCTGATATGTTGATTGAACAACTTAAACTGCAGGAATGATTTTGATAAGAAAAATTGCCTTCTTTATATACACAAATTATGACTAATTTGATTTCAAGTTAATTATGGTTTTCTTAGAATTGTGGTAAAAAACAAAAACAGGAAATACCAATGATAATAAGTCATCAACCCTATTTTGCGAAAAACAAAGAAATTATGTGTCATCATTAAAGAATGCACCCTGTAGAAAACAAAAACAGGAAATACCAATGATAATGAGTCATCAATAAAAAATTCCAAAACAATGAGTCATCAACCCCTATTTTGCGAAAAACAAAGAAATTATGCGTCATCGTTAAAGAATGCACCATGTAAAAAACAAAAACAGGAAATACCAATGCTAATGAGTCATCAACCCCTATTTTGCGAAAAACAAAGAAATTATGCGTCATCGTTAAAGAATGCACCCTGTAAAAAAAAACAAAAACGGGAAATACCAATAAAAAATTCCAAAATTCTGAGTCATCAACCCCTATGGAAAATTCTAGGATTGTTTTATAATTCCAAGAAATTAGATAAATTCCAAGAATCATGATCTCAATACCCCCCCCCCCGAAAATTCTGGGAAGTATGACGTCATATCCGGCTCAGCATCATAATCTGAATCGCACCTCCAAAATGGTTTGAGTCTGGGCTAAGTGGTTTGAGTCTGGGCTAAAAGTGTCGGTAACATGTCGGTGCAGGGATCTTGGTCTAGAACCCTCCCTGTATATCTACTGATGGCGTTCGGGTGAGGGTGCTACTACTAAAAAATTGAAATAAAATTCTCTATTCTTCAGGATTGTGTAGAGTTCAGTCCCTACTAGAACTTTGGTAATTTTTAGATGATTAGATTAATTAAATTTGGAAGAAATAAATTTTTATTTTCGTTTTTACCAAATTTAATTGTCTGATGGCGTTCGGGTGGACCTGCTACTACTAAAAAATTGAAATAAATTTCTCTATTCTTCAGGATTGTGTAGATTTCAGTCCCTACTAGAACTCTGGTAATTTTTGGATGATTAAATTAATTAAATTTGGAAGAAATAAATTTTTAATTTGTTTTTTACCAAATTTCAATTGTCTGATGGCGTTCGGGTGGACCTGCTACTACTAAAAAATTGAAATAAAATTCTATATTCTTCAGGATTGTGTAGATTTCAGTCCCTACTAGAACTCTGGTAATTTTTAGATGATTAGATTAATTAAATTTGGAAGAAATAAATTTTTAATTTGTTTTTTACCAAATTTCAATTGTCTGATGGCGTTCGGGTGGACCTGCTACTACTAAAAAATTGAAATAAAATTCTCTATTCTTCAGAATTGTGTAGAGTTCAGTCCCTACTAGAACTCTGGTAATTTTTAGATGATTAGATTAATTAAATTTAGAAGAAATAAATTTTTATTTTCGGTTTTACCAAATTTTGATTGTCTGATGGCGTTCGGGTGAGGGTGCTACTACTAAAAAATTGAAATAAAATTCTCTATTCTTCAGGATTGTGTAGATTTCAGTCCCTACTAGAACTCTGGTAATTTTTAGATAATTAGACTAATTAAATTTGGAAGAAATAAATTTTTATTTTCGTTTTTACCGAATTTCAATTGTCTGATGGCGTTCGGGTGAGGGTGCTACTACTAAAAAATTGAAATAAAATTCTCTATTCTTCAGGATTGTGTAGATTTCAGTCCCTACTAGAACTCTGGTAATTTTTAGATAATTAGATTAATTATATTTGGAAGAAATAAATTTTTAATTTGTTTTTTACCAAATTTCAATTGTCTGATGGCGTTCGGGTGAGGGTGCTACTACTAAAAAATTGAAATAAAATTCTCTATTCTTCAGGATTGTGTAGATTTCAGTCCCTACTAGAACTCTGGTAATTTTTAGATAATTAGATTAATTAAATTTGGAAGAAATAAATTTTTAATTTGTTTTTTACCAAATTTCAATTGTCTGATGGCGTTCGGGTGGACCTGCTACTACTAAAAAATTAAAATAAAATTCTCTATTCTTCAGAATTGTGTAGATTTCAATCCCTACTAGAACTCTGGTAATTTTTAGATGATTAGATTAATTAAATTTGGAAGAAATAAATTTTTATTTTCGTTTTTACCAAGTTTTGATTGTCTAATGGCGTTCGGGTGAGGGTGCTACTACTAAAAAATTGAAATAAAATTCTCTATTCTTCAGGATTGTGTAGAGTTCAGTCCCTACTAGAACTCTGGTAATTTTTAAATGATTAGATTAATTAAATTTGGAAGAAATAAATTTTTATTTTCGTTTTTACCAAATTTCAATTGTCTGATGGCGTTCGGGTGGACCTGCTACTACTAAAAAATTGAAATAAATTTCTCTATTCTTCAGGATTGTGTAGATTTCAGTCCCTACTAGAACTCTGGTAATTTTTGGATGATTAGATTAATTAAATTTGGAAGAAATAAATTTTTAATTTGTTTTTTACCAAATTTCAATTGTCTGATGGCGTTCGGGTGAGGGTGCTACTACTAAAAAATTGAAATAAAATACTCTATTCTTCAGGATTGTGTAGATTTCAGTCCCTACTAGAACTCTGGTAATTTTTAGATAATTAGATTAATTATATTTGGAAGAAATAAATTTTTAATTTGTTTTTTACCAAATTTCAATTGTCTGATGGCGTTCGGGTGGACCTGCTACTACTAAAAAATTGAAATAAAATTCTCTATTCTTCAGGATTGTGTAGAGTTCAGTCCCTACTAGAACTCTGGTAATTTTTAGATGATTAGATTAATTAAATTTGCAAGAAATAAATTTTTATTTTCGGTTTTACCAAATTTTGATTGTCTGATGGCGTTCGGGTTGACCTGCTACTACTAAAAAATTGAAATAAAATTCTCTATTCTTCAGGATTGTGTAGATTTCAGTCCCTACTAGAACTCTGGTAATTTTTAGATGATTAGACTAATTAAATTTGGAAGAAATAAATTTTTATTTTCGTTTTTACCAAATTTCAATTGTCTGATGGCGTTCGGGTGAGGGTGCTACTACTAAAAAATTGAAATAAAATTCTCTATTCTTCAGGATTGTGTAGAGTTCAGTCCCTACTAGAATTCTGGTAATTTTTAGATGATTAGATTAATTAAATTTGGAAAAAAAAAATTATTATTTTCGTTTTTACCAAATTTCAATTGTCTGATGGCGTTCGGGTGAGGGTGCTACTACTAAAAAATTGAAATAAAATTCTCTATTCTACAGGATTGTGTAGATTTCAGTCCCTACTAGAACTCTGGTAATTTTTAGATGATTAGATTAATTAAATTTGGAAGAAATAAATTTTTATTTTCGTTTTTACCAAGTTTTGATTGTCTGATGGCGTTCGGGTGAGGGTGCTACTACCAAAAAATTGAAATAAAATTCTCTATTCTTCAAAATTGTGTAGATTTCAGTCCCTACTAGAACTCTGGTAATTTTTAGATGATTAGACTAATTAAATTTGGAAGAAATAAATTTTTATTTTCGTTTTTACCGAATTTCAATTGTCTGATGGCGTTCGGGTGAGGGTGCTACTACTAAAAAATTGAAATAAAATTCTCTATTCTTCAGGATTGTGTAGATTTCAGTCCCTACTAGAACTCTGGTAATTTTTAGATAATTAGATTAATTATATTTGGAAGAAATAAATTTTTAATTTGTTTTTTACCAAATTTCAATTGTCTGATGGCGTTCGGGTGGACCTGCTACTACTAAAAAATTGAAATAAAATTCTCTATTCTTCAGGATTGTGTAGAGTTCAGTCCCTACTAGAACTCTGGTAATTTTTAGATGATTAGATTAATTAAATTTGGAAGAAATAAATTTTTAATTTGTTTTTTACCAAATTTTGATTGTCTGATGGCGTTCGGGTGAGGGTGCTACTACTAAAAAATTGAAATAAAATTCTCTATTCTACAGGATTGTGTAGATTTCAGTCCCTACTAGAACTCTGGTAATTTTTAGATGATTAGATTAATTAAATTTGGAAGAAATAAATTTTTATTTTCGGTTTTACCGAATTTCAATTGTCTGATGGCGTTCGGGTGAGGGTGCTACTACTAAAAAATTGAAATAAAATTCTCTATTCTTCAGGATTGTGTAGATTTCAGTCCCTACTAGAACTCTGGTAATTTTTAGATAATTAGATTAATTATATTTGGAAGAAATAAATTTTTAATTTGTTTTTTACCAAATTTCAATTGTCTGATGGCGTTCGGGTGGACCTGCTACTACTAAAAAATTGAAATAAAATTCTCTATTCTTTAGGATTGTGTAGAGTTCAGTCCCTACTAGAACTCTGGTAATTTTTAGATGATTAGATTAATTTAATTTGGAAGAAATAAATTTTTATTTTCGGTTTTACCAAATTTTGATTGTCTGATGGCGTTCGGGTTGACCTGCTACTACTAAAAAATTGAAATAAAATTCTCTATTCTTCAGGATTGTGTAGATTTCAGTCCCTACTAGAACTCTAGTAATTTTTAGATGATTAGATTAATTAAATTTGGAAGAAATAAATTTTTATTTTCGGTTTTACCAAATTTTGATTGCCTGATTGCGTTTGGGTGAGGGTGCTTCTACTAAAAAATTGAAATAAAATTCTCTATTCTTCAGGATTGTGTAGATTTCAGTCCCTACTAGAACTCTGGTAATTTTTAGATGATTAGATTAATTAAATTTGGAAGAAATAAATTTTTAATTTGTTTTTTACCAAATTTCAATTGTCTGATGGCGTTCGGGTGGACCTGCTACTACTAAAAAATTAAAATAAAATTCTCTATTCTTCAGGATTGTGTAGAGTTCAGTCCCTACTAGAACTCTGGTAATTTTTAGATGATTAGATTAATTAAATTTGGAAGAAATAAATTTTTAATTTGTTTTTTACCAAATTTTGATTGTCTGATGGCGTTCGGGTGAGGGTGCTACTACTAAAAAATTGAAATAAAATTCTCTATTCTTCAGGATTGTGTAGATTTCAGTCCCTACTAGAACTCTGGTAATTTTTAGATGATTAGACTAATTAAATTTGGAAGAAATAAATTTTTATTTTCGGTTTTACCAAATTTTGATTGTCTGATGGCGTTCGGGTGGACCTGCTACTACTAAAAAATTGAAATAAAATTCTCTATTCTTCAGGATTGTGTAAAGTTCAGTCCCTACTAGAACTCTGGTAATTTTTAGATGATTAGATTAATTAAATTTGGAAGAAATAAATTTTTAATTTGTTTTTTACCAAATTTCAATTGTCTGATGGCGTTCGGGTTGACCTGCTACTACTAAAAAATTGAAATAAAATTCTCTATTCTTCAGGATTGTGTAGATTTCAGTCCCTACTAGAACTCTGGTAATTTTTAGATGATTAGATTAATTAAATTTGGAAGAAATAAATTTTTATTTTCGGTTTTACCAAATTTCAATTGTCTGATGGCGTTCGGGTGGACCTGCTACTACTAAAAAATTGAAATAAAATTCTCTATTCTTCAGGATTGTGTAAAGTTCAGTCCCTACTAGAACTCTGGTAATTTTTAGATGATTAGATTAATTAAATTTGGAAGAAATAAATTTTTATTTTCGGTTTTACCAAATTTTGATTGTCTGATGGCGTTCGGGTGGACCTGCTACTACTAAAAAATTGAAATAAAATTCTCTATTCTTCAGGATTGTGTAGATTTCAGTCCCTACTAGAACTCTGGTAATTTTTAGATGATTAGATTAATTAAATTTGGAAGAAATAAATTTTTATTTTCGTTTTTACCAAGTTTTGATTGTCTGATGGCGTTCGGGTGAGGGTGCTACTACTAAAAAATTGAAATAAAATTCTCTATTCTTCAGGATTGTGTAGAGTTCAGTCCCTACTAGAATTCTGGTAATTTTTAGATGATTAGATTAATTAAATTTGGAAAAAAAAAATTATTATTTTCGTTTTTACCAAATTTCAATTGTCTGATGGCGTTCGGGTGAGGGTGCTACTACTAAAAAATTGAAATAAAATTCTCTATTCTACAGGATTGTGTAGATTTCAGTCCCTACTAGAACTCTGGTAATTTTTAGATGATTAGATTAATTAAATTTGGAAGAAATAAATTTTTATTTTCGTTTTTACCAAGTTTTGATTGTCTGATGGCGTTCGGGTGAGGGTGCTACTACTAAAAAATTGAAATAAAATTCTCTATTCTTCAGGATTGTGTAGATTTCAGTCCCTACTAGAACTCTGGTAATTTTTAGATGATTAGACTAATTAAATTTGGAAGAAATAAATTTTTATTTTCGTTTTTACCGAATTTCAATTGTCTGATGGCGTTCGGGTGAGGGTGCTACTACTAAAAAATTGAAATAAAATTCTCTATTCTTCAGGATTGTGTAGATTTCAGTCCCTACTAGAACTCTGGTAATTTTTAGATGATTAGATTAATTAAATTTGGAAGAAATAAATTTTTATTTTCGGTTTTACCAAATTTTGATTGTCTGATGGCGTTCGGGTTGACCTGCTACTACTAAAAAATTGAAATAAAATTCTCTATTCTTCAGGATTGTGTAGAGTTCAGTCCCTACTAGAACTCTAGTAATTTTTAGATGATTAGATTAATTAAATTTGGAAGAAATAAATTTTTATTTTCGGTTTTTACCAAATTTTGATTGCCTGATTGCGTTTGGGTGAGGGTGCTTCTACTAAAAAATTAAAATAAAATTCTCTATTCTTCAGGATTGTGTAGATTTCAGTCCCTACTAGAACTCTGGTAATATTTAGATGATTAGATTAATTAAATTTGGAAGAAATAAATTTTTAATTTGTTTTTTACCAAATTTCAATTGTCTGATGGCGTTCGGGTGGACCTGCTACTACTAAAAAATTAAAATAAAATTCTCTATTCTTCAGGATTGTGTAGATTTCAGTCCCTACTAGAACTCTGGTAATTTTTAGATGATTAGATTAATTAAATTTGGAAGAAATAAATTTTTAATTTGTTTTTTACCAAATTTTGATTGTCTGATGGCGTTCGGGTGAGGGTGCTACTACTACAAAATTGAAAAAAAATTATATATTCTTCAGGATTGTGTAGATTTCAGTCCCTACTAGAACTTTGGTAATTTTTAGATGATTAGACTAATTAAATTTGGAAGAAATAAATTTTTATTTTCGGTTTTACCAAATTTTGATTGTCTGATGGCGTTCGGGTGGACCTGCTACTACTAAAAAATTGAAATAAAATTCTCTATTCTTCAGGATTGTGTAAAGTTCAGTCCCTACTAGAACTCTGGTAATTTTTAGATGATTAGATTAATTAAATTTGGAAGAAATAAATTTTTAATTTGTTTTTTACCAAATTTCAATTGTCTGATGGCGTTCGGGTTGACCTGCTACTACTAAAAAATTGAAATAAAATTCTCTATTCTTCAGGATTGTGTAGATTTCAGTCCCTACTAGAACTCTGGTAATTTTTAGATGATTAGATTAATTAAATTTGGAAGAAATAAATTTTTATTTTCGTTTTTACCAAATTTCAATTGTCTGATGGCGTTCGGGTGGACCTGCTACTACTAAAAAATTGAAATAAAATTCTCTATTCTTCAGGATTGTGTAGAGTTTAGTCCCTACTAGAACTCTGGTAATTTTTAGATTATTAGATTAATTAAATTTGAAAGAAATAAATTTTCAATTTGTTTTTTACCAAATTTCAATTGTCTGATGGCGTTCGGGTTGACCTGCTACTACTAAAAAATTGAAATAAAATTCTCTATTCTTCAGGATTGTGTAGATTTCAGTCCCTACTAGAACTCTGGTAATTTTTAGATGATTAGATTAATTAAATTTGGAAGAAATAAATTTCTAATTTGTTTTTTACCAAATTTCAATTGTCTGATGGCGTTCGGGTGAGGGTGCTACTACTAAAAAAATGAATTAAAATTCTCTATTCTTCAGGATTGTGTAGATTTCAGTCCCTACTAGAACTCTGGTAATTTTTAGATGATTAGACTAATTAAATTTGGAAGAAATAAATTTTTATTTTCGGTTTTACCAAATTTTGATTGTCTGATGGCGTTCGGGTGGACCTGCTACTACTAAAAAATTGAAATAAAATTCTCTATTCTTCAGGATTGTGTAGAGTTCAGTCCCTACTAAAACTCTGGTAATTTTTAGATTATTAGATTAATTAAATTTGAAAGAAATAAATTTTTAATTTGTTTTTTACCAAATTTCAATTGTCTGATGGCGTTCGGGTTGACCTGCTACTACTAAAAAATTGAAATAAAATTCTCTATTCTTCAGGATTGTGTAGATTTCAGTCCCTACTAGAACTCTGGTAATTTTTAGATGATTAGATTAATTAAATTTGGAAGAAATAAATTTTTATTTTCGGTTTTACCAAATTTTGATTGTCTGATGGCGTTCGGGTGGACCTGCTACTACTAAAAAATTGAAATAAAATTCTCTATTCTTCAGGATTGTGTAGAGTTCAGTCCCTACTAGAACTCTAGTAATTTTTAGATGATTAGATTAATTAAATTTGGAAGAAATAAATTTTTATTTTCGTTTTTACCAAATTTTGATTGTCTGATGGCGTTCGGGTGAGGGTGCTACTACTAAAAAATTGAAATAAAATTCTCTATTCTTCAGGATTGTGTAGAGTTCAGTCCCTACTAGAACTCTGGTAATTTTTAGATGATTAGATTAATTAAATTTGGAAGAAATAAATTTTTAATTTGTTTTTTACCAAATTTCAATTGTCTGATGGCGTTCGGGTGGACCTGCTACTACTAAAAAATTAAAATAAAATTCTCTATTCTTCAGGATTGTGTAGAGTTCAGTCCCTACTAGAACTCTGGTAATTTTTAGATGATTAGATTAATTAAATTTGGAAGAAATAAATTTTTAATTTGTTTTTTACCAAATTTCAATTGTCTGATGGCGTTCGGGTTGACCTGCTACTACTAAAAAATTGAAATAAAATTCTCTATTCTTCAGGATTGTGTAGATTTCAGTCCCTACTTAAACTCTGGTAATTTTTAGATGATTAGATTAATTAAATTTGGAAGAAATAAATTTTTATTTTCGGTTTTACCAAATTTCAATTGTCTGATGGCGTTCGGGTGGACCTTCTACTACTAAAAAATTGAAATAAAATTCTCTATTCTTCAGGATTGTGTAAAGTTTAGTCCCTACTAGAACTCTGGTAATTTTTAGATGATTAGATTAATTAAATTTGGAAGAAATAAATTTTTATTTTCGGTTTTACCAAATTTTGATTGTCTGATGGCGTTCGGGTGGAACTGCTACTACTAAAAAATTGAAATAAAATTCTCTATTCTTCAGGATTGTGTAGAGTTCAGTCCCTACTAAAACTCTGGTAATTTTTAGATTATTAGATTAATTAAATTTGGAAGAAATAAATTTTTAATTTGTTTTTTACCAAATTTCAATTGTCTGATGGCGTTCGGGTTGACCTGCTACTACTAAAAAATTAAAATAAAATTCTCTATTCTTCAGGATTGTGTAGAGTTCAGTCCCTACTAGAACTCTGGTAATTTTTAGATGATTAGATTAATTAAATTTGGAAGAAATAAATTTTTAATTTGTTTTTTACCAAATTTTGATTGTCTGATAACGTTCGGGTGAGGGTGCTACTACTAAAAAATTGAAATAAAATTCTCTATTCTTCAGGATTGTGTAGATTTCAGTCCCTACTAGAACTCTGGTAATTTTTAGATGATTAGACTAATTAAATTTGGAAGAAATAAATTTTTATTTTCGGTTTTACCAAATTTTGATTGTCTGATGGCGTTCGGGTGGACCTGCTACTACTAAAAAATTGAAATAAAATTCTCTATTCTTCAGGATTGTGTAGATTTCAGTCCCTACTAGAACTCTGGTAATTTTTAGATGATTAGATTAATTAAATTTGGAAGAAATAAATTTTTATTTTCGGTTTTACCAAATTTTGATTGTCTGATGGCGTTCGGGTGGACCTGCTACTACTAAAAAATTGAAATAAAATTCTCTATTCTTCAGGATTGTGTAGAGTTTAGTCCCTACTAGAACTCTAGTAATTTTTAGATGATTAGATTAATTAAATTTGGAAGAAATAAATTTTTATTTTCGTTTTTACCAAGTTTTGATTGTCTGATGGCGTTCGGGTGAGGGTGCTACTACTAAAAAATTGAAATAAAATTCTCTATTCTTCAGGATTGTGTAGAGTTTAGTCCCTACTAGAATTCTGGTAATTTTTAGATGATTAGATTAATTAAATTTGGAAAAAAAAAATTATTATTTTCGTTTTTACCAAATTTCAATTGTCTGATGGCGTTCGGGTGAGGGTGCTACTACTAAAAAATTGAAATAAAATTCTCTATTCTACAGGATTGTGTAGATTTCAGTCCCTACTAGAACTCTGGTAATTTTTAGATGATTAGATTAATTAAATTTGGAAGAAATAAATTTTTATTTTCGTTTTTACCAAGTTTTGATTGTCTGATGGCGTTCGGGTGAGGGTGCTACTACTAAAAAATTGAAATAAAATTCTCTATTCTTCAGGATTGTGTAGATTTCAGTCCCTACTAGAACTCTGGTAATTTTTAGATGATTAGACTAATTAAATTTGGAAGAAATAAATTTTTATTTTCGTTTTTACCGAATTTCAATTGTCTGATGGCGTTCGGGTGAGGGTGCTACTACTAAAAAATTGAAATAAAATTCTCTATTCTTCAGGATTGTGTAGATTTCAGTCCCTACTAGAACTCTGGTAATTTTTAGATGATTAGATTAATTAAATTTGGAAGAAATAAATTTTTATTTTCGGTTTTACCAAATTTTGATTGTCTGATGGCGTTCGGGTTGACCTGCTACTACTAAAAAATTGAAATAAAATTCTCTATTCTTCAGGATTGTGTAGAGTTCAGTCCCTACTAGAACTCTAGTAATTTTTAGATGATTAGATTAATTAAATTTGGAAGAAATAAATTTTTATTTTCGGTTTTACCAAATTTTGATTGCCTGATTGCGTTTGGGTGAGGGTGCTTCTACTAAAAAATTAAAATAAAATTCTCTATTCTTCAGGATTGTGTAGATTTCAGTCCCTACTAGAACTCTGGTAATTTTTAGATGATTAGATTAATTAAATTTGGAAGAAATAAATTTTTAATTTGTTTTTTACCAAATTTTGATTGTCTGATGGCGTTCGGGTGAGGGTGCTACTACTACAAAATTGAAAAAAAATTATATATTCTTCAGGATTGTGTAGATTTCAGTCCCTACTAGAACTTTGGTAATTTTTAGATGATTAGACTAATTAAATTTGGAAGAAATAAATTTTTATTTTCGGTTTTACCAAATTTTGATTGTCTGATGGCGTTCGGGTGGACCTGCTACTACTAAAAAATTGAAATAAAATTCTCTATTCTTCAGGATTGTGTAAAGTTCAGTCCCTACTAGAACTCTGGTAATTTTTAGATGAT
The DNA here is from genome assembly GCA_032872505.1 of Leptopilina syphax. Taxonomy (NCBI): domain Eukaryota; kingdom Metazoa; phylum Arthropoda; class Insecta; order Hymenoptera; family Figitidae; genus Leptopilina; species Leptopilina syphax. The sequence goes on from CM065470.1 coordinate 11,815,827, forward strand.
TAGATTAATTAAATTTGGAAGAAATAAATTTTTAATTTGTTTTTTACCAAATTTCAATTGTCTGATGGCGTTCGGGTTGACCTGCTACTACTAAAAAATTGAAATAAAATTCTCTATTCTTCAGGATTGTGTAGATTTCAGTCCCTACTAGAACTCTGGTAATTTTTAGATGATTAGATTAATTAAATTTGGAAGAAATAAATTTTTATTTTCGTTTTTACCAAATTTCAATTGTCTGATGGCGTTCGGGTGGACCTGCTACTACTAAAAAATTGAAATAAAATTCTCTATTCTTCAGGATTGTGTAGAGTTTAGTCCCTACTAGAACTCTGGTAATTTTTAGATTATTAGATTAATTAAATTTGAAAGAAATAAATTTTCAATTTGTTTTTTACCAAATTTCAATTGTCTGATGGCGTTCGGGTTGACCTGCTACTACTAAAAAATTGAAATAAAATTCTCTATTCTTCAGGATTGTGTAGATTTCAGTCCCTACTAGAACTCTGGTAATTTTTAGATGATTAGATTAATTAAATTTGGAAGAAATAAATTTTTAATTTGTTTTTTACCAAATTTCAATTGTCTGATGGCGTTCGGGTGAGGGTGCTACTACTAAAAAAATGAATTAAAATTCTCTATTCTTCAGGATTGTGTAGATTTCAGTCCCTACTAGAACTCTGGTAATTTTTAGATGATTAGACTAATTAAATTTGGAAGAAATAAATTTTTATTTTCGGTTTTACCAAATTTTGATTGTCTGATGGCGTTCGGGTGGACCTGCTACTACTAAAAAATTGAAATAAAATTCTCTATTCTTCAGGATTGTGTAGAGTTCAGTCCCTACTAAAACTCTGGTAATTTTTAGATTATTAGATTAATTAAATTTGAAAGAAATAAATTTTTAATTTGTTTTTTACCAAATTTCAATTGTCTGATGGCGTTCGGGTTGACCTGCTACTACTAAAAAATTGAAATAAAATTCTCTATTCTTCAGGATTGTGTAGATTTCAGTCCCTACTAGAACTCTGGTAATTTTTAGATGATTAGATTAATTAAATTTGGAAGAAATAAATTTTTATTTTCGGTTTTACCAAATTTTGATTGTCTGATGGCGTTCGGGTGGACCTGCTACTACTAAAAAATTGAAATAAAATTCTCTATTCTTCAGGATTGTGTAGAGTTCAGTCCCTACTAGAACTCTAGTAATTTTTAGATGATTAGATTAATTAAATTTGGAAGAAATAAATTTTTATTTTCGTTTTTACCAAATTTTGATTG